>CM066915.1:7825112-8425112 GCA_033964015.1 Scolanthus callimorphus
TTCGGATTCCTTTCTGATTAGTTAAGCTGTAGCTTTCTCTGCCATAATTGACCTACGGTTTTCTCTTTAGAACTAGAAAAAACCTAGTTTTGTGGCTTAAAACTCGAGTGACCGAGCGAGATTTCACTGCAGACGAAAGTGAGGAAAACAACACTGCAACGTACACCATCCGGGACATTCGGTACATAACTTTTCATATTTCACTAGTGAAGATATGGAAAATACGAGTGTTTAGTTTCCGGTAAAACACTGGCATCCATATAATAAAGGTGTATACACGACAGAGACACAGAAGTGTTAAGGCAGATTGTTTTAGAACTTCGAACAATTTTTCTTGTTAAAACAAGAAGCGGTCAAAAGTCTTGTTACTGAAAGTATGAAATCTTTTGACTTGATTTTGTGTTTTTTTTTTTTGACGTGATCAGCTGTGATTGTTCCGCCAAACCATTCTCATGGGAACCAGAGAAAATAGAATGCAAAGTTCACAAAAATGTTGTATTTAGGAACATGAGAAACAGCCCGGAACTAAACTGGCAATAGCCTAGATAAAAAAAACGAAACCCACAGGAAACCTTAATAAATTACGATATTATGAGTGGGCGTCTGTTAACTCACTCTACAGTGGTATGAAATCAAGGGCAATGTACATGTATGCACCATTTGACAAAGATGTTTTGTTGGTTCAAGATGTGACTTAGGATCGCAGTGCCAAAATGCAATTATTGAGAGCAGTTCCTTTAAAGAAATATTCCATCAGAAATGACAGAATCTGAAAAAATCTTAAATAATTCCAAATGCCCCAGAGATTCTTCAACTCCAATTTCAGTCCTACTACAAGTACTGGTATGTGAAGTGCTCCTGTTTTCACAATGACAACAAATAGCATGACCTCATCACCTGATGAGCCAATCACAGATTGCTTGCTCCCTTCTCAAGTGGTACAGTGTGATCCGTATGATAAAGCAACTTCAAAGCTGTCAAAATAGTTTTTTCATCACTAAAGTTTCTTCATCAATGAACATGATGTTCAGCAACATTCGACAGGTTTTTATCGCTAGTTCTATATTTGAGTTTTTTTTTCTACTTATCCTCTTGCCCGTGGTCCATCCAACACACAAAACTTTGACCGGCACAAATAATTGGAATATCACATATCAAGATAGTTCCCGTGGAAATGTGCTGTTTTCTAAAATTTTCTATATGGACGTTTTTACTTACCATTTTTGGAAGTCAAGAAGTTTTCCTAGCTTATTTCTTGCTCTAAATTATCAAAAAGAGAATCGCTGTTCTTGTAGGCCACCATCTTTGTTTTGCCCCAGGAGCCCGGAAATTCAAACACTGGTAGCCCGCGTCATGCATGGGTTGGCATTGACAAAATCGACACATTCATCTTGATATGGCAGCTTTTTGCGTTATTAATCCAATATTTTCACTGAGCCACGCAACTTCATCCTAAAATCTGTTTTTCTGTGAGATTTGCTGTGTTATCCTCTCGTCCGTGGTTCATCCACCGAGCCGTAACAAGCACATACCTTTTCAAAGATTTCCGAAGCTTTGAACGTTACTTTGACAGTAATTTTCACCGAGTCAGCTGCCTTGACCTCAAATCACTGTCTTTGTGTGAAATTTGCTGTTATAAGACTGGAATTGTTCACGGAAAAATTACGAAATGAAGTTACCCATGCAGTCCTTTCGAATATCGTGGCGGCTGCACTTCGACCGGCACAAACAACTTGAATATCAGCAGCTTTTGACGTTATTGAGCCAATATTTTCACTGAGCCAGCTTCTATGACATTAAATCTGTCTTGTGTGAGGTTTGCTTATCTAGAGATCCAGACTTTTCTCCGGAAAATTTACAACAAGTCAAATCGCTTTCAAATCATAAATGGCGGCCAGCCAGAGTCTAGCAGAACATGATGGAGCTGAACTTCTGATCACGTGACTGACAAGAGCCAATCGCAGCCTATGGGGAGACTCAAATCGTGACAATGGATTTTTGACGACGGAAAAAAAGAAAAACGCTACCGAATTAATACCTCCAGCGCCGCTGCGCGCGCAGGAGGTAATAAACAAATAAATTTACATAAATATTACACTCGATATGCTTCTAAAGGGAATTTATACAGACCAGCTTCCAGAACAAATTATGGACTTTCACGTTTTAAAACCATTGCAAGTAGAATCTGGGAGACGGTGTCTTACAACATTAAGATTTTGCCATTTACAAATTGTTTCTCATTAAGCACATAAATGAACAACAAATGACGAAAAATGCAAAAAATCAACTGTACACGTTTATTTCAATGTATGTAATTGTAAGTCTCTTTATATTCTTGTGATAGTGGCCATCTCGAAAGCCATGCGCTACTATGGCCAAGCTAAAATATCCTGTCTTAAGTATTTTTCTTTTGGGAAAAGCTGTATTAATGGACCTGTTGTAGAATCTTAGAGCTTCATCAAATTTCTGCGGAGTCGATATGCAGCTCGATTGTTTAATGTAATATACACCTGTTTCAATTAACGTTGCTCGTGAAACCATATCATGAACCATGTGCCATATGTTGGGTGGTTTTAGTTTAGTTTGGTTTGCCAAATTCAAAGAAAACACGAGAAATAGCCGTCTTCATTATGATGTATGGTTCATGGTTTTACGTTATGTTTTACGGAGCAACGTTAATTGAAACAGGTGTTTACTGTTTCCGGGAAACGTTGTCACCCAAAAAGCCTATAAGCTTGATGCGCAGTTATCGCAACCACGAGTAAAATCCTTAAATTTCAGCACATTTCTATAAGCACATGTTTGTTTGTAATATTTTACAGAAATTCAAATAAATATCTACCCATACTTCCTAGCGCACCAAGCTTTGTTGCTTTTTCCAGTGACAACGTATCCCGGAAACGGTATATATAGCAATGATCTATCTAAGATCTTTGAGCACATATTCGTGTTGTGGAGAGACCGAAAAAGCAGTCACAGTGTAATCTTACTCTCCACTCTGTCGAGCGACGGCATAAAAGTTTTAAAGCACATTACCACAGGGAGCTAGCCCATACAGTTTTAGAATAATAATATAAGTATTTACATGTTCTGCCAAATAAATGAAAAGAAAATATTCCTCTCGTCCTCATGGCCTCTGAGTCAATAGCTAATTGACTCAGAGGCCATGAGGATAAGAGGAATATTTTGTTTAGTCAAATCGCACTAGTAGGACAATTTGGGCCCATTCGGGCTCGAGGAATAAACGTTAAGTAATTAAGTAATGTTAGTACCTAGTACTAAACTAGTACTAGGCCTTGTACATAACCTGCTCAAAGTATTTAAAATGTGCTCCTATGTTGTATGAAGGTCATTCGTGTTATCATGTGTTATCATACTTTCTCGTGATTGTTTCAGCTGTGCTTCACGTGTGCCTGCGATCATAGCTTCAGAGATTATGCGGTACACTGCTTCCCATGCAGCTTTTATCTCAGAGTTGTTATAAGCTGCCAAGCCCTTTTCCAACTGAATACACCAGTGCTTCTCCCACGGGCTGAAAGAAACACGTACATTGGGTAATCTGTAAGGGGTACCAAGCACCAAGAGTTTGACTAGTACGTACTATTTACAATATGAGCGGCCGATTTGTATGGGATTTACAATTTCGAGCCCGCAGGGCGAGAAGTTGTTAAATCCCATACAAATCGGAAGCTTATATTGTAAATGACTTATGATATGTCAAGACAACAACTCTGGTATTCTTTTGTTGAAAACAAGCAGAACAATTTGGATGACAAGTACTATTGTAGGATGAATTCAAGGCAGGATGAATTCAATGCAATTGAAAACGTTTTTAGCATTCTTTTTTATTGATGACAATGAATAGTCCTTTTGTTGTAAATGATGTAATACACAAAATAATGAACTGGCATTTGTTATCAACTGTAGCCGAAAGTGGATGCAATGAAATTTATTCATTCTATGCTAAGGGCGTGTCATTATTTACGGGGGAGGGGAGGGCTGAAAAAAAATTGGAAAATTTTCCTTGCAAACCATTTATTTTTAAGAGGATGTAGGTGCAAACAATTTTTTAGGGAAGGGGTCTTTCTGCAACAATTTATTTTTTTAGATAATTTAAAAAAAAACTTTTACTTTATTGAAACGCGGCTTCAGAAACGTTTATTTAAAAAGCCTGCGAGTATCAGGCACAAAGCAACTGAAAGAATCATAAAAAATTGCCTGCTTGAATCGAGACTGTTTTAAGATTATAAATATCGCCAGCCCAAAATCCAATTTGCGCTGGCAGCACGGGCGCGAAGCCTATGCTCAGGAGAATAGATAGGCTCTTGGTCATGATGACGAAACTACTCATTAATAGACCTCCTCGGTTTGGACGTGATGTTACCCATTTCAGATCACGTGGCATTCCTATGAGTATTCTTTCTTTGTTTTTTCTGCTACACACCGAGGAACATATGAATAAGGAAGCAAGCCAAACAAAGAAATATATTCAAATGTTATTCAATGAATGTAACGATATCTGAGCTGAAAAATTGTGAAATGTAGGTATTGACTATCTCAGGAAGTCATCTGATAATGATGCTTACACTGAAATATAAAACCCTTGATGACTTCCCCCCCCTCCAAAAAATAATGGTCCGTCCTTAATAGCAGAAATACTTTTTTCTTACTTCTGTCAAAGCTAAGGAACCGCGGTCATTATTTATCGCCTCGATTGTTTACGTAAGAGGATTTTGGGTAAACGGTAAAAATGCAGTGATCCTCCCTCTATAAGTAAAACGATTAACGTGATCCCAACTCTGTCGTCCCTTATTTGACCTAGTACTGAAGACATTTTACACAGAAAAGGGGCTCGTACTTTCTCTCGTTGCGCGCGAAGCGCGCCCGAATTTGATAACGCATCTCATCAAGTCTCAGAGAAAGGGTAGATGAACATGTTTTGTGTACGGTACAGTAAACAAAGCCTGTCAGGAGACCAGGAAGAACGCTACGGCAACTATAAAGGTTAGATGAAAGCTTCTTCCTATTGATGGGTTCCTGAGCCAACAAGGTTATGTTATTCATGCGTGCAAGTGCGCGCCGCAAATAGTGCGCGCCGCAAATGACGAAGTTATTATTATTCATGCTTGAAGCGCGGCCCAAATGACGAATTTCTGTGCCCCCCCCCCCCCCCCCCCCGCTAAATAATGACACGTCCTTAAGGCCTGGTGCACACTTGCGACATAACGACATAAGACAAATATCACGCGAACAACATTGAGTAGTTCCAAACGTTTAAGTCGACAACAAGTAACATAAGATTGCTTTGGTGAAGTCATGTAATGATGATCAGTGGAAAATACTGATTATTTCAATTATATTCGATGCTTTTTTCGTTGCAACATAACGTCATTATGTCGTTATGTCGCTAGTGTGCACCGGGCTTAAGTACTGTAGAAAAATACAGCGTAGCACTTTTGGTACACCAAACTCGTCATAAGTCGCTTTCTCTGCTCTTCAAAATCGTGTGTCGCGATGGGACTTTCCTAGTCTAAAACACGGCAGGACAGCAGTTGGATAGAGGCATCCGTACCGATACGAGTAACAGGAGATGCAAACTATATTGTCGAGCTTTTTGAGACAACAATCGAGCAAGAAATAAAGGTTAGTTTTATTCTGAGTATAGCGACTTTGCTTTATAAGACTTGTTGTTAAGACAGATTTTTTAGAACTTCGGCAATTTTGCCAAAAAGCGGCAAAAAATCTTGTTACTCGAAATAAAACAAGTTGTTGCTTTGAATTTAGTCTCATTTCAAAGGTATTCATGGTGGTGTTTGTGTATTATCGCATCGGTAAACAATTTCCAGAGGAAGCTGAGAAAATAAATATTAGTTCTTACAGATAGACCTAAAATGGTGAATTCAATCACAGCCTATAGCGCTATTCACTGTTTATCAACATTGCCATTGTAATGCTAATGTGCCAACCGTAGATTGAATAGCGCCCTTTGTTCTTTGTTCTTTGAAGCAATCGATCTCTGGTTGGCACATTAATAACAATGGATGACGTCAGCGTGAATGGAATTTTCCCATTTTTGAACGCTTATTTCTGTGGCGGCACGAACCCAGTCCTCTGCCTTTTGTAATATTTCGAAATGTGGACCACAAATCTACAAATTAGAATAGAAATTATTGAGTAACAGTATTTTTGGCCAAACGTTGCTCGAAGTTGTAAAATAACCTGTCTTAAAGGGGCTGTCGCTTCCCTGACAAGAAAATAGCTCAAATCGCAACCCAATTCCATCCTCTTGATAACTTATAAATCCTCTTAATTTACTCGAATAGTTCAGTAGTGAAAGGGTGGGGTGATGAATAATGACAATAGTTAATAGATCTATTAGTATTTTTAACTATTGTAATTATTGTAAAGCGCTTAGGACAGGTATTGGTTTAGGCGCTATATAAATAAAGGTTATTATTATTAGTAGTATTCTGTAAATATTAATAGAATACTAATATCGATATTAGTATTCTATAAATATTAACAGAATACTAATTAGGTCTATTAACTATTGTTATTATTCATCAACCCCACCCTTCCCCTGCTGAATATTGAAGCCCTCCCCGCTCTTTTAGTTTGACGGACCTTGTATCCAGTTTACAAGGCTAGTCATGTGACCTAAATTGTGCCTTCTCATTGGATACCTGCTTCATGAATAATTTCAAATAAACAATTTAGAGTCCATATCAACAATTTAGAGATTGCCTGATAACATGAGGTAACTAGAGTTTCATTGCAGCTGACTCCTCGAATTTACTTTAAAGAATGGATCTCGGGCCACTCTCAAGCCAAGAGCTCCCTAGCTCGTCACCTCGCGGGGGAGGCTCTGATGACAGCCATTGCCGCGAGAAACATCTTGAGAGAAACACCTTTCTGCGCATGCACACGTTCAAAATCAGCCAATCATCCAAGGCCCTCAAAGCCTCCCCTGCGAGCAAACGAGCCGGGCAGCTCTGAACGGACGGACTTGGTGCTGTTAGTATCATTACCTTATAGTATTCCGGTTGAACGTGAAGTTTCGTCCAATGTGTCTCTCCAAGAGATTTCAGTATAAGCAGCAATATAGGAATGTCATTCAGCCGTTCAATGGCAGCAGTGATCATTTCAAAGAATCGTCTGCTTTGAAAAAGATACCGCTCGTCTTCCTCGAGAGCTGTTTCATTTGGGTGTAAAAAGAAAATACTTTCTGGAAGATAGGGTCCAATGTAAACAATCTGAAATAAGAAAATAATTTTAAAATCTCAAAAGTCGACGCCTTTCCTATTGTTCAATTGTAGTGTGGTAATAACGTTTAAACCACTCCTATTAATTGCATATCATATATTTAAAGTGATAATGCTATTTCAGTGTGCTTGAATGTGAAGCGTCATTGAATTCTTAAAAAAATAAAGCTATAAAAGTTGATATTATTTTGATATTGATTTTCTCGATAATACTAACATTTGCTATCTTCCTTCTTCCTCGCTTTTTACCTCGTCGGTTCTTTTTTTCGCAGTTATCCTTGAACGTTTTGATGTACCCAATAATACATGGGAACCCTCACAAGTTATATATATTTAGAAACCTTAGGAATTAATAATATTGCATTATATTCATATCAATTTTTATATTTCCACTACATTAAGAATACAATGGCGCTTTACATTCAAGTACACTGAGATAGTTTCATCGCTTTACAGGTAAAAAAAATGCTCAACCGTCCAAAGGCCTATTAAAAAACATTCAACCTTTTCTTTATTTCGATAGATCGTTTTTATCTCTTCGCTTACCTAACGTAACCATTTCAGTAGTTCCAACATAAAAGGTATTTCGTTTAGTATGTAACTGCAATGTCTTTTGGGGTATTCCCATATTTCTCCAATGAGATTTCACCTTTTTATTTCTTTTTTTCATTTATTGCAAGTCTCGGTAATGGTAAAAATTTAAAAATCCAAAATATGACTTTCAGTCTACACTTTGGGTGTAAATTTGCATAACCATTGTCCGTTGCCATTTGCCATTTTTAGCTTGACAACCGATGACGCTTTGATCCCCAAAATACTGAAACAAGAACATCAAACTCCTGCGCTCATCGCTAATATTTTGAAGGACACAAAAGGACATAACGAGCAAGTATAAGGGTTCAGCTATCGCATCACAGCAATTTAGATTACGAACACACATTTACAGAAGTAAGATTTAGCGATAAGAACAGCGTCGACTTGACTAAATTCGGATTTTTTGTACAGTATGTTAAGAATAGAGTACAGAGCTGAGATTTACAGGAAAGCTTCAGTTACTATTCTTGTCCAACTGTTGAAAATTCGAAGTTATAACTCCTCCGCTTTGGCAAGAATTTCAACGGAACTGGACACGCACTGTTTTGAACCTACGCGCGCCACGCTGACGAGTCCGCGAAGTTCTGCATGCCACCTTTTATATGTATCTTTGCACAATAAAACAAAACAGTCTTAAAATCTGCATGAGACGTCTATCGAAAAGTCTTTATAGAATATCACAGGCAGTGTTAAAATTACAACAACTCTCTCTGTGCAAAGCAAATTATTTTTTTTATAGTCAACCATAAGTGTCTACGGTGGTGCGAATTATTTCGTCTAGCCAGCGGCTCGCAAATTTTTTAATAGTGCTCAAAGACATCCCATTAAGAGCATTACCTAGGTCAAATGAGAGCATTTAAGACAGGCTGACATTTAAAAGAGGTTAGAGACCAGATTTATGTTGTTCCTCGGGGATGTCAACTGCAGTTTCGGAGAAATTGCACAGAAGTGACAACAATGGAGAGGAATCAATGGCGCGCGCTAGACTTTAAAGGACGTTCGAAAGCTGAATGCGAATTACGGGTTTTTTGTCAGCGTTGGTGAGCCGATCTCCATCGCGAGTAGCCTGCCCGCAGGCTGTCTTTGTTTCTGTTGAGGGTTTCGTTTTTTATTGGGCGCGCGGCGGACTACACGCGGCAGGAATGGCAGAGCGCGCGCACGTTGTTTTGAGGCTAGTTTTTTGGTAGAAGCTTTTTGAGAGCTTTCGTGTACACGAGAGCCTGCCAGGAAGGCCGGTGTTTTTGACTGGACACCCCCTGACACACCCCCAAAACTGCACGCGTGATCGAGTTGTCAATACTTGTCAGCTGTCAAAATACAGCCTTCACGTAAATCAGAACTTACTTCTGATCTGATTATCCGTGAATCAACGTAAAAATCAATTCATCCACAAAGTCCTGGTACTTTCTCTGTAAATTCTTGTTTTGCTAATCCATTCCTAGCTACCAAACGCAATTATGCATGTCTATCTTCATGAAACCTGCAACTGGCGACGACAAGTTAACGAGGGCCGTGATTCTTTTCTGCTTTTCTCAGAAGTTCACGTAAATCAGAAGTTCACGTAAATCATTGCAGTGTTTTGGTTTTTCGCGCCTGAATTTATTATTTTTTTTCCACATTGGCAAATACAAGAATCAATTTCATTCAATTCTTTCTATTGTAAGGCAGATAAAAGGGTTGAAAACATACACCTACAGTTATTTGCTGGGTGAAAGATCTGAGAAGCAAACGTTTTGAAAGACGGAACTGAAGCTTCAGCTTACTCTGATTGTTTTGCGACAAAATGAAAATCACAAAATCTTATCTACCGCCACTGTCACAAAACCATTTCCCAAAAACTGTTCAGCTTGTACTTATGTTCAACTTGTACTTAAGCTTAAACATCTGATTTTGAAACGCTTCAGTCAATGGTCAAGCAGTTCGACGTAGTTCAGCAAAAAACTCACTCGCAAACAAAAACAAACTTGACTAAATTTCGTGAATGAAATCCAAATCAATTTATAGATACGACTCGGATGCCGAAAAAGGAGAAATTAAAAACGTCCATATCGGTCTGGGATAAAAAGAAATTAAAGGAAATCACATGCTTACCGCTGTAAGTTCTGACAGTTCTTTTTTTCTGGCATCTTGTAAAGTTTTCACAAACTTGCTCGGGTTGTTTTAAACGAACTTCTGATCTGATTATCCGTGAATCAACGTAAAAATCAATTCATCCACAAAGTCCTGGTACTTTCTCTGTAAATTCTTGTTTTGCTAATCCATTCCTAGCTACCAAACGCAATTATGCATGTCTATCTTCATGAAACCTGCAACTTGCGACGACAAGTTAACGAGGGCCGTGATTCTTTTCTGCTTTTCTCAGAAGTTTTTTGAAGTTGTTCAAGTTTTTTTCCCTTTGCGTTTTGTTCTTGGTGATCTAAAGACGTCGTTTATCTGTTTACCGAACTTGAACACGAAAGTCCATACTAGGAGACACTTTTTCACCCGTTTTTCACGTCTGAAGGCACTGACTGCCGGGCATGAACTTTTGATCTCAACCTGAATTTTTAATGAGGCCCCAAAAGCGAATGTGACGTCATATGATACCGCTAAAATTTCGCCGCCACGTTTCCTCCAATCAGGTTGCTGCGTTCGTGGGCGAACGCAGTCTACGCTAAAACAGGGGCCTTGCCGGCAGGCTCTACATTCAGAAAACGAGAGTGTGCAGAAATCCATACGAACTTGCGCGCTCGAGCTGCAATTCCCGGCGTGCTCTGACACCAGAAGAGAGCCTGCGGGGAGGTTCCATCGCGAGTAAGTTAGCTACATTTACGACCTTAGTAGTTGATTTTCCAGACGGAAGACGATGTCGAAATCTTCGTCGTTATCAATAGTTTTGCCTTGTCCTTGGCGGTCTCATCAGGCCTGATCTCCGATTTATTAACAGTACACTGAATATAAGTATATCGCGTTCTGGGTAAACATTTACAAGCAGTTTAACTTGTCACACTAACGAAGAATTCAAAACACTGCATGTCGCAGTCCTTGACGCGTGAGTTTTCTTCGCTTGTTTTAAAAGTCCAGTTAAGGTGGCTCCCGAGTATTTATTTCAGAAATAGACCTCAACTTCTAGCGTATGTTTGACCCTGAAAAAATCTTCCGATTTCCATAATTGTTCTCACAGAGCTTAAGCTTAAGCCACCAACGTTTGATTGAATAAAATTAGCATAAACTGGGTTTAGCATAAAAATAAATAACTTAGTAATTTTTTTTTCTTCTTGAATATTATGTCATTCTTCCAAAATAAGTCCTTGTCGGATGGTTAAAAGTATATTCTTTATGTTACTGTACATTGTTATGTACTTCCGACATAAAAAGTCCGAGAAAAATATGGTTCAGTCTTCATCCTTTCCTCGCTGAGTTGTCATTTGAAGCACGTTGGAATGCACTGTAGTGTTATTCGTTTGTGCGAAACTTACATCTGATCGAGATCAAATTTAGTGTCGAAGCCAGGCACACGATAAATATTTGTATTTGGTCTCTTATTCCTTGGTGCAGTAAAGTCTGAAGGTACAGACTCTCAAATGATGTATTTTGGGATTTTCGGTGTTTCTGTCGATGTGTACAGAAATTATTTTAGACGCAAAGACGAACTTTTGTCATGTGTTTTCTATACGGAATAATCCTACTTTGTACAAAAAGAGTTGTGGTAATCGTAACTGCTTGAGATATTCTACAAAGGATTTTGGATAAAATGTCACATAGAGATTTCATTGGTGTTTTGTTTTCTCCTGCGATATTCAGGTACAAAGTTAACTGTGCTTCGCGGATGAACACTGCTAAAAATAGTGTGTGTCCAGTTCACTTCAAAATTTTGCGAAAGCGGAGGAGTTATTATTTCAAATTTTCAACAGTTGGACAAGAATAGTAACTGAAGCTTTCCTGTAAATCTCAGCTCTGTACTCTATTCTCAACATATTGTACACAAAATCCGAATTTAGTCAAGTCGACGCTGTTCTTATCGCTAAATCTTACTGCTGTGAATGCGTGTTCGTAATTTAAATTGCTGTGATGCGATAGCTTATCGAACAAAATCGAACAAAATTTCAATCGAACCTAATCGAACACCAATCGTTCGATCGGTTTTGATTGGGTTCGGTAATCGAACATAATCGAACAAAACTTTTTGGTGAGTATGATTACCGAACTCAATCGAACATATCAAAATGATTGGTGTGATTAAGTTCGATTTTGTTCGGAAATTTTACATGATTTCATGACTTTAGAAAACGGTTAATCACAGTGGTAATGGTAATTACTTAAGGTAAAAGATCAGCGCATCGCGTTTCCGTGAGGGAGCCAGAAGTCCCCAAGTATCTTGAACTAGTTGTATTTGCCGCTCTGATAACAGCACTGGTGTTTTAATACTTGTAAAATCCCCTTGGCTTCTGCTATGTACCGCAACCGCGCTTGTCTTCTGGACCTCCTCCGCTATGTATGCACCTCGTGTCGGACCACACCCCATGCAAACTTCCCAAGAGCTCCAAAGCTTTAGACGATTTTAGAGTGCTAAATAGACATAAGAAGTTAGAGTTAATTACCGAGATTCGAGGCAATAACCCCAATACATCCCAAGGGCCGTAGGCCCGAGGGATGTATTGGGGTTATTGCCGAGAATCGAGGTAATTAACGGACTTAGTTTACAGTTGACAAGGTTTTCAGAAAACAGGGACAAATGAAATGCATTCTTCTCATTGAATTTAACAGTTTTGAAAAGGAGTACAGTTTACAATTGAAAAAGATAGCGGATTCCAATAGGAACTATTGTTAGTTATTTAGCTGCTTTCATAGAAGTGGGTTCCCCAGAGAAACTCATTGCAATTAATTTTTACCATGCACAATAAAGTTGTGATGCTGAAGAAAATGAATGACAACTTTTATTCAACTATGATTGACAAAGGTTTCCAAACACGAATTACGTCTTTTGTTTTCGTACAACAGCCAGTCCAATCAATCAAGCGGCCTTTTGTAAAAGCGCAACTCATTAAAGCGCTGTTATTTTGGTCGGTACGTAGCTGCGTAAAGCTCCTCTCTGGTTGGATAATACAACAATACCCTACCTCAACACAAAGAACGAGGATAATAGACTACAGACAAAGAACTCCTTTGTAGAACGAAAATAATAGAGACAAAAGCAACTACGTCCTTACTGGTTATTTTCATTTGTACCACGCCCTGACAGCTTACAGCTTCTACAGCTCAATTTGCATAACGTTCTGTCTAGCAAAACGGATGGAACTGATTCAAGATGGAGAAACTGAAGGCAAGTTTCAGGTATTTTGCGCTCGTTGGTTGCTCTCTACGATTAGATATGCAATTAACTTGGGCATGATTTTATCTGTATTTTCAGGTTTACGTCTTAAACACACTCTATGGGCAATGAGACCAAGCAAGTAGACTGACAAACGCTTCTCAATATGGTTCAAGTGAAGGCGTTCTCGGAAATCGTGTTTTGTGGCGTTCAACGGGATTCGCATAAAGGATAATCAGAAGCAAATATTGGTTATAGACAGACAGTCAGCATAGATGCATAAACTGAGATTATTGGATGTTTTTTTTCTCGGGGTAAGTGTATGGATTTGAATTCACTAGTTAAATGTTTGGGTTGATAATTGAATTAGTCATTGTGAAAGGGGCAACTGTCATGGTCTATCATGGATTTGGTCTAACTTGGGGTCATTTTAAGTAGCTTAAATGCAGTCAAACTCCCTACAAATCAACAAAATAATGGTCTACGTTTTTTTCCTAACCTTTCAGCTGCTAGATCAATACAAATTTGGAGTATTTTCGTGTATAATCGAGCGGATGGAATTGGATTGCTAATTGGCATTTTTGATTTTCGAACAGGCTGAACAAGTTTCTTTTTCTTTTTAAGACTAATTTGAAACAGAATATAGGTTCGGAGTTGTTTCTGTAGAACACTTGTCTTATTTTAAAATATTTTGATGAAACAAACGTGACAGTGCCCCTTGAAGTCTTGGTAAAAATGGCTTATTGTGTGGTTCCAGAAATTATCCATAGGAAGGATAATAGGAAAGGATATATTTTCCATACAAATACTGTATTTTTCTTCTGGAATTCCAGAGAGGTGGGGGGTCACTTTTCAACACTCTTCCGGGGGGGGGGGGATATTTTCTGGAACCACACATTATTGATTTACAGGTAAGTATATGGCTTATTATGGATTCATAGGTAAATAACTAGATATTTACCTATTAATCCATAATGAGCCATATACTTACCTATTAATCCATAATGAGCAATATATTTACCTAGAAATTCAATTCAATTCTATTGATCAACCCCAACCTTTCCCTGGAGAATTCAAATCCCTCCCCGACTTTTAGTTTGTTGAGAGCCATTATCCGAGTTAATTCCCTACAAATAACAATGGAAACCGCGTCAACTGTAAACTAAGAACTGTTAATTTTTCCTTACACTTGGCATGTGACATTCGTTTCACTTGGCCTGTGACACAACAAGAGGCTGTTCATACAGTAGGTTTGCCTGAGTCCGACGGCACGTAAGTTCGACACCAAGTTTGACACATTTTTAACTTGCTGTTCAAGAAAATTCACATTACAATTTTCTTGCGTAAGAGCGTCAATCGCAACAGTGAAATTTGCGGTCGCGTAGCAGTGCATACAGTGGTTGCGAAAAAGCAAATAAATAGTATTTTGATAGTATACGAAACGAAGTCCATGCTACTCAAAACACTAAAACCCGGTTTTCAGCTTGTTTAACATTTAAGGTGACTCCACGAAAAATCCAAGCGTTTTTTCTGTAAATATAAAATTCGGTCATTACTTTGATAATATTCTTGTGACGGATATCAAACTTGGAGGACAGTAGGGGGTATCTTTTAACAATAGTTTAGCATCTTTCGATCTTTGCGTTAAATACTTTTAATAGAATCACATACCTCTATTCTATCGCGCGCGCTGATTGGCTAAGAGGGAGAGGTATTTTTTGTGGAATACCCCAATTACACAGGGCCCCCGTCATTTAAATTTAAAAAATCGACGAGTTTTTTTAGTTAGTACAGCATTCCCGGACTATTAATCAGATAGCACATACAAGAATCAAATTTGTTTTATAGTTTTTGATAGAAGGTAGTTACGATAAAAGCAGGGGAAATGTATTTATCAGTTTTTCGCGCGCTTTGTGAAACGTGGGCACACGCGCCTCGACAAAACACAAAACGCTCAAACTCTCGTGTGGTCAACACAACAAGTTTTGGAAACAAAATCTCTCTGGTTCCTCCAAAGTTTCGGGTATTTCTACCCTACCCTGGGTATGCAAGGCAATGTCCAGATATTTACTACAAGATAATTTCAACGAGAAGCTGTTGGCTCGTTCGATGAAAGTTATGTTATCGATGAAAAGTTGTGTCTTAGAGGTGGAAAACACATGCAAAACGAAAAACACTACAGGAGCTGCGGTATTTACCAAGAATAAAGGAGATAGAAAGCCGTAAGGGAACAAGAAATCAAACAAGTAAGCTTTAAAAGTTAAAACATTTTCGATCAGTAAGATAAATTTACTAATTCAAATCATTTAAAACGTTTGTAGACTCGATCGCTTTTTTTCAAATTGGCTTCAGTCACGTCAGTGTGTCGACAATTTTAAAACTATACCTAAGCTTACTTTAGACTTGTAACACTGAACTGAATGAATTTTCTCTCATCTAAACATTTATATATTGTAATTTCTTGTTTTAAAGATTCGCTATTGCAGCAAAGCCTAATTTCAAGGGACTTTCGTTTTGAGATTCAGAAAATTCCATCGCTTTCGCATTAGCGCGGCTTTCGAGCGCACGAAATCCACTATCAATTCTCTTAAATTTAGACTTAATATTTCTAAAAATGTCCGGTATGGGATTCAAAGAAAACCCATTACCTGACTCGGGAATTCCACGCTAAATTTCACTTGAAAAACCGATATCGCTCGAGTCGTGAAATTTAGCGTGGAATTCCCTCGTCAGGCAATGGATTTACCTATAATATCCCACCTACAGTGGACAACCTTTTCCTCTTTAAACATATCTAAAACAAAATGTTGCTATCACTTTTGCACGAAATTTCAAAATTGTTGTTCAATTTATGTATCAGTCAATTCCAGCGATGACCATCCCCCCCCCCCCCCCCCCGGACACCGTGGGGCATTTGCACACCAGTGCCTTCCCTGGGGTGGGGAATTTCCTTCCCTGGGGTGGGGAATTTTGAAAATTTTGCTGGCCCCGGGGTCGGGAATTGTTTTTCCCCGGGGGAGGGGGGTGGCGAATTTTGATTTTCTCATCTCAAGCGCGTCGGGTTTTGCGAACTACAACCCAGTTACAGAAAATAACGCCACATAAAATATAATGCAGAGCATGGCCCGTATACACCACGTTTGGAGACTGACACATTTGCACATTTCACAGTTAACGTCTTCTATAGAGAAGAAACAGATTTCGCAATTTCGTCTCAGTGGAAAACATGAAAAATAAATTAACACTATAAACAGAGTTCCAATTTCGCAAAAGTCAAGTAACATAACTGCGAAATAGTTGCTCTGCAAATAGAATAAAGGTAAATTTCGCATTGAAAGATGCAGCTAAATGGCTACAACCGCGAATGGCCTAGGAATGTCACTTCTTTATTTATATTTTGTCTCACTTTCAGTGAAATGAGAACTCGTTCATAGACGAGAAAACTAAAGTACATTTAAAAACGAATTGTGAATGCTCGGACAGTATAAATGGAGTTGAAGTTTTTGTTGTGAAGCTTTGTCACGAGTTACCGTCTTTTTCTCGTCCCGGGGGTGGGGCATTTTTCCGCTTTTTGTGTTCCCCGCCGTGGGGTATTCTGCATTTTTGCTAGCCCGGGGGCGGGGAATTTTCAGTTTTATTTTTAGAAATGACCAAATACCCGGGGGGGCATGGTCACCGCTGGAATTGACTGATACATTAATTGCTCCAGATATTTAAAGAGTGTTAGCCGATTCGGCGGAACCAAAATAAATAATGAATAAATTAGCAAATAAAAGACTTTCTAAATGTCTGAGGCAAATAAATTGAACACCAAATTTGAAACTTCGTGCAAAATGTAAAAAAAATGTAAATTGATATTTATAGTAGTAGTGCACTTAGCTAGCCAGCTAATTCGACACCCCACTTCAAATTGAAACCAAATATCTAATTATTAGGAATCCCAACTGGTAGAGAGGCAAACCAGTTGTCTATCTAAAAGTGATAGCAAAATTTTGTTTTAGAGATGATTAAGGAGGAAAAAGGGGGGCCACTGTAGCCAGAATATTATTAAAGTATTACTACGCAAATATAAGTCGCAATATGTTAAAGTATCGCTAAATGACACCTCCTACTGTCCTACTAGTTTGATATCCGTCACGAATATTATAAAAGTTATGACCAAGTCTATATTTACAGAAAATGCGCTTGGACTTTTCGTGGAGTCACCTTAAGGTGACTCACTCGAAATGCAAAATGCACCCGTCTGTGTCCTTAGCGCAAAGATGCGTCGACAAACTCAAGGCCATAACTTTTGCGTCTTTTCCTCTATTGTTATCATTCTTTTCTAAATCCTACTTTAATGATGTATAGATAAGTTGATAACAACCGATTTTCGAGAAAACGTTTTTAGAAGTCACAATATAACTTTTTGATATACATATTTAGGCCCTAATAGACATGTTTTTTTTGCTGATTTTTGAGCCCAATTTCCAGGAATCTATTCAACTTGATGTAATCTTAAATCAAGCTAAGTTGCAGAAATTCGTAGGAACAGAAACGAGGGAACAAAAATGCTCAAAATTCGAAGCTGTAATGATCACGGATCTGACAATGAAAATTCATCGCACCTGATTTGTCAATTAAAAATCCTTGACAACAAGTCTCACCGGACGGATATCATTTTAGGTGATCGTTTTCAACCAATCAGCGCGCGTACAATTTCCTTGTTGGGATATAAATATAAAATAACACACTTTTTACAGTGATGCTGCGGAATCTAAAGTTGCCTCACGTTCGTCTTATGGCATGTGGAAGATGACATCTATAAGTTATACTTTAGTGTGCCCGTAAGTAGGCATGACGTAAGACAGAAGACATTGCAAACGCCGGTGCGACTGAATTAACTCGTCTTACCGGGATGTCAGTAATAATAACACGAAAGGATACGAATCTTTAATTCCGCGAGCTCTGATTATAGTATATTCACCATTCATCTTCCCTTTTTTATGCTTTTTGATTTAGTTGTTTTCGGAAAGACTTAATAAGAGGTATTTGCCGAACGTTCTAGTAAGAATATGAATTACTTCAGAAGTAGAAAAGAAGTATCATTGGCTTGCATGCCCAAGTCCGCAGATTCACTACGAATCTGTGGAAAACAATATTGCAGTGGCAAGAATGTTCATTTGGCGTTTCAAGTTTTTGAACCTTAACTCAACTATGAACAAATTTCTTTGTAATTAAGTATTGCTGTTGACAATATTCAATATTACTTACCAGCTACCCCAATGTTGGTCTTCCTTTATAACATCTTTCTTCTCTTATTTCCGAAATTTGTAGTAAAAATATAGAAGATGTGTTATAACGTGCGATTACATCTCTAACGAGTACAGAACTGTTAAGGTCGCTTGCGCTGAGACAAAGAAGGAGCAGTAGACCGAACGAAAACCATGGAAACGAGGTGATCACACAAGCGTGCGTGATCTAACATTTCACAGCATGTTGTTATGAGACGCAAAATAACGCGGCATGTCCCATGCAATAATACGCATGGTCAATTTCATACGTGACACAGGAGCCATGTTTGCAGCTCTGTACAAGTTGCAACCCATCTATTCAAGCAGACCGGGCTTCCTAGCGGCAGTTGTTGTAGTTTTAGATTTAAAAAAGGTTGTAGAATGTGACGAAATTTGATATTCGAATCCTGATACTTCATAGGTTTATAACTTTGCATGTATTTTATCTATAGTGCTGCTTACGCTAACGTCATCCATTGTTGTTGTGCCAACCAGAGATCGATTGCTTCACAGAACAAAGCGCTCTATTGAATTTACGGTTTGCACATTTTAGCATCCAGAAACGAAATGTTGATAAACAGTGAACGTTATAAGTCAAGACGAATGTATCTTTTTTTTTAAAGAATAAATGTCCATCACGTAAAGTAGCGTCGGCAAGCAAAAGTTTTATTTCCCAGGTACTTTATTGTGACACCCCTGCCCGGTAAGTAAGCGTCGCCTTCAGCAACGTAGGTCTATTTTTCTCGTTTTTAAATCGTGGATACGCGTGGCGTATTCACGAGTTATTGTGGTGGGCCAGATGTCACATCTCGAGAACGGTACATCGCTAGGTGACTAAACTTGGACAAAGTTATCTGAGTGACAAGGGGGTCCAGCATTAAAGTCACACGACATTACGTCATCAATGACGTCATCAAAACTAGAAGAAATTGACATCCGAGAACGGAGCATCCCTAGGTGACCAAACTTGGGTAAAGTTACCTTCGAGCATGGGAGGTGCAAAACCAAGGTCGCGTGGTATAGCGTCATTGATGACGTCATCACCAGACGACCAAACGTGGATAAACGGTATCCACGATTTCACGGCACTCGGTGCCTTTTATTTATAAGACTACATTTCAAAATTCCGTAAACAGCTCGAGATGTGAGAGTCATTTTGATTCACGCAAGCGTAGTATTGTTCTTCAGAAAAAAAAACCAGAATACAGCAGTTTTTGCCAGAAGGACGTCCCCATGGTAAAGGGGAGCCCCCGGCCCCAGTCTCACTGATTTCTCAGTCGCAATTTTACTAACCCAGTAAGAGTGGATGGAATACAACAAAGTGTCCCTCAAAGCAAGTAAGCAAGCAAGAACACGAACCATAGCTTGACTGCCCCAGCTGTTGGCTAACCAGAAGACTCAATAATCTTTACATAGCAAACAGTGCAGTAATGCAGCTCTGGATGATACGCCGCTAACTAACCTGAATTTGCTACTATGAGGCGTAGTGATTTTCCATTGATACCGTGATGATACAAAGTCGAAAAAAAATATAATTTCCATCGGCTGATTTAGAGAATATAGAGCAATTTTCTCGAATTAATTTCGTAAATCACATCTGAAACTTTGTTTTTATATGTTTATTTAGATATTTCTACACGTAATTCGTCTTCTAATATTGATCAAAAACAATAACAAGGGAGTGGCTGACACGGGCTCTTTAAGTATAATATTAAACAAAAAATGTCAGAAATCATCTAGCCTAAGACACTCGTGATTACATTCGTGATCTAGTTCTATGTTGTTACTTTGGTATCATTC
This sequence comes from Scolanthus callimorphus, assembly GCA_033964015.1. Classification (NCBI taxonomy): domain Eukaryota; kingdom Metazoa; phylum Cnidaria; class Anthozoa; order Actiniaria; family Edwardsiidae; genus Scolanthus; species Scolanthus callimorphus. The sequence goes on from CM066915.1 coordinate 7,845,332, forward strand.
GTGGGCTTCAATCACGTGTCTTTTGGCGCAAAATTTCGTTTCCGGTGAAATCAGGTAGAGGTCCGCTATTGAAATGGCTTCCCATAAAAATTTTACGGTCTATTTACTCTCGTGATTGTAAGTGTTTTTTGTAGCTGCCCTGAAGAAAAGCTGAAGTAAAACCTGGAAACGTTGGCAAAATCCGTCTGTTTTGTCCTTTCTGTCATCTATATGTTAGATATCCCAGGAAACGTTAAACCTGCTACGATGGACTAAATACTTATTAGATCGAAAGCAAATATGTTCTCGTGTAATGCTACAATTTTAGGAACTTTTCATTCTTTTTTTTTTAAGTTGCTGATGTCACTCAGTTAAAAAAGTAACGAGTATATGCTTTAAACCGCGATGCATTCGCATTGGGACGAAAGATGTTTAGTCCGGTCAATTTAGCTTTTAACCTGGAAAAAATTGCAGCATGGGATTTTTATACAGCAAATTCGCAGGAACATATGTGATAAATACGTGTCCAAATTTTGTGAAAATCCGTTCGGGGGAAGTTGCTTAAATTTGGGGTTTTCCGTCTGCACGAAGAAAAGCCTGGTTTTTCGGTGGCACTTAGACAATGAAAACGAACAATTCGAAGGGAGGGCTATAGACTGTAGAGACGTAGCTCGGTGTGATATTGAACGCGATATCGAGCAATTTCTTTCTACTGCATAATGTGATTGCATAGATGTGAATTTTGTGTTTGTTTATAAGCAGTTCTGCAAAATAATAACATAATAATAACCGCTGATACTTGTATTTCATTCCGCGTACTAGGTGATCCACTAAAGTTGGAATATTATACGCTAAAAGAAATAAACTATTTATAGCCGTTTAAACCGAAAAACCTTATTCAATCTTCCTCGGTTTCATCTGTCCAGTCTAATATATAGATTTAGCCACTGGCTAAAAGCGGAGCTCCTTGTTATTGAAATTCTCAGGTATATTAAGGAATGGGTGTTTTTCAAAAAATAGGAAAAATACTGAAAAATATTCTCTACGTTGTACAAAATGTCTTCTGTAGGATGTTTTTCGTTAAGGTTGGTACACCCAGTGAGACGTTTCATTTGATGTATTTGGTTACCATGTCAACGGGTTGCGTTACTTGTAAGAGCGTGACAAAGGCACAATTTTCTTTCAGGTCTCTGCATTCGATGGGGGTCATACCAATGGTTTCCCAATGGGTCTTATTATGACCGGGGTCGGGCGTACATTACCATTCCAACGAGGATGGGTGTCCAAGTTATCCACATTTTAAGAAAAGGAGAGGTATCATATTACATCATCACAAATAAAGCTATCCCAAAAAACATTTCCAGCCATCCTCGTTGGATCAATAAGCTACACTATATAACAAACACTATAATGCACTCTGGGGAACGATTTCACTTATCCCCATTGAATGCAGAGGCCATTTTCCTAGAAATTAAATTTAAGGTCAGAGGTCATGCATTTGTTGCCATAGAGACCAACATTGGTGGAAATGATTGAGAATGATCAAAGGTATTCAAATGTAGATTGCTTGGATCCCTCAGAGGCATTGGTTTAGAGATGGATCACCCCCCTCAGTTTTACGTCCGCCATTTTGGATCGGGCTTCCGCCCAGGCCTTAAGTTACCTGAGTTTTCTGTGTGAATGAAAGGGATTCCCATGTGTACATGGTTAAGGTTGCTAGAGAAATTTGAAACAGCTCTAATTCGGCGACACATTACTCAATCATGACCAATTTTGCGCCATGACATCATCAAAGGACAACAATACCAACGATGACGTCATCGGGCCACGCCCATGGTCGCGTGACCGGGAGTAGAAAAAAGACTAATTTGCCTTCAAATAGACGTTTTTCGAATATTTTTTGCTATATAGATATATTTTTCATGAGCATCTTCATAAAGTTAAGTATGGATTTGCAATTTCGATTTCAAATAAGGAAATGACGAGTGCATAAAGTCGTTTTTTGGACGCATTTGGCTATAACTTTCGCAATTTTTATCCTAAATGCAAATGCATAATTAACTTTGTGAACAATATGCTTTTCTATCGATTTGCTTTAAAATATTTGCGAAATATTAAGATGAGCGGGAGGATTAGTGTTTTAAAGAAACACGAATTGATGTGCTAGGAGGCTTGGTTACCAAGGAAGTGTAAAACAAATTTATATTTCATTTTCCACCAGAAAATAGAAATCAAGCAAGCAATGGATGAGAAATACATCGTAACATTGTTTAAGAAGCGAAAAAGAAAGTTCAAACCCGAAAAAAGCAAAAAAATCGAAAAGAAAAAGAAACGCACGCCGGGTTTGAACTCGGTACCTTCTGATTACTAGCAAATACCTTACCAATCGGCCACGGATGCTTTGTCAAATAATGCGATCTCAGAAATTGTATATAAACCTTCACTCGAGAGACTGCAAGTTCGTAGGCTGAACAAAGCTACAATTTAGGCATTTTAGACTGTTTCTTTCTCTTTTTAACGCCGTAGAAACAATAACGGTATGATTTCCTAGCATGGTATGATTTTCTACTATACAGAGTGGCTAATTACTTTTGAAAATGGTTAATTTTTGACAAAGTAGCCAACTTTCTCGATCGCCGAACGGGCGCCGAACGATATTTTCTGTTCAGAAAAGCTACAAAAAGTAAAGAATTCCAGAAAAACTGAAATGCAATCGATACAACAATGATAGAAGATATATATTTGATGCTAGTTTGGCCATAATTTTTGGTACTTCAGCGGAATTTCGGGCAGTTTCCAGTGGCGACATTTTACAAATCCCGAGCTATAGTTCGCACTTAGACAACAAGTCACGGCAAAACGCTCCAACAAAAATATGTTTTTCAATTGTTTTGACAATGAAAATAAACGTTTTTTTTTTCTACATTTAACCGAAACAATGAAATAAACTTTAGGAAAATTCCTCCAGAATGAAAATATGTTGGAAATAAAACCATCTCGTTGTTTGATTTTGAGAAAAGACTGCCGCCGAAGTCACGCAATCTTGGCTAGCAACGAAACGTAACTTAGCAACCAAACTTCACCAACACCAACACCCTTAAAGTCTTCCCTTCACGAGATATTAATTTTTCAAACATACATGACGTCATCGCTGACGTCATATCACGTGACCAACTCATTTCGCTCATCTGGTGACCTAGACTACACTACCCAAGTTTGGTTGTTTTAGAGTCTTCCCTTCACGAGATTTTAATTTTTCAAGCATAGATGACGTCATTGATGACGTCACATCACGTGACCATTTCATTTCGCTCATCTGGTGACCTAGACCACACTACCCAAGTTTGGTTGTTTTAGAGTCTTCTCTTCACGAGATATTCATTTTTCAAGCATAGATGACGTCATCGATGACGTCACATCACGTGACAGTGTTACAGCACCCCCCTTATGGCATAGACAAAATATCCAAAGTATGGCTGTCTCAGCATGTTCCCTTTAGGAGATATAATTTTTTCTTTGCATACCACAGGGTTCCCATGTGTACACGGACGGCGGCGGACGGACGGACGGACGGACGGACGGACGGCGGTCACTATAGGTTTAATACCAGAAAAATAAAGAAAAAATCATATCTCCCGAAGGAAGAGGAACTCTACACCAAAGTCACGTTCCCTCACGCCATCAATGACGTCATCAAAATGATCCATAATGCCCGTGACGTTCAAAAATCAACTCGATGGTATACGTTTTTCCCTTAGGTATGGTGCTCCGCTTGCGCGGGCCTTCGGCCCGCGCTGGAGCTCCGCTATAAACATTCTCCCAGTTTCTGCTTTCATTGTCCAAGTGCCGCCGAAAACAAAGGCGCCCTTGACGTCGCCGATAAAACCAAAAATTGAACTAACTTCCCCGGTCGGGTTTCTACAAAATTGGGATATGTTATTTCTACATATGTTTTTGACAATTAGTACCAAAAATTTCCCATGTTGAAATATTTTCCAGTTTCGGGTTTATTTTTCGGGCTAACAACTTTTCGAAACAATGTAAATATATGAGAATAGAAAGGGAAGGCAAAATCGGGATTTCATACAGTCAGTCAGTCAGCTGGAGTCAACTATGTCATTTGAAACATGTTAGATTCCGTTAGCTTCAGATATAGTCAGTGAAGTTTTTTTGCGGTTAATTTTGCAAAATAGACTATAACTAAACATCGAAAAACATTAAAAACGTTTGATTTTTTAATAGAATGGTGTCAGTGAAACATTGAATAAATTTGATGGTATGGCAACAACCGGCTTTTGTTTTCTCATTGGTACTATTCCTCGGCTCTAGTACTGACATGCATGAACATATGATACTTGCAGTAGCTTATAGTGACGACAAGATTATTCTGAGCCTCTATTAGCTGAAATGGTATTTTCCGACGTGTGATAATGCAGTGTTAGAGGTGGTAATGAAATTCATCATATTTGCGTAGAACGCATTCTATTATTTTGCAATATAGGGGTTTCGATATGACTGTAGTGAAACCAATCGCAAAGTAATTACACCCATTCTGAATAAAACATATAGGAGTAATTACAAAGTAATTGCGAATTACTCACGACAGTCATCTGAAATCCCCTCGGGCGCAAAGTTGCAAAGGCAAATTCAGGGTCATAACTTTTGTGTCTTTTCGGGTTTTCCTCTATTTTCACAGTTTTTTTTGCAGTAACTTTTTTTTATGGCTGTCTAAAGTAAATAAATACCGATTTTCTTAAACCTTATTAAAGAATCTCCATTTTTGAGGGCCCCTAATAACGTATTCCAAAGTAATTTTGTACGTAATTAAGTCATTTTACTTTCCACCACGTAGGGCGGCCAAGTTTTAGAAAATTCGTCGGAACAGAAACGCGGCAACAAAATCGCCGAAAACACATAAACACGTGAAATCGGCGCTAGCACTGATACAATGAAAATACACTGCGCAGGCATGGCCTATAATACATTTCAGTTTGAACTTTGATGATTTTGTTGCTCTGAGGGACAGTGAATTTTCATTGTATCAGTAATAGCGCCATGGTGATATTTCTGTTTCGACGAAGTTTCTGAAACTTTGCTAGATTTGAGACTACGTCGAGGGAACTTGATTCCTAAAATTTCCTAAAATTCCTTAAAAAAATCTATTAGGGCAAAAATAGAGATTGTGGATTCTTTAATTAGGTTTAAGAAAATCAGTATCTATTTACTTATTTAAACAGCAGGAAAAGGCCCACAAAAGTTATGACCCTGAGTTTGCCTTTGCAGCTTTGCGCCCGAGTCACAGTTGGGTGCAATTTGAATTTCCAGTGAGTCACCTTAAACCCTTGCTGAATAATAATTCGTTGATATTTTTGCGCAAAAGTTCAGTCCAACAACAGACAATTTTCCTCTCTCAGTTGGGTAATCCCGTAAACATGATGGAAATACTTTAAATGCGCAGGAGAATACCAAGCCTGGAATCCCCACTACAGTTCGTAAATGTACGTCTTTGTCTTTCAACATTAAACAAATTATAAGGATCACAAGTATATCCTTACATTTTATACAATCCAACTTTCTTAAAACTTGGGCTAGTTTTCGTTGGGTACAGCCGGTGTCACAATAACATGTAAAATGCTACCTACAACCTGAGACCAAGTGGGCTCTATATTATCTGCCCTTCTCCTATTCCCCCTTATTCTTGGCCTGCAGTTGCTTCCCTCGCACCCGCCTTCATTGTATCAGCGACAACTCCATAAACAGCCGTCCATGCTTCCTTGACCTCTGAGGTAAACCTGTCTCCAAGGCCTTTCTCTAGAGTATATAGCAGCGCCGCTCCGATGGGCTAGGAATGTAGGACAACAAAAATGAGACTATTTCATTTAATTTGAATTTACGAATGTTGCTTTGGCATTCTCTTGGCCGTCAGACAACGAATGTAAAATGGTTCAGCAGGTTAATTGGGGGATTTGGTGTAGTTCCAAAAGGTGAATCAGTATCCATAATTCAACCGTTCTTACTTGTAATTTCTATGTAATTAAAGTGTTTGGTTTTTCACCTGTTGTCCTGTTGTAGTGAGCAATTGTTTTTGTTGTTTTGGTTATAACTTGGGGGCCAAATTTCATACTTTCCTTCTGTTATGATCGTCATCCCTGCCTACCCTAACGCATTATGACTTGGCGTAGAAAGGGTGGGATGAGCTGTTCTCAATACCGTACCTGTACAGTGTATTAGTATGAACACAGTGAGAGGATATGCTGATTTTTTATCACAGGTGAGGGTTCAAGGATACTACCATTTGCGACCTTCTGTGAGGCGTGACGCTACAAGGTTTGACAACTTTATATCGCAACTTTTTGTTTCGTCCACGAAACATTGCTAATGAGGATCAAATTTGATACTCAAAATTTTGAGTTTCTGTCGCGATAATCTTAGTTTTCACCACAAGTCGTCCTAAGTTGAATGATATCAAACATTTAGTATTTTTTCTTGTCAGAAATGCCCAGATTCTGTAAGTTTGTTTCGATTATGGTGTGTAACTTCTGCAACTTTAGAGATTCCCACAAGAAACATGAAAGTTTCACATCCCTGCACGTGCAGTTTAATTAGCGAAACAAAAAGGTTTTGATTGACAAACGTCTGCGATACAAACTTTTCAAATCCTAGTTGTCGCGTCACGCCTCACGGAAGGTCGCAAATGGTAGTATGGGCAAACAGTTTCTTTGTTTATCGTCGAAAATGAACACCCCTTTACATATATTTTCTAAGAGGTAATGATTTAAACTAATGATTTCGTTTAGCTTAACGTACCCCGTAGTGTTCCTCCTTGATGTTATATTTGACGTGCCTGGCCCCTAAATCCTTGAGTACAACCACAAGTGTAGAGATATCGTCCAGTCCATCAATGGCAGCCCCTACCATTTCCATGACCCTTTTGGCCTGACGAAGGAACCTTTCATCTTGATTCAGGTTTTCTATACCTTCAACGTCACGGAATGAAAAAAGTTGTTGCAGCTCAGGATTGACTGTGAACATTCTGAAATCGCACAGGAAAGATACACGTTCATGGCCTGATAAACGTTTGAATGTATCCTAGCCTCAAACCAATCGCTTTCATGATACAAGTAATATAGACTAAACTCCAAACATTTCAAAGGTATTCCAAATAGTTGCCCAGGAATATCCAACACTCCTTTCCCTTTTAAACTGCTTAAATTATAATCTTATAGCTGTTTTGCCGTGATTTTCTTGGACGGTAATCTGATTTAAAAAAAAACGATTGTCAATGAATAACACTAAACGGACATATTAACTAGGCAGGTATACGTAAGTAATAATTAAAGGTCCTACTAATACCTTGTATAAAACACAATTCCATGACCTTGAATGTCTAGCTTTACTAATTCCCAAGTTTCTTTTGCTAGCTGGATCTGTTTTGCATTGAGAGGCCCCTCATCCTTTGTTTCCTCCTTCTGTGGTTGAGCTTGTTGCGGTGTTACGATTTGTTGTCCTCCGTTGTTGGCTGGACTCACAGAATTCTTTGCTTTAGTCGCTTTGCTTCCACCGCATCCCATGGTTCTGCCAATCACACGCGGTTTTCGTAGACTTTCGGTCGTTTTACAGAACCAGTTCTTTGCCTAAAACGACCCAGAGATAGCTAGTGAGATTCAGTGTTTTTTTTTACCATAGATTATCACAATTGCCTCTTAACAATTATAATTGCTATCTCGACTAACATTGATCCTCTCCAAAAGCTTCTAAATTTACCCTGATTGATTTCTCCTTAATAGCATTTTTTGCATTCAGTTGTTAGAGACATTACCGGATATTTGGAGAAAGTTCAAGACACCGTCATTTCTCAGCGTGATCTAACGTGACCTTGAATGGATTCTTACTGTGCAACGAGAATAAAGAAACTCTTTTCGGCTTGTAGTTCCTTGTAGTGGCGTCACCTTAAATCTAACCTAAAAACCTATCTTTTTAAAAATTACTATCAGTGCTGAACGTATGCCTGATTAAAAATGTTTTTTATTTACTTGTTTAACACTTTTATCCTTTTTATTTCTTATATACGTTATTTTAGTATGATTTATTGTCCTACTGTTTATTATCCTGCTTTTCTCCTTTTAAATTGAGTGTAATATATATATTTAGTATATACTACACGGGAACCTCCATCACGCTGGGGCCAACCACCCCCCTAAATGTGTCATCAAAAGTGACCAAAAATCAAATCTCGCCATAACTTTCTACCCCTTGTGTCTAATTTTACCAAACTTCGTACATTGGATGACATTATGAAGACAAACATTTTCCATGTATTGAGTGGTGACCATGGTGATTGTGACGTCACTGGCGTTAACGTATTTATTGGACCATTTTTCGTAATGTTGAATCTGCTTGTTTTTTGTAGCGGCAATGATAGATTTCAACAAGAAAAGCTAAAAGTCGAAAACCGTTTGATTTTAGGATTTATATTAGCTGAATATGATTTTTTCATGATTTGTATAGGGTTGGATCTACCTTAACATTTGAAAAAGTTTACAAAGTAATTAATTATTGCACGGTAATATCATTGCACATACAAATATCTTAGTATATAGGTTATACTAGTTGACTACAAAATAATTTCACACATTCCACTTTCGTTCATCTATTTTCCGTGTTTAAAATCCAAAAGATGTATACTCATGACGTAATAGATTATGACGTCACAATATAACAATGCTTTATATCTTCGCTCTAAAGACGAAATTCAAAATTTCAAAATCATACGATTTTAGATACTATTTTGCTTAACATTTAACAACAGAAATCGGTTCAATTGACTAAAAACTAAAAAAAACATAACAGTGAGTTTGTTTTCCCATACATTTGCTACTGTAACAAAAAAGGTAGGGGAGGGGAGGGGGTCATTCTTTGAAATGCTAGACCTCAGCTATTTTTTATGCTATCTACAAACGGTTTTCGGTTTTCAACATCTCTTGCTAAGGTGTATCATCGCCATTACAGAAATAGTGCATATTCCAATTCTTAAAAATGATCAATCGATTGCGCAATCACTGGTGACGTCCAAAGCATCATAGTGACGTCAAAAGTAGTGGAAAATATTTGTTATCGTAATGTTATCCTATCTACCAAATTTGGTCAAAATAGCCTCAGAGGATAGAAAGTCATGTTGAGTCAAAGTTTGAATGACGCATTTTGGGGGGTGGTTGGCCCCAGCGTGCATAGATCGCGCGTTTTGATTGGTTCGCTATCTCGGGATATTGCCACATTCCGAGATCGAAAGCATTATCCCGAGATTGAGAAGCCCGAGTGGAAGTGGTTCGGATGTTTTTCCTTTCTAAAGGAACTATCTGATTCGAAATGCAACAAAATTCCTTCTCAATTAACTTATGTTTTCTCTTAAGTCTTTAGTCTTTCAAGGTAAATACGAGAGAGAATTTATTTCTTGAACTTCGAAAATTTGCTGTTCTTGTTTTTCAGTTCTTCGGAATCAGAGATCGATGATTCGTTCACGGCACTTTTGAGAGACGAATTACATTCACAACAACATTAATTAAGGCAATTTTGTCGAAAACATATCACAAGAAACTCTTAATCTACTTTGCCGAACATTTACCTGTAGGTTGAAAGGCACAGTAAATCGTAGAAGCCAGTCATTGAGTCCAGTTTAAGAGAGAATTTCAGTTACCGTCGCCATGTTGATTCGTTTGATCACGAGCCATCTGACATCAAACGTATTTAAAGTGGTCTCTCTTATTATGAACAAGGTCTTCCTCATTGTCCCAGAGTTTGCAGAGGTTAATTTGCCAAATTCATGTTTGAATATTCCAAGCGAATCTTGAATTTCTCTGCCAGCGGGTTGAAAAATATAGTCATCCATCGGTGATGAAATGGCGACCAAAAGCAAAGTGTTTTCAGCAAAGCATATCTGCAGTTCACAGTCCATAATCCAAGTCACAAAATGCGAATTTATCCCTCGAATCCATCCTTGCAACCTTCTAAAAACTTAAATCATTTATCGTAGTCGATATTAAGGTCTTAAAACAAGTGTTTTCTAGCGTTTTTGCTTCTCTAAAACAGCAGCAAGTTTCCACCATGTATTCAGTAGCGACAGTAGCCGAATGCTCGTAGTGAAGTCTGACGTAATGTCACGTGCGTGACAAACGTCACGCATACAGAAAGAGGCTACAAAATATCGGCAAATGCCACCATTAGTGTCGTTCGGATATTTTTTGGAGTGTTCCCGTGTAGTATATACTAAAACAATTATTCTCCTCAGGCTCAGTGAATAGTATACACTTAATGACTGCTCCCGAGGGAAACATCAGTTTTGTTTCCCGAGAATCTCGATGTTTCCCGAGAGGAAGTCGAGGGAAACATCGAGATTCGAGGGAAACAAAACTGGTGTTTCCCGAGGGAGTAGTCATTAAGTGTTTTGTTATATAGCAGAAAATATACTGCAATTATTAAGTCAAAACAAATGTATTTCAAGAATGAAAAGAGAAGTTACAAAGTTTGCGCGCGACTGCATCATGTAAAGGGAAAACACTCATAAACAAACAACACAATTTTCTTGCATTAGCAAAAACTTATCAAAATTAGCAAAGGTTTTTAAAAAGACTCGCGTGTTTACAATAAACTTTCTCTTTTTTTCCGCTCTCAAACGCGACGCGCGAAAGCAATATTCCCCGACCAGTCAATAATTTTTCGAAATATTGACTGATCGGGGAATATTTGATTTGTACTTCACCACGTGACCTTGATTTAGCCAATAAGAGCGCGCGCTCGGTTGGAGTGAGCGCTCGCTATATAACAATGGCGAATAGTCCCCTCGACCTCCGGTCTCGGGGACTATTCGCCACTATTCACTTCGCCTTCGGCGAATAATTGTTAAGGTGGCTCCCGAGTATTTATTGCAGAAATAGACCTCAACTTCTAGCGTATGTTTGACCCTGAAAAAATCTTCCGATTTCCATAATTGTTCTCACAGAGCTTAAGCAACCTCTGCACTACCAAATGGTGTAGTTCATTTGATATATTAAGCTCGTCTGTTTGGGATATTTTAAATTTTCCAAAGGAGTTGTTTTTGGAATAATTGGTATAACTTGAAAATTCGACCGTGAATGATCTTATTACCAGCTAAAATCGCATCTATAGTAATAAGGGTTTACTCAGAGAAATGCCCAGGTCAGCTTTTCCCATGCGATTTAAGTTGTAAACGATGTAATAATTTTACCTCTAAAAATGTCTAATTCCGCTTCTATTTAGTGTGCCGAGCGCGGATACTAGAAAAGTAGGGAAGCTCTTCAGGATTATATCGGCTAATGTTCACTCTTAATTATATAAAAGAGAAAATAGAATCGAGTATCTACAGAAAGCGATATTTAATAAACGAATGAGAGCAACGTCTTGTCCAGAATGTGCTGTTGCTATAATATTCAATTCGAGCTCGAAATACCTAAATTGCTGGAATTGTTTCGCAAGTTTCTTTCGTGAGAGGTAGAGCACAACCAACTGAGAAGACTTACCAAGTTTAGGCTCGTCTTTCCAATACTATGTTGAGAAACATTATCCAAAAGGAGTCAGTATTTCGTCGCTCCAACACAACGCCAAGAAAACCCATATGTTTATGAACTCAGCGTTCTCGTCTCAGTGCACATGGTGCTACATACTTCACGTGCGACCCTTTCTCGACCCGCGGGATCGGAAAAGCTACCGGTTATTAACCTGTCTTAGTTTACAGTTGACGCGGTTTCCATTGTTATTCGTAGGGAATTAACTCGGATAATGGCTCTCAACAAACTAAAAGTCGGGGAGGGATTTGAATTCTCCAGGGAAAGGTTGGGGTTGATCAATAGAATTGAATTGAATTTCTAGGTAAATATATTGCTCATTATGGATTAATAGGTAAGTATATGGCTCATTATGGATTAATAGGTAAATATCTAGTTATTTACCTATGAATCCATAATAAGCCATATACTTACCTGTAAATCAATAATGTGTGGTTCCAGAAAATATCCCCCCCCCGGAAGAGTGTTGAAAAGTGACCCCCCACCTCTCTGGAATTCCCGAAGAAAAATACAGTATTTGTATGGAAAATATATCCTTTCCTATTATCCTTCCTATGGATAATTTCTGGAACCACACAATAAGCCATTTTTACCAAGACTTCAAGGGGCACTGTCACGTTTGTTTCATCAAAATATTTTAAAATAAGACAAGTGTTCTACAGAAACAACTCCGAACCTATATTCTGTTTCAAATTAGTCTTAAAAAGAAAAAGAAACTTGTTCAGCCTGTTCGAAAATCAAAAATGCCAATTAGCAATCCAATTCCATCCGCTCGATTATACACGAAAATACTCCAAATTTGTATTGATCTAGCAGCTGAAAGGTTAGGTATAAAACGTAGACCATTATTTTGTTGATTTGTAGGGAGTTTGACTGCATTTAAGCTACTTAAAATGACCCCAAGTTAGACCAAATCCATGATAGACCATGACAGTTGCCCCTTTCACAATGACTAATTCAATTATCAACCCAAACATTTAACTAGTGAATTCAAATCCATACACTTACCCCGAGAAAAAAAACATCCAATAATCTCAGTTTATGCATCTATGCTGACTGTCTGTCTATAACCAATATTTGCTTCTGATTATCCTTTATGCGAATCCCGTTGAACGCCACAAAACACGATTTCCGAGAACGCCTTCACTTGAACCATATTGAGAAGCGTTTATCCAGTCTACTTGCTTGGTCTCATTGCCCATAGAGTGTGTTTAAGACGTAAACCTGAAAATACAGATAAAATCATGCCCAAGTTAATTGCATATCTAATCGTAGAGAGCAACCAACGAGCGCAAAATACCTGAAACTTGCCTTCAGTTTCTCCATCTTGAATCAGTTCCATCCGTTTTGCTAGACAGAACGTTATGCAAATTGAGCTGTAGAAGCTGTAAGCTGTCAGGGCGTGGTACAAATGAAAATAACCAGTAAGGACGTAGTTGCTTTTGTCTCTATTATTATTAACTCAAACTTACTTCGGGACTAGAAGCGTCGCACGTGAAGAATTTAGCAAAGTGCACTGAGGCGAGAACACTGCGCTCATAACATGTGGGTTTTCTTGGCGTTTGTGTTGGAGCAACGAAACACTGACTCCTTTTGGATAATGTTTCTCAATACAGTATTGGAAAGACGAGCCCAAACTTGGTAACTCTTCTCAGTTGGTTGTACTCTACCTCTCACGAAAGAAACTTATGAAAAAATTCCAACAATTTAGTTATTTCGAGCTCGAATTGAATATTATAGCAACAGCACATTCTGGACAAGAAGCTGCTCTCATTCATTTATTAAATACCGCTTTCTGTAGATACTCGATTCTATTTTCTCTTTTATATAATTAAGAGTGAACATTAGCCGATATAATCCTGAAGAGCTCCCCTACTTTTCTAGTATCCGCGCTCGGCACACTAAATAGAAGCGGAATTAGACATTTTTAGAGGTAAAATTATTACATCGTTTACAACTTAAATCGCATGGGAAAAGCTGACCTGGGCATTTCTCTGAGTAAACCCTTATTACTATAGATGCGATTTTAGCTGGTAATAAGATCATTCACGGTCGAATTTTCAAGCTGTACCAATTATTCTAAAAACACCTCCATTGGAAAATTTAAAATATCCCTAACAGACGAGCTTAATATATCAAATGAACTACACCATTTGGTAGTGCAGAGGTTGCTTAAGCTCTGTGAGAACAATTATGGAAATCGGAAGATCTTTTCAGGGTCAAACATACGCTAGAAGTTGAGGCCTATTTCTGCAATAAATACTCGGGAGCCACCTTAAATATGGTGTATCAATTCCCAAGACATCAAGCTACGATATTTTGCTAGTAAAAAATGCATCAACTTTTTTTTGCAGATGTCTCTGTATAATCCAATGATTCTTTGTAGAAATCATTCAACCACACTGAACAAGTTATTAAGATTTTTAAGAGGATCTTGAAGCGGGAATTGAACTCTATATATATAACAGGGCTAAATATATGACAGGCTTAACCACCTACCTAATAACAATTCAATTTTAAAGCACCACAAATCAGAATGGAATGATATCAAAGCATACCCCCTTCACTGGTTATTTCATGTATGGGGTAATATCACTTAACATGTGAAAAACTATGTCAATGTCAAATCTATGTAACTATTGAATCACTTTTACCTTAAATCTCGTTCATAAAACCTTTGTAACAGTTAATGATTTCAATCTTCTTAACATGTACTGTAAAAACATGGCTATCCTCTTCATCCTTTTTGGGCAATTCCAGAAAATATAGTCAATTTCTGAACCGTTTGAAAACTTGTTCAAACAACCAGCTCTTCAAAACAAAAAGAATGTGATTTCCTTCCCTACAGATTATTAAAAAAAAAAGGATAGGACGATTTTACCCGTCTTGTATTGTTTTGAACTGACTCCTCCCTGTCTAAACAATCAATCAATCAATTTTTATTAGTAAAACCAACTCCAGATATGTGATGAGATAGCGCAGCTATGTTTTCACGATTGAAACCTAGTGCAGCCATTACATTGATCTTTGGGATCGATCGAAAGAGATAAATTTGCGAAGATACACACATCTTAGGTACACGCTGGAAGTGTAGTTCATGTTTGATTCTGGCCACGTAGTGCTGCATCTTTGTGATTTTTTTTCCAATCAACACGAAATTGTACGTAAAAAGAACTCATCAACCTTAAAGAAACATGTCATTTAAGAATTTTCAAATAAGCGCACTTGGCAGGAAAATGAAGTCGTCAAATGTGCCAACTCAAAGATCAAGAAGTCGAAACTTATAGTACATTTGCATTTCAATATGATTAGCTTTTATGCCTATATTTATTCGTTTGATTTCAGTAATTAATTTTTTACTACTTATTTACTTTATTTCAATTTCTGAAGGCACACACCGTTAGAAATGATGTCACTACTATAATTGCATTGACCAATGAGATTGTGTGTACTATCTTATTTTTCTTATAAATTACGGGACAGTGATGCTAAATTAATACAGATATCTGATACCTGAACCTGAGTTAATTTGTGAGATAGTGAAGCTAATGGACATTCAAAATCTCGTTTCCACATAAAGCCCGCGAAGTAAACAATGTCAAAAAGTTATCTGTATAGTAAGGGATTGCTATAATAAAAAAAATAATAATTTCTAACAATATGAAGCTTTTAGGTTGCTTCGCGATAGACAAAGCCATAATTTCAAAGTAGAGTATGCTCTACTCTGTAAAGGTAGCCTGCGGAAAGCGCTCGGTAAATCTCGAAAAGTCGTACAGTATCAATCTTTATTATTGTTATTTTTCATGACAACCTTTACACACACACACACTGTCTGTAAATAACTTAAGCTAATCAGGGCAGACAGTGTGGAGACGGAAAAAAATAATAAATATATTATCTGAAGCTGTTCTAGGGCTCGGTCAAAAAAACGGGAGATTTCGGCGAGCTCGGCTTGTCCCGTTTTCCTTGGAATTACTGCTAAGCGCCTGTTGAGCAGGCTACTGCAAAGGGGGAGACTATGTAATATGTTCATATAAGATGAGACGGTGCCTTCATTTTATTTCGATCACTGCTCCATTGTTATTAGTTCCATTATTTCCGGCTGTAATCATTTATGCTCGGCATGGGCTTATAATTGGCCCCTCAGGGACCAACAGCTTTCCTATACCATGATCGATTTTATGCTCGAACCCCTATCATCCAATTTTTCCCTCTGATTTCAACATTGAATTTCAGTTTAGCTAATAGCCTAGGAGCAGATCTGGAAAGTAGCATAGAATGATAGGTATGTGTATAAGGTTTAATTTAGACCGGATGTTACAAATGAGCCGATGGGACAACATTCCGATTTCGGGCACTTTTGTTACAATGTTAGAGATGCAAATGAAGCAAGCCTTTTCTTTCCAATTGATTCTGGTCAACCGGAAACAAAAGGCTCGCTTCATTTGCATCTCTAACGTTCTTACGCGGAACAACTCCACTATGCTCACATGTTCTTTGTAAAATTATAAACTAATTCAAAGCCTGTAAATTCAGAATCTTACCAAGAAACACATCAAACTCGGCACACTTGTAGAAGCAAATGCGTTTCAAATGTTTAGAAATAAAATTGTGCCGTAATGTCGTACATACGTTAAAAGTGAAGGTCTATGGTTTTTTCTTGTGTCTGCGCTTTGGGTGCTACGACGCGATTTTTTTCCGGTCGCAGCTCCTAGACTATAAGTTGTTAATAATGACAGAAGGGCATTCTAAGGTATGTCGGTGTTGTCGTGACAGTGTGTTATACATTTATCAGTCTTCCTTTCTTGTGAGACTTACAAGCCCACTTAAATGCTTATTGTATTCTTGAGCATTTTGTTCGGATTGTAAGGCAATATTCGTGCCTTTGAAGCGTATTTACTTGTTCTTAATAAGGGTGTAAGGGAAGTTTGTATCTGGATTATAATTGGACTGTGCATACTGAGTAGTGTCTCGCAGTGATGCATTATCATATACCCTTAAACTCGTGCTACAACTTACTTTATCTTCCTGGATAAGCTGTAACTACGTGACTAGTACCTCAAGAGTGTAGAAATATGTTTTTTTATCCACAAGAAAGCGCAAGTTTCCTCGGTGTCCCCTCGTACTAGCTAACGTAGAACAGATTGAAGCTGGTTGAACTCAAAATACAAATAAACTTTGGTGAAACCTTGGAAACAACGCGTGAGCTAATTGACTGTGCTTTGTCGAGCAAAACGTCGCTTTGTCAGGATTAAACGGTTTTCGTCGGCTAATAGTGTCTGAGAAAATAAGTGCTATAATAATTTCATCTTAATAGTAAATAAAGTTACTATAATAAAGTAATAAATACTATAATTATTACATATTGAACATAATTTACACTAATTCCCGATTCCAATAATTTATTTTAACTTAAACACCTTATTTGAAAATTAGAATGGCAAATTTAAAACAATAGTATTGTAAATCGTTGTTAATATACACTAGCTAAATGGTTATAACGCATATCCGGCCGGAGACAACATGATCAGTTATACATTACATGCATTACAACAGTACATCAAAATCGGACGATACTTGGGTGAATCAATATTAGAGCCTGAAGTGCAATGCTATTGAAATGTTTTCATCGCATGTTTTCTATAACGTCACGCTTGGCATGCGTTGTTTACAAACTCCTTTCTTAGTGAAAAAGGCCGCTGTCAGTTCTAAAGTTCTAAAATTAATTTTATCTTTGATAGCGTGGCGCTAAATTACGTCGCAAGGGGGGCTGGTGTTTTTTTCTGCTTGTCGATTTTCTGAAAACTTACCCCCGTACAAAAAAAGTAGTTTCAATTTCTACCCCCTTCGAAAAACGGCTATTTGAAATTTTACCCCCTCCCCCTGCGCGCTAATCCAAAGCTAGTATCAGTCTCCTATTTTCCAAATGGCGTCTAAAGTAAGTACGATTGTTCTACCGGTACATCCTCGTCAACAAGCTCTAAAATGGCAAGAAAAGAGAAGTTCAGCAGAAATCACCCGGATTCAATACAGTGTTCTGCGTTTCACGCAATCGCACTCAATCTCAATCCTAGCCTGTTGAAAATTTGCATGACACTGAAATGCACCCCCCAAAAGTTTCGCGTGTTCTAAAAATTTACCCCCAAATTTTTCGACGTTCTGCAAAATTAGCCCCCCCTATAAAACCACCAGCCCCCCTGCGACGTAATTAACGAATAGTCCCTTATTGCTTACATTCCTTATAGTCCAGGCATTTTATGGTTGGACCTGGAACTAATTCCCACAAAAGCTTTCTCTTCAGAAACCTGTTAGAATTAACGTCTAGAAGAACATACTAAAAGTCCCAAAAAATCCCAGCACGGCAACACTCCGTTTTGCAGCTTTTGGCGGAGAGGCTCTCTGCGTGCTACATGAAAACGAGGCTGAAACCGGAAGTGCCCTTTAATTTGCTTAAATTTTATCAAAACTTCGACAGTTTCGCAAAAAAACGTTTAATATCGATAAAACGCACATTGACGAATATTCTCTATTTGTAACTTGCTCAATTGTCGCCAGTAAAGCGGCGGAATGTGAATTTTCGTAAAATAGCGTCATCGCCGTAATCGACAGTCAACATTTTCCTTGTGTGATATACAGTCCACGGCATTGTGACCCTAGCTCGTAATTGTGTAAATGTCACGAAAAGTCAAAGCGCATTTTCTATAAATATAAATTCGATCAACTTCTATAATCGTGTGATGGCGGGCTCTGGGCAAATAAAAAAAAAAGTTCCACTACGTACTGGGCTTTCGGCGGCGGTGGAGAATGGATGTCTTCACGATAAGAACATCATGCGTCGCCATCGGCTTAAAGAGTGCGGAATCAGTTCATAATAACGCCGTTGTGCTGTTATTAGCCGTTATTTATTCTGTGAGTTCGCCAGGAAAACATCTCTTCATCCCGCCCACAAAGGAAAATGTTGCATCTTTGCCCGCTGATCGTCCGTAGTGGGTCATCTTATTGGTAGCTCGGCGTGTTGACCATCAACAACGTACTTAACTTGGCCACGGCAGGTACAAAAAATTCACATATCTCCCCCCACGCCCGTTGAAAATCGCATTCAGCCATTTCGTCTCAATGGACACGTGTGGGATGTGGATGTGCGTGAACCGGTGACTTGACGATTTTCTATTTTTGCATGTGCCATCCGTACTTCCTTGAGTGTTCTGCGTATGCTAGTGAGACTCTCCGTCGGTTAACCGTTCGGAACCATCTGCCCAATAAGCTCGCCAATTTTCCCGCCTAATAATGGCGTTTTAAAGGGAAAATCTGACCGCGCGATGGAAGGTAAAAATGTTTTCATGACAGACTTCTTTCCTATCAGTTATCGCTATTTATAGCGATCGCTTATGGCTCATTCACCCACGGCGCGATATTAGCTGTGATCTGAGGCGTGACTTCTGTGATTCAACGCCGATGTCATATCGTGCGGTGTGAACGGCCGGCGATCTTATGGCGATTTCACTTGCGATGTCGCCGCAACGTCACAGAAGATTTGAACGTTCAAACTCCACTGCGATGCGGGTGCGATTTCTTCAAATCACCAACAAACGGACAAATATCGCAAAGCCAAATAGATGGAAAAGTCACAGCTAAGATCGCGCTGTGTGAACGGGCCTTTAGATTGCTTCTTAACTGCGATAATCATTTACTCGCTACCATTCATCTTTACCATTCGTCTTCCGGATGAAACAATCGACCGGGGTTCCGTCTCGCCTTTACTATAAGCTGTAACCAGTTTAAGGGGGACTTACGCTGTCCATTTCCATTTGACAGCAATCACGGTGCTCCGCACGCAACATCAAAGAGATGAGAACACTGCTTGTCGGCTTTAAATAATGAAAGCCGTCTTCGCCAGAACGAGTCGGGACGGCTCAGGGGTGTTGTTCTCAACGGTCAATAGCGCTGCACACAGATGACGTCACACAATTAACATCTCAGACAAACAAATACACGTATCTCCCATTTTCTCAGTTTTCTCTCAAAAGAACGATACAAAATGAATTGGTAAACTGGTAGTTGCACTGGTATAGCAGAGAGCTTGTATGCACTCCTACCCTGGCTCGTATTCAAGCGCGTCCTTCTGAATGGGATGATTTCAGATGGATTGTTTGTCTGAATCTTAGGCGGTGATTACATGAGACCGGTACGAACTCAGAGCGACCTGAGTTCATACCGGTCTCATGTAATCACCACCTTTTTGATCGTGTTTACGTGAGACCGGTACAGACTCGAAAGTCGTTCGTGTCGGGTCAGCAACCGGAATGAACTCGTGCCGGTATATATAAGGACTTTTTTCAGACCGGCCTCATGTAAACGCATGTAAAGAAATGTATAAGAGCCGATACGAACTCAGATCGCTCTGAGTTCGTCCGGTCTCATGTAATCACCGCCTTAGAATCTGTGCTAATGAATTATTCAATTAAAACTAGATGGCTTGGAAATGATGAATCAAATCCAATAAGTTCTTGAATATGTATTCCAAAAAGTCTCTAATAGCAAAACTGTAGCAGATTTGTAAGAATTCGGAATTTCTCTAGCCCTAATCATGACATTTTATCGTGCACCGTGAAAGAATAATTTTATTCCAAGCAATGTTGCGACGGCCTGAATCAATTTTCTAGTGCAAATAGACAATTCAATTGCCCATTGCTAAAATACCTTATTCAAGAAATCGATTAAGACATCGAGCAAGACATTTTTCTTACATTTAGGGGTGGACCATTAGAAATTGGGGGAGGGGGGGTGGCATTTCCCAAAAAAATCTTGCAGAGATCCAAGCTAGTAAAAAACATGATATAAATTCCGAAAAAAAATTCTTGCACAACCTGATCCCCGAAAAAAAAAATTCATGCGCAAAAAAATTGCCATCCCCCCCCCCCGCCAATTTCTCATGGTCCACCCCTTATACAATAATAAACGCAGAATTGTTTACATCTTTACAGTATTGCTTTTTTCCTTCTGCAACAGGTGAAATTGGGACAAACTTTCAATTCGTCGACTGAAATTTGTAGCTGTTGAGATGTTTAAAATTTACAACAACCTAGCCCCAGATTATCTTTGGAGCAAGTTCGAGAGGACGCTAGTTCATTATGATATTCGAGGGTCTTCCTCAACTTTGAAATTACCCCTCCCTAAGACGAATTACGGTAAAAAGCGAATTGGATACCGGGGCGCTTATATCTGGAATAAACTGCCCAAAGAATTAAGGGAAAGCAGCTCGCTGATTTCATTTAAATCAAAATTAGATAAGTTGCCTCCCAGCTTCTTTGACTTGTTTTAAACAGTATCGACTATTTTTAATATTATTTATTATTATATATTGTAGAATTTTTATCACGGCTTTTATGAAAATCAGCGGCTCTCGCTGATAGAACCACCGTGCTTAAATAAAAACTCTACCTACCTAAATACTCCGAGCGCTTGACTAAGTAATGATAACTAAGTAATTAGACGATGTCCGCGCGCTAGAAACATCATTTCAGACGGCTTGAGGAGGCACTAGTTTTAGAGTAAACAAACAAATTCGGCAATTTCTCTTTCTTACAATTAAACATTAACAAGTAAAACATTTATATTTTCCCGTTGGTTCTAGTTTAAGTAGTCCAAACAACGAGCAATTTATATTTCTCTAATTTTTTAGTTTTCTGCTTGTTTCTTTATGAAATCTTTGCATATTAGAACCGCGATTTGCTTTTTTCGAAAAAAAAAACAGATTTTTTTCTTCTCTGTTATGTGGGATTTTTGCACTGAAAACTAATTAAAATATTTTCAATGTCGATAAGTAGTTTTGTGCATTTTACTATCGTCTTTTCGAGCCGCGATGTTGATTTATTATACCAGCCTCGTTTCCATGCGGCTACAAATCGCTTTCTCGACTGCCTCAAATAAATCCTGTTTTTCGGAATGTTGCCGTGCTGGGATTTTCTGGGACTTTTCATATGTTATTAAGAGGTGATCAAAGAACCAAAAACAGTTGAAATTTCTTTTGTGGGAATTAGTTCCAGGTTAGGCCCATTTTTGTCGTAGAATGCCTGGACTATTAAGAGCGGCTGCCTGTAGGGATCGAGAACCGCATTTCACCGACCATTTGGTCGCACTTTTGATATTTCGTCCAAACATACCCTTTGAGCAACTATACTCGAAAATCATTTTAAAAAGTTTCGGAGAGTTTTAATATTCGAGAAAATCGAAAGAGTTTGAAAATGCGGCCTAGTTATGGTCACAGGCCGACGAAAGGTCGCGATATTATAGGTCCTTGGACGAAGCGCCGTAAACGGCTTGAAATAATTCCAAAGATCCTAAAACTTCACACAAATCTAGATCAACTATCCCAGAACAAAAGTGAGTGAACTAAATTCCACGATTTTCAAGAGCCGGTGCGTTTGTAAATAATATCCGAAATCACCGTAAATGCAATTCTTTTGTTAAATGTACACAAAGTGCTCCTGGTACATAATTTTTCCAAAATCCAACTTAATCATTCGAAAGAGTAAGGATTGAAGTTTATTTATGGGAAGTTTCAAGCTTTAATGGGAACTCCTTCCTGTTTTGCGAAGACCGCCAAAGTACAATATTAGCGGATCTAATTTCACAGCTCACCTCAAGCTTCATTACAAAATCTTGACTTTTGACTTTCCTTGGCTTGCTGTTATAAAAGTCACATATCTGGCCTTAGACTATAGGTAATAGCTGTAGAAAACTGTTCAGAGTTTTCAAGGATCACAGTTATTAGTAAATTTATTTATTCCGGTGTATTGATTTTTGCATCTAATTAGCATATGAGACGTAAATCAAAATTGGAAATAAATCCCATTTCTTAGGGAAAAGGAAAAAAGGGAAAAGTACATAACTCTACGTTTAAAACCAGTAAATAAATGCTTTATTGGATAAATGGTAGAACGAGAGAAAAAAGTAAATAGGAAGTCAAAGATTTTGAATTGAGAACTTCCTAGGTCTCACGATTAGTTATTAGTGAAACGCGACAAATGAACCTGCTCTTTTATTAATTCTACTTACCATCGTCGTAATGTTGCCTTCCAATAAAGTAGTCGAGGAATAACATTTTGGCCCTATTTTAGCTTCATACGTACTTCGAATAATTAGCACTTATTCTATTTCAATTGAGGTGGATAGTGGCAGAATATTTACCGAGAGCCGCAGGCTCGAGGTAAATATTCCTAAAGCCACTATCCACCGAAATTGAAATAGAATAAGTGTTTTAGTATATACCAGCAAGGCAACCTGCCGAATTTTCAGTCGGAAAACAATAAGAAAAGTTGTGTTAGCGTTTTAAAATTACGTGCGTGACAAAACTCACGCAAACTTTATAGATGATTTGCATAAGCACGTTTTTGGTCGATTTTGACGACAGCTCTAGAAAGTTTGCAAGCATTTACTTCGAAAAGCTGGGGGAAAAAATGGACAATTCAAGGGATTTTCAACAAATTGGACATGTAGCGAGCAATATATTGTATCATTTCAATTCAAGAAGGAATATAGGTTCAAATGGAAGAGCATTTGTAAGCAAATCGCCAAACGTTTCCGAGATGAAAATTATTTGTCGGCAGCCACTCGTTGCACAAGTAACATAATTACTTTGCTGGAAAAATGGAGTGAACAAACACCTAAACACTGGATATTTGAGGGAAAAAACGATTTAGCAGGGTAAAACAGCTACACGAAACCTTGTGAAAAGGCTTTATGGGGTTATCATCAGACAAGAAGAAGGAGAACAAACTACTAACAGAAGTCTCCTTTGTGGCGGACAGTTCGCTCGCAAAAAACTACAAGAAAGCTGCCGATTAGTCGTTGCAAGACACAAACCATCCTCAGGTACTTTGAAAATTAGCTCTTTCGACTGTATCTTCTCGACATATTGTAGATTATAATTTTGATTTTTGTCAAATAAATAAAATAAAGGGAAAGTACATGCCTAAAAAGAATTTTCATTCATGCTTTGCCAGCTACTAACTTAAAGTTTTTCAACTCGGGTTTCACAGTGCAAGCGTGTTTTTCACAAACAATGCTCAGACGATTTGTTAGACATATTAAATCCAGAGAGACCGATTTTGAGACAAAGAAATCTAATTTGTTGCTTCTTTAGTTTTGTTGACTGACATTTCTTCGCCTCTACATGAAATTTGCTTGCCAACACAATATCTACTGTTTCGGAGGTAAATAATGTCTCAGATTCCGAGACTCTAAACCAATCAAATTCGTCGTTCTTAGGAGGTTGCCGAGCTGGTATATATTAAATAAGAATATTAGTTGCGAGTTAATACGACAAATATCTACAACAACCACGACAACATTCCGGAGAACTGTTGTTCTCTTGGTAGTTCGATATTCACTTAACCGTGTCACGCTCGCGGGTCACGGTGTACGCGATCGATCATAATCATAATCATAATCATAATCTTTATTGACTCATAATGAAATGAATTAAAAAGTTACAATATTATTATGCAGTATCTAGGGGTAGTGTATAAAGGAAATTTGAAAAGAAAAGTGCGAGAGGGAAGTTAAATGAACCGGTTGGTTTTCTTGTTAACTTCCCGAAAAGTCGAAGTAGGAATTTATATAAAAAGCAGGCAAGTCATAGAAATATCAAGAAAAAGATTAATTGGAAGAACTAACATATTATAAAAAAATAATATTAAAATATAATAATAATAATAATAATAATAAAATATTATATATTATATTATAATAATAATAAAATATTATTTATGAAAAGAGGAAAACATTATGATATTACAATATTTCTTGTTGTTGGAACAGTAGATAATGTTTTATTTCTCTGCGAAATAGAAACATACTAAGGTCCTTGAAATGTGATGGGAGATCTTTCCAAATATCAATTGCAGTGAAAGAGAGTGATTGTTTACCGATATTTGTTCGAACTTTGGACTTATAAAGGTTTTGATTCTTAGAATATCTTGTATTATAGCCATGAACGTTACTAGCGTATTGAAAAATGTCTTTGAAAACATCAGGTAGGAGGCCTTTATGCCATAAGTGCGTAAAAGTTAAAACATGAAGGCGGAAAACATCATCTACTGTTAGAAGACCTAGAAGATTAATAAACGGTTTAGCACTTTCAGTATTTTTACCGTGTGTAGTAGCAAAAAAAATCGGTCGTATCGAGTATGTACAGTGGCGTGCAAGGTAAACAGAGACTGCCTGTAAGAGTGGTTAAGCCAGTTACTTCACCATCCTACTAACCGGTTGAAAAAAATGTAGGATCGTTAGTTTTCAGACAAAACAAAGACTAAAAATATGGTATTTAGTAGAAATAAGGTCGTCAATGGAAATGCCTGAAGGCATAATTTAGGAGGCGGCAAATCTTGGTGTGGCGTTTTCTTTTGCATACCCAAGTAACTTGATGATCACATCCCTAAAGGTTAAAGGTCCAAAACATTAATAACGGCAACAGTATAAAAATAATAATGTTGACGGAAAACTGTAGCTTACGAAAACCGACACCACTTAGCGCTCGTCCAATTTCGGTGAGCGCTATAAATTGGTGTTGGCTTTCGCAGGCTTACTTAAAACAGTCACTGGACTATGGGGTGCCAAATGTAAAAATATTTATATGTAAGTATTTTCATTATATGCATACATTTCCTTTATATGCCGCAAATGCCTTAGGTAATAAAAATTGTTTTAGAGATATAAGCAATACGGTGTAAAATGGTTTTTGGCATATAACCAAATTAACGAATGTGGTTGTTTGCTAAATAACCAATTCTCTGATATGACATCCGCAATGGTTTTATGGTGGTTTTATCGTGGAATCGAGGCTGGCAGTACTGAAACGAGGCTGTATAAGAATCCAAGATGGCGAACAACATGGAAGAAGATAAGATAAGGTATTGACTTAATCTATTATATTTGGTTCTCACGAATTCGACGTGTTCTATATTTTAGTTCCATACTTGAAGGATGTTTTGGCTGTTTTTTTATGTGTGCTTTTAAATAAAAGTAAATAGAATTTTCAATAGAAATAGACGCTGCTACTTTCGACTGTGCGGATCTCATTCAGATGAAAAAAGAAATCGCTGCAGTTCTTAGTTTGCTGTACCCATCCACACGCTTTTATGTTTCGTCTTGAATGGCCAAAACGGGCGTGAATAGGAGAAACATGAAATGGAGTTTATCGAAGCTTGCGGTAACGTACAGCAAGCCGGTCCCCTCACAAGCCCCTCATGTTGACAGCCGAACTAAACCTGGGTTGAGGAACTAAACCACGGGGGGGGGGGGGGGGGGGGGGGACTCCCAGACGTGTCGGACTCCCATATTTTGGGGCGGGGGTGCTCGTCGTACCTTTTAGGGATTAAAATGCTTAGGGATTAAAAAAATACAAGAGAAAATTACGAGGGAAAATACACCCAGGTTTAGTTCGTCTGTCAATGAAGGCTAGGCGCCTCACAGGAATAAAATATTAAGATTCAAGTGGGGCATCCAACGATCATTTTCGTATAAATATCTGTATGGATAGCGCTATGCACGAGAGCTGAAATTTTCGCTTCAGAAATTATTAAAAGCTATAATTTTCATATAGAGCGGTTGTCATATGACTGTAGTAAACCAACCGCAAAGTAACACGAATTATGAACAAAACCTATAGGAGTAATTACTGTCATCTGAAATCCGCTCTATAGATTATAATTATAACAGATTACTTTAGACGCAGAACCAATCCTTTTCTTCTTATTTGAAATGGTCCAGATTGAACAAATTCACAGCCATTCTTGTCAAGCCATAGGCTAGGCGAAAAAAGTTTTAAAAATAGCTGAATTGTTTGAAAATTGTCTTTAATATTTATAGAAACAAATAAAGAATACATACTTTATGATCTGGTGTGTTTATTGTGATTAGATTCTCGGTTTTGAGGGGACAATTGGGTAGATTTTAGTAGAATGGTAGTGAGTGTACATTGTTTGAGTGACAAGTGGCTTGAAGTTCAGACCCAAATTGCCCCCTCGAAACCGAGAATGCAATCACAATATACACACCAGATCATAAAGTAGCTATTCTTTATTTTGTTTCTTTAAATATTTAAGACATTTTTCAAACAATTCAGCTATTTTTCAAACTTTTTCCAGTAGCCTGTGAGGCCTATGGTCAAGCTTTGATGGGGTGTCGACCATTTTAGGGAGCTGCTTGCAGAGCAGAGGCATCTCTAATTTACAATGCTCGTCTGAAGAGAACAAATAATCTGTTGTTAGGTGTGCCTTAAAGAATAACTCTGTTTTATTATCATACATACAGGAACGTGATGGGCAGAGTCTCCTAACCCCAGCAGTATTGGTTTAAACATAGACTCGTACAGCCAATGAACTCAACTTAGTTGGGAAGCAGAAAGAAATCAAAAGCTCGGCTTATATGCAAGTACTATGTGTCTCTACCCAAAAAGGCCAAGGAAGACAGGACAATATTTCCAAGCAGACTCAATAAACCACTGTCCTAGTTCCTTGGAAACTTGTGCTGTCGCAGTGAACTAAGAGCAGTTCGAATGGATGTGACCTATGAAGGATAATTAGGCCAAGGGCAATCGTCAAATTACAGTCGCATTTAATGCATTTATAACAATATATTTTTGAAATTGTAATGAGTCGATATCTTAATTAATACCTTAAATCGACACAACTTGAATTCGACGTAAAAATATTAAATTTCAAACGCTGAATTTGATATAAAAACGATACATGGTACGACAGAACTAACAAGCAAGCCCTTGTAATTTAAAGTGACCACCGGAAAACGACAAGCGATATTTGACTGAGAATATGAATGAGTTATTTCGAAATTTATGGGAGAATGCGAGAACCCTAGAAGGTCTATGTTGAAATGTTAATTTGGGGCTGAGGCTTAGGGGGGACAAAACAAAATAAAAGCATCATTTCCAAAATTTAATATATCGAAATTGATCATGGGTCTATATGTTAAAGGAGGAAGCACTGGTGCTTATTTCAATAGCTCTGCGCACAGATTATAAAATCAGATCACGAGACTCAGCAACAAACAATTGACCGATCCCGCTTCATTGTTCTACTCCCTAGTTACTGTTGCTACGTCGGACAAGCCAAAATTTTACTTTCATTCACGGAGGAAAACTCTCCAAAAAATGCCGTGCAGTGATAGGCCTGGCAGGCAGTCACTATTATATTCGAAAGAAGACCACTTAGGTAAGCGTGAATTCGACGTTACAAGCATACAAATTCGTCATTTGGACCGCTTCACGCAAATGAATCGTTATTTGCGGCGCGCAGTTGCTCGCATAAATGATAAAACCTACAGGCTTTGTTTACTATACACAAAAAACGGAATGTTGATCTACCCTTTCTTTGAGGCTTGATAAAATGCGTTTATCAAAATGCGCAACAGAAGAAAAATGCGATACCTTCTATCTGAGAATGTCTTCTACTAGGTGAAATAGGGGACCGGGAGATGGCGAAAACATTTAACAGCTTCATGTCTTTTTTAACTCAACCAATATAAATATAGCATAAGAAAATTTGTACATATACATACATAATAGGATTTGGACGGCCTGGGGAAAGCGCCACGGGAAAAGGTCTTGCTCGATGCGCAGTTCTACCCTCTACACCTCGTGGGTTTACCCTTTCCCACTGTCTATACTTCTCACTCTGACAAGTTTCGGTATGTACGTATAACGTGTATTACAAGATATTCTGTGCGGGTGTCTGCGAAAAAAAATTCGTACATGACCTTCGAGTCCGAAAAAAAGACAAATCTTGCACAACCTGATCCCCGAAAAAAAAATCATATGCAAAAAAATTGCAACCCCACTCCCCTAATGTCTAATGGTCCACCCCTGATTAGAAAACGTGTCTTAACAACGACTAGCTCAGTAGTTAGACGCTGAGAAAAAGTTTCTTAGCAACAATTATCGTAGAACGCTGAGAAAACGCGACTTTTAGCAACTCACTAACTATACCTCGTCCACGCCACCAGAAAACCAGAGGGCAACAACAAGCGTAATAAATAGACGCTAAGAAAATGCGGGTTAGCAACGACAAGCGTAGTAGATAGATGATGAGAAAACGCGACTTAGTAACAACAAGTGTAGTAGTAGATAGACTCTAAGAAAACGCTACTTAGCAACAGAAAGCATAGAAGATAGACATGAGACAGACGCTGAGAAAACGCGACTTAGCAAGAACAAGTGAAGAGAGACGCTGAGAAAACGTGACTGATCAACAAGTGTAGTAGATAGACGCTGAGAAAACGCGACTGATCAAAAAGGGTAGTAGATAGACGCGGAGAAAACGTGCCGTCTTGCAACAACAAGCGTAATAGATAGACTCGACTGTAAGAAAACGCCACTTAGCAACAACAAGAGTAGAAGATAGACGCTGAGAAAACGCAACTTAGGTGTGAGATGTTCAAAAAGACGATAATTTTTGATAGTTGTTAACTAGATTATTCCTTATTTTTCACGTTAGCTTAGACAGCGTTTCATGATATAGAGTGCATCATCGTTTTTTAGCGGAGCTCCCGCGGGCGCCGAAGGCGCCCGCGTAGCGGAGCCCCATAGCTACATGCAGGAGAAAAGGAAACAAAACAAAAGTGTATATGCATCGACCTGTTTTCTGATGGACCTTCCGGTTTGTTCGTCCGTGTGTCCGTCGTCGCAGAGGCGTGGGTTGCCTGTCTCGGTTTAGGCGGGAAAATGAGCACGCTCGCGCGTTCAAATTGGCGATTGGCGATTTTATTTGAAAGGGGATTTTTTTTCTTTGAGACTTTACTTCGTGTGAACTTCGTGACTTCGTGTCAGTTTTCGTCATGAGGAAGACGGTTCTTCCTGTTCATAAAAAAATGAAACGCTAAATCAAGCTGACAAATCAAAATTGAGAAAATGAGTTACCATGGAGCGGAAAGAAGCTGAGACCGATGTCATGAACATGAAGAAATAAAGTTTGTCGTGGGAAAGAAACAAAGCGCCGTAGAGGAGAATTGCCAGGGAAGACATGTCGAAAAAGAAGACAAACGAAGAGCTAGCGCGCGAGAGAAAGCACAAACAACGATAAGAAACTAATTCTCAAGGTTGGTACTTGAACTTTGTAGCTAGAGTATAAAAGGGACATTTAGTAGTAATCATTTTTCATCAATCGCAAACTTTCATTCAAGTTTTTTCGAGCTTTCGCGGCTCGCTACTACGCTAGTTTGAAAAAAGATGAAAGTTGCACGGGACGATCGTAGCCGCGCGCAAGAGAGATTTCTCTCGGGAGATTTGTTATTTTTGCACGCTCAGCTTTTTGTGTTAAGCTTTTTTCAGGATTGCAATCTGGGGCAGAATACCGTATTTTCTAGTGAGTTGACTGCTGTTACTCTCAGTGGCTGTGTTTATCCTTTGGCGTGGAGACTCGGGAGAAGGTCATGTAATTAATAGTGTCACGCATAGCAGCCATCTTGAGCTCGCAAGCTTTCTCCGTCCAAGCGGCTCAAAATTCCGATTTAGATAATGGTACAATGATTCTTGAATTCTCTAATGTAAGTTAGCTAACAATTCTTAAAATTGAGACACTTTCTATATATTCCGACTTCTCAATTTGGTTCGGCTACAACGAGTTTTCACTTGTTTTAGTAAGTAGGCGAGAGAGACGGATTGATAGTAAATTTTTACGGGGTCGATTGTCGATTATAAATTAACTTTTTTGTTTAATTTAATTTTGTAGAAATTCCCAAGATGTATTCCTGCAAGGTATGCTTCAAAGAGTATTTCACATATGACAGGCAAGTGGAGACACCTATCTAGGGATAATTATTGCCTCTATCATAATTTATGCAATGACATTTTTTAGTTTATTGTTTCTCTGGTCGGCAGTGTCAGGCATGAACTTAGAAGTGGAAGTTTAAATTTTGCTCATTTAAAATATCAACCAAGGGGAATCAACATAGAGGATGTTTTTCTTCGAATTGTCATTTACTTGAAGTTTTGACAGGCCCTGAAATTGATTTTATAACATGGTATTGCCTGTTTCAGGCACTCCTATCATTATTTTTTAATAATTATGAAAAATATGATCTACTTGCCTTCCAATAGAAGACCACTTTGTGAGGGGTCCCTAACATGCTCTGGATCATCTGCAATTCTCCCTTAATATTAGCCTCATTCAAGGTTGTACATTTCTTTTGTGAATGGAAATATACAGTTGACTTGAATGTACTAAAAAAATTATATTGAAGATACATGTACATTGTATGTTTATTAGTATGTATAAATAAATGAATAAATTTTCATTCACCATATTTTCCTGCTTCTGATTGGTTGATCACCACTGGCAATTCTTGATGTTTTAAAGGCGAGCGACTAATTCCATCAATGACGTCAAAGATTGGATAAGTTGAAAGTTGTTGCAAGTGTGACATCACACCTTTGTAAGCAGGATGGCAAACTGGCTGCTCCGGGGCTTGAAATTGTACCAGATACAGGTGTAAATACACCTAAAAAAATTCCTTTTACACCTAACTTTTTCAACTTAGGCATAAAATAATGACTGTGTTTTCATTTTCTACAGTGTTCGCTTAGTGTATTTACGCCTAGACTTTTGATGAATTACACCTATAATGTTCATGGTACATGGCATAAAATTACGACTTTGATAATATTAGTTTCAAGCCCTGTCAGCTTCCTCAAATAATTAAAGCTGGGAAATCTATTTTGAATGAATAATAAAACAATTAAAAGCTTGAATGAATAATAAAACAATCAATGAATTCAGCTTTGTATGATATGGATAATTATTAAGATCTAGGGGATGTTATCTACACTGACCTTTTACCTCAATGGATAATAATAATACCACCATCGATCTGAATAATTATCCATATCATACTCACAGAATTCATTAATTGCTAAACTGCATGTCACATCCAATCACCTTTTAAACAGATTTAGAAAAAAGTTTATCGTGTATGAATTAGTTCTAATTTTTTATATTTTTTATTGAACTAAAAAATATTTACCCTACAACAATTGAATGAGACTAACATGGAGTGAGAATTTAATTTAATTTAATTTTGTTCCCAAAATGGAACTAGATGCAATTTAGAGCATGCTAGGGACAAAGTGGTCTTCTATTGGTAGGTTAAGTAGATCATATTTTTCATTATTATTGAAAAATGAATTATGATAGGAGGGCCTGATACAAGATAATTGCACATGATATAGGCATATAAATACTGCTTTTTTGGGAGGGGGGCATAGCTGTCAACTCACCCGCATTAGGCAGGTGTCACAAGATTTTGAAGCCTGTCACCCGCATGATGATTGACATTTTTTAAATACATTTACTGTATTTCACCATTGTCGCTCTCTGCATTTTTTCATACATTTAAGTTGTATTTTCTTGCCACGTGAGGGGGAATCACAAGATTTTTGACGAAGTTGGGTTGACGGGTATGGGGGTGTCCAATACTGTTGACATGTTATTATATTTCCTTCTTATACTTGTTACCAAAATGTATTTTATTTATTACTATACAATTATAACATTCCCTAACTAATGTCTGATGTGGCAAAAAATGAAATTAAAATAGACGAAATTAACCAATTAGATGATAAAAAAGAAATATTTTATTTGCCCTGATTTGATGAACTAATTATTTTATTGTGGCTCTTCCAAAAACAACGGTACTCCAGTATGTTCAGCTACTATAATTTATAAGTATCCATAACCATGCATGGTTTACGTAAGACTGGTAATTAAAAGATCTGTCTTCAAGGCTCATGCCTATTATCATTCAATTTCAGTGACACAACATCCGCCAGAGGTGGCTTTTGGACACACCAGACCATGACACAAGTAAAACATAATTAGAGCGGTTTTCACATGACTGTCGTGGGTAATTTTAAATTACTTGGTAATTGCGATTAGTTTGGGTTGTGATTGTTCAAGAGCATGATCTTTGACCCTTCTGCCAATTAGATTGCATAGAGAAAATAATAGCACAACTATTTGTAATTACTTCACTGACAAACGCGGAGTTTGCGAGTTTTTTTTCTATTGCATTTGATTGGATAGTGAATTACTCATGAATTGCTTTCACTACAGTCATATGAAAATCGGTACATAGATTAAGAGAAATTGAATACTTATGTAAAATGTGGGTATCATCCGAGTTATGGCATTGCGAGGTTTCTGTTTTGCATGCGACACAAACCTTGTTATGGCATTGAGAAGTTTCTGTTTTGCATGTGACACCTTTCTCAAGGTGTGTGTGATGTCTGATTTGCATGAAATATCAGCTTCTTGTGTTATCAAGGCCTAAGGTAGAAATTTCGGGGGGGGGGGGCAAGCCTTAGTCATCCTTTTTTTTTGCTGGGTGGGCAAGCAGGTTTTTCCTCACATGTTGACATTGAAAATGTTACTCCCCCCCCCCTATTGGCAATGGTGCTGGAATGGTTTTGAATGCATTTCTATGTAAAGGTTTTATCATCACTAATTTTGAGAAGCCATACTGAAAAACATACCCTATCAGTGACAAAAACACAGCAGACCTCAGGAGCCCCAAAAACATACAATATATTAGGAGTGCCCCACCCAAGCCTATTCTTTCATGCCTGGGAAATATATTTCTTATTGGCTGTTCAAGTTTTAGTTCAAGCATTCCAGCTATAAATTACATATACGTTTTTGATTGTAATCTAATTAATTAAGTATTATAGAATCATAGGATTCCAGAAAAGATCCATACTCATTCCTCCATAATGTGTAATAAATTTGGAGATATTGGAAGATGACACAGTAAAAGTCATGTCAAATAACGTTTTTCTCTTTATTGCCATTTGTGCTTTGCTATAATATCATTCCATTGGAAGGAGTTAGTACCTTAATGGGAACCCTTTTCTATGCACATGGAAAAATATGTAACTGAGGGAGCTCCGCTTTTAGCCAGTGGCTAAATCTATATATTAGTTACTGCAGCACATAAGGCATTTCAGTGCATGACATGATTTCCTGGATTGCATGTGTAACCTAATTGCATTGCACTTCTTTGACTTAATGATATTGTATTGATCCAATTCGTTACTTTTGCTGCATAAAAGGAGCCCAATCCTAGTATTTCAGCATTTTCTGGAATTCAAGAAAGTGTACAATAACTAAGAATGATAAGAAGACGAGAATTTCTACGGCAGAAGGAGGGTACATGTTGTCGTTCCCGTTTATTACTAACCAGTTGTAATCTGTGTAGTGTGATTTTTGGGTTTGTAATATATTTGCCTAAGAAATCCTTGTTCCTACTTGACAGCTCAGTGGCATTAAGGCATGGCTCTAAAACGAGGGCCTGCTTTTTTGTAACTTCGTTATTTTTCAACGAAAATATTTCAAACTTGGCCCACAAACACGTTTTGGAATTCTGATTTAGATTAAGTTGTTGTTGCCATGGTAACGATGTCACGTGACTCACCATCCGCCATTTTGGATGAAATTTTTAGCGCCCGTGCAGGTATGTAGAGAAGATGAAAAATAGAAATTTCTTTTCAGCATAATCTTTCTATCATTAGTCTTTCTGTAAACCTAATTGGATATCGTGGATCTGTTTTAATAAAGACATTTTTTCACAATATCATATATTTCAAAGCACGAAAAATCAGTTTCAGTTTCAGTTTCAGTTTATTACTATTTTCTTAAAATATATTAGACAAATTACTACCCACAATAGCAGTAGGCTAATCGAGGCGGGTAGTAATGTCATATAATTAGTATATATTTACAAGCTCTATTGACATAAGAAAAAAAAAAGAGGAAGAAAAATAAAGAGAATAATAACCAGTAAGCAATAAAATTTAAAAAGTATCAGCAAGTTTACAAACATAAAAGCAGACAGCAAAAAAGGAAAAATAGTAAGTACAGATACTATCTGGGAAAACTATCGATCAATGTGGCCAAGTCAATGTAGTTATCCTTTTCGTTGAAAATTTGCATAATGAATTTATGGATATGGTGTTTGAAATTGTTCCTTGACAGCGATCGAGTGGCAGAGGGGATGCTGTTCCAGATTTTTGCACCAATTCTTGAAAAGGAATTTTTCAAGTGATTTGTTCTGGCATGTTTAATATACAAATTTCCCTTAGATGAAGATCCGGTATTATAGTTATGAATTTGTGCCGACTTCACAAAAAGATTAGAAACATTAGCTGGTGTCTCATTATTGGCAAGGTCATGCATCATTATACAGACAGTTTTGTAATAAAGGAGATTTATCGGAAGGATATTGTTCGAGACAAAAAGAGGAATAGCATGCGATCTAAAAGGTGCAAAGTGAATTAACCTAAGAGCTCTTTTCTGTAATATTAGAATCTTATTCAAATCAACTTGAGAAGCTTGCCCCCAAACGACCACGCCATAAGATAGGAAAGGCTGTATAAGGGATCTATATATATTATGTAGAGTATCTGGAGGTACAAAATGCCTTAAAATATATTAGACAAATTACTACCCACAATAGCAGTAGGCTAATCGAGGCGGGTAGTAATGTCATATAATTAGTATATTTACAAGCTCTATTGACATAAGAAAAAAATATATATATATATATATAAATCTGATAATTTCTTTTGTCTTGAGAAATTCCAAGATATCCAATTAGTTTCATTTGAAGGAAGTTGTACTGTATCTAAATATGTGTTTACCTTTCAATTTCATCTTTTTCTGTGTATCTTCAGAGGGTCTAAATAAAAAATCCAGGATGGCCGCCTCCAAGTCACGTGATAACCGTTTCCATGGTAACGAAATATGTCAAAATAAAGCCCTTGCTAAAGTTATTGTACTGACCAATTTTGATGAAGATCCATACAATAGAACACGAGTTATAAAGAATAATCCCTTTTTTCAGGCATGAAATGGTTTTGAGCCATGCCTGTTACACTTGGTGCCAGAAATGGAATCCAAGTGTAAAATTCTGTGGAAATTAACAAGCGCGAAAAATGTCGCTTGAGGATCAAGATGCCGCTCTGAACGCCAAGCTGACTCAGATGGAGACGCTGCTACAGCAGAGTGCCACCCAGCCAGACATCAGCCAAGCATCCACCAATGGCAGTACCACAGGGAAGAGGTCAAACAAATAAAGTCTGGCTGGACCCAATTTGGGGGAGGTGGGGTAGGGCCAGCTGCCTACCACCTAAAATTTTCCAAAAACTCAATATTTAAAAATTTTCTTTTGTAAATAACTTCTTAGTCATAAAACCAATTTCGATTAGAACCACATCAAACAATCGGCAATGTCCTATCATTTCGTTTAATGCATTCAGATTTTGCCCAGCCCCCCTAGGAAAGAAGTTAGGTGTTCAAAATCAGAGGGGGTGGGGTAGTACCAGGCAACCACCGTTACCTCTCTGGCCCAAATTGGGTCCCTATCTGGGGCATGTGTTTTGACCTGCTCCAGCCATCCGTGTGTCAGTGCCTAGGAGAGGAAGTTTGGTGAGTGAGCCCGGCGGCAGTCCTTAAAGACAAAGCGGCGCCATTTTCAACAAGAAGAGACGAACATATTCGCGAAGAAGATCCCAAAGTCGGCAGAGCTGTTGCAGCCAGATAAGAAAGCTGTGCCGGACCCAAACCAAAACCCAGAAAGCAAAGGCTCGTCGAAGTTGTGATAGGATCAGATGAATTATGCTCGAAGATTCGAGTATTAAGAGCTTTTGATTGTTGCTCCCAAAAACATAGCATTATGCTCAAAATTATGCTCGAAAAATATTATGCTCGACGCACTATCTAATGCCCTTTATAAAAAAAAACACTTTATTGCATATATCGCAAGCACCAAAAGATGTATTATTTCTTTACACACCGCTTTTCTCACCTTTCCTGTTATGTGGTGCAGACTGTGCACCACAGAATTGACAAAGGCGAATTCCTCCCAGCCTCTCCTATCATTTTGGTCCGGAAGAAGTCGGCAGCGCTGTGTCTGTGTGTTGACTACCGCGGCGTCAACAGGAAAACGAGGCCGGACGCATACCCCCTGCCGAGAATCGACGAGTCACTAGCTGCAGAGGCCTCTTGCCACACCGTCTGCTGATACCATGTGTCCCAGATGAGCAACTCGATTCCTGAAGAATTCACTGCACTTGGCAGGCTCAATCTTGAGCTCGTGCTCCCTCAGCTTCTAGAACGGCACACGCTCGAGCCGCCTGAGTCGCCTGATACTGAGCCTGAGCCGCCTGATACTGTTATGAAGACAGTGATGTCTTCTAGGTACCGTTCTCCGCCGTTAGTCTCAAACCGCTCTTACTACGTGTATGTGGTAGCACTCCATGTGCCCTGCAATCTGTATCTTCCCTTTCTTAGGAAAACTTTTGCCCCTGTTTGTATTCTCGTATCGTCAGCATTCGCATTTTGCATCTTCTACCTCCTCCTGGCCTCTTTTTCTATCTTATCCGATGCGCTCGACATGCTGTCTCTGCCGTTCCTGATGTATCGTGACCCTCTATACTATCACTTTCCTGTCTCTGTCGAACCGGTCCAAGCACATAATCAACGGGGAGATTCGTCTGCCTACCAAGGAACTTAAAATAGGGTGAATAAGGTCTATGGCATACGTAGGATTAAGGTCGAACCGATTACATTTTTTTCAAAAGCTACCGACGCATTATACTTTAAAATAACAAATTATCTTTGTTATAAATGTATTCGACGCGACTCTAATTCGACGTATGCCCTAGGCCTAACCGGTAGACGACTCATGCGGGGTAGCGCTGTAAGAATTTACGAGTTCTTCTCAGGAATGAGTGTACGCAGACAATCGTTTAAGTACGATTAAATCTTCGCATGACCTATTTTCGTCTGTGAGATATGAGGAAGTCCGGCTCTTCTTTATCCCATACAGCCGACCGAGTTCTTGTATCACATTACTTTCAAAGTTATTGCGCCCTTGATCACTGTGGAGTCTATTTCGAACACCATACTCATCGAGCCACTCATTGACTAGTCTATCTACACTTGTTTTGATCAGTCGCATTTTACAGCGTCTATTGACTGCGCTGGTTTGTCGCGTTTTCATCGTCGTGATTACAACGCTTGTTGTTGCTAAATCGCATTTTCTCAGCGTCTATCTACGCTTGTTGATACCCAGTCGTGTTTTCTCGTCGTCTATATAGGGTTTAGTGTAGTCAGGGTAAGCCAGCACTGGTGCACTCGTCAGAGCATTGTACGATCCGTCAAATGCTCTCCTCCTCATTGTTCTTTGACGATGGTACCTTGCTTCTTTTTTTCGCTTTGGCTGAGATTGTTGCCGTGTTATGGTGCTGCCTGGTACAAATCTTCGGTAGTACGATGCGAAGCCCAAGAATGACCTCAACTCTTTCAGAGTCCGTGGATCCGGCCATTGTGGCACCGCCTCTGTCTTTGCTCAATGCAGATCACATTGGAGAAAACTTGAAAAGGACAACGGGACGGCCCGTATAAGGAGGGCAGAGGAACAGGAAGGCAGTGAGGATGACGGAGATCTGGAAGCGGTAGTTGAGCGGAATACTTGGGAGAGCCC
Organism: Scolanthus callimorphus; assembly: GCA_033964015.1. Taxonomy (NCBI): domain Eukaryota; kingdom Metazoa; phylum Cnidaria; class Anthozoa; order Actiniaria; family Edwardsiidae; genus Scolanthus; species Scolanthus callimorphus. Next base: position 7,883,443 of record CM066915.1, read on the forward strand.
CTCAAGCGCACCTCTAGGATATTTCTTGGATTTTACCCCACAGGTGACGCCAGTTGATGTGAGCGCAGTCCAGACCTCTGATGGTAGTACGGGACCCGGCTGTGGGTGAGCTTGTGATGGAAGATGATGGTGATGCTCCAGTGGCGACAGGTGGCTTCTCATTCTCAGACGGCTCCGAGATGAGTAGAGAAGGACAGGAGTATGACACAGCTGGTTCTGAGGAAGTCTCTCTGGATGAACGTGATCGATGACAAGGTTGCAGTGCTCCCGACGTTCTACCCGTTCAACAAAGCGCCAATCCTCCAACCCTGGCGGTTAGGGAGATTCAGGCTACATTCATAGATCCACAAGCCTTCAGTTTAAATCTTGACAGTATTTGAGGCCGTCATGGCAACTAATTTAAGTTGCCACGATGCTAATTTTGACGCGCGTCTTGTTTTAATCAAATCATTGCGTCAAGCCTCAAAGGAAAGCAAAGCGCGTCCCGAATGTCGAAATTATCATTCTTTATGTGCGTGAATTAGCGCGGCCCAAATAACAAATCTCCATGCTTGCAGCGTCGAACTCACGCTTACCTAAGGGTTTTTTCGAACATGGCGACTGCCCGCCAGGCCTATCTAATCACTGGACGGCTTTTTTGGGGGGGAAGTTTGTTTCTCCTCGCCAAGATGCACGTGTTCTTGTAGCGACGTGTTGTCTTCGTTATGATCGATGCGCGAGTTCTCAACTAGAATAATGCAAATGGTATAGAAGTTGTTGGAATAACGCCTTAGAGAATCTCTGTCGCGTTTTCTCGTCGTCTATCTACGCTTGCTGTTGGTCTGTCGCGTTTTCTCAGCGTCATCGACTTGTTGGATTGTTGCTAAGTCGCGTTTTCTCAGCGTCTATTTACTACTCTCGTTGCTGCTCAGTCGCGTTTTCTCAGCGTCTATCTACTACCCTCGTTTCTGCTCAGTCGCGTTTTCTCAGCGTCTGTCTACTACGCTTGGTCGTTGCTAACCCGCATTTTCTTAGCATCTATTTATTACGCTTCTTGTTGCCCTCTGGTTTTCTGGTGACGTGGACGAGGTATTAGTTAGCGAGTCCTTGGGCTGTAGCTTTTTATCCGCCAGTCCTATATACACAACAAGGATGAGGCGGTTCAAGGATCGGAGATAACGCTAGCGTCAATTAAATAATCACCAATCGTTACTCCTTTAACGTATAGATGCATGATCAATTTCGCTATATTTCATTTGTTTTATACCACAACGGGCGCGATTCTCGAATTCTGATTGGCTCTCAGCCGTGGGTACATAAAAGTATATACCACGGAACGCGCCATCATCAGCGCGCGCGCTAAAAAGGACCAACAGAAACACCATTTGGCTGCGCGCGTGCGCTGTTTTTGTATTTATTTTCGCCTTTTTGTTGTGGTATAAAACAAATGTCCTCTGATTTTCCGTGGTATGTCCTCTTATATACCACGGAATGACGTAATAAAGTGGTCAAAATGTACTGCGGACGCACTCGGCTGCGCCTCGTGAGTCCACGACATTTTGACCACTTTATTACGTCATTCCGTTGTATATAAGAGGACATACCACCGAAAATCAGGACATTTGTTAATTATACCCCTAAGGCTCAACATGCATAGACCTGGTAGGGTCCTCGCATTATGCTGGTTTAAATAAATTTCGAAATCTGATTTCCTCGCATAACCCGCATAAGACCTTGTTTTCCTCGCCTAAATGACAGAACGATATGGCTTTCATACTATCAATTATTTGAAAAAATATAGTTTTCAATATCGCTTGTCAATAATCATTAACAAACTCGTTCTTCGGTGGTGACGTAAGAGTTTGGGGAATTGGTGTTAATTTAATAATGAGTACATTTTGTTGAGATATGTAAATTCCCTTCGGAATGTACTCGGGATGTCTTCTGGAACGTCTCGTGGGCTGGTCGGAACGTCGCCGGCTTACGTTGAAAATATATTACCAAAAGTACCTCGCTGCCTAAATAGTTGACAGGAATTGGTTGATTTGCAAAACCTGTGTTTAGAAGCAACCTTATCATGTAAACCAAGTACAGGCCTTGCTTGTTAGTTTTCTCGTAGGGCTATAGCCTTATCACTTTTCCAAGAAATCATCATACATGTCTTGTATTCAGCCCTACCACTTTCGTGGTACATTCTACCTTTATAAGCCCCACCACTTGAACGCACGCACCGTGGCCCTGGCATGAATTTACTATTCTTAGGCCAAGGGCATACGTCAAATTCAAGCCGCGTCGATTAAATTCTTTTCAAAAAATATTGGCTCATTACACTTTACAAAAAAACGTTATCTATTACGAAAAATCCTCGTTTTTCATAACCTACCGTAGACCCACAGTCAAAATAGTATTCCCTACCGCAGACCTGAAGTTAGTCACCAGGGTGGTCCAATTGGTCGCAATGAAAGCGGTATTTTGATAATAATGGAAAGGTTTCAAAATAAGCCACCTTTCCACTAATTGCGGTACAATTGCCCCCTCCCCCCGTTAGTTCTCTGCAACACCACAAGATTCCAAAGAAATAAACAGTGGTTTATTGAGTCTGCAATGTAGTGACTAAAGGCGTGTAGCAAACGTCGCTGAGAATTATCATCCTGTCTTCCTTGGCTTTTCGGGTAGAGAGATGATTGAGATGATTGGCTGTACCAGTCTATGTTTAAACCAATACTGCTGGGATTGAGGAGACTCTACCCATCATTTGTTCCTATGATAATAAAACAGAGTTGTATACCTAAGGACAGTTCTCTTCAGATGAGCATTGTAAATTAGAGATGCCTCTGCTCTGCAGGCCTCACAGGCTACTGGAAAAAGTTTGAAAAATATCCCAATTGTTTTTAAAATGTCTTAAATATTTCTAGAAACAAAATAAAGAATAGTGTGTATATTGTGATTACATTATCGGTTTCAAGGGGACAATTTGGGTCTGAACTTCAAGCCACTGGTCGATCGTTACAATAAAGTAAGTATTCTTTATTTGTGTCTATAAATATTAAAGACATTTTCAAACAATTCGGATATTTTTCAAACATTTCCCATAGCCTGTCAGGCCTATGGCTTAACAAGAGTGGCTGTGAATTTATTCAATCTGCACCATATGTTCAAATGAGAAGAAAAGGATTGGTTCTGCGTCTAAAGTAAGCTGTAACTTATAATCTACATACGAAAATTAAAGCTTTTATTTATTTCTGAAGCGAAAATTTCAGCTCTCGCCCTATCCATACAGATATTTATACGAAAATGATCGTTGGGTGCCCCTGAGCTGTAACTGGCGCCGTGAATTAATGCGGCACACTTGAATCTTAAGATTTTTTCCTGCGAGGGACCCGGCTTGCTGTATGTTACCGCAAGCTTCGATGAACAGGCCTGGAAGGTCGTTAAAATTTCATTATCATTTCGCTCCTTTTTCCTCGACCGTTTTGGCCATTCGAGACGAAACATAAAAGCGTTTTGTCTTTTGTTTTCATCTGAAATGAGATCCGCACCGTCGAAAGTAACAGCGTCTTTCTATTGAAAATTCTATATAAGAATTCCTATAAGTATGGAACTAAAAATCAGAGAACATGTCGAATTCGTGAGAACCAAAATAAAATAGATTAAGTCAATACTTTACATCTTATCTTCTTCCATGTTGTTCGCCATCTTGGATTCTACAGCCTCGTTTCGGTACTGCCAGCCTCGATTCCACGATAAACCATCATAAAACCAGCGGATAAGTCATATCAGAGAATTTGTTATTTAGCAAACAACCACATTCGTTAATTTGGTTATATGCCAAAAACCATTTTACACCGTATTGCTTATATGTCTAAAATCATTTTTATTATATAAGGCATTTGCGGCATATAAGGGAAATGTAGCCCTATGTATACATATAATGGAAGTACTTGCTGTATTTATGGTAAACTAGCTGATGCCCGTGAACAATTCACGGAGTGTAAGGGGGAAATTTACTAAAAGTGTTCTCTTTAAAAAAAAAAAAAACGGGAAAAAAATCACAATGGCCATATGGATGTGGGGAGGGGTTCATGATTTCCCCCTTCCATAAACTGCTGGATTTACATTACTAATAACCTCCCATCAGCATGAGTACCCCGTCCCACCATGCCGAAATAAATGAAGTGAGCCCAAAAGGATTTTTTTTTGCACTGGTCTCCCTGCTTGGTTTGACAAAATCACGCGTGTGTCAGTCTCTCAAATCGGTCAAAGAACCCGTGAAAATCGAAAGCGCAATTAATTGACTTCGGAATTGTTTGTATGTTTATCATATCTCAGCGAGGGGAGAGAAGAAACAGGTCAAGTAAAAATGGTCTAAGGACTGATAATTGTTTTAGTTTATATTATTTATATTTTTTCTGCTTTATCCCTCGCTTAAAAATTTGCTTGAATTAGAACTTAGCCCAAAGTGAATCTTTTCCAACAAAAACATGCCCACTGGAGGGATTTCCTCTTTCTCTTCGGGATTGTGTCCTTCGTTTTGCGATAGAGCCGTCAGGATTTATACTTAGACAATATTATTCATGACTTTCACGGACTTTGTTTTGTAAATGTGTCATTCAACTTAGCATGACTTAGCGCGTGCTCCGAGGGAAGCAATGTAGTGTGTACGTTTGTTGAAACTTGAATGAAAATTTTTCTCAGCTCAAATCTTTCAAGTTAGAATTATCTCTGCACATTCCTGTATGTAATCTGTAAGAGAACCATTTAAGTTTGAATGTCAATGGTGCTTTCGGCTGCGCGAACCGAGTTTTTTTTTAGTTTCTGTGGGAGAATTCAACATGGCGGCGATGGCGGCTTTGTCCCTCGCTTAAGAAATCGCTTGAATTAGAACTTAGCCCGAGGTGAATCTTTTCCAACAAAAACACGCTCATGGTCCAGATTTCCACCTTCCCTTCGGGTTTGCGAACTTCTTTTGGCGGCACAGCTTCAGGGTTGAGCGGAGCGAGTGTCGACACGATTTTCCTTACGGTATTAATATATAGATAATATTTTTACATTTGGCACCCCATACTGGACAACAGGTTGTTCAAAAGAGGAAAAACGTTTCTTTAAACTAAAGTTAGGAATTTTCCCAGGGAATCACTGATGGTTACAATGTTTATATAAATGTATTATTATTCCGCTGTTAGCCATGCCCAACCTGGATTAGCGAGTAAACCACTACCATGAACTGTGTGCCATTAGAATTCAGCCATGTATTTTTTCTTCTCCTTCCACATGCCAAGCGCGCTAGCCTGCTAGCCTTGGGCAATTTTAGCTTGCTCGATATATATTTATTTGCTTTTTGCTCACACCGATCACTTTTCTAATGGTCCGTCCCTAAACCCTCAGTTTGCCGTATTTTAAACCCGCCTTAAAGTTAATCCAAAGTTAATACACCGGAATAATAAATTTACTAATAACAGAAAGAAGAAAACTGTGATCCTTGAAAACTCTGAACAGTTTTTCTACAGCTATTACCTATAGTCTAAGGCCAGATATGTGACTTTTATAACACCAAGCCAAGGAAAGTCAAAAGTCAAGATTTAGTAATGAAGCTTGAGGTGAACTGCGAAATTAGATCCGCTTATTGTACTTTGGCGGTCTTCGCAAAACAGGAAGGAGTTCCATTAAAGCTTGAAACTTTTCATGAATAAACTTCAATCCTTTCTCTTTCGAAAGATTAGGCTGGATTTTGGAAAAATTATGTACCAGGAGCACTTGTGTACATTTAACAGAAGCATTGCATTTACGGTGATTTCGGATATTATTTACAAACGCACCAGCTCTAAAAAAAAGAGTGAGCGACTCGGGGAAATTAGTTTACTCACTTTTGTTCTAGGATAGTTGATCTAGATTTGTGTAAAGTTTGAGGATCGTTGGAATTATTTTAAGCCGCTTACGGCGCTTCGTCCAAGGACCAATAATATCGCGACTCGGCCTGCGACAATAACTAGGCCGCATTTTCAACATTTTTAAAATGATTACATATATACATACATACTTTATTGTAACTCCTCCAAAAAGGCTATTCTGTTACAATTACAAACAAAAACTTACAAAGATGACAAAGGAAATTACTGAAATCAACAATAAGAAAAAATAAAATAAAAAATCCATATCTATATACAATCTATATACATTACAGTGCTGCGCGCCGAACCGTTGCCAGCTGGGCAAAGTTTTTGATTAGTTTTTGACAACTTTCGGGCTTTTTTAGCCAATCGCGTTGCGCGATTTCGGAGGCGGGGCTCATAGCGTATCAATCGTGGATCAGGCGGCATTTGGTACAGAAGCGATAATGGCGCGGTACCAAGTGAAAGTACAGTACGGTGAGGCAAAATTTTCAACCTTTCTTTTGAAAGATGTACCTATGAGGGTCTCTCAGCAGCATCAAGCGCCACTGCTCTACTCTTGCGCATTTGGACGACAATATGATCCGTTGTCGCTACAAAGACGAAGACGGGGATTTGGTAAACGTTTCCGAGAATGACAGATTCGCGTTCGCCGAAATGTTGAGAACAGCTCGAGAACTCAAGGACCACGACACAAAGAAAATATTCATTCAAGCAAACGAACTAGATTCCCCCAGGCCCAGCAAACAGGCTTCCAAAAGAAAGTTCGACTGTTTAGATGTGACTCCGTCGTCAAGCTCAAGCAGCGATAATTTGCAGCCCAGACAGCTCGCATTTCGCACACCGACCGCACAAGGCGAATCTACGAGAAATAAATCCGCGTCAACATCATTCGGAACAGAAATCCCAAAGAATCAACAGTCACCTCTGGACTTGAAACAACAGGAATTGTCCGAGAATCTTATGGTTTGAGTATACAATTGCAAACAGCGAAAGAAGAACTACAGAAACTCAAAGAACAGGACACAAACTTCATGTCTCTCTCGGGAATTAGAGGTCGGCTTTGTACTGTTTGCCATCTCGGATCTCATACCAAAACCACATGCAAAAACCAACCCTGCTTAGATATCAATATTTGCAAAGTACGCGAGAAACATCCAGAGGAAAAGGCCAAAATACAAGTGCTTCAATCGGAAATTAAAACGCTCGAGAAGCAGTTTACCGACGAGGAAGCCAACGTGAAAAGCCTTGTGAGTGCGCGAGAAAGAGCCAAGACTTCATTCTTCGCCGTAATGCGACCACGATTGCGCTCACAGAATCTTATGAAATATGGTAGCGGCAAACGAATTGATCTGGATCGTGACCTTTTGGTCTTACAGAAGGCGCTAAACAACAGAATTCCCAGTTGGACTGATGATGAAGACTGGAAGTTGCCGCAGATCATTTCCCAATACCAGAACAGTCAGTTGACAGCACTGATGCCGCTCGATTACAATTTGTAATCTTGGTGGACTGATATTTAAGTTTTATGTACATGTAAGAACGTTGACATTTGTCTATTGCCTCTACTAAAACTAGTGATGAATGCAATTTTATTGTGTGATGAGATTTCCAGTAAATGTTTTGCGCTAACAGTTAACAATTGTTTGTATAGTGATTTTCGGTCCTCAAATGCTTGTAAAACCAGGAACTATTACAAGAAATAGTATTGTTACTTCTCGAGAGTTTTGAGATGCTAGGTTCTAGTCATGCTATTTACACGCTAGCTACAATCGTTGCGTTGATTTCAGAGCTTGCAGAACTGAGAGCCTGTACACAGGCTACAACGAAGGCAGCTAACATTTACCGTAATATCAGAACAAAACACAATTATTTCAAGTGCCGTTTACTTTAGTAACCCTTCATGCTGTAACTTGAGGTTTTCAACAACATGATAAATAAACCTGCTCGGTTGAGTTCAGTAATATCCGCTATACCTAAAGTATGCATGCGAATTCTGGGGGGAAATGCAACGTATGGCGTCTCCAATTGCAATCTTTGTTTCATGTTCTGCCAACAGTTGGTAGCGCCGTAAATATGCCTTTATTTGGTTGAAGCAAAGCTCGCAGGTGTTGAAATCTGGGGAATAAGGGGGTTGGAAAAGCAGCGTTACTCCGAAATCTACAAACATTCCCCTAAGCACGGGCTCAACTAATCTGCCATGGTGAAAACCGCAATTGTCCATAACAACACAATCGCCACGCTCGAGAACTGCGCTTCCATCATTTCTATCCAAAAGAAGGGCTTCATCGAAAAATTCGAGTAATTCAATTCCATTCGAGGGCCCATCTAAAATATTGAAAAAGTCAGGACCGTAGATTGAATGCAGCAGGTTTATCGTATAGGTTGCGTTGGACGCGTACCGTTGAAACTCAAATGCGGGTTCGCCGATCAAAGCGCTGCCAAAATGTCGATTTCCTGAGGTTTTGATCACGCTGGATTCATCAAAAAAATGTAGCTGCGTTGGATGGAAGTTGGAAACGGCGGTGAGATAATCATTACTTTTCGCGTGACTTCGTCTGAAGTCGATTCCTTCGGAATAGCAGTAATTCTCTTTCTTGTCATCATGTGCGCCTTTCTTGAAACCTTGTTTATCTGCGAGACGCTAGGCAAATCGTGAGGGTGGCAAACTCCATCCAGTAGCAACCTTTCTTTGATTTCACTGCCATAGACACTAGGTTTTGTAAGTCTCTCTACCTCTATATATTCTGACACAACAGGATCGATTTTGTAGCCTGGTTGAATGCGTTTTGGCAAACGAACGCCTTATTACATTCTCAACATATGTATGACTCACGCGAACATCTCTAGAAATTTGACGGATACTATTTCCATCGTGATATAGGTCCAGAACTCTGTCTCTGAACATTGTAGGTAAGGGTCGACCGTTGTCGAAAATCCCGCCATTTGCGTTCTGCCGTAGCTGAACGTCCGCTAAAAAGAAAGTCAAAACAAAACAAAAACTTATTATCTTTGAACTCGAATGAACCAGACTAAAAGTATCTTCGTAAAATATGTGAACATCTTTGAACTTACACAAATTATGGAAGGCCATGAAGAATTAGAAATAATATAGATCAGTCTCATAGCGCGCGAACAAGGTTTTAAAAAGTCCCCGAGTCGGTGTCCCTTTGAGACTCGCGAAGTTGTCAAAAACCTGTCAAAAACTTGTCAAAAACTTTGTCTCGCTGGCAACGGTTCAGCGCGCAGCACTGTAAACAATTGCGAATTGAGATTCAAATTCTAATTATTGGCCCAAAAAGTGGGCGGTAGCTTTCCGTTAAAAGCTAGGGTTGTGTTTGCAGCTCTGACATTTCGGATAGAGAGTTGTAGAGCTTTGCCCACGAAAGGAAAAGGAACGCTGGCCCGACTTTAGCCTACATTTCGGTACATTGATGGTTAACATGTTACGGGTGCGTCGGCCAGTGATGCTAAATCTGTCCTGAATAGGTTCTGTAGGTAGGCTGGTGCTTGGTTGGTCCGGCACTTGTGTACCATAAGGACAGTGTTCAGCGAAAGTTTGTCGCGAACGCTGAGCCATCCGAGAGATTTTCGCGCAGTAGACACATGATCAAATTTCCTTAAGCCTAAGATGATGCGACATGCAAAGTTCTGGACTAACTGGAGTTTCTTAATGTTTTGTCTGTCAATCCAGACTCCGAGGTCTTTCACTACGGGGGAGGGCTTGATGGTTTTGCCTAGCAGTGTAACAGGGGGCAAAGGAGACAGGGAGCGCGTGAGTTGCGGCACCCCAATGACGAGCAGCTTGGTCTTGTCAGGGTTTAGGAGCAACGAGTTACTTGAGCACCACCTGAGCAACCTCATGCAGATCGAAGTTGAGGTCAGGAATCGCTTGCTCGATGCTTGACGGAGGAAGTGCCAACAACAACTTTGTGTCGTCTACGTGACCCATGGCTTCACATTTTGTGGGTACTGAGAGGAGATCATTCACATAGAGAGTAAACAGAACGGGCCCCAAAATGGAACCTGGGCCACGCCCTACGTCAGGGGGAGGGGGTCAGATAGGGCACTGCCTATTCTGACCACTTGTTATACACTTCGAGTATAGTCGCCTTAAGGGTATCTTTGCACGAAATATCAAAAGTGCGACCAAATGGTCGGTGAAATGCGGTTGTCGATCCCTACAGGCAGCCGTTCTTAAGGCCTACGACAAACGACGAACTTCAGTCGCTCTTATTGAATCGAACCAAAAAAGTTCGACCGACGTGCATGGCACGGTGTTTGCCGCGCACGAGATCGACCTAATTGAATAGTTCGACCCAGAATTCTGGATTGACGAGCCGTGTCGCGAATCACGGCTCTGGTACGGCGTGGTGGCAAACGGCGTTCTAGAGTCGCAGCAAACCTGCTTGTAATTTATGTGAATAGCAAATAATGAATTTAAATTGCACTTAGTGGTGTCAAAACCTGAAAATGGATTCCTCTTCCTCATCGCAAAAGTCGATGTCCCCAGAGAGAACCTGGGTAATGCCATACCACTCGCAAAAACAAAATCGCGCCACATGAACTGGAAGTTATTTCAAACCTAAACTCTATAAAAGTGCCTATTTATTTAAGCGTTTTAATCATTTTTCGAATAGAACTGATACACATAATAACTGTGCTGTAAGTGTATTTTATGCTGATTCCTCTAAAGGGTTCGATCATATAGACCACAATATTCTCCTACATGAACTGAGCACTTTGGATATTGAGCCGGCACTACTCCTTTGGATCAGGTCCTTCCTCACCAATACATATCAGGCTGTACGAGTAGGCGATACCCTGTCGTCATGGCAACATACTCATTGAGGGTTTCCTCAAGGCACCAAGCTTGGCGTGACCGTGTTTTCTGTTATGATAAATAAGCTACTGAGAAGTTCGAACCTGAGAGCTAAATATGTTAATGATACCACCATGCTTGAAGTCGTCCCCAGGAACTCCATTAGCATGTTAGACCTAGTTGTTAGGGAGTTACATGATTTTTGCCAAGAACACAGTATGTTACTCAACCAAAAAAATGTAAAGAGATGCTCATCAATTTTATGCATAATACTAATATCGTGCAAATTGGTCCCCAGCAAATTGAGCGAGTTAATAAATACAAGCTGCTAGGTCATATAATTTGTACTTGACACGTTGAAAGGTTTATAGAAAGCAGAAAGCTAACTACAAACTGAAACTCTTTAGGATATTGCTAAAGTTTCAAATTGCTTTGAGTGCAGGAGAGCTAATTTTTTCTGTAAATACTGACTGAAACGGCGAAAGTTCGACTCAGGTTCGACGTTTGCCGCCGCCAGTTTTGCTCTAAATCCCAATGTTTCTTTTGTGTACGCGCGACCAAAGTTCGACGCTTGCCGTAGAAAACGTAGGAACCTTAACGGCTGGTTTCCATATAGTCGTATCTGTCGTATCTGTCTCATCAGTCGACCGTAAAACAATAGACATTGGAATTATTCTTTTGTTTCACGGTTGACTGATGAGACAGATACGACAGACTATATGGAAACCAGCCTTAAAGTGCATATAACCCTTATTTCAGAGAAACTGTATAAAAAGTTGAAGAATCGAAGAGACTAATACCGAAAACCGGGAGTGTTTAAGAGCAAACCTGAATTTTTTACAGCATCTATATTATCATTATTTGAAAAATGCGGACGAGCAAATTAGTGTACACTTAATTTCACGAAACTTATATGAAATGAATGAAACCTTATATTTCCAAACATTATGTTGTATGCGATTCATCCTTGGGACTTTCTGCCAGGAGCAGTGCATCTATTTCGGAGCTCAAGTCGTTAATTGCAAACCTAGAAGTGGATCTAACTGAGATGCGAAATGATCTATCTTACTCACTTAAACAAAACGAATACCATAGAGAGAAGATAAGTCATTTGGAGGATAAACTTGTCCAACAACGCAACATTCACGACGAAAATCAAACTTTTATCTTCACGGGTCATTGATCTTGAATTTAAGAACAATGATTATGACACCGAAATTCTGAAACTCAAATCAGATTTACAAGATATACGGAGATTAAAACCAAACATAGAAAGAAAGGATTCGCCATCTCTGGAGGATCAAAGGCAACAATGTGTTGAACAAGATCTACATGCTATTGCCGGCCGCAGTAATGAGCAGCCTACCCAGACAGTCTCTCATGATCCGTCCGATAACATAAATGAAGAAGTTATTTTTACCCTTCCTGTTGCCAACAGATTTGCAGCTCTGGATCACGAGAATCCTATACCACAAAGAAGAGAAAGAAACGATATCTCAGTTGGTCAACGGGAGCGCGTATTACGCAACGAAAACCAAAATCAAATGTCTAGGGGACCCCACCGTGAGAGTGCCAGAAATCATATTGTTTTCCTAGCCGATTCTAACTCTAAATACATTGACAGGAACAAAATGTTCAACGACACGGAAGTGATTTATAGATTCTGCCATACACTACTAAGTGCAATCGAAACGTTGGCGAGGTATACTAAACCTCGAGTTAGGATTTCGAGTTGGATTTTCGCTGATGGATTTTCGCGTTGATGTCTGGAAAATACATCCAGGAGTCAAAACGCTGTGATATTCTAAACTTACTAATACTAGAACAATTTACAGTTAAACATGAATTAGTTGTTGTTTACTGAGTAATACATGTAACTAGTGCTGCCAAAGCAAAGGAGAGAAAATATATAATGAACCGACTGAACAGAAAAACGAAGGCGCTGTGCTAGTCTCCTACGCAGCCCGTGTTTTGTGTCGGTCACGCGCAAAACATCGGCTGCGAGGAGACTAGCGCTACGCCAACGCCAACTTCGCCTTAAAGCTAAATTGAAAATATAACTTAAACGCATCACTTGACCAGCCGCCGTATAGTTGTATCAATTCACATGGAATGCCGTTATTAAAAGCCCAGCTAGCAGAGAGCCGCGTCGGAAAGAGTGACCACTAAATTTATCAGCGCACTGTACACCGGAAGCACGAAGTGCCTTGTGAAATTCCGAAATAAAACGCTCTTTGGTAAGTGTAATATGCCCATCGGGCCGCGGTAATAAAAACACAGGCTGAGCAAGCGTGCGGGCACCAGGCGAACCATACGCTCATATGCGGCGACAGGACAGAGTGGGGAGCCAGGAATGCATGATAACGGAATGTGGAGCTTCCGTTCTTCAAACTAAATAGTTTCGTATGCTTTAGGTGGATCGACCCAGTAATTTTGCACCCATGCAAACCAATTTTGAACCTATATATATAAAAACAGTTTGATTTATATAGCGCAGCCAATAAAACACACATACTACAAATAGACTGAAATACATGACAGTACAAAAGTTGGGGAGATTGGAGTTAGTATCACGTGACAATCGGGACGCGTATTTTTACTCTCACCCTAGTTTCATGCTGTATCGACATTTTCTCGATAAATGCTCTACGGTACTTCGAGATTGACTGATTGCCTACGTGTAACCGAAGTTTGACAAAATTCTACAAGCCCGATCAGAAGATATTTTAGGATTTATAAATCAGGGCTATAATTTATGTAAAATCAAGTGTTATGAATTAACATGGCAGAGTTTGGTACTTGAAGGTTATAAATTGAAAGTTTTTATAGCTCATTCTATTGGTGTATGATGTTTAAGGAAGTTCATGCTTTGACTAAAATTAAATATTTCTTTGCGATTTCGAAAAGGATACAAATGTAAGTATCGGGCCTACTTTCACAAAGTTTGCGCTGATTTGAAAAATCGTAGTTTTTTTTAATTTTTGGACGACTCCGATTGATCAATGTAAATTTTGTCTCCAAAGTTTCATATTAACTGAAATCATCTATGGTATCAACTATTGACGCAAATATCGATAAATATTGGATGAATTCATGTAGTTTATGCTCGGGGACTAGCTTTTGTTCTTCGTTCGGCACAAAATCGAATTCCAATGCGGCACACGTTGATATTCGCGCGTGACTGCTCTCCGAATAGTCCCCGACATATGGTAATTAAATGCATAACAAAAGACCGAAAAACCTAAGAAAATTATCATACATCGGAGACTAGCCAAGCAAGGACAAGCCCACGTGCGCTCCATTGGAATTCGACTTCGTGCCGAACGGGGAACAATAGCAAATCCAGAGTAGAAACAACAGAAATCGATCCAATATTTACGATCTTTGCGTTCCCGGTTTACAGCCTCAGAGGATTTCAATTGATATGAAACATTGAAGACAAACTGTACATTGATCGATTGCCGTCGTCCAAAATTTTGGAGCGAAAAAACCACCGTTTATAACCATGAAGTACCAAACTCTGGCATATTTATTCACTACACTGAATTTTACATGAATTATAGCCCTGATTTATAAATCCTAAAAAATCTTCAGATCGGGCTTGTAGAATTTTGTGAGACTTCAGTTACACGTAGGCAATCAGTCAATCTCGAGGTACCGTAGAGCATTTATCGAAAAAATGTCGGTACAGCCTGAAACTTGGGTGAGAGTAAAAATAGGCGTGGCCCGATTGTCACGTGATACTAGCTCCGATCTCCCCAACTTTTGTACTGACATATATTTCAGTCTATTGGTAGTATGTGTGTTATATTGGCTGCGCGATAGAATTCACCTGTTTTTATATGAGAGGTTCAAAATTGGTTGGCATAGCTGCAAAATTACTGGGTCGATCCACCTTAAGGTTACTGAGTACCTTCGCGCACGTGTTCGAAAAAAAAATCATACACGTCCTTAGTTTAACCAAAACATATCAACCTATATATCGTTGGAAAGCTTATAGAATGGACTAGCGAACTATGGCAAAAAGAAATAATTTTTTCATAATTAGAAATTTTTAAAGGTTTTACTAAAAATTCGGGTGTGAGATTTCCAAGAGCTAACGCTGTCGAACTGCTCGACTTCGACTCCCAAGTAACACATTGTTTCAACCCTAAAGGTGTTTCTCAAAAACAGTGTCTGCGTTTTTTAAAATTTTGCTTTGTTCAAAAGTTATCGAACTTTTAAATTTGGAAGGTCAAATTTTGTAGAATTTTCACGCTCTAAAAATTTTAAAAATTCATAACTTTTGAAGTAAACAAAATTTAAAAAATCGCAGACACGGTTTTTGAGGAACACCTTTAAGGATTAAAACAATATGTTACTTGGGAGTCATGGTCCAGCAGTTCGACAGCGTTAGCTCGTGAAAATAGCACACCAAAATATTTAATCAATGCTTTAAGAAAAATTACAGGTATCGATAAGTGATTTCTTTTTGCCATAGCCCGCTAGTCAATTCTATAAGCTTTCCAACGATATATAGGTTGTCATATTTTGATTAAACTAAGGACGTGTATGATTTTTTTTCCGAACAACGTGCGCGAAGGTTCTCAGTAACCTTAAACGTAACTATAAGGCCGTGCTCGTTATTAGTGGCGACATCGCCGCGGATAAGATCACGAGATGAGTCAAACATCCACGCGGCTTTATCCCCTAAAACAGTAACAGGTCAAACTGAAAATCCAAAAATCCAAATCCAACTCGAAAATCCAACTCGAAGTCCTAACTCGGGGTTTAGGTATCCTCAACGTTGGCTACCTCCAATTTAGGATCTCCGACTAAATTTAATATTATTATTCACACCAGCACTACTGATCTTGAACACTCACCAGTAGACAGTTGTTTACAAGACGTAAATGTACTTGTTGACATTGCTGTCAGCAAATACCCCAATGCAAAAAATCTTGATATCGGATATGTTACAGCGAGCTGATAGAACGGATGCCAATTGTATGCAGTTCAATACTGGACTACAGTTTCTCGAAGTACCACAATCAGTAAGATTTATCAATAACCAGAACATCACCACAAACATGCTTTACGATAATAAGCATATTCTACGACGTAGGGTAGGTGATTTGGTAAGAAACATCAAAGATGCAGTGTACAACCGTTCTCCTACTTCTAGGTCAACCAGATCTCATTCTAATTTCCCCATTATCGTACCAGCCTGATGATCAAGAATTACATATTCCCCAACGATCTTGGTCACACAAGTTTCCACAACTCAGGCAAAGTCATTTTTTATCCTAATCTCATCCTGAAGAAACCATTTTCCCACAACCTCCACCAGCATCTGTTACACCGACTCTACAGCTACCACCTTCCTTCGCCAGTGTTGCTGCTAGTAGTGCTTGGAGCGGTGGTAAGGAGAACACTTTACCGGACGAACAAACCATCGTAAAATTACTCAAACTTTATCAAATGATGCGTGAAATCTAGTCACAGTGGAAGGTAGTATTCTACTGTTTTTCTACGTCTGATCTTTCCAACCCCCCTTTTTCCGCTTTTTCTTGTTTTGGTAATAAGTTAATTCCTAATGATTTTGTAAATAATGTTAATAATGTTTTTTTCAGTTTATTCTAAAATAAAGAAAAGAAACATTTTTAGAGAAATTTGAATTCAACAGCTTTTTCTTGAAAGGTATAAAATAATAGTTTCTCGAAGAAAATGTTTTTGGTTACCTGCTTCAGCTCAGCAAAAAGCTACAAAAAGGTCCATACATGCACTTGTGACATTGGTGCGCAGATGTTATACGCTATAATGCTTATACAGCCAATAAATACAATTATGATACGACTGTGACATCATTTTATCATATAAGGTCAAAATTGAGTGCAGATATGGAGCCGTAATAGCGGAACTCCTGTGGAGCCCCATCGAGTAACCCATCGAGTTGTATTCGAGTGGTTGTATTTACCGTTGGACAGCCGCTGGTGTACCGTCGGCTTATTTCTGAGTGCGTACATGGTGTGTTGCCATGGGTTACGATATTCACTTTTGGCCGGCGGCCCTTGTGCAAGTCAAGATTTCGTCCGCCATCTGCAGTTTCTTGTAGCTTGTATCATTGTTATTGGCCACAGAACTTTCGGGGATGTTCGGAAAAGATACATGAAGCCTTTGGGTTACCTGTCTTTGGTTGCTGGCAGAATGGACTGGGATCAGGGAAGGATGAGTAATCGATAACGTGGTTTATTCAGCCGGATTCATACGAAGTAACTCGGGATGTAGTGGATCAACAAAGCCTCTAACAGAGGAAATGCCGCGGAATGCCGCGGGGATCAAGAGCTTGTAATCAGCATTGGCTTCGTATTTATCGACGTAGTTCCCGAAAATATTGCGCGTGCCCACTCGATAAACACAACCCCAAAATACACAAGTTACCCATTCCTGATCTGTTCCAGCCGCTGTTCAGAAGAATAGTAAGTGGAAAATCTTCATACATTCCTGGCAGATGGTGGTGCCTGTTAGTTGCTTTAAACGGGCCGACGCATACTTCAGATCTGACACAGACTATCGTCCTCCTAACAAAAGGCAACATGCACGCGTACGTATATAAAAACTTCCTTCCCAATCGGAAATAGCAAATAATAATAATACTCAGTTTTACTTCGAACTGAAAAATGATTATCAGATAAATTTTCTAGTTAGAAACAAATAACAATTTTGTCAATACAATTTAAATAGTGCAGAACAAAGTTTGAAAATTCATCATCATTTTATTCACATTTCACTTGTTTTTTAGTTTGTTTACATTATTTGTATTATTATATCGTTTTTTTATTTTATAAATTGTTTGTTATGAAATATAAAAAAAACAAGTAGCATACAAGGAAATGACTGGTATCTAAATTGACCCAAGTCTTCGAGTCAGATACTAGTTGACTTGATTTTGTTATTTTATATATGAGGCCTCCATACTTTAGAACACAAAAGACAACACAAAACGAGCTGCAATAAGCGAGCAAAGAAAGGGCAAATGTCATGCATGCATTTAAGCGGCACTAAAGCGGAGAGAGGGACGGAAGCACGAGTAGGGGTAAAGCTTAGTTAAGAGTGGTTTTGTTGCTGTAATATATAGATTTAGGCACTGCCTAAAAGCGGAGCTCCCAATCACCAATCCCACTGATATTAATTAATAATTTCCAGAAAATATATGTGCCCTGGGGATGGGCAACACTAGTTGTTGACCCCTGTGCATCCAGTATTTCCAAAATGTGTTACCCCCATGCATACAGAATGTGTTACCCCCATGCATATAGAATGCATAGAATGCCTGAGAGGTTAAACTAGCTTACAGCTTTGAACCCCCCCCCCCCCCCCCCAGTTGGTACTAAGTTGTCAGGCCTGTTTGAGTCACCCGATTACAATTGGAGGCTCTAACCATGTAGGAATTATATTATTCTTCAATGGGGTTGTGGGGGCATTCTTCCCAAGAAAAATTGTTGACATTTCAATTTTACAATATGACTGGAAATGTAACAGAACTTAGAACAAGTTAGTTGCATCCTCCTCATTCGTCGGAAAGATGTGTGTATCCCCTAAGAATTTCACCTGCCCACCCCCCCCCCCCCCCCCCTCCCCCCACCCCATATAAATGGAATGTAGCCTTAGATGCTAGTTTGTACTACAGATACAAGTCAAGCAATAGTGAAGACGGTAAAATTGTTATCTAAAGCATTGACAATTATGTCAAACACAAATGGAAACCAATATACCACTGACAATGAAAAGACACATTTTTCAATCCCCATGGGTTATGCCTAGACTTCCTCAAAGTCCTTCAAATTTTTGCTTGCTTGTATCCTATGAGAGGTTGACTTTGAGCAAGTCTAGGGTTTGCCTGATAAACACATAGGGGTAAATTTTAGACTGAAGTATACCATTTGGCAAAGCATGGAATATGTAAGAGTTTACTACTTTGAGTAACTTTGTAATTCTCAATGTGTGTTCTTAAGTTAAAAATTATCAAAGAGAAATGGAAACCGTTCCAACATTCTCTAACGTACTTCTTTCTGTGCCCATCGCTCTGAGTCCCCTCCATGGGTAGTCACTGCACTATGGGCCGGCTACACCATATTGAGTCAGCGGATTTCCATCAAGGGGCTCTATACTGTGTTATTTAGATGCTAGTTTGAACAATAGATCCAAGCAAAGCAATAGTGAAGTTGGATAATTCTTTATCAAAAGCACAATGGAAACCATTATATGACCAAGAGGGAAAAATACAAAATTTTCAATCCCCATGGATTATACACTGCCTGATAACCCATCATGGGCAATTCCAGAAAATATATGTACCCCCACCACGGGCGGCACTAGGTTTTGACCATCCCCCCCCCCTCCCCATGCATCCAGAATTTCCAAAATGGCTTACCCCCACCCCCATGCATATAGAATTCCTGAGAGGTTAACCTACAATAGCTTCCAGCTTCAAAAAACCCCCATGCAGGCAGAATTCCGAGCTTGAAAACCCCCCTCCCATTCAGAATTTCCAAATGCTGGCCATCCCCGGGGTACATTTATTTTCTGGAATTGTCCAAAGGCACAAAAATTTTTAGACACAAAGTATGCCATATTGACCAAGAGGGAAAAATACAAAATTTTCAATCCCCATGGATACACTGCCTGATAACCCATCATGGGCAATTCCAGAAAATATATGTACCCCCACCACAGGCGGCACTAGGTTTTGACCATCCCCCCACCCCCCCTCCCATGCATCCAAAATTTCCAAAATGTCTTAC
The DNA here is from genome assembly GCA_033964015.1 of Scolanthus callimorphus. NCBI lineage: Eukaryota > Metazoa > Cnidaria > Anthozoa > Actiniaria > Edwardsiidae > Scolanthus > Scolanthus callimorphus. Next base: position 7,902,915 of record CM066915.1, read on the forward strand.
CCCCACCCCCATGCATATAGAATTCCTGAGAGGTTAACCTACAATAGCTTCCAGCTTCAAAAAAAAAACATGCAGGCAGAATTCTGAGCTTGAAAACCCCCCTCCCATTCAGAATTTCCAAATGCTGGCCATCCCCGGGGTACATATATTTTCTGGAATTGTCCAAAGGCACAAAAATTTTTAGACACAAAGTATGCCATATGGACCAAGAGGGAAAAATACAAAATTTTCAATCCCCATGGATACACTGCCTGATAACCCATCATGGGCAATTCCAGAAAATATATGTACCCCCACCACAGGCGGCACTAGGTTTTGACCATCCCCCCCCCCCCCCCCGCCCTCCCTCCCCATGCATCCAGAATTTCCAAAATGGCTTCTTCCCACCTCCATGCATATAGAATTCCTGAGAGGTTAACCTACAATAGCTTCCAGCTTTAAAAAACCCCCATGCAGGCAGAATTCCGAGCTTGAAAAACCCCCCTCCCATTCAGAATTTCCAAATGCTGGCCATCCCCGGGGTACATATATTTTCTGGAATTGTCCAAAGGCACAAAAAATTTTAGGTGTTAAATTTTACTGTCTCAATGACCAATTGGTATTTTTAATCTAAATAAAACCCTGTTTGTACAGTGTATAACATAATTTTGTTTTCCATAGGGAATGGGCATACTTCTACTAATCACAGTGACTTTGTAAATAGTGAATGAAATTCTAGCAAACAACATGTACTATACTAAGTACATTAATTCATTTGTTTTCCTATTGTTACTACTGGCACTGCCATTTGGTAGTAAATTACACAGTCCATGCATGTTGAAAGTCAAGTGTTTAGAGCCAATTCAACAGAATTAAATTTACTTTAATACCATATTTTTTGCTAGAAAATAATTTTTCAGTACCATAAGTCAATATCTTGCCGCTTGGAAGTCCATGGTACTAAGGTGACCACCAAGACTCCAATACCATTAACCAGTTTCCGGTTGCAGCACTTTTGCCTTAGATTTTCCTTGTGTCGATTTTGGGAGTGTTTTTATATCTCGTTTGCAAAAAGCTGAGAAGGCTTAATTAGCCTTCGTTGTTAGAAAACACGACTAAGTCGTTCTTAAAGGACTAATAATAGAATTCTAGAGATCTTTAGTTAGGGTCGCATATAAGCTAAACACGTTGAGTTGTTACTAGGCTCGCGACCTATCACTTCAGATTCAAGAAAAGTCGACATGCTCGAAAAAAGAAACAGCGAATTTTAGGAATTTTACTTTCATCCTGAGTAGCTTTTCCCCGTGTAGGAATAACCTGAATGTAAATCTGTTCGGAACTTGTGAATGTCCTGCCATCTCCCTATAAACAGTGCTCTTATCCAGCAGTGACTTTGATCCACGAATCGAATTGTTTTAACGACTTGCCGCCATTGACTCTCCAAACAAATTAATTCTCAAAGTATGACCTTCTTGACTCACGCTACTGCCGTAATGTACAAATGTAGCGTCTCGCAGTTATTTTTACCTTTCGACAAAATTCTGTACCATTATAAATTCCACTGTTTTGTGAAAGAAAGGGCGAATAAACAATCTCTGCCGCAATAGCAGGATTTGCGCTAAAAAGTTTAAGCCTTCTTTTCAGATAACAGGAAATACCTTCAGACACTCGTAGTCCCTGGCTTTTTGTAAACATACTTTTCAGTAGAACAGTTCTGCAGTCGCTTGGAAGAATGGTTTCGATCAAGACTCTTGATATATTTTTTCAAGCAGATTGCTCGAGAATAATTCACCAATATTGAGCAACCTCCTATCCCCCCCGGCCACGACAACTCACCCCTCCCTCCCCCCGTCACTCGACCGGCGGCGCCACCCCGACAAATCACCCCTCCCCCCGTCTAAAAAAAAAAACGTCACTCGACCGGCGGCGCATGTTGTGACGTCACGCCTGTGACGTCAGGCTTCAGGAAGCACACACGCTCGCTCGACGTTCAAAATTCAGTCGTATCCCTTTGCGCCCGTTCCCGCCTGTGATACTTTGGGTACCCTGTGGATATCACGCCTGTGACGTCAGGCTTCAGGAAGCACACACGCGCTCGACGTTCAAAATTCAGTCGTATCCCTTTGCGCCCGTTCCCGCCTGTGATACTTTGGGTACCCTGTGGATATCAGGCCTGTGACGTCAGGCTTCAGGAAGCACACACTCGCGCTCGACGTTCAAAAGTCAGTCGTATCCCTTTGCGCCCATTCCCGCCTGTGATACTTTGGGTACCCTGTGGATATCATACATGCGCTACATTTGCCATCGTTGGGACGCTCTTTTCTTAGGTATGGTGCTCCGCTCTGCGGCCTTCGGCCGCTAAGGAGCTCCGCTAATAAGTTTTTTTCTCTACAGAAATTACACAGTGAGACACTGACACAATCAAATGATGAAAATAAGGTTGGTAACATTGCATATAAGTAATAGCTATTCAACACAGAAATCAATACAAATCAGCAAGTACAGTATTGACTGGTTGTGTCAGAATCTAATAATCACATTTTATACAGGCTAGTGGAGAGCTCCATCAGGAAAGTACTCATGCAGGGAATCTAGAGTCAAAGCAAACAGACATAAGCATTAGTAAAGGTAACAAAACAGGGCAATCTGTTAATCTGTGAGCAAGATAGTAGAGTCTAATGGGGCTAAGTAGTAGCAACTTATCTTATCAAAGTGTAAAATGCTATTCTATCAGCTCATAATGTCTTATAATTATAATGATTTTGATGGTTCAGAACTTCCATTTGACCAGCTGGTGAGCCAATGCCAACTTGCACTCTACAGACACTATGATGCCAGTCCAACCAAGCCCCTTTACTCACCAGATGACATGAAACAGTTTACGGAAAAACATGCTCCTGGGTTGTATGATCAGTTGCTGTCATCCATCACACGGAAAGATGAAAGGGTATCATCCGACAGGGCAGCTCTGCAGCAACAAAGGACAGTGGCATTACTACACATACTGTCATATTTCAGGTATCAGCTATGAGCATGTCAGATTCAGGTGTAGATTTGCTGTCAATAACCTACCCCAAGCAATATGCAGGGCATATTATGTAAATCATATATTTTAATGAAAATGGTAAAAAAAGCGAACACATGTATCAGTCAATATCTTGAGTAGTAATTGTTGAACCTGTAATGGAATTTTTTTTATATATTCATGTATATTTTTTGGATAAAAATTCTAGATCCCAAAAAACCTGCCAGCTCAAAAGGATAATGGTATACACTCCACTCTATCAGGGATGTCACTCAGGGGATTGGCAACTGGACCATCAATGGGCTTTTCTGTGAATCCACGGACAGCGCAAAACTTAAAAAACAAAATGGTTGAAAACCACCACAGAGTGGGCACCGAGAAACTCCAAGTTGCAGATTCTGTAAGTTCTTGGTTATATGGATCACCAGGAATCCACAATATAAAATAAAAAATATTATCAAAATATTCATATATCTTATGATATATAAATTCAGCATTCTGATCAACTAATAAAGCAATACCATATATATTATATAATATGTATTTGCACGCTATAAGTATTAAAATAATTATTATTATTTTGTTGTTTGCAGGCTAGCCACCTGATAATCAACCTTCTGGATGACTATCACAACATACACACCAAAAATTGACCCACTGACCTACAAAAGACCAAGGTGGTGCACATGGCATCCTCCATGATTGATATCCAGCCATCAATCAGAGCAGTTAGAAGGACTGATGCAAGCCCCCATCGTAGAGTAGTGGTCATGTTTAAAGGAGAACCAAAACTGTGTCTTGGAGGTGCTGACAAAGAAGCTGTCACAGGCTACATCCTTCAAGGTCTTCAAGAGATGAAAAATCATTTTATAGACCAGCTGCCACCTGGAATGAGAGAGTTCAACCCTGACAAACTACACAGTTTTGTTCACGATTTTAGGTAATCACATATATTTGATGAGTAAAGGAAAGGAGTATCACATAAATAAAACACCAGCAAGCTTGGATTCCCACAATGTTGAGGGATAAAAATGGAATTTACACAGGTGTCTTTGCAAAACTGGTTTGGATTTCCAAAGGGTAGACGAATTTCTAAAAACACAGAGTCCCCTAGATAGGGGTTTACAGATTTTTAATGTAATAGCCTATTTTCAGTGAAAGCATTAAATGTTTTTGAATTTCTTAATTTTTATTTATTTTTTATTTGCATTTAATGCAGAGTATACAGAAAGCCGGAAGACAGGGACTTAGAAAGCCTTAAAAGCTGCCAACTTTTGGAGGAGTGGGAACAAGATCTGAAAAGCATAAATAATTATAAAGAGTCCATAGACCTTGTATTACGAAAAAAACCAGCATTAAGATCATACCTCACCAGACACCTGGTACCATTCCCCGCAGACTGGCCTGGTTGGTATTATCCCAAGAAACTGATTGCAAACTCACACTCAGACCCACACTACACATCCTTCATACCAGAGCAAGGACAGTTTCATGTTTCTCAAAATGCGATTCAAGATGTTGCAATCATATTCCATCATTTGTTCGACAAATTGTATTCTTATTTATTTGGAGGCAATCTCCCAAAGAAGCCCAAGTACTACCAGTCATCCATCTGTGTTACAGCTGCCCTTCTTCTTAAGAGTCATGGCTCTATTTGTTAGTTGAGAAAAAATAGATCTGGCATTCTGTCCTTCGTGCCAAGACCTACATCCATGATGATGGAGAAAGGATAGAGAAGGTTGCTAAAACCATTGCCTTAAATGGCTATTTGGCAAGCTTTTATGAGGCATTTGGTGGACTATACCACAAAGGGACAAGCAAGCAAAACTACTGGATGATTGCAGGAAAAACAGCAGAATACCTTCTGCAACTTTTTCACAAAGTTGCCCAAAATGCTAGTAAAGTGTATAATGTAAGTACACTTCTGCATTGAAAGTTAGCTAGCAGTATACACAATATTATGTACGCATTTTAAATTGTATACCATGGTATTATCACTGTCAGGTGATAATGTCATGGTGGATCAAAGAGAAAGTTCCATATTGGGTCAGTTAAACGACAGTGTAACATCATTCACATTCGTAATAGCTGGGATTGTCCATTTATTTTCAACACTTTTTCTTTTCAGATTCCAACAAGAGAATATTGCCAGAATGGAAAGCCCAAGGGTTACAGAAAATTCTATCACCCCTCTTTTGATGCCATCACTGACACCAAGTGCTTTCCATTATCATACAACCTTGAGAAACACACCCTGGCTTAGAACATAACCAAGATATTTTCTGTGATCTAAAGACCTGCAACTCCTTTGATGTCAACTATGTGCGTCTCTGGTGTTATCACACCTTCCACCACTTATGTCTACCCCAAACCACATCTGTCCCATCTGTAGAGAACCACTGGAACATATGACAGATAAAGTACATAAATTCAATGAAGGCTTGCTAAAAAATGTTACATGATTGAGACAAAAGTCAGACAGTGAAGAGGAATTCAATGACGATGAAGAGGAAACTCCTGAAAGTACAGTGCAACCTGTACCAAATGCTGAGCAGTATTATCAGTCTCTATCCTGGGCACACCATGTAGAAGGCATTTGCTAAACATATACCAACATCCCAGTTCCACAATATCCAAATCACCTGGCTACAGCCCCTCCTGTCCATCATTCAACTCAGCAGAGCAACCCTACACAAGTCCAATCTAGTACTGTCAGTATACAGACAATGATTCAACATCTACATGTCACTCCTCAGCACTACAACACCATCACTGTTTGGAAGTTGCCACTACAGTTTTCTCAATCCACAATAAATGGCAGGCTTGGCAGCAATGCCTGCACATTTATAGCTCTAACTTTTATTAAACTTTACTCCTCTGCTCCTGATATTCCCATGGCAACCCTCCCACTCAATGCAACATGGCTCTACAGAATAGTAGTTTCATTGCTCATCGGTAACTGTTACCATGATAGAATTTCTCAAGGTTCAGGACAGCTATATGGTGTGGTAGAGGCAGCCAAAAAAATGCTTCAAGCAGGTGGACTGGGAGGGGTGCAGACTTCGCAAGAGCTTCCAGTCACTCTGGATCAAGATCCATCACCATCTGCCCGTCTCTCCTACCACATAATATAACTTTTGCTGTGGTTCAAACAAGAGAGCAACATCACTCACAACCTTGGCACTGTTACTTGTGTAGCTTTCTAATAAGATGGATTTTGAGTTTAAAAACAAGCGAATGTATCGAATTTCTCTCGTGCCCTTTCATTTTGTAAAAAAAGATCGACAACTTCAGTTACGCTCTCGTTTAATCAGGGAGCTGATATTTCCTATGAACAAAAGCTACTCCTCGAGATTGAATTCTCAGAAATGTTAAATGTACCAGGAATTAGATGTAAGCTTAAAATCGCAGTCAAAAAGTTGAACTTTACTTTGAACTTATTTTTAAACTTTAGAGTGTTGCATTTTCTTGATAAAGTTTTAAACACAATTTTGAGCTTATCAATTTAGAAGCTTGAAATTTAAATGCCTTGGGAACTTTCATAATCTGTTATGCAGTGTAAATTTAATCTCCTTTGTTTATTCACTAATGATTTTGGAAAGATAAATCAATCAAACCTACCTCGTTGTCGCCTTCGCTGCCTCTACTTCTGAGTGGACGAGTGCATGCATGCATTCCGCATTGATCTAGGTTTTTATACTTTTTATTGGCAATTCAGGTCGATAAAGCATCCATTACTTCAGATTGCATCCATGCTAAGGCATTTTCAGTTCTGTTGAACATTTTGAAGCCCGAAATCGGCAAGCAAATTGTAAAACATTGCGACACAACCATTGAAATCAACGTTCGCTTCGAGAACGTGCAGATTATGTTTGTTTGCATCAAATTTGGCGCATGCGCAGACGTTATTCAGGACTGCCCACTCAGTCCACCGTTATTTAGTCTGGTCTGCCTGTGATGCTTCCTTGGAGTCTTTTGGGAGATTCATAGCTGAAAAACAGATTAATAGACAAAAGCAATAGGCTCGATTTCCAGCCGTTGTTTGTATCGGTCTGCGATCCTCCCCCAACAAACGGCTGGATCAATGGTCTCGCTCGCTTGTCATTGACGTCACACTGCATCGTGAAGCGAAAAAACCCCTCGAAAAGTCAGTGATTTACGAAGCCTGAAGTCTGAAACGCCATAAGATCTCTGCCTTGAGGATAACTCTTGAGTGCTGCAGCTTGAGAGTCGTTAAAACCTTCGATATTGAATAAATTCAAGGCAGTGTTCGCAAGCTCTTCGAAATTGTTGACATCGCCATCAGCCATTGTTTAGCGGTTGAGCCTTCGTATTCGGTCAACATACTCACCCCGCAAAATGGGGCAGGCTCTTAGCTGATTGGTTGATCGTAACAAAGGCCAGACCAGTGATCCAGCCGTTGTTTGTTGGAGGACGGACCGCGGGCTCACAACAAGGGCGGGGGATCGAGCCTACAAAAGCAACGACTTCAAGAAATTAATATAAACAATCTACTGATTCATATGTAACTGATAACAATGATAAGGGGCCATACAGCGGATACACGTCGGCTGCAAGCGAGGATTGGAGAAAAGAAAGAGTGATCATTGAACATGGCCGAACATGAAACATATTACTTCTTTGCAAATGATTTCGGTCGTCGGATATTTCCAGATAGAGAAGTTGTGTATGTACATATGAAATCCTCAAAGGTTCTCTGGATGAATTGCCGTTCAAACTCTTTCGGTGGAAACTCTAGTCGGTTGGTCAATCCCGGCAATGATCTTTAAAGACGGTAAGAAAACTCCATGTATTTCATTCGATAAACGGCAAGCTACATTTGCCACAAAACCATTTTGCTTGCGCATAATATGACTTTTTCTGAAATTCATTTCGTGATAGAGTCCTAAAGTATTTCTAGAACCTCAAATGAGGCATCAACTGTTTTCTGAGGCTTCAAGAGACCATTCTTTTGAATTGCCCGCCACTCATTTTCTGTAATGTAATTAACTTTAACGCTTTTTTCTAGTACTTGATTTTTAGGTCGAATTTTCACCGGGATTTTCACCTTCGCGAGCTCCAAAAAAAAAACTATGGGAGGGAATGTTTACTTTTGACCTTTAAAAAAAATATTTTATGATAAATTTAGCGGCCACAAATTGTAAAAAATGCGATTTTCAACTTCACGGCCTCGAGTTTTGCAGTTCATTTCTCAGTTACTAAAATCCGACAGTCTAGTTTTTAGTTCGGGATATTTGAATACAATAAAAAATTACATTTCGCTAAAATCAGCAACTTCACTAGATAGAACAGTCGTCTTTTAGCTTTAAAACGATATATAACTGATTATCACAGAATAAATTGCGACGCGAAGATAATTTTTTCCGTGCACGTCGTTTTAAACTGACCGAGAGTAGTAATTTTAAAGGACAATCCGAATTATACCTACCTTGTGTTTACTATAGTGCTCCACCAAAACCCGGTTCATGGGCTCAGTAAAACGAGCCATCTTGGGTATTTCTTCCACGATTGAAAGTCAAAATAAGAAATTATGCTAGAAATTAACGAGGAAACTGATGACTGATGCAAATAAATCCCCGCATAAGCCTTGAAAATATCCAATCCACAAATTAACTTTGTCGTTTCATAAGATCTCCTCGCCAGATGATTAATAATAAGAATAAGAATAAGAATAAGAATAAGAATAAGAATAAGAATAAGAATAAGAATAAGAATAAGAATAAGAATAAGAATAAGAATAAGAATAAGAATAAGAATAAGAATAAGAATAAGAATAAGAATAAGAATAAGAATAAGAATAAGAATAAGAATAAGAATAAGAATAAGAATAAGAATAAGAATAAGAATAAGAATAAGAATAAGAATAAGAATAAGAATAAGAATAAGAATAAGAATAAGAATAAGAATAAGAATAAGAATAAGAATAAGAATAAGAATAAGAATAAGAATAAGAATAAGAATAAGAATAAGAATAAGAATAAGAATAAGAATAAGAAAGAATAAGAATAAGAATAAGAATAAGAATAAGAATAAGAATAAGAATAAGAATAAGAATAAGAATAAGAATAAGAATAAGAATAAGAATAAGAATAAGAATAAGAATAAGAATAAGAATAAGAAGAAGAAGAAGAAGAAGAAGAAGAAGAAGAAGAAGAAGAAAGAAGAAGAAGAAGAAGAAGAAGAAGAAGAAGAAGAAGAAGAAGAAGAAGAAGAAGAAGAAGAAGAAGAAGAAGAAGAAGAAGAAGAAGAAGAAGAAGAAGAAGAAGAAGAAGAAGAAGAAGAAGAAGAAGAAGAAGAAGAAGAAGAAGAAGAAGAAGAAGAAGAAGAAGAAGAAGAAGAAGAAGAAGAAGAAGAAGAAGAGAAGAAGAAGAAGAAGAAGAAGAAGAAGAAGAAGAAGAAGAAGAAGAAGAAGAAGAAGAAGAAGAGAAGAAGAAGAAGAAGAAGAAGAAGAAGAAGAAGAAGAAGAAGAAGAAGAAGAAGAAGAGAAGAAGAAGAAGAAGAAGAAGAAGAAGAAGAAGAAGAAGAAGAAGAAGAAGAAGAAGAAGAAGAAGAAGAAGAAGAAGAAGAAGAAGAAGAAGAAGAAGAAGAAGAAGAAGAAGAAGAAGAAGAAGAAGAAGAAGAAGAAGAAGAAGAAGAAGAAGAAGAAGAAGAAGAAGAAGAAGAAGAAGAAGAAGAAGAAGAAGAAGAAGAAGAAGAAGAAGAAGAGAAGAAGAAGAAGAAGAAGAAGAAGAAGAGAAGAAGAAGAGAAGAAGAAGAGAAGAAGAAGAAGAAGAAGAAGAAGAAGAAGAAGAAGAAGAAGAAGAAGAGAAGAAGAAGAAGAAGAAGAAGAAGAAGAAGAAGAAGAAGAAGAAGAAGAAGAAGAAGAAGAAGAAGAAGAAGAAGAAGAAGAAGAAGAAGAAAGAAGAAGAAGAAGAAGAAGAAGAAGAAGAAGAAGAAGAAGAAGAAGAAGAAAGAAGAAGAAGAAGAAGAAGAAGAAGAAGAAGAGAAGAAGAAGAAGAAGAAGAAGAAGAGAAGAAGAAGAAGAAGAAGAGAAGAAGAAGAAGAAGAAGAAGAAGAAGAAGAAGAAGAAGAAGAAGAAGAAGAAGAAGAAGAAGAAGAAGAAGAAGAAGAAGAAGAAGAAAGAAAGAAGAAGAAGAAGAAGAGAAGATTATACCTTGAGCTGCGAATTATTTCGTCTATCATCTACTGTCACATAGTACTTCGCCAACTGTAAATGAGGTCGATCAAAAAAACATAAGCCTAATATATTATAAAACATGTCTTTTCACTCTCATCATACTGGGCATCAAACTTGAGAGGAGGTCTATTGTGAAGTAAGCCTTTTGAAAGGCACAAGTCCTCAATACCAAACCCTTTGTCAGTCAAAACAGTACCACCTTTATCCTTGATCATGTCTAGAACACCGCAATCCGATGTGAAATCGTTGTCTGTTATAGCCCCAGTGTAAGTGTCATTGCACATAACAAGACCTCCATATGGAGTGATCCACACCAGTTTTACCTGTGTCATGATTTTTGTAAGACCTAAAGGTAACGCTACTAACATCATAGTTCTAAGGTGACGCAACCCAGTTTTCATTGCAATCACCTAACATAACTGTGTCTTGAAATCCTGAGGCCCAAAATTCCCTTGTATCTCCCCAGGGCATGTATCTCCCCAGGGCATGGGCAGCTAGAAAGACAGCCCAACCAGTGAAAATCCTGGACTGAGTAGCCTCAGTAGTATTGCTCATGAATCCCATAATTCCCAAATGTAAGGTGTGTCGGCAGATTGTCAGAAAACACATCAGTTCTGTCCTCTTAGAAAAGTTCCTTTGTTTAGTGTGATGGCTCTTGCAGACAGGATAAATGATGCAAGTTATATAGGGCTCAACACATTCAAACAAATAATCAAATTTTTGTGGTGACAATCCGTCATATACTGAAACTTCTGCACATTTTTCTTTAAATTTTCATATGTAAATGTACAATTATTTTTGAGTTGCGAAAAATTGTTGAGCATAGGTAGCCTTTTGTTGAGTCAGCAAACTCACTTCATTAGAAAGCCTATCTATCTGGTCTGCCTTTTCTTTTAACTTTGCTTTAAGTTTCTTTATCTCATTTTCTCATTTTCTGTAAGTTAATTTTCGTCTTCTTTTCGACTGCTTTGTTTGAAGTTCACCGAGAGCACGTTTGGCTGATTCAATGTTGCTTTTTGGAGTTGTTTGTTTTGTTTCATTTTTCGCTAGATAGTCACTAGTACATGGCACGTCTGGTAGCTCAATTATGTCTTTTCTGTAACGATGGATCCAGTGTTCACTACAGATAAAGTCCTTAAACCTCTTTCTTCTTTAGAATGTTCCCGTAATCGCGCGTTTTCTCCGAACAACTAGAAATGGTACTGAGACGATAGTAGGTCAAATTGTCCCTTTTCGTCCGCCATGAATTGGTACATAAAGCTCTTGCACAATTCCAGTATTCAGTCCTCTGCTTTGGTGCAGGCTCATCCACACACGTAAATTTCACAGTTGGCCGAGAGATCCTTCGTTGTTCCCGTAGCCCAGTGTTTACAACATATAACGTGATGTAGCTGGCAAATGTAAAAAATATGGGAGAATTGGCCCTCTCTCGAAAGTGCCTTTCTCATACGACGAGCTGACGTTAGAGAATGTAAAACTAGCTTGCAAAGAGCATTTTCAAGTCCCTTCGTATATGGCTTGTGACGTGCTTGCAGGGGAACGTGGCTTATCGTATACTTCCATCGATCAAGTGAAGAACAAGAACTTGTTTCACGTGAGGTTTTACTTTGGTGCAGAAGAGGATACCGATGATGGGGACGCAAATTCGCAGCCTCGCTCGATGGGAATCTGACGCGTTTAGTTGTACATTCGACCAATAACTCTGGCTAGACACGATAATCAAGGGAGTGCGGGGCACGCCTTTCAGACAAGTCGACATACTCACAAAAGCAAGGCGTAAAGTTAGACTGCTCTTCGACAGATGAGGTGGAAACCATAAAGGAATTGCCCGCGCTGTGCGCCCGGAGAGCAGGCCAGGGCAGAGGGAGCTTACCCTTCCGGTAAAATAAAAATAAATGTGTTATTTTGATATATTTTTTATATATATATATATATTTTTTTTTATATTTCAATGGGAATCCTGTGTATTGTTTTACCTCTTGGACCCTAGGGAACGAGATTACGTCATGCTACTTTCTGATTGGCCACTATCAGTAATTTTCATAACAAAGGAGTCTATTGACCTTCAGAAGCTAGTGAATACTAGCAATGGAGGAAACTCCAATCGGGCAGCTTGGCGAAAACACTCATAGTAAATCAACCGAATGTTTTTAGGGAACGAAACTTCGATGGATATATAGCGGAAATGCTAATCTACAATATGCTTATTTGTAGTTTTCAAAAACAGTAATTTGGAAGCGAACAGAAAATATATATTTAAACAGCCGGGTTTTCGTATAGGTTATGCCTACAGTTGGGGGCGACGGAAACGGAAGTGAATTGCCAAAACTACTGCCAAATAAGATGCAAATACAGCTTAATAAGTAATTTCAATGGAAATTTTTCTATCAAATATTCAACGAATATTCTTAGTGTTTATTACATTGTCACGCAGTACACATCAAAGGCAAAGCGGTAAATTCAAGAACTACAATCTAAAAGTGTTTTAACTATGTAAGTAATTTGCAAAGCCTATTTGGAAATGAAAAGTTTCCTAGATTTCTCTCAATTATGTTCGGTTAGTTCAAACCAAAGAGGAACAAACAAAACATTTGCGCAAATAAGACGAATTGAGGAGGCGGCAATTCCAAATGCGCTCAGCTCGTAAGGAATAATATATAGATTTAGGCACTGCCTAAAAGCGGAGCTCCCAACTATTATAAGGAATAAAAGATGGTAGTAGTTAAGGGACGTGTCATTATTTAGCGGGGGGGAGGGCCCTAATTTTTTTCGCGTGTCTAAAGGGAGGGTCCACATTTTTTTCACTCCTGTTTGGGGGAGGGTCATAATTTTTTTCAACAACATTTGGACGACGAAGAGAGTAAAGCAGATGCAACTTCTAGATCATCTGCTTTTTTACTTAATAAAAATTTCGGCGCGCTTCGCGCGCAGAAAGAATGACATATTATATGCTCTTTCAGTAACGAAGACGCTCCCCTCACGCCGTTTATAACAACAAGTGTATCTTGATGAGGAAAAGCAAACTCTCCCAAAATGCCCTGCAATGATAGGCCTGACGGGAAGTCACTATGTTTGAAAGAAGACCCCATATAGGTATTAGCGTGAGTTCGACGTTACAAGCAAATAGAAATTCGTCATTTGGGCCGCGCTTCACGCATGAATCATAATAAGTTCGTCATTTGCGGCGCGCAGTTGCGCGCATGAATAATATAACCTTGTTGGCTCAGAAACCCATCAATAGGGAGAAGCTTTCATCTAACCTATATAGTTGAGGTAGCATTCTTCCTGGGCTCCTGACAGGCTTTGTTTACTATACCGTACACAAAACATGTTCATCTACCCTTTCTCTTAGGCTTGATGAAATGCGTTATCAAAATTCGGCCGCGCTTCGCGCGCAACGAAAGAAAAGTGCGAGCCCATTTTTCTGTAAAATGTCTTCTGAATCAGTACTAGGTCAAATAGGGAGAGGTGGGATCACGTTAATCATTGTACTTATAGAGGGAGGATCACTGCATTTTTACCGTTTACCCAAAATCCTCTCACGTAAATAATCGAGGCGATTAATAATGACCGCGGTTCCTTAGCTTTGACAGAAGTAAGAAAAAAGTATTTGTACTTTAAGAAAAGAAAACATTCGCACAAGAGTCTAACTAACAGGTTTTTTCAGAAAATATCTATTACATGGGGAGGGTCACAATTTTTTTTACCTACGACTGGGGGAGGGTCACTTTTGTTATGTTCAAGGGGAGGGTCCTAATTGTTTTTAGCCTTGTTTGAAAAAAATGGGAGCCCTCCCTCCCCGGTAAATAATGACACGTCCCTAATTGTAGTATCAAAAATACATTTATTATATTTAGACTAATATTATTGCCTTTCTGTCTTTTACAAAACACAAAAAGCATTAGGACAACTCAACTAATAAAAATGTAGACACCCGTAGGGCTTGTTCGCATGAGGCGAGATATCAACCTCGTCCCCAGGGTCTTGTGGGTAATTTTCAAGATGGTGGTTGGTCGAGTAGAAAACCCTGGGGGAGGCTGACTCACATGACCACTGTTTGAAAACATGGGAACGAGGTTGTCCTTTGTTGTGAAACGGTCATGTGACTCAGCCTCCCCCAGGGTCTTCTCCCGAGTCAACCACCATTTTGAAAAACGATGGAGAAGATCCTGGGACAACTTTGGGGTAGGGACAAAACTGGCACCTGTTTCACATGAGAAAAAAATGCAAGGTATCTTGGTGTTGTGGCTAACACATATGCGGCACGCACAATCAAGAAAGTTGGCCCAACCCCTGACCTGTCAAGGAATAGGGCAGGGAAATTCTTGTTAGGGCTGTTGTTAGGCCTAACAGACCTAACAGCCAAACCAGCATCGAGAAAACATTCCTTACTCCCACCTCTTAAAAGACCTGGGGCACAAATTATGATAAACACAACAACCCTAACACCACTTACAGACCTAACAGCCCTAACAGTCCTAACAGCCCTAACAGAGGGCTGTTAGGTGTTGATCATGTGTGCCCCGCCTTTTAGGAATGCTTCCTCTCTGCTGTTTAGGACTGTTAGGTTTGTTAAGGCTGTTAGGTTTGTTGGCTGTTAGGGTTGTCAGGCCAGCCAGGGCTGTTAGGGCTGTAGGTGTTGATCATTATGTGCCCTGCCTTTTAGACGTGGGAGTAAGGAATGCTTCCTCCCAGCTGTTTGTCCCTAACAGCAGCCCTATGCTGTTTGAGACTGATAGGGCTGTTAGACCTTAAAGCAGCCCCTAACAAGAATTGCCATGTCCTATTTCTTGACTCATATGACCCCTGAGATAGACAGTTTTATGCTGTCCCTAAACAAATACCATATCTCTCAGCCCAGAGTTGTCTCGGTCACAAGTGAATTGTTTGATTTCAACACAGAGGGATTGTCTAGAGGCAAGTCTGGGGACCAAAATATCCCCTAATCCCCATACCTTGCCTCATTTGGTGCCTCAGCTGTATCCCTGCAAAATATCCGAAAATATCCCCCTAAAATATTTGGTAATCTTTTCAACCCTAAAAAACGTTTGCAGTTTCAAATTTTGTAATGATTAAATTTTCAAATTTTCAAATAAATTTGAGTACTTGATTGGCTTGATTTATTTTATTGCTTGGCATGTGTTCCACGGCTTACAGTCAGAATTAGCATGCTCCCTGCTCTTTTCCATACAAATACTGGGGTGGGGGTCACTTTTCAACGCCCTTCTCGGCAGGGGGGACTTTACTTTTTTACTTTTTCCAATACAGCCTACCCCTCTCAACGAGGATTACTGGCTGGGGGTCAGCTGGGGGACACAATAACCAGGGGACACAATAACTTTCATGATTTATTCAGGACAATATTTATTCCTCAGTGGAAAAAACTGCATTATCTGACAGAGACATTTTACCAGGAGAGATTTTACCAGGATTCCGGGCAATTTTGGCAAAGTGGCCAAAAGTCCAGTTACTGAAACACTTAGAATCACTTCCTTGATTTTGGTCTATTTTGATCTATTTTTGGTCTATTTTGAGAGAAAATAGAAATGAGACAGAAAAACAAAATAATTTCTGTTTGATTGGGCATGCTCCCCCTGAGAAAAGTTTGAAAAACTTTGATCAAGATACTTCTATTGGGTTTTTGAAAGAGGTGAAAACAATGAAACTATGGCAGAAACATATAACAGAGACTCTCTTTATTCTGATCCAACAGAAATGGGAAAACGTTCTGTGCACTCTGCTGACTTTCCTTTGAGCAAGGAAAATATTATTGATGCATAACATTTAACTTATATTTGGCTGGGGACAAACCGGTTATGCACTAGTCAATTGAAAACCCCCACCCCTAGGGACCCGGGGAAGGGTTGGGGATTTCATTTTACCCCTGAACAAAAGCTGTTTAAGTCCCCACTCCATCGGGAGGAAATTCCTGTGAAATGCCCCTACCCTTGGGGCCTCCGAAATCACCCTTTACTTGCAAGCATCAAAGGGGAGTGGGCCTCAGCTAGTGTGGTGTCCTAAATGAAACAAGGGATGCAAGTACAGAAAAATGCATTAAAATCGAATAATTCCAATGAATTGCATCGTAGCTAACATGTAGATTTGCATGGCCAAAATCAAAGTGAAAGAATTGACCGAAATAATTTATTTGAAAGCAAATAAACATTGGGCCATTCCATTTTATATGCACACACCCCCCATTGAGGGACCTGGAAATCCATGGGAAAGGGAGGGGGTCAGTAGGGAAAATATCCTAGGGGACTCATTCGAAACTTCCAGTGGGCTCCATCAGAAAATGCTGAAAACATCCAAGGGCCTGAATGGGGAAGGCAGTTGTAAGGCACAAAATATCCATGGGCCTTTTTCCCACATTCTAGAGCAAATTTCGAACAAACAAGTTCCAAGGGGGGTACAAAGGCAATTCCCTCAATAGGGGTAGTACACAAACATTGAAATCCAAGGGGGGCATTGACAATTCCCTCAGTAGTGGTAGCTACCATTCAGTTGTCCAAGGGGGTCTATAATTGATTCCCTCAATAGAGGCAGAGATGAAGAAGAGAGTATCCAAGGGGGGTCAACAGCAATTCCCTCAATAGGGTGAGCTTATTGTAGGGCATATCCAAGGGGGCTTACGCAGGTACTCATCCAAGGGGGTTGCACAATATTGTCGTCCAAGGGGAATATCTGAAAGGCTCCCTCAATAGGTGGGGTGTGAATAAAAAATGGAATGGCCCATTCCCCGGGGGATGGGACAGGTTCCAGAATCAAAACCAGTCAAATCCACCACCCACTCTGAACAGGCTCTTGTTTTAAAATGCTTTAATCCCCCACGATAACGCCACCCTTCCCTGGGTCCCTAGGGGTGGGGGTTTCAATTGACTAGTGCATTACTCACAAATTGAAACACAGGTCGAAAGTTTTCAAGAACAACTTAATAATAGATAGCTATCAATAGATAGAATATTCAAAGTAATTATTTCTATAATTCAATGAATGACCAAAACACAGTTGAAGTCTATGATCATCTTTTCTAAATCGTACGGCCGAGGAATCAAATTCCCTGAAGAGATCGTCTAGTCAGAGAAAATATTTCTCATAAAACAAAAAAACATTCTTACCAAAGAGCTTGCAGTTTAATCCACTTCATACTGAATGTTTGTCCAACTCCAGCGAACAGTGAGTTTGCAATGAACACCGCACCCATTATATCCGTGACTTTCAAAGCTATTCCATGTCTTTAGGGAGTTGAAGAACCCACAAAACACGGCAAAACACGAAAACTCCCGCGCTCGATTTTGGGCGCCATTGTTGTTGTACTGTAACTTGTGACAAACGTTTTCAGTTCCTGTGAATTCAGCTATAGTCCTCACACTTTCGCTTTCATTGGAGAAGAAGAACATATGTCTAATTAAATAGAATTACAGCCTGTAATTTTTCCTCGTGAAAACGACTCCTCTCGAAAACAAACAGAGCAGGCTATCGTTTGTAGGAACACAACTACTTTACTTTCACTAATCTTGCCGCTTCGGGTCACGTGGTGGTCATGAACAAAGACGTTTGTCAATAGAAACTTTGAAACTTGTTTCCAGTTTATTTCCGCTTCCAGTAAAGGGAAGTGATGCGCTCGTCAGGCGTTGTGTCGTTCAAGGGCTTCAAGGTACCGAAAGTTTCTGTTTCAAAAAAATAGTGTTAGTCCATAGGGGAACAAACGAAACCGTTTCCATGTTAATCCTCGACTATCGAGTAGTCTCAAAAAGATATGATGGAAAATAACAGGATGCCTCTCTTTGGTGGTTTACTTTCTGCTCTGATCTCATGCTTTGCCCGGCTTCTTCCCCCTTCTTCCCGGGCGCAATTTCCGTCTACGTCTCTCTGAGAGTCTCTGGTGCTTCCATTTCTTTCTGCTTTCTGCTCTTCTACTAGAGATAATTTTAACCAAATTTATCATTCCTCGATCCCTTTCTCATCCCTCGACCCAATGTTTGTATTCTATGGCTTCCTCTTCGCGTATTTTTATCCTTTGAGGCGCAATGCGTGATAGCACGGTTCTGCAGTTAGCTGTCATTTCTCGGCCTTGAAACTCCGACTGGAAGAATTTCAGGAGCAAGCCGGCAAAGAAAATACTCCAACTTGATTATTATTCCCCATTCTACCAAATCTTTGGATTCCATGGCTTCTTTTCGGGCATTTTCTCCTTTGAGTAATTATTGTAGGTCGTTTTTTCAGCCGCTAGCAGCCCTGTAGTCTTTTTTGGATGTTGCCAAAACATGCTGGTATTTGTGCCTGCGATTTTACCTTTCACGTGAGCATCATCATCCCCCCCTGACAACGCGCCCCTCCCCCGTTAGTTGAGCACTCCCTCCTCCCTCCTGACAACGCGCCCCTCCCCCAGTGAGTTGAGCATGCTTGACGTCACAATAGGGCTATTGTGACGTCAGGCTTCAGGAACACGTACAACATCCGGGGCTTGCTGAGACGTCCAAAAATCGGATCGACCCCTAGCAATTTCCACAGGTTACTCAATAAATTCACACAGGGTACTCAATACTATATTTGCAGTTTTTGACGGTTTTCCAAGGTATGGTGCTCCTTCGGCCGCCGCAAGGAGCTCCGCTAATACTCTAGCTGGTAAAATCGTTATTTGAATTTTCATGAAATACAAAATATAAAATGCAAAATATGAACTCAGGCTCATTCGTGTCTTGATTTTCGAGTAGGATGTGGAGCATTTTCATAGTTCTTAAATATTCAATGATGAAATCGGTGCTGTGTTTTGCATTTAACAAAACGTTGCAAAATTAAGTCGTGTATTGTGCAAGAATTATTGCGACGTCGGCAAAACCTCAGCAATAGAAAAATCCTATTTATTAAAAAAAGTAATAGTAAGAACACCCGCAACAACAACTTAAGAAAGGAAAACGACTATGCGTCAATCTAATTGTAAAGGCCTGGACATTTTACGCTATTTATATCTAACTTCTAACTGTTCGTACTCTTTTATTCCTTCCATAGTATTTATAGCACACTTTCCTGAAACCTACAGGCTCAAAACAGACGATCAAAACAAAGCTATCGACCTAATCGTGGAAGGCCAAAATGTTTTTCTGACAGGAGAAGCCGGAGTCGGTAAGAGTTCCACGTTGGTGGAGGCGTTATGTCAACTGGGACAATCTTCGGGAAGAAGTATTGCTGTGACAACAGGAATAGGATGTCAAAACCTCCCACAACAGTTACAGCCAACTACCATTCACTCTTTTGCCGAAACCTTGCTCAACCTTGTTAGTCAAAGAGAAAAATGCGTAAAAAGATGGCGGGAAACAGATATTTTAGTAGTCGACGAGGTGTCCGTGATGAGCGCCGCAACGTTACGTCGCCAGTTACGTGGCATGTATATGACACAAACAATCCTACGAAAGTTGTGGCGAGCAGAACACATTTCCCTCTAAAACTAGCGTGGGCGGTAACAACACATAGAGTCCAAGGAGTGACACTCCCTTGCGTGAAAATCCACTGTGGACATGAATTTACAAGCGGTCAATTGTACGTGGCGCTTTCGAGGTGCAAAACACCTGATGGTCTGTCTCTAGTTGGGTTTAATGAAGCTAACATTATTCCTCCACCGCAAGCAGTTATTAACTTCTACAATGATCTATCAAGCGTAGAGCCGGAGGCATCAATGTCATGCTGTCGCAATAGAGTCACAATGGCAAAGAAAGTCGATGGCATTGTTGCCGACGGTGACTGCACGGTTTATTTCAGCGACGGATTAACGGATCAGGAGATCAATGGATCGACGCCACAGTAGCCAGCTATTACGACCAACAGGCAAGAGAAGTAGAGGACATTGAAGAAGTAAATTTCAAAGAAGTATTAGTCCAGTCATTCTATGGTTTGACCCGTCACTAATTGCAACAGAAGGTTTTTCTTCACAATATTGGTCAGTTGAACGTACTAAACAACATACTAAAAGTCCTAAAAAATCCTAGCACGGGAAAGCCTCTAAAATGAGCATCATTGATACGCGCGCTCTCCTGCAACATGAAAACGAGGCTAAAACAGGAAGTAGCGCTATTTTGCCCGTTTTAATAGTATTTTCTTCCCGATTTTCGAGGATTTGTCGTAATTCTATGAATGACAAGCTGTTTAATCAATTAATATGGTATTTGCATATCATTTAGGCTTAGAAAGAGTGTTTTGGGTTTTCGGTCTTCTCCGCTTCCCTGGCTCATATGTTAA
Organism: Scolanthus callimorphus; assembly: GCA_033964015.1. Classification (NCBI taxonomy): domain Eukaryota; kingdom Metazoa; phylum Cnidaria; class Anthozoa; order Actiniaria; family Edwardsiidae; genus Scolanthus; species Scolanthus callimorphus. The sequence goes on from CM066915.1 coordinate 7,923,353, forward strand.
TTATTTACGAAGTTTTTTCAAACATAAACATTAACAAAGGCGACAAAAAAATATGAAACAGCTCTAAGGTTATCGTTTTTGTTTCAATAGTCAATAATAAATGTATTTAAAGGTAAAAGCAGTTCAAAAGGGAAAAAATGTCCCGAGATCATCATTAATCGGGGAGTTGCAGAGTCTTTGCAGTGGCAACATGAGGCGGGTGTTATCATTCTGTTATACTTGCGGCAAGGAGTAATGATCGTAGTGTGCTACATCCTGTTGGTGCTACATCCTGTAGTACAGTTGCATCTTAAAATGCGTAGAAGGTTGTCCGGCGCTCAACCAACAGCTCTTCCCCCTGCAGCCGCGATCTCCTCTCGAGTGCTATAAGTCTGCTGGAACACGTTGACTTGCTCTCGGAAACAATCGAATGAGATGAAATTCTGGAGTGACGCGCCACTGTAGTGTAGTTTCGCGAAGTCGTGTCCCATCCCAGGGACGTGTGTAAGGAATATTCCGACACACTTCCACTCCTAGCTGAGCTCGAATTTTTAGGACGTTCCAAACGCGTCACAAAGTGTTGCCCTTTTGCTAGGGGATGAAATACAAATTCACTACCGCCTGGTATGGTGGGGGTGCGACCGCCTGGTATGGTGTAAAATAAACGAACAAGTTGAAGTGATCCCCCTCTGAAAGTACTATGAATAACGCTCCTTAGAGCTGTTAAAAGTTTTCGTCATCCCCCACAACTCCCTATTTGAACTAGTGCTAGGCAGTTCAAATAAGAAGCATAAAGGCCATGGCATGCCTCTTTCGGTGCGCGTGATTTTGATAAAGGCATTTCATCAAGCCCTGAAAAAATGTAGGAGAAAATGATATTTTGTATATAGTTGACAAACCAGGTAGATTTTTTTCTTCCTCATGCGCCGCAAATTACTCATAACCTTTTCTAAGAGTAGGATGGGTGAATCCTACGATGTGCGTGAAGCGCGGAACAAATGACGCAAAGCGCGGAACAAATGACGCAAAGCGCGATGCAATTTTTATCGTATCCAGTTCTCAAAAATGCAAATGAATAAAAGTTGCTGCAATTGGTTGCAGCTACCCCTCTTTCGAGAGATCCCCCTTTCGCTCGCCCAAACATAGAAAAATCATATTACTCCTCCTGGCGATAAATGATCACCAGCCCTTGACGTGCCTCGGCGCCCTATGTTGTAACAAGAAGGAGTTTGGTTTTAGCAGAGGTTATTTACACGATCAGAATTCTGTTACTTGTGCCCGGGATTGCCACAATATCATCACCGCGCTCTTCGCTAGCATTATTTGTTCATGTACTCCTTTTTTTCCCGTATGACCATTACATCCGTCCTTATTTGCTGCGCATTGCTCACTGCATATCACGGCAAACTTCAGCCATTTGGGGTTCGGATTTATTTGCTGGCAGTGTACCGGCGGCAAAGAAAAAAATGTCATTTGAATTCCAAGTTGAGAAAAAAAGAAAGTGTCAAAATAGGGTACACACTAGCCCTTCTGGCTGATTTCAAATGTCGCACCCCGTGTAAGCGTGACACTGAAAGGAAAAGCGGACCAACGTGGTTTGAATGCATTTTTATTGAGAAACCGCTGTCAAAAGTCGCTAGGAAAAGCAAGTATAATAACTGCCTGTATGCCAAAGTTATCGCAGTCTTCTGTTTTGCCCATTTAATCACTAATTAATCATTTTTTAGTATCCATTCTCTTTTGTCCCGCCTGAATTCGAAAAACGAAGCCCTTTTATGTGGACCTTTTTGTCACTTGGATGTGTGTGTGTGTGCGACCACAGTCTAAGAGCAAAACACTTTGCCTAATTTTCGGCAAATCTTTGCTGGAAAATTATTATGTGGCAAAAATGAAAACTTTGCTCCTCTGAAATAATATGATACAAAATTATTGGCTAGAACCACTTCAACTGACTCGTTCGTGTAATCAGTGAATGTAGCGTTCAGTAAAAGCAAATTATCTTTTGAAAAACTCATGCTCATTGTTTTTCTAAAATTGCTCTTTTAAAATCGAAGAATTAGATATTTCTACAAAGAATACATTGCCATGAAATGGCTCAATATAAATTTGGCAAAACACTCGCAGTCGCCTTTATTAGTGTGTGCATAATTAGCAGGGAAAACCCTCACTGCTTATCCCGCGTCCTCTCGACAAAACTGCTCCAGAGAGTTGAGTTGACGGCTGATTCGTTGGTATGTTTACCTGTAGAAAGATGATTTCTAATCTTCATATAGTAACTGAGGCAATTCTTCCCGAGCGGTTCTTAAGTGACTCTCTCTATTCAGATGCTTGTGAGGCGGCAAAGAAACGCAACACTTAGTAGTGACGGGCTTTACTCAATTAGGTAGCTAGCTAGACCTTCGCATTCGTAGCAGATTCAATCAACTTTATTTTATATTCATAATAATGTAAACTCAGTTTGTTTGAGGCAGATTGTGGTGTCAAAACATGCGAGCAAGAAAATTGCGAGTCCAACATTCTATTAATGCTCAACTTGCTCAAGAAATTTTCAGCAAGAAATACTCAACAGTTTGAGAGAAAAAAAAATGAAATAAAACTTAGTCTACATGATTAATATTAATATTAGGATTGAAATTTTGGATAGCATTTGGACATTTCCTTGCACAAAAGAAAGAAATCTTGGATAATATTTAGGAAGTATTATGCACAGCCTCGTTTTCATGCAGAAAAAAATCCTTCCCAAGGCGACCTAAAAAACGCTATTTTTCACCGTGTTCCCGTGATAGGATTTCTTAGGACTTTTAGTATGTTATAAAGGGGGACTTTCTGCACCTGAAACCGCCGAGAAACCTTCTGTTGCAATTAGTGACAGGTTGACCCCTTTTTTTCCATAGAATGACTGGACTATATTCGAATATCTATCAAATAAAGCAGAATTTGAAGACGATGAAGCGCATATGCATATACTACAAGATTTTGATTACTCCGCCTTCTTAAGGTTACATGATACATTCGCGGCCTTCTATTTGCGAAATCTTCGAAAAATCACAGTTCTTCCTCATTGATGCCTGATCTTTACTCTCTCGAAAAAAAATTCCTGAAATCTTAAAAGCAGCGTGAGAAATGTATAGAAAACTAGAAATGCCCGAGAAATATGTCTTACAATAGGCGAGATAATCCTTTTGTGATATCTACTCGGTTCAGCGCACATCATTAGCATTTTCGCGTAAGATACGGGACATTTAGGTGACTGTTATGGTCCGCCATATTTTGTCACACATTGTTGTTCACTGGTTTAGTATATAAGTGTCGTGTAGAAGCGATTTTTTTGAAAATTCTCTATTCTCAATCATGGGGAAGCGAAAAAGCTTAACCGCAGTCCTTGGGTCTCAAAGCGTGCGAAAGGAGTAAAAAAAGCCAAATCTTTAAGCTTTCAGGAGAACATGAAATAACAACTCGCTCTGTCTGACAAAGGCTCGTGGTTCGATCAACCCAAATCCAAGGAGAATGCTGAAGACGAAGAACAGCGGACAGAAGATCCACCAATTGCATCAAGTTCGAGAATAAAGATATTTGGACTTGATAAAGAATCGTCTGAAAGCCAAAGCGATTTGTCTTTGTCGTTTTTCTCGGCGCGCGCCTTTGCTTTGGTTTCGCTTTTCCCTTTTCAAAGTTTGGGCACTTCTTAGAACTCGGTTTTGGACGCGGCTTAACCATACCGTTTGATTTCGAATTCCAAGACGATAATAAATGTTCGCTTTGACAATTTAATACAAGAGACCGGAAAGAAGCCTCATTATCTATTCCGCGCAAAAAAGTCCTTGCTGGCACACCGGGGCTACCTGCCGTGATTGGCTGGAAGTGAAGTGCGTGATGACAGATTCTTGATGACTTATTCTTATGTTTACACAACTTTAGAAGCCCAAAACTCGCCTCTAAGATTTCGCTAAATCTAGTGTATAAATGCTTTGATAGACCAACAGGTTTTTAACGGAATGCTTTGAAATTTTGCCATGAGATAGATAAATGGTTGGGGAGCAAAAGTGTGCCGGCCTTTTGTGAATTTCGCAGTATTTCAAAAATTATTCATCACGATAGGGTCCCAGTTAACTATTAAACACAAGATCAACTTGATCGTTCGAACATTCCTAAACAAAGCCTTCAATTGAAAAAGCCCGACACACTTTTAGAGACAACAATTTGCTGATTGATATTGCATAGTCAGATTTGCCAAGCCTGTAAACTGCCGCGGCCTATCAAAGCGTTTATCAGGGGCGGTCGAAAACGCGGTTTTTGCTGTGCGCCGTAAATAATTTTCACGAAACAAAAAAGCTTAACAGCAGATAAATTTCACATTTTATCTTTAAAATGATGTATTGGTTATGGCGATGCGATGAATATTTGCGCCGCGACAAGGTTTTGAAAACGCACACCCAGCGAATGTATCCTGTAACCTTAAGAAGACTAAACAGAAATACCGGCTTTGGCGCATCACACCGATATTTCAATTCGGTCGAACGCTGCACTTGAAACATTAAACACAGAGCCCATTTTAACAAACTTCAAATTGTTATTTGGCATTCAATGGAGACGCATATTTTCTATCGTTCACGATACTGTTCTAAAACAAAGAAAAAGAAAACAAGAACGGAAGAATTTTACAGCGCATTTCTGCGAGTTTAATAAGTTGTTGACAAACCCAACTATTGAAACGAAGTTCGCAACCGTGCTCGGGTTGACAGACAGGTCGCTGTTGCAGACAGGTGATTTTTGTTCTCTGACTGATATAATAAGGGAAGTCAACAATTTACTACTTGTACAAATTGCAAGTGATGGAGCTGTAGAAGATGTTGAGCCGGAAACAGTTAATCGTATCGTGGAGGAAATGCCTATCGAAGGAAGAGCGAAGTTAAGATACTGTGGAGGGTGGTGCTTGGCAAAAGAAAGGGAACACACATCAGAAGAAGCTTGAAGCAGCATATCAACTCGAGCAATACTGCTGTCCGAGCACAAGCCGCAAATGATCACAGGAAAAAAGCACTATTGGAATCTCTTACATGTCCATCCAGCGTCATCCTAGCCACATCTTGCCACCCCGATACGCTTCGAGAGGTAGGACAGAGGCTGTATGTGTGCAGGGGCCTCACACATATAACCGATGACGCTTATTCCTTTTTTCTCAGCCTAGAGCAGAAGCGTGTTCAGGTACTCACTAATCGAGTGTTGAAGTCAAACCATGAAAAGTTTATTGAGCAAGCCAAGGAAATTGTCAAGGAAGACAAGGAATTATTCGAAACGAAATGGAGTGTGCTGTTCATTAAAGAGACATTGACTCAAGAACAGCAGAGCACTCAGAGAACAGGTACTAATGAAAGAACTGTACAACTCGATAATGTCACGTTACCTAAACATGGGAAGAAGGGAGTATTTGAAAGATCTTAAGACTGAGATGAGGATAAAAAAGACGGAGGCCCATCGTAAAAAAGTTCTACAGAAATCAAAGGATCTAGACCTAAAACAATATAAAGTCGCCATTGAAACTATCGTCCAGGACCAATCTGCCAACAAAATCAACTCGCACCGACTTTTGCAGGCCATGGTAGTCAAACACCCCAAGATATTTGCTACAAGAGTATACACTAAATTTGAAATTAAGCAACTTTTTGAGGTTTATCGTCTGTCATTTCGATCAAGCTATACCAAAGAAAGACTAAGCACCTCTGTTGTTGAAGCAATAACCGGACGAGAGTCGATGACGGTCATTTCATAGACCATAGGGACCTCTCTATAGACCAAGAAAACTAACTAAAGAGTGTACTCATGGCTGATATTAATATACTTTGCAAAGGAGAAGCTCTATAACTCGGCCATGTAGCAAGGGGCGGGTTTGAGAAATGTGACCAGTGAAAAGTGTCAGCAATTTGTCGCAAAGGCTTAAAAGCCCATACGTCATGGACCTCAGATCGAATTGTAACTTTCTTGACAACAGCTTCCTCTCTAGTTCCGCGGCCGTTGATGTTGTGCTGCTCTCAGCCTTTTCCCAGTCATCTAGCCAATCTTGAAAGTTTCTTTAGCCTTGAAGGCGCGGGTCGGCGTGGCTCTGCACTTGCCTCATATCTGCGAAGATCTCAATAACTGTGCTAGTATGACCCAAAAGCTCTTCAAGGAAGTTCAAGTCAGGGCTTGTCCTCTGGTTATGGTTCTTGTAGGCCTGGAAATAAATTATGACAAAATCAATTCGGAAAAGAAAATCAAAAATCATGCACATGGTTTTCTTAACAATACAATACAATAAAATGTGTCTGTCTTCTCCATAAATCTTAATTAACTTATATCTATATCTATATCGAAAATCTCAAATTTGCCAATGTTGTCTTAATTAACCTATATATATACCTTAAGAGCAAGAAAATAGAACGATCTTATGGCACAACTGGACTAGATGTAGCATCCTCTTATCAAGAACGTCTGTTGCCAGATAATTTCGCATTCGTGAAGCGAAACCAAGGTTAAAATGCTCTGCTGAGAGGCCTTCATGCAGCTGAAAGATATAGAAAAGAAAACATTACGATATTGACAGTGTCGTGATTAAACGTACTAAGACTTGGACCCAACCAGTTTCATATGCCCTTTATTATTTTTCTTTTGTTTCTTTTGTTCTCCTAAGCGCCGCATTTTCAAAACAATGCATACGATATTTGGTAAATTTTAAATATCAATGGCTATAGCACTTGTGAAGATTTACATCATTTTACACTACGGAAATCTGGATTTGTTACCAATCTTTTTCACAAAAGTTGAACAGTTCACATCATTGAACACGACGCAGCACCTCAGCACGGTGTTCAGCACGATTCAAATTCTCCCAAAGTTGTGTTTTCAGTGATTTAAAAAAACGCTAAACACGCACTGACTAACGTTAAAAATCGATGTACATGCGTTCCAAACTTGAAACATGCGTTTTCGTCGGGTTCTGAAAGCCTGTTCGCAATGTTGAAGCTAAAATAGTACGAAAGGGACTGGGAAAGAGAATTGGTAATGGAGGGGATGTTTACAAATCAAGAACCGAGGATGGACGATTACTGAACGCCGAACGTTTTGCATCATAAGCAAGCGGCCTACCTTCAAGGTGTTGCTATTTCGATCCCATGTATAAGCAGACTTCAACATGGACCACTCTATGGTTTTCCTTCTTTTTTGCAGCAGTCTTGTTCCTCCTGTCCCACTCTTTTCAATGTTGTTGCGTAACTTCTTGAAATTATGCTAGAATCTAAAAATTATGCAAGAATTTAAAGTGTACGACCAAGGGGGTCTGGGGGGATTGGGTGCGTTTTTCAGTACAAAGCTTGGCCAATTTCCTCATCAGTTGTTCGAATGCAAGTTTTCATAAAAAAGCCGAAAACAATGGGCTTTCTCCGTGGCTGCAATTTCTCCAAGCGATTTATGAATTCTCTTAATTTGAATTCTCAAAAATAAGAAATGAAGGGCCTACCTCTGGCGATAGAGAATTCGATGTGATTTTGTTTTGTACCCTCCTGCAATCTTGATGATTTACTCAACTTAGCGAGCTTCTTTACACAGTAATGGAAAGTTGTTCGGCTGATTGTTGACAATATAGATTCGCTTGTATCACGAGCACCAGGACAGTCTAAGGGAGTGTAGTATGTATTCTATGTAATAAATGCATCAGTAATAATTGATTGGATGGCTATTCGCATATGGCTCTCAAATCCCTAGTTATCTCATTCGAATAATCGGTTTTTAAACCCAAATAAGATACACATTCACTAAATAAACTCTCTTACCTCAAGCCATAGAAAATCACTGTTCTTCTCGGTTTCAATATTTTCCCTGCTTCAAAACACCGCGAACAAACGTTACGCTTTCAGTCTTTTCACTGCCTTGTCATGAATGAAGCGACGCGAACATGATGCCTGTTAATAGTTCACCCTCAGTTATTAACCCCCGAGTGTCCAACGGAACTTGCCGAACAGAAGCTCGGATTTCTGCTCACCCCTAAAATAGGAAGGGTGGGCAACAGCCCTGACGACCATTGTTCACTCGTCTGCTGGATTGGTAGTTCTGTTTTGACAGTTTCCTAGAGACACTGCGGACTCAGGTTACAGCCTCAACCGTCAGTTTCTCATTTGAATCCGTTCTGTACTTTTCTCGTTTGTCAACACCACCATTCATTATAGGTAGGGATTACATGACAGCGCTGTTAATTCGAGAATTGCCAATTAACTAAAGGTCACGACAGAAGAGGGATTACATCACAGCGCTGTTAATTCGAGAATTGCCAATGACAGATTCGTTAGCATCAAATGACCGCGACGACAAAGGTCACGAGTATTTGTGCGGGCCGCACATGGTGTTCTGTAATAAGTAGCAAGGTTTTTGAGTTTTTTGAAGTTATGAACGTACTAGATGAGGAGCAATTGCGCGTTCTAGATTTAATAGATACCGGATCTAGTGGTTTTTTTTACCGGGGAAGGAGGTTGTGGGAAGAGCGAGGTACTAAAAGAACTTCGACGTAAATACGCGGGTGATTCCACGATTTTCTTCACGGCACCAACTGGAAAGGCTGCGTCTCATATCTATGGAACTACTATTCATTCATTTGCTGGTAAGAGAATCCTAAGAGTGCTTATTTTAGTAAATTAGAATCCTCGTGTCGAACCTCTAGGAAGCCTTCTCATTTTAACGTTAATATGGCCTCTATCAAGCGGATCACTTTAAGCGGTTTACAATAGAAGTTTTTTGTTTGTTTGGTGGGTTGAAAGGGGCAACATGGAAACAGCGATAACAAATTCTAGCGAGCTATGACTCGTGGAACCGAAGCGAGAATTCTCACGTACAAATGTAGTCACTGTTGCAGACTACGAAAAGAAACTAGCAAGGTGACAACAACAGCCTAAAGGCCGATTTAGACTGTACGATTTTCGCCTACAACCATCGCATGCGACACGCTTGCGACATGACTTAGCTCGTAAGCGCATGTCGTAGAGGAGTGGGCTGATTTAGACTTTGCGATTTGAGTCGTATGCTGATGCGAGCATGTCGCATGCGATTGTTGTAGGCGAAAATCGTTCAGTCTAAATCGGCCTTAAACCTTTTGTCTCACTCGAATATGCTTGCAAATAATCGTCTGTGCCTCTCTCGCGTGTGTTCGGGTAATATTCCTGTAAATATGCTACCTAAAGGACAGGGGGGGGGGGGGGGGGGGGGGGGGGGTAAAAAAGGACAACAAAGTAGAAAGTCCATTAAAATAATATGCTACCCCAAGGGCGGATACAAGGGGGAGAGGTGGGGCGGGAAGGTACAAAAAAATAGAAAGTCCATATTTTTGTTTTAGATAATATAATAAATAAAGTCTCAAGCTCATCATGCCCGTTGTCAAGTCTGTTCTTTACGGACTGCCAGCCACTGTACAGTACCGGGCGCTCCTACGCGAATGATGCCAAGGAAACCATTTGACTGCACTATGCGAGACGAAGCGAGATCATAATTGGCTCATTGTTGCGAAATTGCAGGCAAAATAGTTAGCTATGACCAACCCAATGTGTTCCACTTTGATCACTTCCCTAGCCTAGACGGCTTCATTTACACGTTTTGTCTATCTCGATTGTTAGGTATCAAGACAGGGAATAAGTGTGGAAATGAGCTTTTGCACCGCGTGCGACAGCAGCCTCAAGCAGTCCTAAAATGGAGGGTCTGCCAACGTTTGATCATCGACGAGGTATCAATGGTTAGCGCGTCTCTCTTTGACAAGCTTAATATGATAGCGAAATCATTAAGAGCATCAGAGGAGCCCTTCGGTGGGATTCAACTGATAATGAGTGGGGATTTTCGGCAACTCCCGCCAGTGACACCGCGCTTTGCTGCAGAAACGGAGAAATTTTGTTTCCAGTCCAACAGCTGGACAGTTTTGTCGCCAATTGCCGTCTTGATGACGAAAAACTTTCGTCAGCAGGACCCGATATTCAAAGAGCAGCTGGCTAGAATAAGGGTTGGCATGGCAGACGAAGAGACGCTGGCATTCCTACGCTCCCTAATGAGGCCCATTGTCAAGGATGGGTTGCTCGTTCCTCTTTCAGACACTGTTACGATTTTCCCAAGACGTCTAGATTGCTTTTTGTATAATTTGGAGAGATTGGAAGAAATACCAGGCGAAGCGAAAAGCTATAGATCAGTTGATGTTGGGCAGTCAATCGGACGAATTGACGCCAGCTGTCAAGCGCCAAAGGTTCTAAGCCTAAAACTTGGAGCTAGGGTGATTTTACTGAAAAATCTTAGTGCAACATTAGTCAATGGCCTCTGCGGGACTGTCACTTCATTTTCTTACGGCTATCCTGTGGTTGCTTTTGACAACGGAGCCACAGTTTGCGTCAATGAGGCGACGTTTACGGTTCAGACAACGGAAACCGGAACGGCCGACAGAAAGCAGATCCCCTTGTCATTGGGATGGCCACTGACGGTCCACAAGGCGCAGGGAATGACAATCCCGTTGCTCAGATTATCCCTGTTAGATTTGTTTGTAGCTGGACAGGGATACACAGCACTATCAAGAGGGGTCTGCCCAGACCACATAGAAGTCATCGCCATAGACGGCAGTATTTGTCGTCTAAGGCAGCCGGAAGAAGTCGACAGTTTTTACATTAACATTCCGGCTGTTCTACAAGTTGCGATCCCTACTCCCAGAACACTGTGGTCATTTGACCCAGGAAGCGAGCCTGGGTTTCACGCAGCAGCCCCTGGTGTTGAAGAATTAGACCTTGAGCCTCTTGAAGAGCTCGAAAGACCCCGCCCTGCAACTCTCCGCCACATCAAAGAAGCGCTGCAAGAGTCGCCAATAGATTCAGACACGAAATCTCAACTGCGAATCACCCTAGGCGACGATTCCGAACCCCTTACAAGAAAGAATGGCGCGATTCATATCGTTCATTTACAATGAATGCGTCATTCTGACAGAATGTACTTACAGCGATGGGGTGGTAGACCCAAAGTTAGTTGATAAAAAACACTTCGAATCAGTGATTCTACCAGGGTTGCACTCGTTACTAGGTTCGCCGCACACTTGGGCGAAATGGTGTTGGGCTGTTGCAGTCGATGTCGGTCCAATAACAGGGGTCAAGTCAAGACTTTTGATGTCCCTTATCTCAAGGCAGATTTTCAGAAGTTTTGTACACGAACTGCTGATTGCGGCTACAGCTTCCGGACAAGTCTGCCCGACAGTGCAAGATCAACAGCCGCCGCGCGCTGCCGGCTTTTCAACCGAAATGAAGGGAACGGTGCGCTACATTGGTGGATGGGCTATACGAAAGGAGATTTTGCGGTCGGTCAGGTATATAGAGCGGAATGCAGGAAGTGCTTCAAGGGGCGTGCAAACGCGAATAAAAGAAGAAAGGAGGATTGTACGAATGCTGGAGGAGTTCAAGGCCGACAAAGACGTTCGTTCGACTCTACATAAAGAGAGCATGGAACGTATCTTGAATAAGGACCGTGGAGGACTTACTAACGTGACAGACACTTGCTATACCTTTTTTGTTGTTCTTCAAGAGAAATGTGATAGGCACTTCAGAGACGACATTATCCACGGCGGTAAACCGCATTCAGCTATCACAAGAGCAAGAAACTCGGTTCTCACGGACGAATCTGTCATTCATTGTTGGAACTCGGCGATTATAGCTAAGAACACGGCGGGCCAACCAAAAAAGGTAAATATCAGTATAAGTATGGCTGTTCAATTTATACTAATAATGCAAGGCATCTATTTTCAATGTCGTAAGCGTCCTCTGTTCTCTAGAAATTGCACTTCTACAACAATAACAACATAACAACAAATATAATTTTTTCCATTTAATATATAACATTAGTTGGATACATTCACATTTAGTTTTTACTATACAACCGCCTTGAATCTCGCAATCTCATTGGTCAATTCGCCATTGTAAATGTGACTTCAGAAAACGCACGCGCGCTGGAAAATAAGCCATCAGATTACGAGAAAGTTACAGACATTGCTTACCCCTCTATCTTGTAACGAAAGTCCAGCACGCGCGCTTGCTCGCCAGAAAAATCAATGAAATATAGAAATATTATACAATGGATATTTACACACACACTAAATAGCGCTTGTCATTGAACAGATCTATACGAATATGGCTGTCAACTGATGTACGCATCGCAATGTGAATTGCCTTGTGCATTGCCTTTGTAAATAGTGTACATTTTATATTTATGCCCTTTTAATAATATCATATATTTATACTTATGTAAATAGCATATTTATCGAAATTTAAAATGTAACATAAGTTATGTAGTTTTATCTTCTGAATCAATAAAGACATTATTATTATTACATTTACAGGAGAGAGCAATGAAGAAGTCCTAGAGGAAGAAGACGACGAAGGTTGTGAAGAAGCTGAAGAGGAGGATGAGGACGAGATTGAGATGGATGACTCAGAAGAAACCATTGATGAATTCCTAGCGTCGATGAGTACTGAGGAAGTATCCACGTCAGTCGTCGAGAGTGATAACCAGACGCAACAATGCTCACAAGATGTCTCAGAAATAGTTCTATTTCGGAGAATAGCCAATCGCTACTTAAATATTGTTCAGAAATCTTTTAAACAGCGCCTCGTGGCTAAATTTGGAAAAGAAAAAAAGAAAGCCCATCGCGAGCAGATAGGCTCAGAACACAACCGAGTTCACAGCCGATCCCCAGTCATCAATCCTGGACTGGTAACGATTGAAGAAGTCTTGGAAGACAACTCCCAAAATAAAGCAAGATCCCATGCGTCTTTAGTGCACTTCGCATTTAAGGGAGATGCTCCGTTTCAGAAGTTGGTGAGAAAGCATTTGATGCTGCTCATGATTCTGTACGGAATTCCATACACCACGACCATGAGGAAGAATGACCTTATATCGGAACTGCGTCAAGGACTAACATCGGCCCCTGCTATGAAGTATCAACATCTAGCCACCAAGGACAGTCTTGATGTTTTGAATTCTGCTGGAGGCCAAAGAAGACTTCTCGATATGGCAAGAGAAGGACCACATCCGCCCGCTCTGCACGGTCCAGCGATCGCCCAGCCTCAAACGCCCGCTCAGCACGGTGTAGCGATCGCCCAGCCTCCAACGCCCGCTCAGCACGGTCTAGCGATCGCCCAGCCCCCAACGCCCGCTCAGCACGGTCTAGCGATCGCCCAGCCTCCAGCGCCCGCTCTGCACGGTCTAGCGATCGCCCAACCTCCAACGCCCGCTCTGCACGGTCTAGCGATCGCCCAACCTCCAACGCCCGCTCTGCACGGTCTAGCGATCGCCCAACCTCCAACGCCCGCTCTGCACGGTCTAGCGATCGCCCAACCTCCAACGCCCGCTCTGCACGGTCTAGCGATTGCCCAGCCTCCAGCGCCCGCTCTGCACGGTCTAGCGATCGCCCAGCCTCTAGCGCCCGCTCAGCATGAGGCAGCTTCCGGTGTCGGCCAGAGAAAAAGAAAAAGGCCGAATTTTGTGCCACGAGCAGAGGATGTCATTATACTCCGCGGAGACATCGCCGACGGGAATATAACAATGAACCAGGCTCGAATCAGAGCTGAAGTGCTAAAAGCAAAGGGTTACGATGTAGACAGTAGACAGATTAGAGCCTGGTATACACGTAATAAATAAGAACGTTCTGTTCTCGAAACGATCAAAGCAAGCAGAATTCCCTTTTTTCGTCTAAAATTATTCGACTAGTGAAATGTATAAATAATAGAAAACTATCGCAATGAGTCGGACAAGGAAATTTTGATTTCCAGTCTTACATGTATAAATAATCTGTATCTGATACTATACCACGCAATCGCGCCTCTGACTGCAATTCGCCTTCTTGGTCACTGAGGGTTGTAGTTGAATAATTGCATTTACTCCAGAGGCTGTAAAATGAAACAAAGGAAGTTGCTTAGGGACGGACCATCAGAAAGGGGGAGATAGGTGCCATTTTTTGGTTGCATTTTTTGGTTACCACTATTGGGCCTTGTAAGACGATTTTTTTTCTTGCACAAATTTTTATCTCATGTTTTTTTTTGAGGGGGGGGGGAATTGCAACTTCTCCTCCCTCTACTACCAATGGTCCATCCCTTAATACGTGATAGGAGAATTTTTCAATAAACGTTTTTGTCGCCTGTTGTTTTCAACCACATTTCACGTCAATTTGCTTAGTAATGTAAGAGTAAAGTACTTCTTTTACCACTTGACATCCATTATTAAATATTCATAGAAATCCATAATAAAAAAACGCTTTCATTCCTACCATACTGTGCTGCCGTCAGGTTGTCGTTTTGACCGTTCAAGCTTCTAGACTGTCCGAAAAAGTTCTCCAACACGTCTTGATTAGTTCTGGCGGTGACGATGCCGCATCCAGGGAATTCGTCGAACATCTTTGAAACCAATGACCATTGACATAAGATCGAATTTGGTCTGATCTGCAAGGAATCTCCGTTTTCTTTGCGCATTGGAAAGGTGGAGCTGCGCCCCAGCATCTTCCTCCCATTTCTTCACCCAGCGTAGACATTCCTCATTTTCTTTAAATCGAGTATCATCTATGGAGCTGTAAAATATAGAGGTTATTATAAAGGCATTCTATATCTATGCGTTTAGGATCACTTGCGTTTACTTTGCCTCTACAATCATTTGAAATTCGCTTTATCAGGCCCTGGTAACCAGGGGCGGATTTAGGAGTGGGCCGAGGGGAGATTTTCCCATACATTTACTGTATATGCTGGAGGAAATTTGAAAATTTGCGTCCCATATTTTCACTATCCGGCACCCCATTCAGAAATTCCTGGATCCGCCCCTGGTACCGGGGGTTAATTTTAGTTTAATGCAATTGGCTTAAACATTCGTTCGATTTTAGCCAATGAAAGCTCTTATGCAAACTTACGTGTATGGCGCACGATGTTTGAAGTTTTTAAGCAATATACTTGTCGTCTGCAGGAACTCGATCGTCTTATCAAGAGAAGCTCCGGTACCGTCTTTGACTTGCAGGTGCCTTTGGTATACCTGAGAATAAGTGTAATTTCTCTTTTGAACGGCATCCTGATATGGGCGTTTCGTTTGGTAGCCGAAACTAAAGATTCCAAAATTATGAGAACTCCCATCCCCAACCCCTAAGGTCTTCGGCGTCATTTCTTTATAAAAATTGACAATATACCTTCATTAGTTCCAACATGTCTTCACCCAGAACATCATCTGCAAGATGGTTCCTCATTTTAGCCACGCTTGTAAGGGAGAAGTGCTCATCTGTTAACCGTCTGTGAGTTTTTAAGGAATTTGTGGACACGTCGTACTCGTAGGCATCTCGAAGATGGTCCCACAAAATAGTATCGTCTCTGATTGCAAAGTGACGTTTACCTCCTTCGGTCGACTTCTCGAGGCCATTTCGGATCTTTTTGAAGCCGTGCTGGAAAAAATGTAATAAAAAATCAATCAGTAAGAACAATCCCATCTCGGTGCTTATTATGCTCCCAGTCGCGTGCCTAGACACTTGCCAATTTAAAAGAAGTGAACGCCGTTGGAGGCTTGTTACTTCGTTGCAAATTGTGTATAAATTCCACACCGACCGTGGATGGGTATTTTCCTTGTCATCGTGTTCTGTACTTCGATTTGAAACAGACAAGCCTTTGTACACATACCTGAGAATACGGTTAAGGATAGGCAAATACACTTGAAACTGTACTCAATAAAAGTATAAACTACTTAATAAAAACTACTTAGAGGATACGCTCTCGAAGAATGAGAACCAGCGAGTTTCAGTCGCACTTGCCCGCGTGAGACGGTTGGAAAAACCCTTGCAATACTTTTGCCAAAACTTTCAGCATTTTGACAACTTATCCCGACCTTAAGGCATCTTGCTCTAAAAATCTCGTAGGCTTGTGAGCACGGGAGGTGGTCCGCCGAAAAATTCACTTGGAACAGTTCGATGAGCAATCGATCTTCTGCAGAGCCCATGACTTTTTAGCACAGTATAATGAATAGTAACAGTTGTAACGGTCGTTTTGTTTGTACACTGTCTACGAATCTGTCATTGGCAATTCTCGAATTAACAGCGCTGTGATGTAATCCCTCTTCTGTCGTGACCTTTAGTTAACTGGCAATTCTCGAATTAACAGCGCTGTCATGTAATCCCTACCTATAATGAGTGGTGGTGTTGACAAACGAGAAAAGTACAGAACGGATTCAAATGAGAAACTGACGGTTGAGGCTGTAACCTGAGTCCGCAGTGTCTCTAGGAAACTGTCAAAACAGAACTACCAAATCCAGCAGACGAGTGAACAATGGTCGTCAGGGCTGTTGCCCACCCTTCCTATTTTAGGGGTGAGCAGAAATCCGAGCTTCTGTTCGGCAAGTTCCGTTGGACACTCGGGGGTTAATAACTGAGGGTGAACTATTAACAGGCATCATGTTCGCGTCGCTTCATTCATGACAAGGCAGTGAAAAGACTGAAAGCGTAACGTTTGTTCGCGGTGTTTTGAAGCAGGGAAAATATTGAAACCGAGAAGAACAGTGATTTTCTATGGCTTGAGGTAAGAGATGAGAGTTTATTTAGTGAATGTGTATCTTATTTGGGTTTAAAAACCGATTATTCGAATGAGATAACTAGGGATTTGAGAGCCATATGCGAATAGCCATCCAATCAATTATTACTGATGCATTTATTACATAGAATACATACTACACTCTCTTAGACTGTCCTGGTGCTCGTGCTTGTATATCGTATATCCGACACCGCATTCGAACTCCAGTTTATATGGAATTTTTATAATTTCCTTCGACCATCTTGATTTAAAAAAAAAAATTTCAATGTTTTATGGAAATTCTGACATGCTGCTGTTATGTTCTCCATTTTTTTGGAGAAATGACCTGCATCTCCAGTCAACTGTAGAAAAAAATACGTTTCGGTGTGGATATTTTTGACAGTTAAACGGCATTAAACTTTAGCTCCGGAATTAAATCAAGACGTTAAAGCCCGTTCTCCAGAGCCCCGTAAACACAGTGGTGGAAACCCTAGCAGTCTTTCTGCTGGCGACTTGCTACTTGCTAGAACGAAAGACCAACCGCCACTCTGAAAGAGATCCACGAGTCTTTGGAGAGTTTGGGGATATCCCATACGGAATTTCGATCGCTGAAAAACGTCAGTACTTTTGCTACGGAGAGGTTTACTGTTGAGAACATGCCATATACACAAATGTTTATTGACTACCTTAATTCAAAAGACCATATAAGCTGAAATTTTTGGACGAGTGTGGTTTCAAGCTGCCGCATCATGTAAAGCGTTTGTATGGACATGCTCCAATAGAAGAAAAGATTGAATCTCTACGATACCATGACTCTCCAAACATAACTTCGAATCTCTTGGCAGGGCTGAATGGTGTTGAATATATGACACCGTGAATGGTGCCTCCGACACTCTGGAACTCCTTCAGTTTTTCGCTGAAGCCGGAACTGCTGGAAATATTCACACGTGAAGGCCTGCACTCGAAGTAGGATATGTAGTTCTCATGGACAATTGAGCAACACATCACTACCACGACGGAGCAGGTTTACATCACTGGCTATAGCGATCGGAACACTGAACTTGTGTATACCCCGGATTTTAACCCTGTTGAGTTTATTTTTCACAAAAAGCGTACTGTTATGCGCAACGTGGAAACCTACAAATGAAAACGTTGTTGCTGCCTACGAAGCTGCCGAAACTATTTCATCAAACGACACGTTCACTTTTTAAGATACACCTCTTACATCGACATTTAAAGACAAAAGAAGCCAAAATATGTCATGTCTTTGTATATGTCGTAGGTGAAATTGAATGTAGTTAGAAATGATTTAAGGTATAAGCACCGGCTGATTTGGGTCATATTTGAACAAATTTAGAGAAAAATCTCTTCAATTTGAACAAAATGTGTCTTAACAAAAAGAAAGTTCTGTCCTCAAAGATCATGATGGAGATGTCAATTTGACGAATTTGACAGCTCAAAGTGATAATTGGATTAAAATGCTGTTGCCATATTTTTCAGTTTTTCTCATTCTTTGTCAACGCTTTTAAATAAATCGTGCGTTTTATTCACGCAATGCGTTCTACAATCAATAGGAAAAAATCGTACGGGAGTTTTTTGCGAGGAAAAAATTACTTGCAAAAATATATTGGTTTTAAGAAAGTGCAAATAAATTATATGACAACAAAACTTAGACGAAGACAATCCAACAAAACTCCCGCTTGTTTCTTCACAATGTAGTATACTAGACTTGTGCCAAGTATCAGCGCCTCAGGTTCATTCGTTGCCGTAAAAAAACGTGATTGACTGTACATATGTGTGTTTACCAACTTCCTTTCAGTCAATTTAAGGTACTAGAATCGGCGATTTTGGTTCCAATTCGAAAATTAATAAAATATTTTCTAAGTAGATATGTGTTTTTTTACTAGGTTAACTAAAATGCTTAATGCTTTCTGGTCAAAACGAGCAGTGTATATTCAGGGGGGACCTTCCGAGGTGTTAATTGGATTAGCTCATATATGCTTGCATAAAACGCTTATAAACTGTTTTATCTCGGACGCATTTAATGATTTTCAGATATTTTTTTAAAAATGATCTTCGCAAAAACATCAGCTACAATCCTAGTTTCGTGGCACTTCATCACATAAACATCCTTGAAGATATTCGAGTTAAAAAATTTTCTTTAAAGTAGCCTGATTCAAAATTCCATAATTCACTAATAATTGCCCCTAAGAACTGCCACGAAACTACGATTTTCGATCATAGTATGTTTAAGTTATCTGCCGAGTTTGGAGCAATAATTCTAAATGCTTCAAGAGAAATTTTAGTTTTTGTGAGCAACTGTATCTTTGAGACTGTAAAATTGTTTATTTTACTCACAAAAACAGAAAAATAGCGCCAAATCGGTAGAATCTTTCCCCCTGTGTGTTTTCCGGTTGCTGTCCGCCATTTTTAATACAGAAAACCGCTGTGCATTGTAAAATAACCTAAATAATACTAAATACACTACCCCACCCCCCAAGAGAGCAAAATCTATTGTTCGCGCCAAATTGGTTGCTATGGAATGTGTGACCGGCAGATTAGCGCATGCGCAGTACGCACTCGAGCGAGAAAAGAAAATGGCGCCGAAGAAGAAGAAGCGGCGGCTCTCGGAACGAAAGGAATTGGCTAGAAAACGAGGGAAAAAGAGTGCTGAGGCCCAAGGAAAGGGTTTAGGTAGTAGAGAGGCTTTTACTCTACCGACTGATTGGCATGTTAACAATCGAAGTGAAAGTGAACCCGAGAGAAGGAGCTTTGTGAGTCCCGGAAAGTCAGTCTACAGGAATCAGAAGGAAGCGGCTAGTTGCCTGAAAGAAAGAGGAATGACAGCGTGTTTTGTGAATGAGTCAAGCGAAGAATCTCAGGGAGATGAAAGCACATGAGAATCAGATGTTGATGTTAAAGATGTGGGAGGAACGGCGATTAGTTGTCAAGCACAAGAAATTGAGAGGGGGCTTTTTGTTGCCGAAACCAGTCAGCTAGAGGACTTCGTTTCTCAAATCAATAAATCGTGCAAGTGTTCGACAGAAAATTGCCAAGGTAATGTCTGTTGAATATCATTTGATTCAAGGCTTTTCCTGGAGCTGTTTTATTTTAGATTCAGGATGTTCTTTGCTGGCTTATCGAGAATATCGCACCTTCGACTATCAGCCAGTTCAGTTTCTCACTTCTTGTATGACCATGTGATCTATGGAAATCATGACATTCACGTGTATATGAACTGATGTGCTACATAGCAATTGCTAATCAAGGGTGATTTTAGTTGCCATATAATCCCCAGAAATTCACATCTAAACTAGATCGCGTTTTTATTCTAAATTATTGAATATATATTTACACTTGTATTTATATTTGCAGGTATTCTGGTGCCAGCAAAGGTCGAAGTTGTAGGAGTTGGGGGTTCGCTAAACGTCACCTATCTTTGCACTGGATGCAGGAACCGTTGTATTAATTTCCAAGGGTCAGCCCTTGTTGAGGGTTCCCGTAGAACTGTGGTGGGCTTGGCATTAGCTGTTGCTTTTTTCGTTACTGGCCATGGCTTTGCCAAATTTGATAGAACCTTGAAACAGTGTTTAGGCATCTCATGTATTAGCAAGGCAAGGTTTTACGATGTCATTGAACTTTTGCATCCAAATATAAAAGATATCCTGGACGAAATGTGCGATGAGGAAAAGAACAGAATGAAAGAGATGGACGATGGAGAGCTGGGCAGTTGGAAAAAGGCAGTGGTGACTTCAGATGGTGTATGGCATACAAGGGGACATTTTAGTAAGAATGGGTCATTCATCATTAAGAATTATTTAACTGGCGGATTGTTATGGTACGGGCATAAATGTATGAGAGGACAGGATGATGTTGTTGATGAAGAATTGTATGAAGGAACCTCAAAGTCGATGGAAGGCGTCTTAGCAGATGAATGTTATGGCGAAGCAAAAGAGGAAGGATGTGATGTGGATACAGTTTATCAAGATGGCGATTCTAGTTCAAAGGGCTCAGTGCAGAAGCACCATAAAAAAGGAGGGGTTTACAAGTGTGGAGGGCATGTGGCGAGATCCCATGAAAACAATTTAAAAGATAGAGGAAAGCAGAAAGATTTTACAGTGGATTACAAAAACAGGCACAAAAGCAAGTTTCCAGAAGTTGAGAGTGTGAAGTGCAAGTGTGCAGGCAAGAGGCACAGTGCAGGCTGTGGATGTCTTTCTGACTCATTTATCAAGGGAGCACGGATCAATTTGTTTTGTTGCTTGCAACAGTGCGAGGGACCTGAACACTTTGCTAGAAGGATAAGAAACCTGGCACAATATCATGTGAGGGATATCCATTGCTGGGATGGGGGGAAGTGCGAGTTTCACCCCCAGAGAACATGTACCTGTGGTGACTGTGATAAGGATGAGGAACCTTCTTGTGAGGGCGAGGTATATCACACGAAGTCAAAACTGACATGTGACCTCCACTGGTTAGCATACAAAATAGAGTGCGGAGGGCGAGCTGATGAGGCAGACAGCATTATACATCCTGTTCTTGGAAGAGGACACTCAAATTTATGTGAAGCTCACTTTTCAGTACTTCCACACTTCAGACCCAAGAGCCTCAGTCTGAGCAGGTGGGATATCATTTTTACTAATGTATCACTATAGGGCTTGAAGTAGTGCCTGAAATGGCTGCAAAAGCAATTTAGATTTTTGGACTATGTAACTACAATGGCCAGTAGCATTTAAAAACCGAACCCCACCTGTAGCAGACCTCCAAGTCAATACCCACCCTGGATTTCCAGTCATTTTCCATGCTGCTCTGGGGGTACCCACCCGCAATTCCAGAGGTCCTCAACAGTAGGAGTGCGGTTTTTAAATGCTACTACCCAATATCTTAGTATGTTGCGAAATTCCAACTGAACTTTTAGACATGATCTGGACTTTTTAAGGCTTGCACAAAAAAGCTGAATGTTCTTGCTTACCTTCAGGCTATAAAAAATAGCAGAGCACAAGGCTAAAAATTGACAATTTTATACGTCACTACTGAAGAATCTCATCATGGGTGTATGGCAAACAACATAGAGTGCTTCCTAGTTTTGAGAGAATAGCTGAGTGGTTCCATTTCAGTTTTAAAAATTTTCTTTTTTCTCCAGTTCCATTTTTTGCTCAAAGTAGCATCTTTTTTTTCTAAGGAAGCCCTTGCTTGAGTGTCTTATTGCACACCAGCATGGTGAATCATTTTGATGAAAAAAATCCTTTTCTTAGCCATTTTGTATCCCAAAACATCACTGTATCCACTGATTGTACGAGATTGTTTACCATGGTTATAGGTATTTAATTTTTGTTGTATAAAATCCAAAGCAGTTTCAATGCAATATTATTTATATGCAATGTGTAAAGCTGAGATGCTGGAGTGTATTCATTAAATATTTTGTTTTTCATTTTTACAGATTGCACTATATGGCATCAACGAATGCTGGGCTATGCCAAGGCAATATGACATGGTGCTATGAAGTGAGAGGAGAAAGTTATCATTGGATAACAGACCTATATGAGCGGCTAAACCTGCCTATCCTTCCAGCCGTCGTCAGAGCTCTGGAGAAAGCAGTAAAAGAGCGAAGAGCAGTTCTAGAATACCAGAAGACAGATAAGGCCAAGAGAAACAGAGTGAAGATGAAAGTTGCACGAGCAGAGGACCAAGAGGCCAGGAAAAAGTGGGGCAAGGCCCAAGCAGTGAGACACACGTATGGCACAGAGGATGATGATGATGATCAGACAGAGGGTGAAGAGGAAGGTCAAGTGAGAAGTGCTAATCTGGACATGGGAGATGGATCTGGGGTAACTGTTATCAGTAGGAGAACGAATAGGAAATGTAGGTGTGGAAGAACTGACCATTCAAGGATATCCTATCATTCATGTCCGTTAAATCCAAGAAATGTGGTAAACTAGTTTGTCAGGCCATCAACCTTCATTGCTGGATTTCAAACCGTGAGTGCCTGGGGCGAATCTGTTAATATTACTACTATTCGTACAAGTCTACATAAAAAGAAAGAGCATGTTGAACTTTACAAAATTCCATAGTTTGGTATTAATTGGGTCAATAACGATCGAGAAACTGCTATCCAAAAAGCCCAAATTTTACAAGGATTTGTGTGAAATCCGGACGCAGCGTCCGACAAACCATACGAACCTTATAAAATTCTGGCATCTTTGAATGTCTGTGTCTCAATTACCTAATCAACGCCAAACTTTGGAATTTTGTATAATTCAGCTTGCTCTTTCTTTATATGTAGGTCGCGAATTGATAATTGTAATATTAAGGGATTCGACCAAGACGCTCACGGTTTGAAATCCGGCAATGGCTTTTGAGGAAATTGCACTAGAATAGACCTCTTTCGCTTGATTTGATTGTCAAAGTCACGTGACCTGAAATGGGTAAACAAAGCCACGGCAATTTGTATTGAAGAGACCTGTCTAAATTGCAATAACGGACTAAAGCGATAACAGACTAAAGCGTAGTGTTTTTGTCGCTCTTTTTTTCTCCATTTTTGTTTATCATTGTACACTAATATTAGTTTTGTTGATCCTGTCTTTATGGATTTTCTAGTTAAAAACCGAAAAGATATTGAGAACGATCTCAACTTCGGCAGAGATTTTGGTACAAATGTATTGGCACACACAGTACAGACGGCTCTTTTCATGCGTCTGACCAAAAATAGTTTAAGAATCGCTCTAACTCAGCCGGATTTGGGTCAATTTGTCTCACATTTTCACAACATGTTGGTTAATAAATAAGGTAGAAAATGCTGTTTAGTTGATTGGATAAATCCTAATAGCAGAGCGAGTGTGTCCCAAAAATATAGTCTGATAAAAAGTCGCTATAAAAATAAATCACTACGAAGATTTGATTGCTGTTTTCTTCCAGTCATATCTTTCCTCACCTAGATGTTCTGCAATAATTATTGAGCCGTTGTTTTTGAGATTACAAGGCATTTTATTGTTGGAAGGAGCACATTCTTGCAGTGTTTTCTATAACAAAACGCACTTGTTTACCCAGTTCAAATCATGTGATCTTGAAGCGAAAGAGGTCTATATTCATGGCTGGTCAAAACACTGGTATTCGTTAGCACCCTGCCAAAGAAAATGATGCATCATGGGTTTACAAAGCTGTATGAGATTTCATAACATATTTTGTATATCTGTACATTTTATAAGCCTAAGAGAACAGCAAAATCATTTTTGGACTCCATACATAGCCTCTCATCCAATTTTTTTTAATGTTTTCCCCATACATGTTACTGAATTACAGTGAGGACACTCAAAGTGTGAACCCCTTAGTTTTTGGGGGGTTTTTCATGTACACTTTTTATCTGGTGTTCACGGTTTGCGCATCCTCCCTGTAAAATGAAAGGAAAATGTAGAAAAAATTAGTTCTTTTAATAATTTCATTTGAGAAGGCAAACTGGTAAATGGCATCCAAAGTGAATCAAAGGGAGTAATTTGTGATAGAAACAGAATCAGCATTGGGGAGGCATTCTGATTACAAATGATGCATCATTTTTTTGGAACTTTAGACTATAAGGGGTATGATCTGAAAATAACAAACTTTTAAAGAAAATTTGGTTCTTAAAAAGCGCCTTTGTTTTGACGCCACCTACAATAGTTTTAGATGAATTATAAACTTGCATGCTCTATGTCTGTCAATAATTTCCTCAGGATCAACACAAGAGTGCACTCTTCAGGTTTTCACCCTGTATTTCCACAGGGGTATTTAAATTTGACCCTGGATTCACATAGGGGTCTTCTATTTTGACCCTGGATTTCCACAGGGGACTTTGATTTTGACTATGGATTTCTACAGGGTTGTGCTAGAGAGCCTGGATTACCACAGGGTACATGAATTAATCTGGAATTTCCACAGGGGTCACATAAGAAATTCTGGATTTCCACAGGGGTAGAGCAATTTTAAGTTCCTTGATAGGTGGGTTCCAAATTTTAAATATAATTTATAGCTGCCAAAATGATCTTTTCAGATGATGATCAGATTTGTTTCTGTTTTCAGTTCATTGAAAACTGCAGTTAGAAATAGTATTGTACATGTGTTATTGCAAAGGATACAATTTCATGCAACAGGTCATTTCCTTGCATTCATCACACTATCATGGTGAAGTCCCCCCACAACAAAAGCAGATAGTTGATTCAGGATTTGATATATTTTTTTATAATACCATGGAAGTAAATGATAATTTACAATTGTATAAAGTTGAAATCTAGAAAATGAAAAAGGACCATTTGAAAAACCCAGAAATGGACAGGAATGTTATCCCAAGTTTTTATTTGTGCATTCTAAAATTCTTTCAGTCAAATTCCATTTCAACACTAAAGGGGTCTTCCTCTTTCTGTTTTTAATATAGTCATCTATAATACAGCATTACCAGAATCATTTATCAGAATCAATTACTTATGATAATTTGAGCTAGGGCCAGTCCATCATGGACATGTTTGTAAATAAAATTTTTTGTAGATATAAAATAAATTCCTTTCTGAAAGAAAATGCTGTGTATTTTCCTTCCACTCAATATCAAATGTTTCAGTGCAGTACAGCCAGAACATGAACATATTTACAGAATTTTTGTTTTGTAAAACGAACATTACCATTTTACTATATAATATGATTTTACTATATATCAAATGATGTTAGTATAAAAAATTGCTTTCCATTTATTTCTTTTTGGTAGCTGGCCACTTGGCGTTGGCCAACTCTGCAATGTTCACTTTGTAGACCTACAAATAAAAAACAAACAACATTGTAATCTGAAATACTGCATTTTTCAATTTTTGGGTAATTTGTTCGTTTCTGTTTTTACCCAATCTTCTAAACTTGTTGTAGGAATGAAAGAAGTGTATGTTGTGGTGGATGGTAAATTCATATCATACACGAGTGAAAGATATTGTTAGGCACATCAAATAGTTCCACAAAAAAAAAAACCTACCGAATCGTGGTCTGGGTCGACGAACTCCTGAATGTCGCCAGGAATTATGAGTCTGACTATCCGCTTCAGGCTGTCGGGGTACACATAAGTCGGCCATCTTGGCAAGTTGGCCCCTAGGGTTTTGCCGCTTCCAAACTACAAGACAATATATGGAAGAATAAACAACCGATTGTGTACGTTGCAACGCGCGCTACCGTAGCAAAAAATCGAGAGTAAGCATATTTGAAGGTTTCTAAAGGAGACAATAGCAGCAATTCAGCTCATTTAGATCCACTATTTGGAAATGTTCGAACGTGGGCAAGAGTAGCAACGATGGCGCGGATCAGATCCCTGCAAGGAATCAGCCCTAAAATTGGATGGCGCGCGTATGACTCTAAGGTATCAAAGAAACCGAATCGAAACTTTCACATATGAACAGTGTCCGGCAGAATCCGTGTAGCATCGGTGAAAGCAACTGAAATAGATTCATATGAATTTCTATGGCGACCATCGAGTTCAAAGAAATATATAGATCATTACATCGGGCCATGACAAAACGCTTTTACAAGCGCTATATTGTCCGCAGTAGATTTTCAAATAGAACAACGCTTTGTGAAATTAAAGTCTAGTCACATAAATAAAATACTTACCCACAAAAGGCACCACAACCGCTTGTATAATCTAGCGCGACCGTCGTTTCTCGTCTCGCCTTCACGCAGACTGAACTGCCGCAGAAGATTTATAAGTCCTTTGGGTGCATTTCCGAACCTACAATTGTAGAATCAGTCAAAATAATCAAGATGAGTACATGAACGAGGAAAGAAAAAATCGCACCTGAAAACTTACCCATTCCGGGAAAATTCTGCGTCGAACGCAAGGAATGCAGCCTCCAGATTCGTTTCGGACTCGGCAGCCATGTCAAAGTTGGAACACGCGCTAGTAGAGGTGAGACTTTTTGGGTTGTCCGCTGACACCAACCGTATGCTCTTGGTTACCGACCCAATCCCCTTTTTGCCGACCGCACTGATTTCGCGCCAAATTTCCGAATTTTCAGAGGCTTATTTCTCCCGTCTTGCTTGATTTTCGAATTTTTTTCTTTCGGATTCGAAAAATAGTCAGTATCGACTTTTAAAAAGCGTTTACAAAAGTTAAATCCAAGATGTCAAAAATAGCCGATTCTAGTACCTTAAGCAATAAAATGCGTCTAAAAACGTAAAATTCCTGCATATTTGCATCGAAATCGAGTCTATGATCGTTTCTCGATCGCTTTTGTTGTAATGCCGCTGTTCAAAATGCTCCATTGCTCAAGAAAAGTATTTTTGCTCTTACCCTCCCACCGTTAGGCAATCTAATCTTCTTAGATTTCACAATAACATTCCATATGCGCTAAAGGCCAGCAAAAGGTCGCTAAAATGCTTTTTCTGTACCACAAATAGTTTCCTATCATAGAAACTATTAATGTCTTAGCATTTCAGGGGCAAATAGTTGCAACACTCGATTGTTTTCTTGAGAAAACCGGCAAAATCTTCGGTCCTTAGTAATATAATCCGGTGAGGATTACGAATTAATCCCGTTAGTTATAATAGTTTGGCTCAAAATAGGGATTTTGGAATACAATTTGAGCCCTTTTAAAAGACATTTTAGAAAAAACAAAGTTCAGATTTGAAAATTAGATAATCTTCTCTTTTAACACTAGAATTATGAAAGTATTTCAAAAGACTAAAAAATAGCCGGTGCTCATACCTTAAAACTAGTTTGTATTGATTTCATACTAGTTACAATTCATTTTTAGCTAGGTTGAATATCCGACTGTCTTAAAAAAGGGATTCGAAGGATTTTTACGAGAAATTGGAGCACCTCAAACTACAAAGCAAATCCAAAACCAGGAGGACAACTTTATATATCAGCGACAAGTTTTATAATGCAGCAAAACAGTGGCTGAAATGCAGTACAGATCAAGAGAGGAAAGATTCGCCGTTATCCAACAACGACAAAGTAAAGATCGTACGCAAGCAATGGAAAATAGATCCAGAGGATAGCTACCATAATGGAGCTACCATAATTTACTCTGACTATGGATGCAATTAAACCTTTTTCATTTTGTCTTGATACAGGATGAGGACATGCTTGAGATGCCAGAATCTCCAAAATTGGCCGAGCCAGAGCCTAAACCAGATTCTCATTATGAATCCTTACTGCAACTGCCCCTAGGACTGCAAGTTCAACAACAAACTACGTTAAAAGATGTTGCAAGGTAACATCTTTCTGTATTGTGCGGCTGCAGCTTTACAGACTTGACGACATGAATAATATATTGAAGATCTTCCTTTCCATTTTAAGTCCACAGCTATCTCAGATAATACAAGAATTGGTGGGACTCATATATGAGGAGAGAACATCCTTTGCGAATGTGCGTCGCAGGGCAGTGTGGCATGATAGCTGTCGCGATGTGCAGAAAAATCGCTTCGACGCAGCAGCCAAGATATCAGTCAGATTGCAGGTAATGGTGGCACAAGCGAAGGGGCAGCTGACATAGGAGGTCCAACAAGAGAGCACTTAGCAAGAGCAGTCGAGGAGGAGTCTGGAACTTTTTGCGGGCCTACTGAACAACGAGCCCTTTTTGTCAACCCTACAGGTCAGTAAACACACATACAAATTGTCTGCCCATCTAACATTACTGAATAAGGGAACGAGGAAAATCTAAGAGCAAAACATTGTAAATGCATCTACTTATTACTGTTGATTAGCATTGATCGGTGGCATTTCAGCCGTTTTCCTTCATCGGAACGGTAAATGATGATCATGCGTTCATAATAAGTAATGCGCATTCTATGTCGTAGTCTCACTCAATGTGAGAAGTGCAATAACGTCGAAACGGAGATACTTCCATGATCAACACCACTGAAAATGGAAAGTAAGTTGACGTGAAATCCAAACTACTGTGCATGACAAAGATATGCTTTTTCAATCTTGCTACTTGTCTGATCGTGGTGCTAGTTTAATCAATTATTAATTTGCCTCATTCTATTACAGTACTACTTGCAGGTCAGATGCCTCTATTGATATAGGTGGTGTAGGAGATGAAGATGTCAATTCATCATACAAAATTGTTGACAATGTAGTAGTCCTTCAGCATGGTAGTGAGAATGATAGTGATGGTGAATTTGACTAGGAAACTTCAAGCACTTCATCAGAGTCTTTGTCTGAACAAAGTTGTGACAGGTGAGCATACACCTATGCCATTAACACATCGATAGTGTATAGTACATTTTATTCTGTATTATACATTCCCATGCACTAATTGCAAACATCATATTTCACATGGGCTCAAAATACAGAGAATATTACACATTGGCATAAAGATATGAGTTATAACTTCGAGTGACGAGAACAATATTTTACAAATGAGCAGAGCGAATGAATAATTCTTTTTACACAAAAAACTAAAACTCATATCTTCAAGAAACCATGTCATTTTTAATCCCACGTTTGTAGTTTCATATGTGATCTACAAGGTGGCATATTTTCCAGTAAACACTAACTAGTGTCTGTACTGTAACTTGCATACAGCACTTGTTTACGAGATACAAGATCAAAGGGTTGACAGAATTATACTGTTGATACTGGTACTCAATAATAGCCTTTTCCTGCTCTTAATCCAAGCCAAAAAGTTAAAATAAATATCCAACAGGTACATATTATCCAGTACATATTATTTCGTAAGCCGCAATTCAACCTTTGGTTGCCAAGGGTTTTATTAAAGTTATCTACCTAAAGTAATCTATCTATCGTATGCCCCTATCTATGCCCTGTGATTTTATTATGCACTTCTCAATAGCTTTACGTTTAATTCCAGTGACCTGGATGATGCCCTCCTGCAACTGAATGAAGATCTTACTGTACTGGATGATGAAAGTGACAGTGATGCTAGTGAATTTGAACCATGGTGAGTTTAGGGAATTCTTAATAAAAGGCAAACATAAATGAAACCTGGTACCGTCGGTTGCAGCTACCCGTCTACACACACGTCAAAAACATGTTCTATCGGCACGCGAAACTTCAAAGTTTTGACAGTGAAACTTGGATGTTTTGACGGCCAAACTTGAACGTTTTTGTCACAATATTCAAGTCCGCACTTTCGCTTCAATAACAAACATAGCAAAAAGCTAATATTCTGGTAACTTCACAGTTTTTCTGGTCAGAAAGAAAGAAATCAACTGAACTTTTTACCTTTTTCCACTCACGAGCGTCACCAAAGCTTCACGCTTGGGCGGCCAAACTTTGAAGTTCAACTGTCAAAACTTCGAAGTTTCACGTGCCGACAGAACATGTTTTTGTCGAGCGTGTAGACGGGTAGATGCAACCGACGGTATTTTCACTATTGGGAGTTTCACAACTCTGTGTTATAGGGTGCTGTGGTTGATGAAAAAAGACAAAGGTTCCATCCCGTGATGACTATACAGCGTTGTTGTGCTTTGTCGTACAGAATTGGGCAGTCACTTAATCAATAATCTGTATTATAGCCTTTTCAAGAAATGTTGTCAACAAAAAGGGTCTAAGCCTAATTGCTTGTCATTGTTATCGACCTAGGCTTTGGTCTTGTTCCTATCCACTTTTAGCTGACATATATGGTATGTACATGTCAATCATCCTGAATTTATAAAATGACACTGAATTCTTTATGATCAACTTGAATGGGAAGCTTATACAGCCACTTTACAGCCATTCTCAGTTACACACGGTCGCCGGGAAAAAAGCTTGCAAGCGAAAACTCCTTTTTCTGTCTTGTCTGAGCGCGACAAGCCGGCGAAAGCATGTGTGTTGCCATGGAAACTTTTGCAAAGATTAAGTTTTCGCTTGCAAGCGTGTAACTGAGAATGGCTGTAACAATGATTACATGCCCTGGGGTTATTTGTTGTTCTACTGTAGGGCATTAAAACATGTTTGATGTTGATGTCTGGTAAATATTTGGTTCTCATCTATTTGATTTACTTTTAGCGATGAAGACTTTCCTGATGAATTAGATATGACATCTGTGTTGGAGTTCACTGACGTTTTATCTATGTCTGATGAGGATAACAGTACAGCCATGCAATCCTTGTCCCATGCCAGTATTCCTGACGATGTATTTGAAGAAAGGTCATGTTCAGGATTAGCATCAGTATCCAGGCCAGCCATCAGAGCCAAACCAGCAGTCAGCTGATAAACCGCCAGACAGACTGAGTGCATCAACACAGACAGCAGGTGATTCTGCTGTCAAGCCATCCATACCAAAACACCAGCCCGAGTATGGCCCGCATAGACGCTTTTCAAGAAAAGATGAAGAAGCCCTATACATGGAAGAACTGGGTCACATCAAGGGAACAAAAGTCATCTGTTCATTGGATCTGCTATTACAGCAGTTTGCAGGGCCATGCAAGCATCTGGCTGCATCGTTGTGTGGAACAAGTGCAGTGATACGGTGGAAATGCCAAGCAGGCCACAAGGGAAGATTTTGCTCATCTGGGGACATCAATAACATGCTCTCCAATAATCTTCAGGCTGCTGCTGCAGTCCTCACATCTGGGAACAACTTTGCAAAAATTGAAAAGTTTGCAAAACACTTAGGACTTGAATTCATTTCGTCCACAACTTTTCAGAGAGTTCAGAAGTTGTATTGTGCCCCAGTGATTGATGAATGTTGGGAGGGCATGAGAAAAGAACTGTGGGCACAATTTGTAGATCAAGAACTTATTGTGTGTGGTGATGGGCAATGCGATTCCCTGGCTTTTCAGCCAAAAATCTGTGTTACTACATGATGGAATTGATAACTGGCTATATAATCGAAATTGAAGTTCTGGACAAACGTCACGTCAGCTTGAAATCAAGTACAATGGAGAAGAAAGCTTTAAACAACTGCCTCCAGAGAAAAACTGAAAACTGTTCTCAACATCATAGAGGCTTGCACGGATGCATCATCATCGATCAAGAAACTAATAGGTAATTTTTAAAACCTGTGGGCGACACACACTTTTATATATTTTATTTGTTTTGGGATAGGCATAGATACATTACTCCAACAGCTATATAACAAACTGTATTAATTTTGAAGGATAAATCGTGATTCGTGATCATGATAAATCGATATTTATAGAGAATATCGGGGGAAAAATTCAGGATTAATCAATATTTTAGGAAATTAGGGGATTTTAAGGAAAACTTTAGGGATTTTTACACATTTTTTGGGGGATAGCCAGAAATATATTTTACACTATTTTTCTGGAGTAATTTTTCTGGAGGCCTATTCTGGGATCTCCCCTGTCGTGATGCATGGGGCATGGAACAGGGATCATAAACTAAATAAATGTAATATTGTATTCTAGCTGACGAATTTGAGGCAATATTCCATTCTCTCGATGTCTGGCATAAGGCTAAAAGCATCCGCAAGAGCATCCAGAAGGTAAAACCCTATACCAAAATTATTCATAACTCAGACATTGACTGGAGTCCCAGTATCCCCTTACAGTATAGCAATGGGATAGGCCACTCTCCTGCAACCTTAGTTGGGTAATACATGTACAAAATGATAAATGGCCAGGGGTTTCATCCTACATAATAGGAGTTCCTTTTCAATGTTTTTATAGGGTGGTGTTTTGCATTTTTTTCACTGGTTGGTATTTTAAGGGTATTTTTTCTGATTTCCCCACTGGCACCCCTATGTACCACCTTTTGAAAATTTACTGATGCATAATTAATTTTCTTCAGGTTTCTGGCACCAAATGTAATAGTAAAATTGGAAAGTGGTCAAAACAAATTCTAAACCATTTCTGGCATTGCTCCTCAATTGCATCAGCTGAACTTGACACATCTGAGGCTCTCGCAACTTTTAAGGTACTTACGACACAGTCTCTGGCACCAGATAAAAAATCCCATTTTTTTTCACAATGTCCATTTGTATTCTTACAATGCTATACATGATTGCCACATATCTTACCCACGCACTTGTGCATCCTGGCTTTTCCTGGAAAACCTGTATGGTATCTGAAGTTGTATCTTTCTTTTCCAAAATAAAGTTGTCACGCCTGGGTTTGACATTGTCAGGCAATGAATGTTTCTGTATTTGTGATGCTCTCCTTTTTCTCAGGATAAGTTAGCGTTATCCAGGTAAACTTCTACCTGTCCTTTCAGCTTCATTTATTATCCTCTATTCTTTGGCAACACGTCATAGCCGCTTGTGTAGAGGCGAGATATTTGTGGAGTGCTCCCTTATATTTCGAAACACAAGCGGACCTTACAACAATCAACCCCTACCACACTAGTTTAGGCGCCAGTTTAAAAGAGCGCAGTTTGTTTCGCTTTTTATTTACTTTAGGTTAAGTCCTTTTCCCCGGCACCTCGCAACTTTGCTCCCCAATAGGTCTAGGTGGTAATGCTCGCCTCCTGATGACAACATGTAAAACCGCCTAGCTTAACGTGTTGGTCTTATTACCTTAGTGAGCTCGTTCAGGTTTCTTGTTTATCTTTTCTTTGTAGCTTATATACTTATTGTTATATTTTATATTCATTCTTTATTCTAGTTTACGCACGTTTCGCATTCAATTCATGTACATGGCCATATCATTACCTAAGTAATTTTTTTCCACTCTGAATTGCAACTCTGTTTGAGTTGTTTAATTTATCAGAATACATCAGCAACACGTAAGTATAACACCTAAGGTATCACGCAACCTTATCCTTTTTTACGGGTTATCACAATAGTCCGTTTCTGTAAAGCAGTTGTTGTCACACAATGTATCACACAACTTCGCGTCATTCGTTTAGTGAATCTTTATCCCTGTTTCTTTTTCCGTCTTACATTCGTCCTTTATAACAAACACAAGCTCACTCCTTACTTTACGGTAGGAATACTCCCCCCATTTTAACAATTTTGTTCTTCATACATCTGATACCGGGGTACCAATACTCCCCCTACCCCAACAACATCATGTTTTATTATTATTTTCAGGCCTATTCCGCCTCCATTTTTTTTTGTTATTTCTGCTTTAATACTCACATTACTTCCTCAACAACCTCACACAGCCCACAGCCTCATGTTTACAACCTATCACCACCCTCCCCTCCCTAACAGTTGCCAATACTTCCTGTGACCCACCATTTTTACCCGGTGCGAATACTTCCTGTAACCTAACAAAAACTTACAAGTATGTATTGTCATGGCTGGGATGTCATGGGCTATAGAAATATAATGTAAATGTGCATCTTCTATACTTAGCATGAACTCCTCCCCCAATCAACACACACACTAAAAAATAGGGCCCTCCCATATGAGTTTTTCGGGGGAAAATGAGTTGTGAAATGACTTTTTTCCCTTCAGGTCTTGCAAGAACCCCCCCCCCCCCTCCCCCGGCTTTTTTTGCTCACAGCCCCCCTCCCACTAAGCATTTATTGCATTTTCATATTTATTTATACTCTGTTGGTTTAGGTATAGATATTACAAAGCAAGGAAGCAACTCGCAGCTATTGATTGGAACTACCATCTAGACAGAGCAGCCGCTATCAGTTCTCAAGGAGGAGAGGCCAGATACAGTCGCAAGTACAACCAGCGAACAAAAGAATGGAATATTAGAATCATTAAAGTAGACAAGGATTACAGCTATATTCCTATGCTAATGGCCAAGGTGTTCCAACGGAGAGTTCAGGATGTTATACCCAATAGACAGACATGTGTCTCTAAATGCAGATGACCCAGAAAGAATTGCCCCAACAATTGCGCACAAGCCTCCTGTTTCTTCAAGGGAACTATTCCAAAGACACGAAACAAGGTTTAACAAGAAATGATCATTTGCAGTAAAAGAGCAATTTTATTCAATATTGATTCTAATAAAATCATCAAATCAGGCAAGTACAGAAAACGTCCATATGAAAAAAGCATTTGCCAGATATTAAAAGTTGTTAATGTGCCTTTCTCTTACACTTTGTCCATGGGCAATGGGCTGTTCCATATTATTTCCGTCCCCCCCCCCCCATGGAGGAACCTGAAAATTCCACAGGTGGCTGTGTTTTAGCCTGGAATTTCCACAGGGTTTATTGATTTTGACCCTGGAAGTTCCACAGAATGTGGAATTTCCACAGGGGCTGCTTCAAATTTCCACAGGGCTTGTACAGGTGTCTGGAATTTCCACAGGGGTAGAGCAATTTTTGAAAATGTGAAGTTCCTCGATAGGGGGGGGGGGTACATATTTTTGGAACAGCCCAATTCATGAATTTATTTATGTTTTTGGGGCAAAATAAATATATTTTTGACACACCATTGTAGTTTTTGCATGCCAGATCAAACAATTGTGAAATATGTAAGTATTATTATGTGATTAAATATTAAATGAAATAAATAATAGTAATACAGACTTTTGAAAAGAAGAGAAATCTGCTTTGAGATTATGTGTTTATATATATTTACATCTTTGGTTTTGTTCTAGCTGTCATATTTGACAGAAAGGCAAAACTGTACACATGTATTTATCAGAGCAATGTTTTGTTGCAAAAGACTGTAATGTGCACATTTTGATTTAGTAGCTTATGTTTTAGCTGATCTTTGGCGAAGTTGTGAGGGAAAGCAAAGAGCTCTTGTTTGTTAGCATCCCCTACTGCCACCACACCACTTTGGGCCCCTGCCCCAGATTATTGTTTATTGTGCACTTTTTGAAGCAAAATACCTCTTTATGAATGCAAATTGCCCTTTTCAAATCACATGATGATAAATTTTTGTCTCCCGAAATTTATTCATGACATGAAATGGGCCATTTGCATGCATAGTGAAAGAGGTATATTGTAAGCTGACTTTGGCTACGTCAGATGCTATTACTTGTATCACAGATTAGAACCTCCCAAATAACTTTCAAGGTTTCATTTTTGAGAAATAAAGAAACCAAATAACTAAGACGAAGCCTTTACTGGGCAAATTTAGCAATATTATTGTGAGTAACTGCACCATTATGTGATAATGGGATTTTCCCCCATGTAACAGACAGAACAATTCTCAGGGGTGTAGCCAGGATTTGACCAGGATTGGGCCTTAGTGTTGCCAAATTTCCCATATGTTTACTGTATTTTATTATTCAAGGGGGGGCTAGGTCGCCCCCTGGCTACGCCCCTGATTCTTTTCTATTGTTTGTTTTCTTTAGCGGGGCCAATTTCTAAACAACCCCTGTGGGTGGGTGGGTGGGTGGGTGGGTGGGGGAAGGGGGAAGGGGAGACAGACATCTTATGGAATCACACAATCACTACCTTTGAACTGACATTTGATTGGCAAGACTCACTGGTCCACTCATTGGATTTTTATCTCGCGCATTTTTTATATATATTGTTAGACTTGATATGTACTTTTATCTTGTGAATAAAGACTATTATTATTATTATTATATGGCTTCCTACACTGTAGTTTATCTCGCCTTGAACCCCATGTAGATCCCTGTAGAATTTGGGTATGTATCTCGTATTTCCCAAACGACACATGATGGGGCAACTCTCCTCCTCCCCTTGTCAAGATAGCCATGTTTAGCTAAAATGTAGTGGCGATATGCTGCCTTTCTGAATGACCTGGTAGAGTTGTTCTGTCTGTCATTTCGGATGTCGGCACTACTCTTTATTGATAATTCAAGGAAGTCTTGGTCCAAACATAGTTTTTTAAACCTAGGCTTTTTGGCATTGCACTCCTTACTCCTGCAACACACCTTTTCCACCTCTAGTGGCATGTCACGACAGTTGCCACATATGCACCACTCAGGAGGTGGCCCTTGCCTCTGCTGTCGTTGGATTGGTGGTGGTAGTTTTGGCCTTGGCTGAATCATGGGAGCTGCAGGACCAGGAATATCTACACCATCAGCATCATCACCAGTATTGTCTAGGTCATCCTCCATAAGAAGCAAGGTATCTATGTAGTCCATGCTACCATTACCTCTTCTCAAGCTTCTGATACACAGCCTTTTTATCATGCCATGGTCAAGTGTATTGATGAATTCCTGGTGCATAAAGAGAGTGGTACTCATTTTAGTAAGAACCTACAATATTCTCAGGGTGATTATGATTAGAATGCAACGGGTTGCTTGAAAACAAATTTACTGGTATCGGGATGGCTTTGCAAACTAAGTTCTTATTTATGACAACACGAAGAAACTTGGCCCCGAATGAAAGCTGATAAAATAAAGGCAGACTAGATAACACTGGCATTGTTCAAAGGGAATCCTAACCTTGACTTGTTCGTTTGCCAATATTCGCTCATCCTCTTCACTGGGGCGCTGGATGCTTTCATTTGCCCTGTCTGCTGTAGCTGTATAAGCCTGTTTGAAATATATAAATTAGTTTAGCACCGCAGCTATAGTTATAACTTCTTCATGCAATGCAGACGTTCTCTGAGTGAGACTGTTTTCCAACTGTAAAGCAAGCTTTAAATATGTGTGGTGGCTAATTTTGTACGATGTTTAGATGCTTTCTCAGATGATCTTTTTTTCGGTAAAATTTGATCTGCTTTTTGCGTGAATGCCGACCAAAATGAAACCCAAGCACTTCTTTTGTTCTTGAATAAAGCCAGTTTTCGAAAGTTTGCAAGTTCGCAGTTCGACTTGAGACAAAATCTCGCCAGCAGGAATAATAATAGTTCCTTTTTGGATACCAATAAATGATAAATAAATCGAATGGAGACGATACAAGAATACAAGAGCAGAACTCACCTTGTTTTTGCATGGCTTGGAAGGCTTCCCGCAACGGCAAGAGTCAGTGCAAAGACGATTGTCCCCGCGACATGGGCAACCTCCTGTCGTCCCTGGTTTTCTGCGCGTCGAACAAGCGCTATTGCACTTGCAAGGCTCCTAAAAGAGTTCAGAGAATGAAAGACTGTTATCTAACTCATGATTGAAGAAAGGACATTTCGTTGACTCGATTGAAAGTGCATTGGTTCAGTTCGGTTTCTCAGTTTTTTCCTACCTCGGCAGGATCTTCGACTTGTGAATCGGCAGGCTCTTCGACTTGTAAAACAAGTGATCCTTCGGCACTTTCTCTTGATATATCCATGTTGTAAAAAGAAAACAATCCAGAAGAACGATCGAAGAACTTGATTTCGCGCGCAAAACACGATTGGTGTGATTATGCTAATGAGCTTCCAAGCCCGCTAGAAAGGTGCCCAATGCGAATGTACACCAGCTGACCGTGTCCCTTTAAGATGCTAGTAGAGGACATTTCAGATTTACGACAATCACTCCCTTTGATAGTTAATGGTGAGTCTCAAAAAGATCCAAGTCCCCGCTTCCTTAAAAACCAAATATGGAATAAACCTCTCCATTTAGGGTACAACATGGAAATTCTATGTAGTCTTATTTCGTGTGCATATCCTCAATGCTCCTTAATGTAGGCCTCATCTTGTATTTACGCGTCGAGTAGGGAAGAAGAATGACTAAGGAAGACCAAAATCGCTTTTTTATGGAGTGCTCTTTGCAGATACTACAGATGAGGCATTCATGCAGGCCCTGCACGATATGTTCGTTAAAAGTATAAGATAAAGAAACAGTTTCAGGGTATTGACCCGCTTCATTTTAGATGGTCCAACCATCTGCTGGAAGAGTTCAAAGAGGGGCTCAAAATCCTGGGCGTTCTTGGGGCCATACAAAAATACCCGAACTGCATGACAACCGTTTTTACCGAGGAAGGATTGGCGCCTCTTGATGTACATCAAGTGGATCTACTGTTTGAAAATAGCATGCTGGACGCCATGGAGGGCTCAAATAATAGTCATAGAATGAAACAAGAACAAGCTGTCGTATACTGGAAGGATTGCCTTCAGGACTGCGAATGTACGTACACTAGCAACAACATACAAGTATGACGTTCTGCAGAAAGCGCAACCTACCCTTTTAAATATTAACTTGAAAGTTGTTTTTAAACTTGGGATGTTACCAATCGCGTACTAAACTCGCTCACTAAACTACTGCTAATAAAAACAAAACTTGAATGCACTATTTGTTAAAGGGGAGGGGCATTGCTAATTAAAATCAACGTACTGCAAATCATGTGATAAATACCGATGTGTATATTTTAAAAGTCTATTATTGAATGGGTTTCACAGGAAAGCGATTGTTGTCCTTTTTTGCTATACTTTACAGAAGAGGGTGGTAGGTTATATCCGGCCTTAGCTTTAGGTTTCATTTATAATTTTATTTTCAAAACAGGAGCTCGCGATACACGATGACCACTCCCTTACGAAGGTGTCGTAAGTAGCCTGTTCAACTACAAGAATAACACCACTACTGTGTAAAAAAAAACAATCATCTTGCTTCTATATATCGCAGGTGCTAACGTTATTAACTGCAGCAGCGAGGATACCTCTAATTGGTTTAACCGGTTCCAATGGGTTTTGGCATATTAAATGCGAAATGTTTTGGTAAGACAGAGCGCGTCCAATTGGAAATAGAGGCAGAGTAGGATGGACGCATGGTAGAATATCAAGGATGCCTGTGCGCAACCACTGAATCATGTCAAGACGTTCATATTTACAGCTTTATATTATTAAGCATGAAAACATCCATACCAGTAGTATAGTATGCACCGAATTAGCAGGGTTTTTTTTGCGGCGGAATACTAATTTTGCGGCGGAATACATAATGAGCGTCGCGGTTGAATTAATGAGCGTCCCCACGCGGAATTAATGAGCTTGCGGTTGTTTGTTGACACAGGTGTTCTTTTGTTTAAAAGTGAGCGGGAATACATTAAGATTGTTGACACAGGTGTTCTTCTGTGTTCAACACGTGGCTGTGGTTTCTTTTGTCTCTACCATGTGCTTGTGGTTTCTATTTTAAT
This sequence comes from Scolanthus callimorphus, assembly GCA_033964015.1. Taxonomy (NCBI): domain Eukaryota; kingdom Metazoa; phylum Cnidaria; class Anthozoa; order Actiniaria; family Edwardsiidae; genus Scolanthus; species Scolanthus callimorphus. The sequence goes on from CM066915.1 coordinate 7,962,677, forward strand.
CAGAGTCTATAAAACAGAGGTTTAGTGGAATAAAGTGAAAAAATGTGAGGTTAACATCATGAAATTTACAGAAAAAAATATTATGGAGGATGACGTTAAGATTCTGTTTTCTTTATTATATATTACATCGTCCCTTATTTGACCATAAAAATAGCAGGAAAAGTACAAGTACACGAAAAGGATCAATTCTATCAATCTCCCTTCTCAGAACACTCCGACACAACCAGCCCCAAGCCCTTTATCTATTTTTATTTACCTAAAAGCGCGCTTAGAAAAAAAGACAAATAAAATGAATGCAATACCAATACATGTAATTTATACAAGAAAAATAAACGGGGACAAAAGGAGACAAAATGGACAATCATATACTTGGTGAGTATCCTAAATTTATATTTAAAATACTACACTTTAATTATGTTACACTTCTCAGGGGTAGGGTAGGGAATTGTTTCATAAAATATGGAAAACATTATAGGGAGGAGGAGGAGGACCATTCTGAGAGGAGGAGCATTTTTATTCAGTGAGGAGGAAGGGCAAACAAAGGGACATTATAAAAATGTTTTTTATTATTTGACGGGCGCTGTCGCGGGCGTTGACGGCCGTCCTTGCGGGCGTGACGGGCGCTGTCGCGGACGTTGACGGCCGTCCTTGCGGGCGTTGATGGCCGTCCTTGCGGGCGTGACGGGCGTTGTAGCGGGCGTTGACCGGCGCTGTCGCGGGCGTTGACGGCCGTCCTTGCGGGCGTTGACGGGCGCTGTCGCGGGCGTTGACGGCCGTCCTTGCGGGCGTTGACGGCCGTCCTTGCGGGCGTTGACGGCCGTCCTTGCGGGCGTTGACGGCCGTCCTTGCGGGCGTGACGGGCGTTGTAGCGGGCGTTGACGGGCGCTGTAGCGGGCGTTGTAGCGGGCGTGACGGGCGTCCTTGCGGGCTCGGGTGCTACGGGCGTCTTGCGGGCGCTACGGGCATTGCTGTGATGTATTGCGGCATCCAGGGTTTCTGTGGGGTTTCTCTAGGGTTTCTCAGGAGGAGGAGGAGGAGGAGGAGGAGGAGGAGGAGGTCTGTTTTGTGAGGAGGAGGACTATTTTGTGAGGAGGAGGAGGAGGAGGTCTATTCTGTAAGGAGGAGGAGGGCTCTTCTGTAAGGAGGATGGTTACCTCGTGGTTACCCTTTGGTTATCCCCTTGTCATTAATGTCCCTCCGATGTGGATGATTACCTCGTGGTTACCCTTTGGTTATCTCGATGTCATTAATGTCCCACCGATGTGCCCGCTACGGGCGTCCTGCGGCCGTTTTGCGAACGCCTTGCGGCATCCCATCGACATTCAATCGACATCCCATCGACAACCCATCGACATCCCATCGATATCCCATCGACATCCCATCGACATCCCATCGACACCTCAACGACATCCCATCGACACCCCATCGACATTCAATCGACATCACATCGACATCCCATCGATATCTCATCGACATGCCATCGACATCACATCGACATGCCATCGACATCACATCGACATCCCATCGACATCCTGCAACAACGCCCAGGACGCCCGTAGCGGCCGCAAGACGCCCGTAGCGGGCACATCGGAGGGACATTAATGACATCGAGATAACCAAAGGGTAACCACGAGGTAACCATCCTCCTTACAGAATAGCCCTCCTCCTCCTTACAGAATGGCCCTCCTACTCCTCCTCACAAAATAGACCTCCCTCTCCTCCTCCTCCTCCTCCTCACAAAATAGTCCTCCTCCTCCTCACAAAACAGACCTCCTCCTCGTCCTCCTCCTGAGAAACCCTAGAGAAACCCCACAGAAACCCTACAGAAACCCCACAGAAACCCTACAGAAACCCCACAGAAAACCTTGAGAAACCCTAGAGAAACCCCGAAGAAACCCTGGATACCGCAATACATCACAGCAATGCCCGTAGCGCCCGCAAGACGCCCGTAGCACCCGAGCCCGCAAGGACGCCCGTCACGCCCGCTACAACGCCCGCTACAGCGCCCGTCAACGCCCGCTACAACGCCCGTCACGCCCGCAAGGACGGCCGTCAACGCCCGCGAAAATATAATTGGGAGTATAGTCGATTTCCTGTTATCAGATAAAATAGGCTTAGAAGAGTGTTGCCTGTTCTGACCTCCATAATCCATAAAGAACGGGTGTATCGAATCAAAATAAACGAGAATCACTTATTCAAGCACGTATACCTACCATTTGCTTTCATGTTGCGATTAATGCACTTTAAATAAGCAACGCCCGCGAAAATATAATTGGGAGTATAGTCGATTTCCTGTTATCAGATAAAATAGGCTTAGAAGAGTGTTGCCTGTTCTGACCTCCATAATCCATAAAGAACGGGTGTATCGAATCAAAATAAACGAGAATCACTTATTCAAGCACGTATACCTACCATTTGCTTTCATGTTGCGATTAATGCACTTTAGATAAGCATTCTTTCTATTAATTAAAGGAAATGCTGCTGACCCCACAAGGAAATGGGCAAGCTGGGGGACATAACCTGCGGAAGGCAGAGCAGGAGCAGCTCAGATTGAAAATTTCACAGTTAAAATTGAGTCATATTGAATTTCAATAATTCCTAATAATAACTCCCCACCATCCACCTAATCCACTAGTTTAAGCGCAAATATTTATGCTAATTAATGAGGTCAGGTCAATTATAATTAACAATTATAAATTCAACCCCAATCTTGGCTCAATCATCACAGCAAAATGTGGGAAATCCTATAAGACCTGGATAGTGGGTTTACTAATGATCCCAGTTATCAGATATTTAAGCGCCAAATTAAATTAAATTAAATTAAATTAAATTAAAATAAAAGTCATAAATGTGTCAGTTTTTACTTCCGGTTGAAGTACACAAGAAGTAAAAGTTAGATTTAAACAATTAATTTAATGAATAAAAACAAGATCAATATGTTTACGAAATGCACATTGCTCTTAGCACTAAACTTTAGAAACATTCACGTGGAAAACGTGTACAGTATCGTGACAAAACTAAAGTCCAATTGTGTTTCTCTTTCTTGCAGCGATGCGTTGCCTTTTCGCGTTGCCTTTATTCGCCGTTGCCTTTGTCGTTGCCTTTTGCCGTCGCCTTTTACCGTTGCCTTTTGTCGTTGCCTTTTACCGTTGCCTTTTACCGTTGCCTTTTGCCGTTGCCTTTTGCCGTTGCCTTTTACCGTTGCCTTTTGCCGTTGCGATTACTGCGTTGCCGTTGCGTATTTCTTTGTTTTACCGCATTGCTTTCGAGTAATGTTATACAAAACTGTTGTCGTCTTTAAAAAAAATGGACTTGCCAGTGAAATCGCCGGGAGCTCAGCGTTTATTAAAATCTCAGCAACGGAGAATTGAAAGACGGAAAAAAGTAGCTAGAAGCTACTACGAGAGAAAAAAAGAGGAAATTTTGTCGAAAAGAAGGGAACAAAATAATGGTGTTAATCTGGGTGCATCAGCGGAGCAGCGAGCGAAATGGCGCCTTTACAAGAGCAAAGAAAGGCAGCGTAAGGCAAATTATGTAAGCCGCCCTGGAAAGAAGCCCATTTTTAAGAATAGGGTCACTAAAAAAAGGGCTCTCGATAGAGTAAAAGAAGTCCTACCCGATTCGCCTAGTAAAAAAGCTGCTTTGCTACAGGCGCTCGTGGAAAGCCCACGGACACGCTCATACCTTGAGTCAGCTGGCGTTTGTACGAGCGCATAAACGCAAGAGGATATTGCAAATAATTGCAAATGCTGCTTTAGAGGACATGTCGGAGGCCATGTCTTCATTAAAGACAAACGCAGTGACGATGCGATACTAGCGAACCGTGTTGCAGCTAGCTTTGTTTCGGGCAATAGCGTTGCTAAAAACCGCTTAAAAACAAAAGTGGCGAGGAAGCAAAAAATTGGCCCCAAGGCTTTGGGAAGAGGATATAAGCATCGAATAAAAACCCTTAGAAGCAAAAAGTCGTGCTGGCTGGTCACAAAGCGAAAGACTCGTTCTGATGCAATTCCCGAATCAGATAGGGAAAAGGCATATCAATTTTGGGCTAGTCCAGGGGGTTCTCGCCAAACAGCTAACAAGAGACATAAAGCGTGCAAGAATTGCGCCGAACACATACGCAACGCATCCCAAGCAAGTGCTTGAAGTAACGCAAACAGAAGCGTTTATTAGGTTTAAGCGAGAGAACCCTGACGTCAAGATGGGCCAACGTGCATTCGAAAAATGCAAACCTTTTTTTGTAATACCAGCTAGACCTCAGGATAGAATCACGTGCTGCTGTCGCGCGCACGTCGAGGTAAGAATGGCTTTTACTTCATGCATGGATTTTAGAAAGACTGTCGTTTCCGACCGCGATGACCGTGGTGTTCAGATGTATGACCATCTCAATGACTTAGTTGAGGAGACATTGTGCTCTAGATCTGGAAGTGAGATGTTACACGACATAGAATGTTTGAAAAGAAACTGACAAATGTGGCGTATCCAATCTAAAACTTCTGCCTGAAGAGAAGGACTGTAGCAGCACAGCTGCTAAAATAAAGTGGTACAAATTTGAATACATTATTGATGAAATGACTCGGAAGAGAAAACTGAACCTACAATCAGCGACAAAATTGTTGATAAAAATTACGCACGAAATCGCTTTTCTGTTAGAATCGCAAAGTCTTGTATCAACCAGTTTAAAATTCGCCTGTGTCACTCCTAAACCCCCAGCCGCCCATTTCAATGTTGTTAACTGACGCTAGAAACCTTGGGGATCAACATTGAATAGGGGGAGGGGGGATTACTTAGATTTATTTTAGAATATTGGGTCTTAAGTATAGAAGACTGATTTTGAAAGCATTTTATCAAGCATTTATGTCGCTGATTGTCTGAGCTCCCGTGCGCGCGGTTTTTCCCGGTTTACGTCTAAAGAGCCGGGTTTGATCAATTAAAAACTCGATAGGTTTAAAGAGAACGATGCTTGCAAGGATCGAGGCGTTGTTTTGAGGTATTTTCTATGAAGTGCTGAAGTTCAGGGGACAAAATCGTCATTTTTTATTTGCTGAAAATGACTAGAAAATCCCGCGCACAGGAACAAGGCTATCAATTGAACCTCTATGACTGCTGGAAATTTATTACATGCTTAACGAAGCGACCTAACAACATTAAAAGTTTATGTTTAGGTTAAATGCCAAAGTCTAAATCGAACGCTTAGCATTGAATGCAGGGTTTAAAAACGAACATCGAAAATTTCAATTTCAGCTTTGACAGGAAAGAGGGACAGATGACTTGCTCTGAACACGATAAAGGACCTCATATTTTCAGGATATCTTGTCAAATTAGTTTCCTGATGCTATAGCATAAAACATTTTAAGACAGGTATTCGGAAATATTGCAACTATTCGGAAACAATAAGACCCTAGCCCGATGTTGATCACATTTCTGGTGAGACTGGGCGACCGAAGACAGTGAAAAATGCCGTCTTCCCAAATTTTATTTATATTTCTCAAGTATTTTAGGATGAAAAAGGCTAGAGAACGAGAATATATGCATTGCTGACATTCTCTTGGAGAAAAATAATTATAATCTAGCAATATTTCGTACTTAAACCAGAAAATGGTGCACGCTTAACGCTTAACCATCGGCTATCAAATATAAAGAAAGAGTCTCTGCTTCTCTTATTATAGTGTTCGCCATGGTTAAGCGTGAAATTAGACAAGGAAATTAATTTCGGCCAGGTAAAGTTGTTTTATCCTACTTTTTTGATCACGTTAATTTGCATTTATTACTTGCCTTTAACTGGTGGTGATTTTAAGTCTCTATTTGACAAACTTTTCAAAATATAGCTCATCTTCGCGCGTTTCTTACTTAACCGGAAGTGAGACACGGGCTATGACGTCATCGTCCCCACGGCTTTTGTGAGAGAACTACATTCCTACAAAACATCACTGACACAGGAAGTGCCCGAATTTCGTCCGACTTCAACATTCCTGACAGTGAGATTCCAAATGTAACGTTTAGCTTGAACATGTAGGTTAGGAATATTTTTCATTGTTCATCTATAGGAGATTTTCTTCCAAGTGAGCCAATTTCCAGTGAAACTTTTCTTGATTGTTTACTGTAAAATGCTTGAAATCTTAGCTTCAAACACGTTAAAATGTCCTGCCTCCTCTTTTTCTACCAATTGTTTGCCGTTAAAACCTTATTTATGCGTCATTTCCAAAAATCGATTTTTCAGACAATCCGCGACAAAATTGTTGATAAAAATTACGCACGTACCCGCTTTTCTGTTAGAATCGCAAAGTCTTGTATCAACCAGTTTAAAATTCGCCTCTGTCACTCCTGAACCCCCAGCCCCCCATTTCAATGTTGTTAACTGACGCTAGAAACCTTGGGGATCAACATTGAATAGGGGGAGGGGGATTACTTAGATTTATTTTAGAATATTGAGTCTTAAGTATAGAAGACTGATTTTGAAAGCATTTTATCAAGCATTTATGTCGCTGATTGTAGTTCAACAGGAAACGGCGCCCGGAATTATTTTCTCTCACCTGAAGGGCTTGCTAGAGTCATTTGCGGCACATCAATTTAGAGCTAATTCGCAGCACCAACAGATGAAAAGACTATCAGAAACCCTCCCCCAAAATCATGCTCTTTGTGTCCACGATTATTCTGAAAACTACTCTTGTACACAGCATAATCAAATCCAAACCTGCTATTTTTCGCAGACCCAGGCTTCAATTCATGTCACTAACTTTGTCAAATTTATTTAAAAATAATTCGCCTGTTATTACAAACTGTGATTACCTAACTTTCGTCCTTCCATTGTGTGTTTCTCGAAGAGATAGACTTCTGGTGTTTTCCCTCGAAAGTTTTATACTGCTAAATCCACTTGCAATTCCCAATTTGGAAGTCCATTGTGATTTGAATTTTTATGGCGTTATATCCCCGCCAAAATTCTACCATGCTCTTCAACATTCATCTTTCAATCTATCATGCGTCTTAGTCCTGCAATATGCATTGTTTAAAATCCAACATATATAAGCTACAATGCAACATTTGAAGTCGCAGAATTCAATATCACATTCGCAATTGTCCAACATGCATGCTGAATGCCATGTTTGATTCGTCGTCGTGATATCAGATTTACTTTTCGGATAATTCAACATCCATCTTTCAAAGTTCGACACTTTGGTTTGTAATCTTTGAGGTTATTAATCCAATATTCAAGTTTCAAATTTGAACTTCACGCTTCGGCGAACTGACCTTGACAGGTATTTTGCTGAATTAACGCGGGCGCCATAAACAACCGGTCAAACCAGTTTGAAATCCGAAACCATATGCTTCTTTCCCGCCGTCTTTCACTCGTGTTTTGAGTTTGTGAGTTGCATGTCCGCGAGATGGCAGAAAGAAATCAAGGGGATACTTTAAGGAGGGTTGCACAGCAGCTGCTTTTGCTAGCAAATGAAGGTGAGTATGTAAGTTCCAGTTGAGGTATATTAGATAAACTACGCCAAAGTTGAAGACGGGAACACGTGAATCGTAATTTCGATGTGACTGTCCGGGTCCCGAGGCGGCGCCATCTTTTCCTGGACAACATATTTACCTACAAAAAACCCAAATATCTAGCGATCTGTTCTCCTCACAACTGATATTTACAGAAAACAATTCGAACGCAAAGATTGGCGATGATTACGGTCATTATTTCGAGTCCTAAAATGTAAGTTGTGATAATCTTTGACACAAATCGGCTAAATATCTTAAATCGGCTTAATATCTTTAAGAACTAGCCTCCATAATGATTCAAAACAGACTCACACTAGACTCGTGTAATATATTAATCATGGGTGAAACCGCTGAATTTAGGGTTCGGTTGGAGTAAGTAGGCTTTCACCTCAGTTTAAAATGAACAATTCCACTAGGCAGTGTTGGTTCTCACGCAACTGCTCTGCGCATCTCCAAACAAAGAAGTATCATCCTGTAATGATGGCCAGCGAAAGCTGAAAAGCACAACAATCTGTTTGAATGCCACTATTTCTCGATCCATCCGACTAGATGTTTACATTTTACATATTCTTCGATAGTTTTCTGATAGGATGGTCTAAATAGTTTTGCTTAGTGATCGTTCCTGGAGCATGCGCATATCGTGACAGCCTCCCTAGAAACCCATATATTATATCAACCCAAAAAATGATATTCTTCAAAATATCCAGATATTTTGTGTCAAGACATCCTTGGTCATGCTTAACAGATCTGGCATATCTGTAAAGCACACAGGGGCTTATGTTTTGCTTGTTTAAAAGATGACAAAAATATGAATTTATGACTTTAAGCATTTATTTGTATCTGGATCTAATAGTTGGTACTATGTTAGACTTGCTATCATCTCATCATTTTTGTGGATCCTTTGCTTGTGATAGTATTGTAGATCCTAAATGGCTATTTGTCAAGCATACCTTGGTAGGGGAGTTTGGTGATAATGAATATGTTACATTGTAGTACATCAGACAGTCATGGTTATGTGACAGGTCATAGGCCCTAGTAGTCTCTAGCTCTGCACTAGGTATTTGTAACCTATTTGTTTCTTGTGAACCAGGTGGTTCTAGTGCACAACGAGAGCCCAACAGAAAGGGTTCTGCAATGGCAGAGTTTAACTGTACATTCAGGCCCAAGTCATCAGCACAGTATTTAGCACCACCTAAACCAAAAGGCAGAAATTTTACTGGTGGAGCCAACAAGATGGCCTCTACAACAATCAAATTTGTGTGTCTGGCACAAAGAGGGAGGAGCAAACCCCCATCGTCAATGAGCGAAAGGGCTCTGTTGTCAAACAATGGCCTTGGACCAGCCTCAATCACCTTCAGTCAAGAGGGTGATTCTGCACACTTTCACAGAAAAGTGATTGAGACATACCCTGCTCTTCAAGCAGCTGGGGGATACGAGGTGATGTTGTATGAGAGGGGTGATGAAAATCAGGGTTTCCACCCTGTCACCCCTCCTTACATACCTCGCCGTATAAAGGACATCGTGCAGCAGGCACAATGTTACTTGATGCCTCTTCAGCGAGATATAGTCCTGGAGGAGCAATTTGATAATCATGGAGCTTCAACAGAGGTAATTACGGACTAAGTTGTCTTATTTTAGCACGTTGTTTGATACTCAACTATGTCCTGTAATGCTAAGAGGTCATATACATGCATTTAGGATATATTGTTAATCTTGCCAATCCCAGTGTACATTTACCAGTACATTGGTAATGACAAAGCACTAGGGTAAAAGCTGTTCAGAATAAGTATATATGAGCTAAACTCTATCCAACAAATGAAGTCTGTTGTTGAAGCAGACTTCATTTGTTGTTTCAAACAGGTTCTTAGACAGTGCTTACCTCTGCTGATTGTTGTCATTTCTTATTGCCTTTTTCTTAGGATGATGGTCCATCTGTGAAATGTATTACATGTAGTGAATCATTTGGGATGCACTACCTCATTGACCACAGAAAGGTGAGGCATTATTTTGCCTAGCTTATTTCTCACCAGCACTGAGAGTTCTTGCTTGATTACAGTACTAATGTCAAGTCTCTGTTAATTTTGACTTAAACACCTGTGGGTTTACTTGAGGTTCAAAGAAGAAGTATACTGTAGTCTGTTGGGGTAGTACAGTTGTTTGCATTAATTATTGTTAACAATTAGATTACGAGCTCGAGATTTCTATGAGCTATTAGTTGACGAGATTGTTTTACTAAAATCACACTCGCACACTACCTTCGAATAATGAATTTTTTTAGAGCTTGCTATTGTTGTTAATATGAAATAGATATATTTTTATGTAAAGTAGTCCCCAATGGTAGTGCCCTTTTTCTTGAGCAGTATTTCTCATATTATTATCATTTTGATTGTTTATTATTTTAAGAGGTGTGCTGAAATGGATGGAAATAGCAGCCAGCCAAAGCAGCCCTGGTAAGAATGTTATTCTTTTGCATGGTTCTCATGCATGTGGAAAATTTTGTTTAGCTAGTGGGTGTGGAAATTTGTTGGTTGTAGATATTATTTCAATGCCAGGACTTCAAAAATCTTGATATTGCTGTATTTATGCCAAAAAATCAAGTAATTTACGCTGAAAACAGGGTTCCCACAGGTCCTTCAAAACCTGGAAAGTTGAAATGCCAAAAAGTCGTGGAATTTTATTACCTAACAAGTGGTTAAACGTCATGGGAATATTTATCCATATTTTCTTAGAAACGTTGGATACTCATAATCCGCATTTTACATTACAAATGAAATGTAATTACATTTTCTCAAATTCCTTGAAAAAGTTGAAAGTCCTTAATTTTTTAAAGCCTGAAAAACTCCATCTTTTCCTCCTCAGCTACAGCCAGACACTCTTAACAGGTGTCAACAATGCAGAAGATGGTATGTACTTATCTTGTAATTCCTTAGTGTTTGTTGGCAAACATTGGATGAATTAGTCCATGGAGTGTGAAGAGGTCTGCTACAAAAAAAGTGGTTGACACACTGGAAGTTAGAATTGGGAATTTGGAGAACCGTTCAAAGAGGAATAATATGATTTTTTTTAATAATGTACCGGAATTCGTTGAGACCTTCATAAAGAACGAGCTAGAAATTCAAGAATGCGTCGAGGTGGAACGAGCGCACAGAGCATTGCGTCAAAAGGAAGAAGGGAAAAAAGACTCTTGAGAGAAAGTGATAAATATAAAGCAGCAGCGACAGGAAAAGACCAATATAATTTATGCCTCTGACGATGTTACCGAAGCTGTTTGGGAAAAGAGAAATAAGTTGTGGGCGATGTTCAAGCAAATGAAGGAAGACAAAAATGCTCCGAATGTGAAAGGTTAAACAATGTGGAAAGTGCCAGCGCTGGCACTTTCCACATTGTTTGACCTTTCACATTCGGAGCGTTTTTGTCTCTTAGAATATCAAGATACGGACAAAGCTTGAACATTTCTGAAGTAGTTTAATGGATAAAAGAGGTACCAATTCTTTTCCTTATCTGAACTTATTAACTTTGTATTTTGCCGCTTTTAGATTTGCAATTCAAATGAAAACAACACACAAATGAATTCTATTATGCTGGAGAAGCCGTGCTGAACAAGGTCAATGGCAGATTTCAAAGTTAATTTTCGCCCGACCTCGTGCTGAAAATTGCGTTCATGTTCCTCTTTTGTGTCCTATATGTTTATGTCTTATGTGTTGTTTGTTATGCGCCTGTTACCGTAATAATAATATGCGTTAATCAATTACCGCTTTTGGATTATTTGCGTTTTGATCTGCTAGTTACAGTGTTGTATGTTGATAAAAAAATTCACTGATCGAATATGAAGGTTGATTTACTTTCACTCAATGTGAGAGCGTTGAATATGGCAAAGAAAGAAAATATTCACTGATCGAATATGAAGGTTGATTTACTTTCACTCAATGTGAGAGCGTTGAATATATGCAAAGAAAGGATATTTATTTTTTGCAGGAAACCTTTTGAACAAAAACATGCAAGAGTGTTTGGAATGCAGAATGGGGCAGCAAGTGCTTCTTTAGTCTTGGTTCTTCAAATTCTAAAGGCATTATGATTTAATTTAATCCAATGTTAGACTTTGTTGGTAAATCTTTTAAGACTGACCCGAATGGTAGATTTTATTAGAGATCTGTTTAGAGGGGAGTGAGTTCGCTTTATTGAACATCTATTCACCAAATGATAACTCTCCACAATGCAGTTTCTACGGAAAATTAAACGAGATGATAGGTGAAGTACAATTAGAAAATGTAATTATAGGAGGAGGAGATACTAACTGCGCTCTCGCGGAGATTGACAAGCTTTGTCCAGACCGAAAAAAGTAACAAACTAATAAAAATACCGTCATTAAGGCCATTAAGTTGATTCAAACTTCGCATGGTCTTGAAGACCCTTCTCGTTTCTTGCACCCAAATAAAGTAACGTATACCTGGCGAAATAAATCATTTACAGCCATTGTCAGTTACACGCGGTCGCCGGGAAAAAACTTGAAGCGAAAACACGTTTTTCTGTCTTGTCTGAGCCCGACAAGCCGGCGAAAGCACGTGCGTTGTCATGGAAACTTTGAAAAAAAACGACTTTTTCGCTTGCAATCCTTTTTTCCCGGAGACCGCGTGTAACTGTGAATGGCTGTAAGCAGCAGAGTAGAATTGATTATTGGCAAATTTCAGAAATCTTTTGAGCAGCGTGTCCGAGTGTTTATAATTGATTCGCCGAACCCCGACCACTCCTCCGTTTGTTTACATTTGGGAAAAGAGCAAAATAAACGATGAAGTTAAATAATTGCTTTCTAAGTGATGAAGTTGTTGTCATTAATTTACAAAAAGAAATCCAGATGATTTTAAAGAAATATGATTATCTGGCCGATAAGGGACTGAAGTGGGAAATGATCAAAATGAAAATAAGGTCGTTCTGTTGCGCATACGGAAGGAAAAAAGGTAAAAAGGTAATAACGAAGAAGAAACTTATTACTCGAGTGAACAATTTACAGAGAGCTGCAGAGCAATCACCTTCTGAGGAGAATGTAGAACGGTATCGTATAGCGAAGCGAAAGCTCTAAATTAATCAGGACCGCAAAACAAAAGGTTGCATGATTCGCAGTAAGACTCGTTTTTTACGAACACGGCGAGAGGAGCGCGAGATATTTTTATAATTTAGGACGACGAAATTATAACACAAAATGTATAAAATCGTTACATTTGGAGAATGGAGAAACAATTACAACTGATAGAGAGATTCTGGAAGCTAAAACAGATTATTATGAAAAGTTATATAAATCTACTCTGAGTGTTCAAGACGACTCCGATGAAGCGGATTTCTTTTGTAAAACTAAGATGCTACGAAAATTAAACACGAGCCAATCTTGAAGTTGTGAAGGATTACGCACTACAGAAAAGTGTCTTGTGGCCCAAAAGGCAATAAATCGCTGGGTAGCGACGGGATCTCGTATGAATTCTCTTCCGATATGCTCCTCATTATGGGCTTAATTTGCATACTTCCTTCGATACTAACAAGTCAGTGGTCACTCTCCAAAGTAATTGATATGCAAATGAGACGGTATATAACTCCAAGCGCGCTGCATAATAATCAGTTCTTCCTTTTGTGCTTTCACAAACAGGTCAGTATTTATATATTTATTTATATTTCTTTACTTTGAACATTCGTCGTTGATTGCTTAAAGTGCTTATCAGCTAGTTTTTTCGCTTGCCTTTATTTCTCTTAGCGTTATGGCAGCGACAGAGGACGTTAATAAGAGTGCTGTACAACTCGACGAGTCTAACAACGAAGACGAAGGTCGCTGCGGCGAGGAAACTTATGAATTCGATGTAGAAGAAATGAAGACTCAACTAGGCATCGACGATATTGTCTGTCTCTGCCCTGACAGAACTCGTCAAGAGAAAGTTTGAAGATTCTTCTGGAGGCCAGAAGCGAGCTACGCTCGTGGCCGATTCAAATTCACACTCGAGCTCACCCGAAGGGTCGAAGCCGAGCACTAGTTCCGTAGAAAACTTATTAACTACGGACAACAAAGAAAAGACGGACAAGGGTTATATCTTATCGTCTATTTGTGAGGATTCCGAAGCGTCCGGTCCTCCGGTTAGCAATATGATCGCTAAGATAGTCAATGCGAATTGCGTGACCAAACCCTTAGAGCAAAAAGTCAATAAAGAACTCTGGTTCGACTTATCCAAACCGGTGAGGATGAAGGACCTTGCCCTTCAGGACATCCAAAAAACCATCGTAAAGGCTAATCAAGCCCTTGTGATTACACTTGAACATGTTATCAAGGCAGAGGACAAAAAGAAGAAAATTGATCCTGGTAGTATCCTCCCCCAACTCTCAGATATGCTGAACGTCTTGGGGAATGCTATTTTCCTGACCTCCTTAAAAAGGAGAGATGAGTTAAGGCCTCATATTAATAAAAGCTTTCAATCAGTGTGTTCCAAATCTACCAAGATTACAACACTACTCTTTGGTGATGATTTAGCCAAACAAATAAAAGATATAAGCGAAGTTAACAAGATCTGAAAGAAGGTTTCCAGCTTTCCGGGCATGGCTCAAGGTCAAGTGGTTCAGGACGCGGAGATGGAAAATCTACATTCAGTACACGTGGAAGGAGGGGTTCTTTTTAGGGTACCGCCGAGGTTCCTCCGGCGTCGGCCGGGGATCTACACAACTTCCAGCAGCAGCAGCAGCAGCCATGCATCCAAGACAAACAAGGACAAAGCGTGAAAGAGGTAATATTCTGTGCTGGAAACGTAGCCAATCATATTGAAAATTGGCGTAAGATCACCACTGATCCTTGGATCCTACAAGCTGTTTTGGGGTACAGGCTAGAACCGACCTCTCAACCCTACCAGCACTTCATCCCTAAACCTATAACTTTCTCTCAATCGCAATCAGAAGTTGTTAAGTCTGAAATCCAGACTCTTATGGATAAGGGTGCTATTGAGACTGTCGAATACACCCAAGGAGAGTTCATTTCTACTCTTTTTCTAGTTCCAAAGAAAACTGGTGATCTTAGGCCTGTTATTAACCTTAAGCCATTGAATCTTTTTGTGGAGAACATTGAGAACATTAATTCAGCCATAAAGTAATGTTTGTGCAGGGGATTACATGGTTTCTATGGACTTGCAGGATGCTTACTTCAGTGTTCCCATCCACCCCAAAGATTACTGCGATTACTGCGTTTTATGTGGGAAGGCCAAAGATTTGAGTTCTCGTGCCTCCCTTTTGGGTATTCTTTAGCTCCTAGAGTCTTTACGAAGATTCTAAAACCATTTGCTGCCAAATGGCATTCTAATTGTATTAGAATAACTGTCTACATTGATGACATTTTGATTATTGCAAGCTCTGTCAAAGAGGCTGATAATTATTTTAGCATGATCAGAAATTCCTTAGAATCTCTGGGTTTTTTGGTTAAACATAAAGAAATCTCATGCTGTCCCTACCACAAGAATTACATATTTAGGGTTTGAGATTGACTCTATGGCTATGAAACTCTTTCTTCCTTACTCCAAAATAAGCAGAATTATTCAGTCTTGCAAGAATTTGCTTGATAATAATAATTCAACCATCCGTGAAATTGCCCATGCTGCTGGACTTATTGTGTCAGCAATGCCGGCAGTAAGGTATTTACAGCTTCACTATCGCTCAATTGAGATTTGCAAGTCTCAAGCTCTCCTTTCTGGGAAAGATTATGATGAATATTCATGCATAGATAGTGACTCCCGATCTGACTTGCTTTGGGTGATAGAAAATATTGCTTATTTTAATGGGAAAGATTTTCTTGAACCAGAGGTAGATGTTTTCATTAACTCAGATGGAAGTCTAATTGGTTGGGGTGCCTCCTATAATATACAGAACACAGGGGGCCGTTGGTCTTTATTGGAGGCAGAAAACCCTATCAATTTCCTAGAATTGTTGGCTGCTTTCCTTGCTCTTCAGTCCTTTGTTATTCAGAGCAACACTCATGTCAGACTCAAATTGGACAATACCACTGCAGTTTCATATATTAACAACATGGGGGTATAAAATCCGAACCCCTAAATACACTTGCCAAAGAAATTTGGCAGTGGTGTATGTCAAGAGAAATTAGGTTGTCAGCCCAATATGTTCCTGGGGTCACCAATGTTGATGCTGATACAGCATCGAGACATTTTTCTGATGGCCTTGAATGGTCCCTACATCCAGTCATTTTCAAAGAACTCCAGTCTAATATCTGGAAACCAGAAATAGACTTATTTGCATCAAGATTGAATTTCAAGGTGAGAAATATGTTTTTTGGCACCCAGACCCAGGAGCATATGCAGTTGATGCCTTTTCCCTATCTTGGTCTAATATATGGTTGTTATATCTTCCCACCTTTCAGCCTAATCCCTCGGATTCTAACCAAGATGCGAGGGGACAAAGCTCTGGCTATACTAATAGCTCCTGTTTGGCCCACACAGGCCTGGTATCCACTACTTCTTCAGTCTCTAGTGCAACTGCCAATTCTGTTACCACAGTGGGAGGATCTGCTTGTTCGCCCATACAATCAAGAACTCCATCCCCTGAGATTCAAAATGAGGCTGGCCGCCTGGACTGTGTCCGGAGATCCCTCTCGGACAGAGGGATTTCTACACAAGCTGCCAATCTCATCTGTGCAAGCTGGACTTCCGGTACAGAAAAACAGTACAGAGCAGTCTGGAAAAAGTGGACAAGCTGGTGTAGTGAAAAAAACCTCGGTCCCATTCAAGCACCTGTTTCGCGAGTTTTGAACTTCCTGGCAGATTGCTTTTGAGAAGGCTTAAGCTATAGTACTTTGTATACTTACAGATGAGCCTTATCATCGACTCTTTGCCCACGCAATGGCATAGCAGTTGGTTCTGATCCATTAGTTTGTAGAATTTTAAAGGGCGCATATAACTCAAGACCTCCACTACCACGTTATTCGTCAACTTGGGACGTATCTGTTTTGACACAGTACCTTGGAACTTTATTTCCTTTAAATAGTCTTACCTTGAAGCAAATTACATTAAAGACAGTTTCATTTTGTGCCATGTGCTCAGCTGGAAGGGCCCAAACCCTTTGGTCCATTAACATAAGAAATATGACTCAGTGTGAAAAATCAATTCAATTTATTATCACAGATCGTTTGAAGACATCGAAACCTGGCAAATCGTCAGTTACAGTTGATGTTCCGTCTGTACCAAATAAGCCTAGTGTCTGTCCTATGAGTACAGTTATGGAATACATCACACGGGCATGTAATCTTAGAAGTTCATCTCAGGAAAGACTGTTTATTTCCTTGAATAAGCCTCATGGAGCAGTTTCTACTGCCACAATTTCCAGATGGATTAAAACAGTCTTGTCTGATGCAGGCATAGATACTTCAGTTTTCAAAGCCCATAGTGTAAGGGGAGCTGCTACGTGTAAGGGGAGCTGCAGCTTACAACAAGGGTGTGCCCATAGAACATATCTTAAAACTGGCCAATTGGTCTAATGAAGATACCTTTCGCAAATTCTACTTGAGATCTGCTGAGCCAGGTATTACTGACTCAGGGGTTAATGTTATAGATCTCGTATAAGGTCAATAAACATCTCATGTTTAAGTCACTTTGTGTTACCTTGTGGACTGACCTTTTGTTGTGTCCATTGGCTATGGTGCTCTAAAATCGCAAATTAAGCCCATAATACGGAGCATATCGGAAGGGAATTTTAAAATTAGACGAGAGGTTACTTACCTTGAAGTGCAACTGTAATTCTCTGAAGATATGCGGAGCATTATGGGACAAGTTTCCCTCCCAGCATCTTTTGCCCGCCCTTTCTTGTCCTATACCTTCGCCAATGACTCACACTTTCAGAAAGAACTGATTATTATGCAGCGCGCTTGGGGTTATATACCGTCCTCATTTGCATTTCAATTACTTTGGAGAGTGACCGCTGACTTGTTAGTATCGAAGGAAGTATGCAAATTAAGCCCACAATGCTCCGCATATCTTCAGAGAATTACAATTACACTTCAAGGTAAGTAACTTCTCGTCTAATTTTAAAATTCGATCAATATTTTTGCGATCTCATTGGGCCTTGTTTCGTAGAGAGTTTTAGTTATGCATTTCAAACAGGCACCACGTCCATCCAACAGCGAAGAGGAATAATCTATCTTATTCCTAAAAGAAACAAGAACCTAAGAAAATTGGAAAATTGGCGCCCTGTTACCCTGCTGAATACAGATTATAAGATTGCAACCGCGACTATTGCGCAGAGGATAAAAGAGTTTTTACCAGAGATCATTAATTGTAATCGGACAGGGTATATCAAAGGAAGGTACATCGGGAAAATGTCATTTAATTTAATGTTAATTAATGATATTTGTCATTTTACTAAGCAGGAAAGCCTTCCTGGTCTAGCAATCTTTGTCGACTTTAAGAAGGCTTTTGATAGCATAGAGTGGCCGTTCCTACGAGAAGCTTTGGAAGCAATAACTCTTGGACCAGATATATTGCAATGTTCCCGCGTTTTTTTATAATCAAATTTCTAGTTGCGTGACAAATAACGGCGTTGCGTCTGACTTTTTTCAATTGCATAAAGGCGCCCGCCAGGGGTGTCCCTTGTCCGGAGTCCTTTTTGTCATCGCAATATAATTTTTTAGGTTGTGCTTTGGACCGCAGCTCGGAAATTAAGGGCATCGAGATAAAAAAACGCTTTATAAAATATACGGCTTACGCTGACGATTTAACAGTGTTCTTACAAGACAGTGCGTCTGGAGAGAGGTTTTTCATGTTGCTGGAAAAGGTCTAGAAATAATAAATCTAAAACGGATGCGATCTGGTTGCGCCGAGATCGTAATAGAAGAGATTATCCGCTGGACATAAATGGCCCTTGGATGCGCATTCTCGTACTCGCCGGTCGCGAACAATTATTTTAACTTTGATGAGCGATTGGGAAAATTGGAAACCTCATTAAACATGTGGAGAGGCATAAACTTGACCTTCATTGGTAAAATAAATATTGTTAAAGTCTTAGGCTTGTCTAAGCTGGTCTATCCAACTAGCTCGTTGCGAGTTCCGCTTAGCTTTAGTAAAAACGTCGATGACATTATTTTAAGTTTTATCTCGAACGGGAAGCCGCCGAAAGTAAAACGAGTCACGCTTATTGGCGGAAAAAAGTATGAAGTTAGGCTGGGTGAAGAGATTTTTAGATGAGTCCCGCACACCATTGAAAATTATTCCTTTTACAGTCTTTGACAAATTTGGTGGTAAATTTCTTTTTATGTGCAATTATGATATTGCTTTGTTAGATTTTGGCAAAAAGGAAAACTTCCTCCATTTTATTTAGATATTCTTCATATATGGGGCGAGCTTGTTAGCGAGCAACCGTCTGCTTCACGCAGGTGGTACAACCAAATCTTATGGAAAAATAGAAATTTGAAAATCGGAGGAAAATCGTTTTATTTTAAGAAATGGCATGAAGCGGGCATTACTTGTATACATGATCTATACAATAATGAAGGAGCCCTGATGACCGTAAAGGAAGTGTTAGATAAATATCAGTTAGGTTTCCTTTTTTTTTACAAGTTATGAGTGAACGTAGTATTGTAGCTGCTTATGTGGATAGCGTTGTTTTAGAAGAGGAAGAAGAAAGGACGACTTCCTTTGATCATAAGGCTTTGGAGTTTTTAAGCAATTTACCATGCGCCGCCTACAGAAAACTGTTAGTTGAAGGGGTCTTTGCTCCTCCTACCGCCCAAAAGCATATGGATGTCTCAGCGGTTGTCGAGCTAGACGGCCACGTTTTTTTACTCTCTCTCTTCGGAGAGAAATTAACTTGAAATATAACTAAATTCGTAGTGAGTTGAAAGAGGAAAAAGAAGGTACAATGGCTACTGTTTTACTGCCAATCGAACCTTTCTTTTCTCTTTACTCTTTTTCTAAATAACCTATCAATTTTCTATATATAGGGCACATAACTAGCTTGCTATAGAGTGCCCTATCTCTTCAAAAATACAAAAATAAAAAATAAAAATGTAATAATAATCAGTATTTAATGTAAAATATTTTTCTTTTTTGAAGAGATGAATAATTAAAAACTGAAAACTGAAAGCATATCCTTGAATCCGGTATTGATGTGGACACATTAAGCATATTTATTCTCTTTATTCAAACATCGGAAACGTTTGTAGAAATGTTTCAGTATAAAATTATACACGGTATTCTACCCTCTAACATTTTCTCTTTATAAAATGAAATTAGTTGACTCACCCGAATGTAATTTCTGTAGTAATTAATTTTTAGACGCTTTTTATCAAATGGTTTCACGATAAATCAGGCACAGATATTGTTTTGTCGGGTACAGATATTCTTTACGGCTTTAGGCCTAACGATAAAAGGTTCTACGGCCTAAATCACGTTATCTTTATTGCAAAATATATCATTTTCAAGTGCTATTATAAAATCCAACTCTGTGCCTTGGTAGATATTTACCAGCTGTTGAAGCTAAGCTTATTATTGAAAGAAAAATTGCAATAAGATGATAAGAATTAAAACACTTCGAAGTGGAATTTTTTGCGCCTAATTGTCTTGTTTTTAAGGTACAGATCGTGTGTTCCTAGATATGTGCGCACGTGTCATGTAATGTCCTTTCGTGTTTGTGTGTGTTCTTTTTTGCTCTTTTTTTCATTTCGTTTTCAATTTTGAGCAAACTTCGCAGAGTCACGGCGTGGGTTCTTAGGTTCGTCAGACGTTGTAAGGAGAAGGCAAAGAATACAGAAGAGGATAAGTTGGGAGCCTCGTTGACAGCGCAGGAAACTAGAGAAGCAGAAGAATTCTGGGTGAAGTACGCGCAGAGCGAGAGATAGTTGGAGGAGAAAGTCAGTCTCAACTTGGGAGAACCAATAGCCAAGAGTAGCACGTTGAAGTCCCTTACTCCGTTATTGGACAAGGAGGCGGTATTTCGAGTCGGAGGAAGACTATTGCAAGCGGAACTACCGTACGATGTTCGACACCCTACATAACTGGATTGATAGTCCGAGAGGTCCATCAACGCTGTCATCGCATGGGTGTGAACTATGTTCTCGCAGACGTACGACAGCGTTACTGGGTGATCGATGGCAGGGAAGAAGTAAAGAGATGCGACAGAAGATGTTTGAAGTGCCAGCGAAGAAGGGTAAAGCCTGGAAGTCAAATTATGGCCCCGTTACCTGTGCCACGACTCGGAGAGTTTATGAGGGCTTTTTCTAGCTACTGTGTTGACAATGCCGGCCCGTTCATTACCAAGTTAACAAGACGTGTCACCGCTAAGCGATATTTATGCTTGTTCACTTGGAAATGGCAAACTCATTGAGTGCTACGGATTTCCTGCAAGCCTTCAGTAGAATGGCAGCAAAGAGGGGAAAACTGGAAGAGGTCACGAGTGACAATGGGACGAACTTTGTGGGCGGTGAGAGGGAGCTTCGGGAATTGTTTGAGGAAGCAGAGAAGAAGAAGATTTTAAAACGACTACGCCGCAGATCGTGGTATCAAGTGGAACTGGAAACCACCACTGGGATACCATTTTGCAGGGGTATTTGAATCGCTAGTGAAGGTGAACCTGCGTTGACACCCAATCACTTCCTTATAGGACAGTTGGGTGACCAACTGGCTCCGAGAGGATCGGACGATATCGACTTCAACCGGAGGAATAGATGGATGCTGATACAAAGTTTTGTGAGCAGTTTCTGGAGACGCTGGCGTAAAGAATTCCTCGCAAGTCTCAACACCGGAAGAGCCTGAAGACTGGAGACGTTGTGCTTGTCGTGGAGCAGAATGCACCAAGAGGAGAGTGGCCGATTGGTCGCATTGTTGGCGTGTTTCCAGACAAAGAAGGACATCTGCGAGTAGTCAAAGTCAAGTTCAAGGGGAACACTTATATTAGGCCCATAGCAAGGGTGTGTCCCCTAGACATTATCAATAACTAAGTTAGTAAGAGCTGTCCCGGACCCGCTCTTAAAGGGGGGACAATGTTGGGGCGGGAAGCCTGTGCCCTAGGGGGTCTGGGAAGAGCAAGAACTCGAGGAGAAAAATGGCGGACTGCATGTACGCACAGAGAACATTGTGTTGAATAAAAAACAGTAACAAACTATCCGCAGTACCATCATATCTCCAGAACGAAAGCTCCAATAACGACCAAACTTGACAAAAGTTGTATTTAGGTTAAGGTCTCGGTCAGGGTAAATTTTGGCACATTGCTCAAATTTCCGATGTTTGCCAAGTTTGAATCGTTGGGCTAGGAAGTACATTTTCCCGAAAAAAAATTCTGAAAAATTAATGTTAAACCAGCGAAAACCACTTTTCTTTGTTCCCGCCATATTCCGCGCTCGAAAAATGATTGACGTGTGATGTCAATCACATGGGAAAAGGAATCAGGTGTCAATTTACGGCGCGTGTCTCACACACACAACAAAAGCTACTCAAAGCTTTCCATCGATATGATCACAACTCTCAAGAACTTCAAATGAAACCTCGCAAACGAAAAGCGGACTGCCCCTGGACTAACACTCAGAAATGAAAAATACCCAAGCGTGAATCGAAAGAATTTTCCCACACAGTGAAGCAGGATCTCGCCAAAACCGACAAGGGATCTGGGTTTAGCAAGAGACGTTTCAAGAGGAAGAGGCGAAGGCTTCTAGTGCGAAGAGTGTTTCTGCTCGAAAGCTTTCAAAAGCAGACTCCCAACTTGATGAGTTAGCTACTGCTGAAAGAGACCATATCATTGAGGATGTCGGGCTGCTTAACGAGGCCATCGAAAATTCACTAGTCTGCAAATCATGCCACGGTCCCGTCGAGTGCAGAGAGATCGAAGCCCGCCATGGTCAAGGTGCGAAATTGAGCTTCGAATGCTTAAATGAGGATTGCGCTCGAATTCCTCTTCCATTTAACTCGACCGGTAAGCCTGCGAAGCTATTCGATATAAACAGAGCTTCTACCCTGGCATTCCGAGCCATTGGCAGAGGCCATCTGGCAGCAAAGAAAATGTTTTCGCTACTGGGACTCCCCACCCCTGTTAACAAAAAGTCATGGTGTGAAAACACCAAAATCATTGCAGACGCTTGCAGTGAACTTTTTGCGAGAAGAGCTAGAGCTTGCAGTTGCAGAGTTAAAGGAACAAATCAAGCCGGACAAATACGTTTTTTTTAACAACCGCCGACTCTTTTGATGGGTCTTGGTGCAGCCGTGGATGGGCAGCAAGAGATGGGGTTGTTGCGGGAATGTCCCTCGTAACGGGAAAAGTCATTGATGTAATCCATCTGAGTAGCGCGTGCAGCACATTCGAGAGACTCGAGAAGATGAGAGATGATGGAAAGTTGACAGGTGAGAATGATTTGTATACTACTTACTACGATACTACACTCAGCAAGTAATTTGTTGGAAAAGTGGAGTTTTCCGGAAAATTTACCCTCAAGACACAGTATTGTGACGCTGGAAGACTCAACCTGAGTTCCCCCTTCCATAAACTGCTGATTTACATTACTAATGACCTCGCTTCAAGAAAGGCCCCCTGCCGCATGCCGAAATAAATGAAGTGAGCCACATAGCCTTTTTTGTATGTTTTGCACTGGTCTCCCTGATTTTGGTGCAGAAAATGACGCACGTGTGTCGTGTGAGTCAGTACGGGCTGTCTAAGTCCGAAGAACCCGCTAAAATTGATAACGCAAGCCTATTACACAGAAAAACTATTTGACTTCGGAATTGTTTGTATACTTATTATATCCCAGTAAGGGAAGAGAAGAAACAGGTAAAGTAAAATTGTTCTAAGAAATTTTTAGTTTATCATAGGTTTTTTTTTAGAGAATTTCATTCATGGCTTAGCGTGCGCTCTGTAGGCAGTGGCAGCGGTGTAAGTTTGTTCAAACTTGAATGAATTTTTTTTTTTCAAACTTGAATGAATTTTTCTCAGCTCAAATCTTTCGAATTAAAATTATCCCTGCACATAATAGTAAGTATTCTGTAATAGAACCATTTAGTTTTGAATGTCTATGGTGCTTTCGGCTGAGGGAAATGAGTTCTTTTTTAGTTTATGTGGGAGATTTCAACATGGCCGCGATGGCGGCTTTGTCCCTAGCTGAAAAAATCGCTTGAATTAGAACTTAGCCAAAGGTGAATCTTTTCCAACAAAAACACGCCCACTTGAGAGATTTCCTTCTTCTCTTCCGGTGTATGTCCTTCGTTTTGCGATACAGAGAATATTATTCATGGATTTGCTTTGTGTAAATTTGTCACTCATTTCGCCTTCGCGCGAACAGGAAAGCAAGGCACTGGTGTACGTTTGTTCAAGCTGAATGAGATTTATTCTCAACTTAAAGCTTTCGAATAACAATTATCCCTGCACATTCCTGACAGTAATCTGTGAGAGAACCATTTAGGTCTGAATGACTATGGTGCTTTCGGCTGTGCGAACTGAGTTCTTTTTCGTTTCTGTGGGAGATTTCAAAATGGCGGCGATGGCAGCTTTGTCCCTCGCTTAAGAAATCGCTTGAATTAGAACTTAGCCCAGGGTGAATCTTTTCCACCCAAAACACGCTCACTCTCGAGATTTCCACCTTCTCTGCAGGTTTGTGAACTTTTTTTGGCGACACAGCTTCGGGCCTAAGCGGGGTGAGTGCGAACGATTTAGCCAATCAGAAACGTTTGCGCAGACAACCCGATTATAATAGTATAGATAATTGCCTTTTCACATTTAAAATCATTCTGTCACTTTATAGAATATAGTTGTCTAAACTGAATTCTCCTTTTCAGGATCAAATCAGAAATATCACAGTTTTTACTCATAATATTTCATCCTTGATGCCTCAACTATTACATCCATTTTTTTACAGTTGTTGGCCTTCACTTAAAGATGAACTGTGGGACACCATATCGGTTAAAATGTCCATATCTCAAACTGATCTTTTCTAGCTTCTTCGAATATTTCATTTTACCTGGATGCACATTATCAACAATGACTTTGCTGAAAGGAAGGTTCCATAATACTTTAATTGTCCATGGACGAGCTGCAGATGATTTCTTTTTCATTTTTCTGTTGATTGCCTTCTGCCATAAGCGAATTGTTCGTGCGAGCATCCTCGAAGGCTGGGCTAAGTGGTATTTGAAGGCAGATTCAAAAGGAAATTTCTATTTTTTTTATGACGGCCCGTGTTAGCTGCAGTACTTCGTTGCTTATTTTTTTAGCCAAAGTTCGATTAACGGCGTTGTTAATGTAACATTTGACGTTTCGTGGATTTTGACGAGAAGGTCCGCCATCTTGAAAACAGCAGTGTTGCGCGATGCCGCTGGTGTTAAGTATGCGGGCGCAGTTCCCTGAATTCATTTCGAAATGGCGCGAAATTCAAACCTCTCAGCCCGGTGTGTAACTAACAGAAGAAGCCGGAGGTAAGACGAATCTATTCACTTTTTACGCCTAAGTGGAGCCGAGAATGAGTCGACACAGGGAGGAAGCAACGAGCGAAGCCGCTACGGAGGGTAAACGGAAAATAACTCTCACAGTGAAGGCTCTTCAGAATGCTATAGACGAGAAAACAAAAAAACATTGAAAAAGTTTGGAAACAGATTCGTGAGAGTATACAAGTCATAGAGTCGGATGGGGAGATAATGAAGAATTGTTTTTTCAAACTCGAAAGCTTGGCACAAGGTCACGGAAAGGACCTTGACGATTTAATCAGTTTGAGTAAACAAGATAATGCACCGGAGATGAATGGGAGTATTGTAGAACAGCACCGCAACAATGCGAGCCACGTTAGCGATGTATTAGTTAACATTAAGCATCAACTTTTCTCTGACAAACTGTCAGCAAAGCCGATGCCGCGCGCGGAAGCCAAAAAATCACCAAAATCAGTATCGATTGGCAGCGTACATTCCAGAAGATCTAAGGCTTCCACGTCTAGTTCTGCTGCGAGACTGCGCGCTATAACAGAAGTCGCTGCTGCTAAAAGGCAGCGGAGTTCGAGCGAGTGATAGCGCAGCGAAAATGGGAGTTGAAAAGGCGCGAGGCAGAGTGCGAACACGAGACTGCCTTTCTTTCGGCCGCTCAAAAGGAAGCCGTAGCGACCGCTAAACTGGACGCTATCGACGACACCTTGCTAGATTTCGAGGAGAATCGAGTAGACCTAGCACCGCGCTCACCATCCGAAGATAGAGTTAGCGACTGGGTTAATGCTACTATGAAAGCCTCGCTTCTAGTCACCGAGCCCGAGTCACGCAAATTTCCTAGCGCGAACGTGACCACTCAAGTGATATTGCATGACCCGCCCAAAACTCAACAAGCAGAGTTGGCATCGTCCTGTCCCCCAATCGCGATAAGGCCTCCCGTGACCTCATCAACACCTTTCAACACGCACTTTAACGAGATAACGGGGTCACAGCTTGTAGAAGCGCTAACTTTCTTGAACGAACAAATAGTCTCCGGTTTGGCACGACGAAGCTTGCCAAAGTGCCACCCGGATGTTTTCTCTTGGGACCCGACTTTATTTTATGCCTGGAAAGCCGCCTTCAAGGCTATGATCGAGGACGCGCACGTTTCTCCCCAACAGGAGATTAACTACTTGCATAAATACACAAGCAGCGAAGTTCAGCAAACTGTAGATATTTTCGCAAGCTAACTTTTAAATAATCCTAAAGGCTTGTTATCTGATCTTTGGAAAGAGTTGGAGAGGCGTTTTGGCAGTCCCGCTGTGATAACGAGCACCTTGTTAGACCTCTTACAGCGCGCCGCAGAATTCAAGGAGAATGAGCACAATAAGCTACAACAAATCGCTGACATGCGCGCAGACGTAGAGAGCCAGGTCACGCAACTTCCGGGTCTCGCTTGCCTTAATTTTGCTCACGCAATCGCCCCCCAGGGAAAGTGGGAAAAAGAGGTCGTGAGTTTTGCAGAGAAAAATGGAGATCAATATCCGAGTTTTTCACTTTTCCAGAAAGTTGTTGAAAGGCAAGCAAAGATTAAGAACCACCCTAACCTCTCGGCAGGACTCTCGCCCAAGACCCCCGCGCCTAAGAGTAAAACACAGCAACCTGTCTCTAACTCTGTAAAGAAGGCGCTAAAAACCAAAACAAGCCCTGCAGAAAGCGAACCCATGCCCATGAATCCCCCGTCACGCTAGGTAGAAGGGAGCAATTTCTGTGTTTTTCACGAGCGCGAAGGACATCGCCTTACCGTAAGCAGGACCTTTGAAGCTAAAACTCTTCAAGAAAGGACTGAATTTATTTTAAAGGCTGGGCTCTGTCTAAAGAGCACATAGCGGCCGCATGCAAAGTAGAAATTAGGTGCGCGATTTGTGGAGACAAACGTCATATAGCCCTTTGCACAAAGAGCAAACCTTTGAGGAGACAGAGGGGGAGGATTATCTTGTAATATGATCGTTGTTTTAGACATATATGCTAGGGACGCGCCTGACAACGTGAAACGGGTGTACGCTATCTTGGACGATCAGAGCAACGCCTCGCTGATTAGCTCCAAGCTCGCCGACCAGCTTTGTGCGCAAGGACCCGAGGAGCTGTACTTCCTAGCCACAGAAGAGAAGTACGGACTCCGAGTATCAAGCCTGGCTGTGAGATCCACGGATGGTTTCACCACGGAACTGCCAAACATGGTAGAGTACGACAACATTCGCCAGATCCCGACACGCGAGATCCCGACACCAGAGATGTCGAGGAGATTTCCACACCTACGAGGAGTTGCGGATTACATCCCGCCCTTAGACAACAAGGCAGGCATCCACCTCCTGATTGGTAGAGACGCCCCCGAGCTACTCAAGGTTCGAGAGTCCAGGAATGGCCCCCGCGGAGCACCATGGGCACAGAAACACTCGCTCGGATGGACAGTCTCAGGGCAAGTATGTCTCGACATGTCTGACGGGTCTACGCACGTGCGCACACGCTGTACGAAGGTCGGTGCACGCGACTCAGCCTACGACTTAGTGCCATGTCACAACTCCATCACAGTCGCGGAGAGTTTTGAGCTGAAACGCGGAGCGGAATCAAGAAACGATGCCTTCCTCTCAACCGAAAAAGACAACGTGCCCACGCTGTCCTTAGGAGACAAGGCGTGTTTGAAGTTAATGGAGACTAGTATCCACAGAAACGCCCTGGATAACTGGGAGATGCCCCTACCGTTCCGGACCCCGTCGCCCAGCATGCCAAATAATCGCAACCAAGCAGAGAGCCGTCTTAAGAATTTAGTGAAGTCTTTCAACCGCAAACCAGATTTGGAGAACGAGTACAAAGAATTCATGGAGAAAGTCATTAGCAAGGGCCACGCCTCCCTGCTATCCCCTGGCGAGATACAATCGCCCAGTGGCCGCGTCTTCTACTTAAGTCACTTCCCAGTCTTTCATTCAAAGAAACGGAGTCTGAGAGTCGTGTTTGACAGCTCCCTAGATTTTCAAGGAGTCTCACTAAACAAAGCCCTAATAGCCGGGCCAGACCAGATGAACAGCCTGATAGGCGTGCCCATGCGGCTTCAGGAAATATAATGTTGCAGTTATGTGTGACGTGGAACAGATGTCCCACTCTTTCCACGTCAATCCGGAGCACAGAGACTTTTTGAGATTTCTTTGGTTCGTCGACAATGACCCGAGCAAACAAGTAGTCGAGTACAGGATGAACGTGCACCTCTTTGGCAACGGCCCCGCTGTCGCCACGTTCGGGCTTCGTAAGACCGTCAACCACGGCGAGGAGGCGTGCAGAGAGGAAGTGAAGCAATTCGTTACACGAAACTTTTATGTCCACGACGGGCTTATATCGGTAGATTGCGCTCAAGCGGCCATAGATCTCGTTGCGGATACTCAAGTTGTACTTGCTACCCGCAACCTGCGACTACACAAGGTTGTATCGAACGAACCAGTGGCTCTAGAAGCTTTTCCCGCTGACGACCGCGTCAAGGTCATACGAGACTTCGATCTGCGCCAGGACACCCTTCCGATACAAAGATCACTCGGAGTACACGGGGATTTAGAGCAAGACGGCTTTACCTACAAAGTAACCCTTCCCGACAAGCCTTTCGCGAGAAGAGGCGTCCTTTCGATAGTCAACTCGTTGTATGAGCAGCGTATTAGCAGCCCCGACTGTGTTAGAAGGAAGGAAGATACTACATCATTTAGTGGCTATGGGAAAGCACGCAAGCAGCGACAGTCCCCCCGGATGGGACGACCCCCCACCAGACTCGCTTGCGTTACGCTGGAACAACTGGAAGGATTCCCTACAAGGTCTCGAAAGAGTCATCGTCCCGAGGTGTTACAAACCAAAGGAGTTCGGGACGATCTAGAGAGCCGAGTTGCACGCATTTTCCGACGAGAGGCAAGACGCTATCGGAGCGGCCGTGTACCTCAGGCTCTTCAATGAGCAAAACGAAGCCAGCGTCTCGCTTGTATAGTCCGACTAGCATACCGCGCCTGGAGCTGTGTGGTGCCGTCTTAGCAACCGAAGCTGTACAGAAAGTGCGCAAGGAATTAGACATGGAGATAGCAGACGTTACTTTCTACACAGACTCCAAGGTAGTCTTGGTCTACATCAGGAACGAAACCCGACGGTTCCACGTTTATGTCGCCAACAGAGTTCAAGCGATACGCAATTTCTCTAAACCAACCCAATGGACGTACATAGAAAGTGAAAACAACCCCGCCGACCAGGCTACGCGAGGTGTAAAGGCAGTTAAGTGACATGAATCGGCATGACTTAATGGCCCAGAGTTCTTAAGAAATGGCGAAGAAATCGAGGCGTTATCTGAGGTTGAGACCCCAAGTGAGAGCGACCCTGAAGTTCGGACGAAAGACGTCACGGCTGTTAAGATCGACCTTAGCAAGAATATTAAGAGCGGTCTAGGTCCTGATAGGTTTTCTCGCTTTTCCACTCTGTCCTTGCGCGCTAGCAATTCTTATTGTCAAAGTTAGAGAGTTCAAACGACGGCGTGGAGAGGAGAATAAGCGCAATACCCGGAGCAACGCCAAGCGCACGCCAGACCTTCGGAGGGTACCTACGCCTACGGTCGACGTCCTCAACCAAGCAATGACGGTCATCATTCGCGCCGTGCAACAACATTCCTTCGCCGCTGAGATGGTAGCCGTTAGTAACGCTACGACTGTACAGGAAGACCACCAACACAAAAGAAAGGCGACCCTCAAGCAGTCCAAGTTGTACGGCTTGGATCCCTGCCTGGACAGCCAATCGATAATACGAGTGGGAGGTCGACTTAGACACGCTGAGCTCGAGTACGTCGAGAAGCACTCCGCCCTTCTACCGAAAGACCACCGTGTCTCGTAACTGATCATCGAGCACTGCCATCAAAGAGTACACCACCAAGGAAGACAGATTACTGGCGGTGCAGTGCGCGAGGCTGGCTACTGGATTATAGGAGCACATGGCGCCGTTGCACAAGCGCTAAGAAACTGCGTGGTTTGTAAGAAGCTGCGTGGACGCCCCCTGGAGCAACACGTGGCTGATATCCCGGTTGACAGGACCCAAGTAAGTCCACCATTCATGTCAATTGAGTTTGATGTATTCGGCCCCTGGATGGTTAGTATGCGGAGAACAAGAGGAGAAGTGGCTAACTCTAAGCGCTGGGGCCTCGTGCTGACCTGCCTCAGCAGTAGAGCCATACATATTGAGGTACTGGAGGCAATGGACGCCAGTGCCTTCATATGCGCACTGCGTAGATTCTTTGCGTTACGAGGTCACGCCACGCTTCTAACGTGCGACCGTGGCACCAATTTCGTGAGCGCCAAAACGGAGTTAGATCAAGCACTCGCAGACATGGATAAGGGGAAAATCGAGCGCTACTTAAGAGAACAAGGCTGCACATGGGAGTTCAACCCTCCCCATGCCTCTCACTTCGGAGGCGTGTGGGAGCGGCAGATACGCCCTGCCGTGCCTCCACCGGGCGACTTTCTTCCCGCCGACATCTACGCTCGTCGCCGCTAGAGGTCCAGATGGTCCAGATGGAGGCGTGAATACCTACAGAGCCTCCAACCCAGACGGATGTGGTGTAATACAACAAGGAATTTGCAAGAAGGAGATGTTGTGCTCCTCAAAGACCCGGATGAGCATCGCAACGACTGGCCACTTGGTCGAGTGACAAAGGCGGAACAGTGCAGATGGCAGAGCAAGGAAGGCAGAGATAGTTGTAGTTAGGAAGGGAGAGAAGAAGACTTTCCTACGACCCATCAAAGAACTGGTTCTGTTGGTTCCAGTGGACACAACAGACACTGACCCAAAGTACAGACTATATACAATAACAAGGATGAACGTCATCCTTGGGCGAGGAGTATCATGAACTCGCACATTCGTGTGCTAAGAACTCATATTTGTTTTATTAACTTTTATCATTTGACACTTGATTTGAGCTTATTATTAAAATGATTGACAGCTAGTTGTAACGCAATTATTATAAGCCATTTAAATAGTATCCTGGGCGTGTATTATGCTCAGTTACTCAAGTTGGAACGTGGAGTTTGTAGTTTTCGGAGTTTAGAGTTAAAGGAGTATGAAGTTTGCAGTCAACGGAGTTTTGGAGTTCAGTGGAGTTTACGGAGTCAAATAGTTTTCTACTAGCTACTTGGAGACGGGATCAGATGTAAGTTATAAATGTTGTTACCAGCTTTGATTTAGTAAGTTTTGCTTAGATTGGTAGTTTATCGCTTAGTCCTGCTCCACGAATTGTAATATTTTTCTAGTTTTCACCGCGTGTACTGTAAATAGCTGATTAAACGTGCTCTTAATTACGCTGGTGCCGTACTGTGGTTGAGCTGGCGAGCTGGACGCACAACACCCCGTGTCTGCTAGCGTCGAGAACGCGACAGTATTCCTTGCTAAAATGGGAGGGTTTAAGCTAAGCCCAAGAAGAAAAAGCTTATATCACTTGTGCAGAAATATTGAAAACTAGAACACTACCGTTTTAATTTCTCCAGTATTTATTATGCCAATGAGCTTTGAAATAAAGAGCTTCATTATTTTTGTTGTACATATTATCATTATCACAGGGACATCTTGGCAAATAATCAGTCTTGCAGTTCCCTGATCAACAAATGTTTTTAACAATAATTATTAGAACCTTCAGTTCATACACAATCATTTTTAGCTCATTCAGTGCGCGCGAAGCGCTCAATGGAGGATCGAGTTATTGCGTTTGTGGGAAAACTGAGTTAACTCAAAACCTGCGTAACACGAGCCAATCAGCTTTGCTGCTTTCGAAATTGTTCCCGGTGTTGGAGTGCGTTTTGCATTGTGGGTAAAATTGGACAAAACGCTTCGATCAACAACTGAGGCCTACATTTACCTACTTTTTGCCTCTTTTAGGTAAGTAACACCTCTTTATTTGCAATTCCTACACTTGCTTTGCAACCTACCAAACATATACAGCAATACAAGTGGCCTAGAATCTCACTAAATCGTTTTCAGAGCTACATTTGGTTCGACGCACAATCACAGACTATATACTAACTGTAGATCCAATAGATCACACTTTTAGTGATTGTTGGTGTCCTTGGGTCATTCTACAGTGATCATAAGTCAGTCTGTTCCCTTGAAATCAAACATTCATTATTATTATTCAGTAAAACACAACAGCTACCATTAGTGCTGCAAAAGTTTCCAATAATTTGCGTATAATCACCAACTAATGGTTTGAAATAAAATCTTATGTAAGCTATCTTACCGTTCTTAGATGCCAAACTGGCATCTCATTTGGACGTTTGCTGGGTCCGGGGTATTATTGGGCATGGCAGGTAAGCAATCAAGCGCAGATTTTGCGCTTTCCTGTCACGTTCCGATTTCAATAAACATTGTATACTTAAACAATTATTCGCCGAAGGAAAAGTGAATTGTGGCGAGTAGTCCTCGAGACCGGAGGTCGAGGAAAGTTTTCGCCATTATTCACGGAGCCCGATGGGAATAATTGTTTTAGTATATACTACACGGGAACATTCCAAGAAAAAGGAATCCAAACTACAAAATGTGGCATTTGCCGACATAGTTTTCTAGCCTCCTTCTGCACGCGTGACGTTTGTCACGCACGCGATTTTACGTCTTCACTACAACCATTCAGCTACTAAGCATATGATGGAAACTTGCTGCTGTTTTAGAGAAGTAAACACGCTCGAAATCACTTGTTTTAAACCCTTAACAGTCTACGGTACATATATTTGGCAATACCTTGTTCTGAGCCTCTATCTCATGCAGCGCCATCTTTTAAGCAGGAAGCGACGTTTCTCTAACTTTTTTCTAACTTTCTGGCGCCTATTTCATGGTCAGACTGCAACAACTGGGCAACTTATGAACAGAGTGAGCTCAAAGCAAATGCTAAAAAGCATACTGCAGTGCCTACAGGTCTAAAAGTAACCAAAAAACGGCTAAAGTCTATAGGACAAACAATCTATTCAGAGTATAATGAAAAATGCAAGGACAACTTCAATAAATCTCTTAGTGATATTCTAGTCCTTGTCCCAGAAGCTTCACTGGAGAGAAAGTTTTCTCCTGTCGAAAAAAGGAAAAGAAAAAGAGATGATCAGCGTACAACTAAAAAAGAACTGGAGGAAAAAATGTACACTAAAAATGACATTACAACACATTTGAGATCTAATTCATCATACAGTTCCAGAGAACGCCAAAGGATGGCCAACTCATTTGAGACCATTGACGAGGCAACTGAAAGGGTTCGTGTTACAACACCTGAGAAAAAACACAGATCCCATACAGCAGCCATTGAAAATATTACAGGCGATATAGATAAATTGGTGAATGAAATGAAAGACTGGCCTCATGGACCTATCAATTGGTCTGAAAAGGCCAAGCTGTATAACATTAGGTACAAGAACAGTACTCAGACACCAGCTAATGGGGGTCAGATGCTTAAAGCTTTTCTGGATAAAAAAGAGGGAGTTGACAACTCACGCTTCACCGACATTTCAGACCAGCATAAAGGTAATGTCAGGGTCACAATTACCCTATAATGAGCATTTTATTCTTAAGGCTGACTTTAAAAAACACCAACAGAATAGAAATGATTAACATAGAAAAGCCTGGCACCAGAGCATTGAAACGTAAAATTAATTAATAATATCCCTATTTTTTGTAATTAATTAATACAATATCCCTTTCCTAATAAGGATCATATTGAGTATCATACAGCTGTTTTGCTGTCAGACCATAGTGAGGTACGTACATACATGTATCATCACAATGATATATTTGATTTTCTACCAGTGCTGCCCTTTTGTTTGATTTGGGCTTGAGCGATAACAAGGCAGACAAACCTCTTATTGAAATAGCTGTATACATCCCCTAGATTGTAGTCACTCCGAATCAAATATGGTGGTAAAAAAAATCATTACAAATACAAGTCGAATAAAATTTTTTAACCTTCCACCTTTTTGTCATAGAAATGCGTACAAGGAGAGCTTTACTGAAACAGAATGGCCAAGCTGTCTCCCTGCCAGTTGCCCGGTCAAGTAGAACACTCCAGGAGGAAACAAATAAACAAATAGCAAATGGAAAATTAGATGTCGGGGTTCCTGTTGCACAGACGCAGGTCGCAAAGCTGTCAATAAACAAAGAAGGTGATGTCGCAGAACAACATGCTAATATTTATGCCAGGAAAATCCCTATGAAGCAAATACGAAAAGAGGCACTTGAAAACAACCATGATTTGCTTAGATTAAGAGATGATGAGTACTATGCCAACTTATCAAGGGACGATATTATCAAACATCTGCAAGCAATTCATGAGAATGCTGAGGGAGTGACTGAAAGCCTCAGAGAGCATCTGAAGAGCTTACAAAGAAAGAGACACTAGTTAATGTGGCATGACCACTCGACTCTTGGCAATCACGGCCACGTATTATTCTGCATGAGAGAGCTATATGGCCCAGCCATCCATCTAACTTCAAAAGAGGCAGCTGAGAAGTTAAAACAAGATGTTGATGTACAAGCAACAATTGAGTACCCTCAACTCTATATTCTGGGGCACAGTAGATCCACAGTTGAAGAACAGCTGTTTGTCCCTACCCGTCAAGAAGACCTACAGGAGGTGAACCAGCCCTTGTTAACAAAAGATGGAGTGCCAGTAGAGGATGTCATGTGGATTATGAATGGGGATAGCCCAGCAGTGCAGTTTGAAGATGGGACACAGCAAGGTGGCACTTATGCATGCACTTGTTGTGACAGCAACATAAATTGTTCCTTCGACCTAGAGTACAGCCTCCAGAGAACATACAGACCAAGGAGAAACAACAAACAGTACTAGCTGGGCCAGCAGGACGTAGCGACAACCCCCATCCCTTCAAAAACTTGAAAGTGGCCGAGCTAAAGGTTGAACTTGCAGCACGCGGGAACTCAGTAGAGGGGAAAAGGGATGAATTACAGAAGGAGCTTGCTGAAATGTTGGATGGAACCACAAGACATCCTGCACTCCTCAACAATAACAAATCTGTAGAGGAACTACACCTGACAAACTATGAAGTGTTATGCTTTGAGGCATTACACTGTACCCTCAACCACATCAAGAATGTTTTACAGGACCTGCCCCATCACATCAAAGACATTGATGCTCTAATCAAACTCAAGGAAGTTCTTGCTGTACAGTTCAGCAAGGAAAAACTAAGAGGCGTTGATTACAGAAAGCACATAGGTCATGTACCACCCCCACGATTTCCCGCCTTGACTTGGACGATCATCATGATGGTCAGCGGTAATCCGCGCGAGAGTCGCTTTTTGTTTACAAAAAATTCTAGAAGGCAATGCCAATGGCGGATAGATTGTCGGTGGAAGAAGTTGTTCAGCTCTTCGCCTGCGATGATGAGGAGGGAGAGAAAGAGGAATATAAGCTGACAGAGTGATTGAGGACCTTCTCAGCGAAAAACTCGTTCAAATAATCTCTTTTTGAAGATGTTGGACGGAAGATTTTGCGACTTCTTGTCCACAATGCTCGAGTTCGAACGGCTAGAAGACAGGCCGAGAAGACATGCATTCAACAGAGCGATCAAACGGTAAATCAATACTTTCTGTTTCGTTCATTTAACGTTATGTAAAAGTACTTCTAGTTCTGTGTTCATCTCTAGCTACTGCACGTCTGCTGTCCAGCTCGACCATACTAGAAGTCCTGTAAATAATTACTGCTTTTGTACTTTTTACTGTTCGCAGATAAAAGGCAGCACTTTGGCTGAGAAAAATAATCTCGAAGAATAACACGGCAGCTCCAATAGAAGAATGGTAAAAGCTGACAAAGACTTCACTGAGCCTGGATGCTATATGGAATCAAACAGAAATGGAGAAGTGATTTCTTTCACCTCTCGTCTAGGTCCTTAGTTTTAAGGTACAAAGAAAACTTTCTCTCAAAAAACTTCCCTAATACATGTACACTAAAACACTACACTTGTTTGCAAAGAAATTATTATGTTTGTATGTTTTTTTCTAGAGAACAAAAGATATAACTTTGTATTTCTCAGAGCCATGTTTATGCGAAGAATGTAAGCGAGTATGTTTTAACTTGTCTGATGTTGTTGTTGCTTTATCTCATTGATCAGGATACAGGAGGAAATGAAGCAATGACATACACAATTTAGACTCCAAAAAAGTTTTTCTTTACCATGTTTGCCTTTGGTGACAAAGGTCAACAACAAATATAAAAAACTAGCTTGCTTTTTGAAACTAGCATCCCAAGAAACAAATACAAATATGCACTAATCAGACATCATTTTGTTTCATTTAAAAGGGTTTTCTCCTTGTTCACTGGGAAGTATATGGGGAGATGAGGGAATCTTTCTGCCGTAAACTACAATAGAACAAATCTGGGCACTTTGTGAAGTTGCTGGTCAGCCGTCATGAGAAAGAGATTTGCCCTTATGTATAGGCAATGCTCAGGACAGCCTACAATTTTCCCCATCATAACTGTGATCTGTAACCTGTCACCAGTTTATTTTAATTTTCAGCAGTTTTAGAGCTTATTGTACAGGTCAGATTTAAAAAATATTTTTTGTGTGGAATTTTTTAGCACAAGAAAAAGAAACTGATAGCCTGGCCTGTAGCTGTGTAGTCATTGCATTTACTAAAACAAAAGCAAAATCCAAGTCTATTCTGTGTGTAGTCATAAAAAAAGGCCACTGCTGCTAGAGGAAGATCCGGCTGATCCGGCAATGGCATATTTTGGTTCCTTTGTAAGGCACTTGATAGAGTACTTATTATTGATGATGATTGACTGGGCAACGGGGAAAAACATTATTTGAGCTTTATGTCACTAATTACTTGAGATACAATGTACTTTCCAGTCTTGCAAAATGCCAAGCAATATTAAATAGGAACAAAGGGAAGTTCTAACTGAATATAAGTGATCTGCTATCTGATAATATCTACTCTGCCCTAAGAGTGGTGGGGACCTCTGGGAAGTGTTTTAATCTTGAAATTCTCAGGGTCAGTGTAACATGTGCCCTCATGTCAGGGCTTTGAGTTCTGGCCTGGTTGCCATGGTCATATAGTAATAACCTGCATATAAGAACCTACAGGATTTAGCCTAAACAGTTTCTTAGATAAGCAAATTCTTAAAATAGGTTCTTATAGTTTCATGAATTTATATGCTATAAAAAAATAAATACTTGAGGAACACAGACAGAGTACTTACTGTAAGCATGAAAGAACCAACAATTTTTACTATAATTTCAGGATCATAATTCATCAGTTTCTACCTAATTCACTTTTACAGCAGCTCCACTGATAAGAACCTAACTTAAAATTTTATGTGTAGTAAACAAATTAGCCTAACAGGTTCTTATAGCAGGCTTTTACTCACTTTTTTTCTCTGGTGAATTCTTTAATTACAACTAGGCTTGCTTTCTCAAGCAATAAAAGGTGAGAAGATATCAAAAGTAAGTACTTATGAAAAGATCTAATTAAGATTTTTATAAGAGTAATGAATATACAGCTGATCTAGTTTTCCATGTTAATTTCAACAAGTATTATGGATAAAAACATTAGAATTGTCAAGCAAAACTTATCTTGCCTGAGGCTAAAGACAGAAATAATTTTCTAGAATAAAAAAGTCCAGGTGTACACTGCTTTTGGTAAATGTGGAACATCTAAAAAATCTTTCAAACCATCTCTTAGAAAAGTGTGTGCTGCATTTTCTGGTAGTTGTGCAATATGGCTTGGGAGTTCTTGATAAAGAAGAGGGAATGGGCTTCATCACCATAGTGATTGCTGTAAAACTAAAAAAAAGTAATTTTGCACTGTGTTTGAAAGCTGAGGAGAAAGCCAAATAGAATTATATACTTTTTTATAAACCAGGAAATAAAAAGTGTGATTCAAGAATTTATTAATACCCTTCCCATGGAAGGGATTTGAGATAATGATCTTTCTGGAATTTGCAGTGAAAAATACAGTGAATGTACATGAGAAATAAATCCACAGGGATTCACACATTTCAGCTCTGTAAATATCTGATGCCACCCATCCAGTTTTACAGTCAACATTCTTGGGAACCGTTGAATATCATAGCATTCAACTCAAGCTCATTGGTTTAGTGATTTGAAGCAAGCAGTCCATGTGACTTTCTTAGAAACATTAAATACATTTTATTATACATATTATTATTTATTGACCCCATTATCCTAGATCTGTTGTCTATGTCATCTTATGAGCTGAGCTATTATTTTTCTTTTTTTTATGTTCATTTTTGTCATTTCCTTTTTGGTTTTGCTGACCAAGTTGCTGGTTCTACTGTGTGCATGGTAGGGTTTGCCTTTGTAGAACTGTTCTCTCTCCAATATTAACTTCTTTTTCTCCCATATCATTATGTAAATCTTGATCCCCCTTGTTCTCATATTTCTGATATAATGGCCACTCTTTGGGATGAAATCTGCAGAATATCCTTTGTACTAGCCACACCCCCTTCAAAAAGATCTGCATCCACCAACTGCATTAATACATTCTGCTACCTGGAGAAATACAAGATGTTTTAAATTGATGAGCAAAATTGTGAAGAAAGAAATACACTTCACTGGTTAACAGTTCCACTCTAATTTGTTTGCATAATAAGGAACCATTATCAAGGTGAGGAAATTCCATTCACCACAGTATTAGGAAGCTGTATGAACCCTGGGTACCTGGGTATGAATTCAGGGCTCAATAAGAGTGTGACTACCTACAATTGTATTACAGAAGCTATATATTTAGCAAACTAAACCTTCCTGTACCACTCTGAGTACTTCAAAAGAAAAATGTAGTAACAAGTGTAATAATATTTTTGATGGTATGATATTTGCACGCATGCATGCAGACTACATTTCACTGTCTGTAAAATTTCTTCTCTAACATCTCCACGTCCTATTTATAGTCACTTTCAACTTTCTGTTGGCCATTAGCTTTACACACTTTTCTCTGGCATCGTTATAGTCGTTATTGACTTTCTCATGAACGCCCCGGTGTTGAATCGCTTCTTTGTGGCGCGGCATTCTAACATTCTGACTAAAACTCAACGTCATTTATTTTAAACACTCATGCAGTACGCTTCAGACGCTTACCTGCGTAACATGGCAGTCAGGCAGCAAAATCGGCAGTTTCCAGCCCTTGAATCTGGTGCGAATCAAAGCAAAATTCAAAAAACTAAAAACATAGCATTTCGGTACATTCATCGAAGTCTTTCGTAAATACCCTTCTTTGTTTCTACAATATAGCATCTCGAAAATAAAACAAGGCTCAAAATAAGCGCTTGAGTTGATTTTGTAGGAATTTACGAAACAAGGGACAAAGAAATTCGTTTTCAAAAATGATTTACCTGCGAACTGCCGCCATGTTTGGTACCACAGTGAAGATCTTGCCGAGGAGAAGGTATTTCCGTCATCCGATTTGCTGCCGAAAGCCAACGATCGCCATACGATGGTCCGAAAGAGCAGCGAAATCAGGGTTCGTAATTTAGTCACCATTCTCCCAAAACGTGCGCGCGTCCAATATGGTGGCTGACACGATCTAGGCGGGAAATCGAGAGGGTGGTACGTGACGTGCGTGAAGACACTTGTCTTTGTGACCATTGCATTGTACCCTCTCGTTAACCGAAGTGTCAAGTTGCTTTTAACTACCCTATGCGAAATGGTGGAGATCTTTTTATACTCAGGATGAGAAGAGAACCCCAAAAATGATCCTTCGGCTCCATAACCTGGCCTGGATGCATGCCATACAATGTAGAAAGCTTCTGTGTCCTCCCAAGAGCCTCACATATAGAAAGCTCTTTGGCATCTACTTTCATACAACTACATCACATGCTGCACAGCACTTGCGTCTTGTTTCTCATCGTTCAACAAATGCTGAAATGTTTGAGAGGTTCTTTGAAAAGTTATCAACAATAACATCTAACACATGGAACAGGAAAATAGAAGATCTGGCAAAGAATGCAGTTCTACATATCAAGCAAGCACCAGCTAGGTCAGGCCTGATAATCAAAGAAGAAAAGGAAATAAGTAGAATTGCTAAGAGTCTTCCAGGAAGGGTAAACACTGTGTTGACGAAAGGTGAACTGGAGACATATGCTGGTGGTTGGGAAGCCAGTCTAAGAATGATTTCTGATTTCATCAAGCCTGGCGAGGGAGTGTGGTGGCAAGAGGGTGATGACTACATTGAGTTTTTTGATGGGCCAACAGAAGAGGGTTTCAGAGACAAAGGGCCACGCCTGCATCATTTCCGCTCCTCCTCTATTCAGCAAGAACAAAAGTATTTACAAGCAACATGGAATGAGTGTATAACCACAGGGATTAAAGTTCCAGCTGCTAAACTCAGAAACACTGATGGGAAGCTCTATAAATCTGAATCATGCTGTTTTCAGATGGAGAATAATAATATGCCAAGCAAAAACCAGATAGAGGAAGACTATGTACATGTAGAAATAGTAGCTGAACCAGTCTGCGGTAATGAGCTTGACAATGATGAGCCTGAGGAGGAGATTGTGCCACAACTCATACAGACTATCCTAAATACAGACTATGACCAGACAGACAGTATACCAAATAATCAACCAACTCCTGAAGACACTGTCGACAGGCAACAACATGATGAGTGTACTAACCTTACTCTGAATCAAGCGTCAATCCAGAATGAGCAAACCACTGATGACCAAACAAATGCAGAACCACCTGCCAAAAAGAGAAGGAAGGCACAAGAGGTCACATCAAAAACAGCGAAGGCTCTGGAGGTTGTATTGGGCTTGACTGAGGAAGTAATCAAGTATGACAAATTGGCACAAGTGTCAAGCAAAACCCAAAGTCAAGATACAATGTTCAAAGATTTGAAACACATTTGGCAAAGGTGCAGGTGTTGATACTTAAAGCCTATAAACACCTGCAGGAAGATCACGCACGAGATCAACATGAACCAAACACAGAACAGCAATTCCGTGTAGCTACGAAATTGCTGGACTTATGGAAGATAACCCTTCACAAATAGTCCAAATCTTTGATGAAAATGGGACTACAAAATTTCCAGATCTTTTAGTCTTCAGAATTTTCAATTATCTATTTATTAATTGTTTAAATATGTGATGATATATCTAAACACAACCTTCTGGAATGTCCAATGAATGATGGTGATTATGTGAAAAGCATTCCCTTTGGTGTGGTATGGGGTCATTCTGGAATTTAAAAAATTCTGGAAAATTGTTACATGTAATAAACAAAAATTAACAGCACAATCCACAATTTTTAACCATGCAAAAAATTCCTTGAAATATAATTGTAGCATAAGGACATCACATTGTATCTATAGACTGTATTATACATGCCTGGAAGGAAAATCCAAGGGCTAGTCTGTGCAATATCAGGAGAAAATAAATAAGCTTGACTTTTAGCTCTTATGGAATAAAATATTGCATAAAATATACACATGTCTGTCTGAAATAATTTTCGGCCTTTATCGCGCTAGTCTTGATTACAATAACCAGTTATTTTGCCAGCAAAAAACAAGAACAAAATATTGTATTTTTGAATGTGGTTTGAAGAATAATTTAACGTCCATCGGCGAGCTTCGAAAGTGCAAGCAAATAGACAAAAAAGCTTTCTTCGACCTACCTTCCAACATTGTAGAGCATCTCTCTCCATTCAGAATGAAAATATCCAAGTGTTCTAACCCAAATTAAATTCCAAATGCTCCCAAAACTATTTGTTTACTCTCTCGTCTTGATAACCACGCGCCGCCATATTGGATTTCAGCTGAGCCTTCCAAGGGCTTCGCAGGGGGTATTTTGATCCCGCGGGTCAAGCCTGATCGTACCCGAGTTTACATTAAGGGTCTTAGTACTTCGATATGTAGGCGATCGACCTTATGCATTCCGTCTCCTTCCATTAATATTTCTAGGGTTCATGCTCTTCTTGTACTCTTTCGCGAGGCTTGGTTAGCTATTCTTTTTACTCATTTGCTGAATACTCTGAATACTCTGCTGAATACTTTTTGCAACTTGTGTACACTGTTTTAACGGACTTGAAAACACATCAAAACGGAGGTTGCATCGAAAAGGGCGTCGAAGGCATGACATTTGTTTTCTAAAATTCACTCGTTTTGTTTTGTAAGCTTTGTGATCTAAAATCTTGCCGTGTAAAATATTTTGTTGTTTCTGTTCTTACTTTGTGCTACATATAAAATGAGCTGCTCGTCTTTAGAAATCATTCTTAGATGTAAGGGCTGGATCTAGGGTTTTACAAAGGTTCAAACCCTTAAAATAAAAATAGGGTCAGCAAAGATGCCAGCCCATGCACATTTTGCGGGAGACTCCAGAGTGTTAACCTTGTCTCCCACTTAATTTTAGGATGACCTGTCTCATATTTCCATAATATTTCCTGTAAAAATAATAGCATATGACATTAAATAGACTCATCTACTTTGATGAGCTCACGTTTGATCGCATACTCCCATGCACTCTCATCAACTCTAATTCCATATGCCGGGTATTGTAGGATATATTCTGAAGTTGAACCCATCTTGGTGGCCTTTCTTCAACCAGTTGAATTTTATTGTATAGGGAGCGAGCGAACAGTAAAAGGGCTGAGATCCCCATAATTTTCGCAGATGCCGTGGCCATGTTTCTGCTCATTTGGTAAGTTTTTCGTGCCTTTTCGGTGTTTTAATTTTTTTTTTTCGCTGCTATGTGTGTCTGTAAGCATTGTTTATATTTTCTACGATTTTACCGTTGTGTGAGGATTGATCGACATAAACGAGTTGAAATAAATGAGTTTTTCGTTCTTTGGTGGAATCGGCCGGCACATTAGTAAAATCCAAAGACCAAAGGGTCTGAAGGGCAGTTAAATACAAGTAAGTGGAACCCAATACAGACAATTCGTAGCACTTATCTGAGAAAATGAATACCAAGCAAGGCATGGAAAGGGTGAGTAGTTTGAAGGAAGAGATAAAGAAGGTTATGGCCGAATGCGAAGTTGTTAAATTAGAATTGGAATCTAAACTCGAGGAACTCACCGTGGATTATATTAGAGCTTTCCGATTTAGCGGAATAAGCTATTCATATTCCTCGATCGTAATTCTCCGGAACGCAAAAGACTGGGCCGATTCTGACGATTTCGACCGAGCGGGCCTAGGACTAGTTTGGGTGGACGCTTGACAACAAAGATGGCGACAGCTGAAGAGCGGCAACCTTCAAAACTCAACAAACCTCTTGCTCTAGAAGAAGGCGATATCCCAGGCGCAATTTACCTCGAGATACGCCAGAGGAATGTAACATGATACAATTGAAACGTTGGCTTCTTTGTAGAGGAGCAAGTACAAGCGGGAGAAAGCAGCAACTTGTTGGAAGGTTTGTGAATTTCGCGCGAAAAGTTCGCGGGAACCGAAACACGATTTACAACTGTGATTCATTTTACAAAGAGTCCTCTTTTTTTTCTTGAAGGGTCAAAGATTACATGAAATCTGGCTTAGCTGCTAAGAATTTGACGGATCCCGACGGTGGAGTTAACCTAGCCAAAAAAAAGGCTCAACTTGGAATACTCGATGTAGTCGAGCCAGAGTTAACAACCTCCTTTCCAGCTGAAGGATTCAGTGAAAGCCTTGCAGATCTGCCAAATGTCAATTTTAAAACGGTATGGACGTATATGGTTTCTTGCTTGGATGCCAAAAAGCAACTGTCAACAGCCAAGCCCCTTGTCAAAGGATTTAACTTCTTCAAGTCAGGACATGTTTTGTCAGTGAAGTCAAACAACAAAGACAACAAAACCTACCTTAAGTCTCAGGTACTACCAAGTATGAAGAAAACATCAGCATACTCATGCTTTATTATTCTCAGAAAACAAGGACTTGTGCAAAGGGCTTACTGTGGCTGCCCTGCAGGCCCTGATGGTCGTTGTAACCATGTTGCCGCAACTCTTTTCTGTCTTGAAGAATTTTGCAAAGTCAGGGCAACTCAAATAGTCCAACAAGCAGAGAATGGTGCATGTACATCAAACCCATGCAAATGGAACATTCCAAGGAAAAGGAAGGGGGATGTAGTTCCTATTAGTCAAATGAAGTTTCAGAAGCATGAGTATGGAAAGGACAAAAGTAAAAGGGTTTTGGGTGCAATACCACAAGGATATGATGTAAGGGCCCCTCATCAGAGGAACTTTTCCAACACTAAACTCTATGAGATTTATTACAAAGTTAAACAATTTGAGGAGAAGAAAGGAAAAGTGTTGGGTCTAAGTCACACATTAAAACAAAGCTCTCCAGAGGAACAGCTTTCAGCTGCAAACCATGATCACTGTTACTCCATTACTTGCAATGCTAATTCCAAAGCAGACACTGTTGATGATAGTATTATATCTCCAATCAAGTTTTACCCTGTATCACGTGAAGAAATTCAGTCTCGGTGTGAGCGAGTGAAAAGGGCATTGTTTGTTACTGAAGAAAAGGCTACAGCTATTGAAACCCAAACAAGGGATCAGTCTACCAGTCAAGAATGGTATAAGCAACGAAAGTACA
This sequence comes from Scolanthus callimorphus, assembly GCA_033964015.1. Lineage (NCBI taxonomy): Eukaryota > Metazoa > Cnidaria > Anthozoa > Actiniaria > Edwardsiidae > Scolanthus > Scolanthus callimorphus. The sequence continues at coordinate 8,007,118 of CM066915.1, forward strand.
GAATAACAGCTTCTATGGGGTATCGCTGTGCTGCTTTGAAGCAATCTACCTCACCATCTAAAGCCTTACGGGAGGTTTTGGGCTATAATGGCAATTTCACTTCAGAAGCAATGAAAGCTGGACTTGCCCAGGAACCAGAAATTATTTCACAGTACCTTCAGAAAAAGTCTCAGTCAGGAAATAGCTCAGTTACTGTAGAAAGGTGTGGTTTCTTTGTAAGCCCAAGTCACTCATTCCTGGGTGCAAGTCCAGATGGGCTTGTCACAGATAATGGAGAATCTGGACTTTTGGAACTCAAATACATTCAGACATTCGAATCAGAAACTCTAGAAGAGGCTCTCATAAGAAAGAGAATATGTATTTCTCAAAATGGAATACACTTGCACAACAAACACAGGTACTTCTATCAGGTACAACAACAAATGTTTGTATCAGGAAAACTATGGTGTGATTTTGTAGTCAAGGGCTCCACAGGTGGGCCACTGTTTGTTGAGCGTATACATTTTGATAATTCTTTCTGGAATCCTGTCCTTGAGAAATTGGACTTCTTTTTTCATACACATATGCTCCCAGAAATTGCTTACCCCACACTTAAAAATGGTGGTTCAAGGTTAGAACTAAGGGAGCTCTAATCAATTGACCATTTGTACAACATTTCTGTCTGAGTGCAATAGCAACTTTATTAATTTCTTTTGAGGTAATTCTAGAAAGTTGAGTGTGATTTACTCAAGTTTAAAAACAAAACTTGTAAAATATGCACCCAAGTGCAAAGTTGTAATATGCTGAAACAAAGTTTGCATGTCAGTGCTTATTTTGGTGTCATGCTTTTATATGTGAAACTCTATTAATACTACAAGAGTACAATTTGTTGAATTTATCATGCAGCTTTTGAGCTTTATCACAAAAAAATCTCATTTGGTTTTACTGAAGTTACACCTTAATGATCTTGGCATGGAGTAAGTAGCTCTAACATGAATCTGTGATACACTGAACTGACAAGAAAAAATATATTTATTGTTCAAATCAGGTGCTTTTGAGTTCCAATAAAACACTAATATTGATAAAAATCTTGTTGTGTTACAATATTAATTGTGTGCTTACAGTAAATATCCTTTCCCCCCCCCCCCCCACATAAGGGTGTTGAAAAGTGACAACCCCACTGGGATTTCCAAAGGAAGACACAGTAAGGAAGGTACATTGATCCCCAGCCCTCTGGAATTTCCAATTAGTATTTTCTTTATCCAGATACAGTTCAGGTTACATTAAGGTCACTCGCTCGAAATGGTTTCTGTGCTCAACTGTGCCCAGAACAGATGTGCGCACAAACCATTTCGAGAAAGTCACCTTAAAGACCAAGTCAAAACACAGGTCTCAGATAGGAATCCAATGCCTGGTACCCCTGCCCCCTCTGATATTAAAAATAAGCAGTAAGCAGCTGACATCACCCCTCCCCTCAGACCCAAATTTTGGCAAGCCAGATGGCTCTTGTTTTGATCTCCTGTTATGCAAATAAACCTCTAATGATCTTGTTTTAGTAACAGATAGATAGCACTCGCCTCACCAAAATCTAGAAGATAGATTTACAAATGAGAAATGTATTTCAATAAGCAAGAAAAGAGTTCTAACACAACTCTCTTGACTAACAAAACTGAAGTCTGAACTCTTCATTTCATTCTCTTAATTTCCAACTCATTCTAGTGACATGAGGGGTGGCTGAAAAGTTGTGAGTGCTGCAATAACAACAAAGATATCAGATGTTATAGGAGAAAGAGAAATAGGCAACTTTGAGTCCAGAATATGCCAGTTTTTTATCCTCTCCATACACCTTTCCACATGTACTCTCAGACATGCCACCTTTTTGTTGACAATGGCTTCTTCCTTTTGAAACTGCTTTCGGCCCTTCAAAAATGAAGGAAGAACCAGGGATGCCCCAACAGATGCCAGTTCATCTCTAATAAGGAAGCCTTTATCGGCCATAATTTCATCTCCATGTTGTAGATTGTCAAGAAATCCACTCTTCGCAGTTATTTCTTTATCAGATGTACTGCCTGGATATAGGTCACTGACGAAACATGGTACTCCACTGGGTGTAATTCCCACCAAGGACTTCATAGTAGTCCTAGACTTATAAGAGGAGTAGCAAGCTGACTGGTTGTCAAGTGCGGATGGGCTCTCCATTTCCACTTCTGTACAGTCAATAACCATCACACAATTAGGGTAATATTGCAGAAAAAGTGAGGGCATGTGCAGTTTGATAACTTCTCTTGATGGTAGCCTTATTAAAGGACCCAACTCAGCCCTTAGGAACCGAATCCATGTCCTGAAAACTACAGATACCACAGTCCTGGACACTTTAAATCTATGTGCCAAGTCCCTGTTATACAGCCCCAGCCTTATCTTCAACAACACCATTATGAATTCTTCATACTTTGTAAGACTTCCAGGTTTGATATTGTCACTAAAATGTTTTCTCTCGTGGGTTCCATAAGTAAGGTTTTGTGCTGCTTCCTCGACAATAGAATAACACAACATTAGAGTTTCATGATCCTGAAAACCAGTATAAAAAGAAATGTCCTCTGGACTGTCCTGGAAGTTGTCTATATTGAATGTTTTTTCTCTGTACTCAGGAGTTTGTGTCTCAATAGTATTACACAGTTCTGCACCCCGATCGGTTTGTGTGGACGTACTAGCTTGCGAAGGTTGTTTCAGAGGCAGAATATTGCAAACCACCGCCTTGTCTTCATACATGCAACTCGATTCTGTTTGGGTGGCGAGATTCGCGGATTTTTTTCTCTTTTTCTTGCGTAACTTTTCAACTTCCTCTTGTGAAAGGCGCTTTAGTATCCGTCGTTTCTCCTTTTCCTCTGTCCAAGGAAAAATTGATGGTAAGTGATCTGGGCTTGCTTTGAATCCACCTTCGAAATGAACCGAACATATCCTTGTGTTTTCACTTTCTAGCTTCAATTCCTTGTTTCTTATCTGCGTCACGTATGTGCTGCGTAAATCTGGATCCTTGGGAATTCGGTAATAACTGATCCCACTTGCATTTCTAAAGTTATTTTCGCATCCTGGAACACAACAATTAACTTTCTTCCCCATCTTCCATCTTCGAGATCAAAACGCAGCCATCTTTGTTGTCAAGCGTCCACCCAAACTAGACCTAGGCCCACGCGGTCAAAATCGCGCAAATCGGCCCAGTCTTTTGCGTTCCGGAGAATTGAAAACTAAATGGGAGCCGTTTCCGGTAAGTCAGGTATTGTTCGGTCACAATAAAGAAACACAATAGCCGTCCATAGCTGTAGACAATGCAGCACCACGCTACAAATTACAGAAAAGAAAAAATAGATTCGTGACTTTGATGGGACTCGAAACCACAACCTCTGAAATGCCGACTTGGCGCCGATTGGACTACTTTGGTAATTACGTCGAGAAGAGTGAATTAGTAATAGTTTTTGTGCAAACATGAAGTTTGCACTCAGCAGTTTTCGGTAAAAACTGTTCAATTGAGAAAAAAAGAAAGATTGAAAATAAGAGAAATTGATGCTGATGTTGACAAAATTCCTGTCTAGCAGAGTCCACACCGATAAGAAAAGCTATTGAAAACTCACGAGTTTTTCAATAAAATACTACACCTATAGCTATGTGGACGCAGTACCAGTTTGTTGTCGCCTACAGTGTATCATGGGTGAGTCTTTTCCCGGGGGCACATACACCACATACACCTATTTCAGAAGAAATATTTGGTGGCATAGGAGCCCTCTTTTTCTCTATAGAGGTCTCAGGACTGGAAGAGCTCTTTGAAAAGAGACATTTTAGTGATTGGGAGCGGCTAAAGAGCCAGCAGAAAATTTTCTTTACGGCGCTAGCCTAAAAATGATCATTCCTCTGTTTTATTAATAGTTGTTATTTGGTGCATTAATTGTTTATTGGAAGACACAAATTGAACTTAAGTTAAATTAAATACCTAACGCTAGCAGAACTAGCGGCACTCAACAGCAACGACATTTCAAGTATCTACTGCGAAGTAAGAACTGTTTGATGGGCGTGGGGTGGACATATATTCCGTTGTGCTAAACAACATCCACATAGACGGGAAGAAAAGCGCCACAGAAATTCTCAACAAGCTATTAGAGCATTTCTTCTCTCTTGAGGAACTGGCGTACATGTGTAGGCAGTTCCTGCCTAGTATCTGGCCATCCTCTAAGGATCACTGTCTTTAGTGTTTGCATAGTCTCGCATTCTGTGAGAGCTGCCGTCGCATTCTTTAACTGCTTAAGCCTTTCCTCTCTTATTCTTAGATGACCAGCAGTATCAATCTTCAGGCCGACCATGTTCAGGTAGCCTGAAGATGGTTTAAAATGAACCGAAGTATTGCTTATTTAGTTCTTTCTTATGAATATCACTATGAAACTAACTCTATTCGGAGGATCTTTCATCCTTTAGCCTACAGCACTTTCATCAAAAACTGATTTGTACTTGGACTTATGGCCTTGCATTGCAATGATTCATCTTAGGGGGACTCCCAGTGGACTTTTGTTTGGGAAATTTCAGTTTCACCCCTAAAAGATGGAGTGGCACAAATAATATTTTGCCCTAAAGATTAAAAAACTATTACAAATAACCTTGCAGCGGATTGGCTGAATTATGTTATTATTAAAAGATACCAAGTACTCTCTCTTACGAGATTGGCCACTGTGTTAGTGGCCTAAAAGATACCAATGTCACTAAACATCTAGATCACCCATTAAAGAGCCCAAAACCTGTAGTTTTAACCCCTAAAAGATATGTATATGATATCATATTGACATGATTACCGTTATGCAATGCAAAACGAAAAACGTGCAAAACCTCTATATGATATCATATTGACATGATTACCGTTATGCAATTGTTCTCATAGGCAAATGATGGAACACCTACGCTACACCTACAACATTTTTATACATTTTCTATTAGTCAGCCCCCCCCACCCCCACCAAAAAAAAAACCGATATGGCTAGCCCGTTGATCCATCACATGAGAATTTTTCAGATCACATTGCTGGTATCCAGGGGATGACAAACCAGGTTGAGAATTTCCCATGTAATCGCGAGTCACTTTTACCGAGCTATTGCATACAGCTAAGATCCCGTTAGAAAAACTCAGCCTGCCCAACCGGGCCAGTCCACTCCATGTAATCGGGACGTAAAGAGTTACCTATTTCCTATGTTTAGCCAACAAAAGCGGCATTCCCTGTTTAATGAACATTACCATTCTAATATGCCAACTGTCTAGTGAACCAATCGATCTCTGGTTGGTACATTACTACAATGGATGACGTCAGCGGGAACAGCGCTATACTCCCGTTCGATCCGGTCGCGCGCGTGAGCAAGCAATTCCCTAGTCTCCTCTAAGCACTTTACAAATGATCTCCGAGATGAGGGATGCATTTTTATAGTGCAGTTTACATTCATGAGTGGCATGTTATATTGTAGTGAGTTTTGACACTAAGCTAGCCCAGCGGTCATTTTATGTCCCTCATTCATGACCTCATTATATTATGTCTCATCCGAAAGAAGTGAAATACAGTAAAATGACGAATCTGCTTTAACCCATGATTAGACCAAGGTTCGCAACAGCAGAGAAAATTCCCAAAATTATCCGGACACGAGCAATTCGAGCGCCAATCTAATCGAAAACTCCACTTTGTAGCACGGGATCCAACTCTATTTAATTTCATGTCGACATCAAAATGAACAGAGGCCTCGGTATGGAAAGCTGACACTGCGTTTGTTTTCGGAGTGTTCGCGGATTATTCGCGCGCCTTAACTTTAGTCGTAATTACGTACTATCCGAGCGAAATAATAAATGTTCTGCGTGCAAAACCTCACGCAGTTGAAGATTTGAGGCAATTTGACAGCGCGAAAATCACGGAATGTTTTGGGGTTTTAAACGAGCACCGTACTGGTGATATTGTAGCAGGTGCAAAACCAGTTACTACAAATGTATTACCAAAAAGTCTCGTGGGGAATTAAAACAATTTTGCAACATTGTTTACTCTGACGGCATGAGCCAGGTAAGCGAAACAGGAAGATCTAATGAAAGGAGGGTTTCACATTTTGCAACGGACGTCGACGTCGACAAGAACGAGTCAGGTATAAAACAATAACATAACATTTCTCAGCTTGGCACGCAAGGGAGGGGGCGCTGAGGGGATGTATGAGGCCGAGGAACGTCGCGGGGTGGTCCGAACCGGTACTTAGCAACTCATCAACTCCATCACCAGGGTCGGGTTTGATTTGACCTTTATTTTGTATTCGATATGCTAAAAGATTACAATTTATACCACAACTGAGAGATTTCTCGAAATGTGATTGGCTAGAATCTATGGGTAGATGAGAGTACATACCACGGATGGCTTCATCACCAGTCCCGGGGAAAATGGAGGAGGAATCTATGGAGGCTACCAAATGGTCACTCAAGATATTCACAGGTACAGAATCTATTTCTAATCAAATTTAAAAAAGATATTTGAACCTAAATAACTTTCTCTCAAAATAATTGAAAAATACGAGAGAGAAAAATGAATATGATTGGTATTTTTTGAGCTGCAAACTGTTGCGCGCTTTACAAATCATACCTTTTTACTTGTTGCAGATTGGTTTAGGGAGAGGGATATAACAACGAAACCCGAAGAAATGACGATGGGAGAGCTTGATAATTGCCTCTGCAAGTTTTATTGCGAAGCTCGGAACAATGAAGGCGAGGATTACAGCCGATCAAGTTTCCTTGGATTCAGAAACGCCATGGAGCGCAGTTTGACTGTACTAGGGTGCTGGAGGCGCGTTAACTTTCTTGATGTTAAACCTGAACAAAGGCACACACGAACCATACGCGAAGCCGAACAACACGCTATTGTACGTCTATGGTGGCCTACAGTTGTCATAGCGATTTCGTTACGTTTTGTGTTGTGATTTCGTTTTTTTTAGACATTTCTATTCCATATCAACATTTAAAAAAAAGTTTTTACATAGAGACATATATTTAAAAATGATCAACTTAAAGGGGCACTCGCACGCTTAATATTCGTCCACCGTGGACTTAAAATAGGTAAAATTGTATCCGTGAAAACACATGTACATTTGCCCGTAATAATCAAAATAATCCTCAAGATTTATAGACAAACCTTTCAAGTGTTAGACAAATGCAATTCTAGGTTGTTTTGACCTGTTATCAAGAGGATGGAATTGGATTGCGATTTGAGCTATTTTCTTGTCAGAGAAGTGGCCAACAAGCGTGGGAGAGCCCCTTTAAGTCATTAGAAAAAAAAAATAGTAAGGGTAAAAATAAAAAAAATTAACTGCACGGCGAAAAAAAAAAGACCGGTATGGCCGATGGTTGTCATAGCCCAGAATGCAATGCTCCTCTAGGAAACGGGATTCCTGTGGTCTGAACAGACCAGATAGCATTGCGGGCTTCGTTGACCATCGTGGTCCGTGGTCGCTCGAAGTAAAATGGCGGATCGCGAGGAAGAGTGGCGGAGGTTCCAAGACAAAATGAAAGACAAGAGAACGGCTAATTGTAAAGGGATAAAAGGCAAAAAGAACAATGCGAAAGGAACTGCGGCATCACCTGATGAATATATAATCGTCCAGCGTTTGAGCTCGGAAGTTAAGGGAGCGCTCCAAAATATTCTCGTATCGGAGCGAGAGAATTAGTTCCATACGATTTTGAGGAATACACGATTGACAACATCAAAGAAGCTTGTACCAAACACTTTGGACTCCTAGAAGGGCCATTGTGCTGTGACGTTTTAGCTGGGGAACGTGGTCCCTCATGCTTTTCAGCTAAGCAGCTACCAGATTATCGTTTAATTCATGTGAGATTTGTTGAGAAGCATGCGACAAGAACAACAACTGCCACTGAGGACGAGCACCCTACCGACGAAAGAGCAAACAAACGGCAAAAGACCACTCAGCAATCCGTCCCTAGTCCCCGCCGCGACCCACCCGCCAGTGTCCCGTTTCGCAAACCTGCTGTTGGAAGCAGATTTGTGCCTAGAAGCCTTTCCCTTGTGGAAATGTTAAAGCTTGGCCATACAGTTGACCGGACTTTAACGGCTGTGGAGCTGCATGAGTTTGAGCTAACCAGTATGTCATGGTCAAGCACCGCAAAGCGTGTTGACTTCAAAATCGAAAAGGAACCGTTTGGGGTGGGGGGCTTTAGGAAGGCCTTTAAGGCAAAGAGCCAACATCATGAGTTCAGGCACACAACTTGGGTTGTGAAGCGATATCTTCAAAAGTCTGTAGATGAAATCCTTCTTACTGGGCAAACGCCGGAGCAACACACGAGGAAGGCTGTGCAATTACATTACCTTGCAAAGAACTTTGCAGCAAAACTCAGGGCAGAGCTGGAGAGAAAGGACAACTTGATATTGTATGGTGACACCCCATCCTACAACAAGGTTTTCCTTGGGAAAATAAGCAATGATGCTGGTTCCCCTGAGTACATAACTGTGGAGGAGTATGTTGATGGTGCATTTGAGAAGTATATCAACAACAATGGAGAGATATGTGGTAATATTAACCGGCACAGCCTAACCCAGAAAGCAGAGTCCCTTGCCCATTTCTCCTATGTCAAGTCCAACAAGGAACTCATGCTAGTTGACATCCAGGGATGTGGCATGACATTGTTTGATCCGGAAATTGCCTCAGAGTCTCAGAAGCAGAATGATGAGTATTTATTTTGCACTGGAAATCTATCACATGCTGCTATAGCAACCTTCAATGCTGCACACAAGTGCAACAGCTTCTGCGATTCCCTTGGCATAAGTGAGATTGGTGAAGTTTGACTGCTTGGCACATTCAAGGGAAACAATGGGACTTCATAAAATACAACAGCTTTTGTGATTCCCTTTGTATAAGCGAATTGGTGGAGTTTGACTGCTTCGCCCATAAAACAATTTAATTTTGTTTTTGTTAATGTTATGATAAAAGTGCTGGACACTGCATAATGGCAAACCATGGAACTTCACAAAACACAAGTGCAACAGCTTTGTGATTCCCTTGGTATACAGCTGAAATTGTCAAAGTTTCACTGCTTCCCCATGTTATTGTTCTTATGATGAAACAATTCACATTTGGTTTTGTTAATGTTTATGATACAAGTGCTGGACACATTCTGAAATTCATTGAATGGAATTCATGAAACTATATTATGGTACACTTGACTTGTTAGTGGTTAACCCTAACTCACCAGGGCTGATCTACTGCCTGTAAAATATTGATTATGAAAGTTTCCAATGAATGATTTGAAAAGAATTCAATGTTTGTTTTCATTAAAATGATTTTTATCTATAGACCAAATCGACTAACAGTGTTTACATCTTGTTGCCACCCAATTCAGATCATGTGATGATTCCTTTGGGTGGATACTTTTGTTAGTTCTGCACATACACTTGTGTACTTGCTCGAGTGAGAAAAATATAACAATTGTAACCACCCAAGGGAACCATCACATGGTCTGAATTGGGTGGCAACAAGATGTAAACACCATTAGCCGATTTGGTCTATTGCTATTACCCATTTAAGTCAAATCACAATATTATTGGCCTATTATAAGTACTAAATTCTTATTGGTCAGCTACTAGTAGGATAAGAGGCATAGCCTACAAGTAGAAAGGTGTTTGGGTGAATGGTAAAAAGGTCGCATGATCAAAATTGAAAAAATTTCTTTACACTACCAAATTTGACCTACTAGTGTGATAACTATACAATACTAGAAATAGTTCACACTAGAGCTGCCACTTCCTTTTAGTACGGTTTGAATTAAATATTTCAGCTGTACTGAAGTTGCTCTGAAGCAAATATTTCAGAAGACACTTTGAGATTCGCTATAAGGAACTGGTAATAAATAAGAGGGGGGAGGGCTGGTGCAAAAGTGGAGAGGGCCACTAATTTTCATGCAGGTGAAAAAGGGAGGGTCAAAAAGTTTGGTGCAAATGAAATATATTTTTTATGCAAATGTTGTTAGGGTAATAAAGGGCCGTAGCGCTTATAGGGTCAGGGGGACCAGTGCCCCCACAGTTTTTCCCCATCGATCCTTAAAAATCCCGATTTTGCACTGCATATCAAATTTCACAAATTTATTTGTGGCAATTTCGGTGTGCTTTGCATGCAAGAGAATAATTAGAAATATCTATATTTTCTAATATCTATATCCAGTGAATGATGGGGAAGTGTCACCATTAAATTAATATGTCACCGCATTTGGGAGGGCCAACATGTTTCGTGCATCTTGTCGGGAGGATTTCCCAAAAACGTAGACCAAAATAAAAATGCACCAGCCCTCCCTCCCCTCTAATTTTATGACCAGTCCCTAGTACACCAATACACCTCCTCTACTTGGGTGTAATGTTTTGCCAATTTCCGATCACGTATGAGTATTCTTTCTTTCTTTGAGATGCTTCCATATTCATATATCCTTCGGTGTGCAACAGAAAAAGAAAGACCATCCTCATGGGGATGCCACATGATCTAAAATGGGAAAAACATTACGCCCAAGCTAAGTTTTGTATGTACTGGTTGAGGTGCCCTCGTCTCTTGGAGGTCCAGATCTTGAAATACTGTGATTGAAGTCTTCAAAATATTGACTTTCAACTTAAACTTTATCTATTTACATACAATTATATGTACAAATCCATCCTGCCTACAAAAGTATATAAAACCTTCAAGTGTGGGTCCAGAAAATATCCAACCTCCCCTCCCCATCGGAAGGGATTCCCAGTCATCATGAACCCTGTGGCCTATGACATTGACCACATGACACCTTGCAGCTATGGCACATGATCAAATTCAATACTAACTCAACTTTACAACTAAAGTTGGATTAGCTCAGCAGGTCTCTTTCCTGGGATATTCATGCTCTTTTATATCCCCCTATTCTCTGTGTAATGCAAAAATAAAGCCACATGGAAGTATTTAACTTCATATTTACTCATTATGGTTACCATGAAATAAGAGACTTTAGAAAAGTTACAACTGAATGTTATCCTTCAAGTAGCGGAAGGCATATGAAATGTCTTTTAGATCAAGAGCCAGGGGGTCAGCAATCACTTGTTCACATTTCCCCCTGAAATCTCGAGGCAGGTAGTCATCATTATTGGAAAGGACGTCTGAAAGTGTGGCTACTTCCTCTAGTTGTTCCACAGTTACAGGCCATCCTAAAAAGCAAAATATTGAATTACCTCCTAAAAATAAGGTTACTGCATTAAAAAAAACACATTGAAAGCAAGTTATTTACCACAGTCCTCGAGTCCATACTGCTCAGGGAAGTTATAAATGTGTGGTTGGGTATCCCATCAGGAAGAAGAGTATTAGTCTGTTCTCTAATTCTATGTGTGTTCCATATGACATCTACAAATGTGTCAACTTCTTGCTGAATGATAGGAATGAGTATGTATGCCAACATTACCCTGGAACATGGAAAATAAATGATATTGAGCCATTCTCCAGAATGTTACAAGCAATTTGCTAATGCAATCATAGTGCTTGAGATTTGTTGCTTACAAAATAAATTGTTTTGCAAAGTAAATTAAAAGCAATTTTCTGTGCCATTAAATATAAAGAAAATGTTTTGCAAAGTAAGTCAACCTCATCTCCAGATCCTTCGATTGTTTTAGCCAGTCGGTCAATTTGCCTGATCTTTTCCATACAAATACTGTATTTTTCTTCGGAAATTCCAGAGGGGTGGGGCGTCATTTCTCAACACCCTTCAGGGGTGTTACGGAAAGCTTTGTTTTTGGTGCTTGAAGTCTTTGTACTAGATTCTATCTATTCCATTCCATTCCATATATTAAAAGATCTTTGTGCTTGACTTTTGTATGCCTCTGGTTCTCCTTATCACCAAGAAATTGCCCAAAATTAGTAATTAAAATCAAAACAGTACCTATGCAAATCATTGTGAGGATCATAATGTCCTCGATCTTTAAGGATGTGAAGGTGAAATTTAAAGAACTTCTCAAGCCTTTCATGTAGTTCTCTCCACCAGCGCTCTATCTATTAAATAAAATAATAAAAAACAATGGCATGAAACTTTCATGATTAAACTGACGTAAGCCTGCATGTTGTTCTCTGGAAAACACCATCCTATAAAGTAAAGCATGGAATTTGACAAGAAAGCATCTTCCATCTACTGGTAGACGAAATGACAGAGAAATCTTTAGGCAGCACTGGCATGGTGAAGATTTTGCCAAATGGGTGCTCGAAAGAGAAGAGGAAGAAAAAAGAATCTTTTCTATAATTCCTTGGAAATACCAGAGGGGTGTGATGGGGTCTTAAAGTGCATTCCCTCCATGGTGTTCTTTTTTTCTGGGATTGCACAATGAGCAGCAGTACAACAATCAGAAATATTTCACAATTCTCACAAATTCACAACTTTTTTGTCCTTAGGACTTATGGAAATTCAAAAGGCCTAAAATGTGATAAGGATCAAGCAATTCAGCTGTAATCCCAAAGATCTACAGTGTATGTTGTAAAAACTGCTTGGTAGCATTTTATCTGTGAATTACTCTGTTCCCAATTTATGAGAATGCATAAAAATGGTAAGTCTACCAGAATAGTTTTCTGAACAGCACCACCATCTATACATAAAAGAAAAGAATCCACCAAGAGTGGCAAAATGAACACCATGCACAGGGAATTTCTGCAGAAATAATTCCACTCACTGGGATGGAACGCATCCTGAGAATAAAGCGCCATGTATTGTTACGTTCATGGGGTGTACATGAACACCCCTCCCCCTCCTTGTGACTAGATTTACCTGGTTTGAAGTAGATGGTCCATACATAATAGTTTCTGTAGGATCAATGTTGTCATTGTGTTGTTGTCTGAGAAAGGCATGCATTGTGCCAAGACATCCAGTCTCTGTTCCCTTGTCCATTCTTAGTTTGCTTGCCATTTTCCTTTCTTTGAATAAGTATTCCAGATAAAATCTGCCTATCAGTTGTGGATCACTATTTCCAGTCCAGACCTTTACCCATAGAATCTTTCTACTGCAGGTGTCAATGCACCCGTAAATAGCCAATGGGAATGTACTGTTTTGGTAGCCCATAAGTTTGTCATGGCCGTCAAGCGAATGGACCCAGTTGGGACCAAGAGAAATAAAATTACCCTTCTTCTTCTTCCCTTTAAACTTTGGGGCTCTCTCTTCTAGGGCATCTGGGTTTACGTCGTACATTACGGCATGCACTAGGTCACGAGGCACAAGCAACTCGTGGACTTGTCGAAGCTTCTTGTACATGGCTCGGTATCCTAGAAGTTTCCCAGGACCGTCCATTTCATGACGAACTGCATCTTCAACGTCGTTCACAGTGGCAGTACGATCAATATAATGGATCTCAAATTCGCGAAGACGTCTATCTAAGCTTGACAAACTCCACGCGTATTGAGAAAAATCCCGTTTCATGAAATCCAGAATTTCCTGACGACGGAGTCCCTGCTTCACATAGTTACTAAGTTCTTCTTTAAGATCAAAGTCGTCTTTCCAAGAATCATTGCGAATTCTAGCGGTTGCCATTTCCCATTAATGGTTTCTTCAAAATCTATCGGCAGCCATTTTACGCAAATCTCGTGGGTCAGACCACAGGAATCCCGTTTCCTTGAGAAGCAATGCATTCTGGGCTATGACAACCATCGGCCATACCGGTCTTTTTTTTTTTTCGCCGTGCAGTTAATTTTTTTTATTTTTACCCTTACTATTTTTTTTTCTAATGACTTAAGTTGATCATTTTTAAATATATGTCTCTATATAAAAACTTTTTTTTAAATGCTGATATGGAATAGAAATGTCTAAAAAAAAAACGAAATCACAACACAAAACGTAACGAAATCGCTATGACAACTGTAGGCCACCATATACGTCCACCGCGAGAGCAATCATCCACAGCCCATACTCAAAAACATTCCGCTCGCTGTCAACAAACACCTTAGCGAGCTATCTTCAAACGAGGAATGTTTCAATAAAGCAGCGCCTGAATATCAACGCGCCCTTGAAAAGAGTGGATACGCGCACCGCTTAAACTTTGAACATCCCCCCCCAGCGCACGCGTCAGCCGTACCAGACACCGAAACATCAGGTGGTGTAACCCCCCATATAGCAAACATGTGGGGAGAAGATTCCGAAATATCATCAATGAATTTTTTCCAGCCAACCACCCGCTGAAAAAATATTCAATAAAACACCTTGAAGATCAGCTATTCCTCCGTGCCTAATCTTGCGCAAAAGATCACCGCGCACAAAAAGTCAACCCTGGAGACACGCCCAACGCCTGAGAGATCCTGCAACTGCAGAGATAAAGCGAAGTGCCCTCTAAATGAAGCATGCCTTACACAGAACGTTATATATAAAGCTAGTGTAGTTAGCAGCAGAGGCCAGAAAACATACATAGGGTTAACGGCAGATACGTTCAAATCTAGGTATAATAACCACAAAGATTCGTTTACGCACAGAAGAAAAATGAACGCCACATAACTCAGTAAACATACCTGGTCATTAAAAGACTCTAGCACGGACTTTACGTTAAGTTGGAGAATAGTCGCTCGCGCCAACGCCTACTCGAAAGCCACTAAGCATTGTAATCTTTGTACAACAGAAAAGCACTTCATCCTTTGTGTCCGGGGCGCAGGCACTTTAAACAAGAGAAACGAGCTTGCAAGCACTTGCCGCCACGTCGCAAAATTCCTTCTAAGGAATGCATAGCCATAGTCATTATATATAAGCTGTACACGTTTGCTTAACTACGCGCCTGAAGAGAGAGAACCGCAAGGTCCTCTCGAAACAGATTTGTCGCGCAATAAAGTCTATGTTGTGAAACAACCATTATTTTTCAATATATATTCTGCTCCACCTCGCGTGTAGAGCACCGTCTTTACCGAAGAAAACCCTACACTACTGACTAAAAGATAATGTATACCGTTCAACAAGTCCAATGAAACTGTTACTGAGATAATTGGCAGCACACCCATCATGGTCATATTGTTTCTGTTTTTTAAACTACAGCTGACCCGAATATAGATACTTTGACAAGCGCTAACTTTGATAAAGTATCTGATCAATTGAAACTGGACAGACAAATTTATCAATGAGGGGCCCTTGTGCGCAGAGATGTTCACCGTCTTGTTAAAAAAATAACTACACCGAACTAGCCAATATTTTCATTCCTAAGATTATTGTAACTAAATCAGGGCAGAAACAGTAAATAAGCAGTCATAGTATAAGACAAGTATTTCTTACAAGACTAAATAAATTTGCCCAGTGCTATGAGCTGTTAACTGCAAATAGAAATCTCTGTTCTCATGAAGTTGCTATTCTAGGACTTCGCTGTTCAAGCTATGGTAACTGGTTCCCTGTTAATTTTAAATATGAAAGCCTCACAACAAAGTTGCACATGTTAACGGACCATATGCCCGAAAAGGCACGCAATGTCTTCACCGTCGGAATGGAAGCAGAGCATGCCAGTGAATCCATAAGTCCATTCTGGAATAAAAACGGATCCGAGTCTACACAACCATCCAAAATAAGGAAGCACAGATGTCCTTAGTGGCTCGGCAGCAATGGCTTTGCAGCAATCCGATGGTACCAGACAAACAAAGAAGAGAAAGTGCTCAAAACGTGAAGAACCATCTCATTATAAGAGACGATGTCTTCGAGCAACCAAGTGAAAGGGTTCGCAAGCCAAAGCCGCCTAAAAGTGTCCGGTATGATTGCTTACTATATCACTACACCAACCCAATGGACAAAGAGCAACCAAGTGGATCTAACCTTCGAGTACAAGCCGTTATTATTATAATTATTATCAATTATTTTACATTAATCAGTGCCTGCTTGGTGTGTAGCCTCCAGTTTTTCTGCCTATCATTTTTGACATGTTATCTCAAATGCTTTGACCAAATTATTCTGAACTCAGATGTGAGTTGAAATACTTTTTTGGGTTTAAAAAAAAGTGTTCAATGTCACCATAAACATGGTCTGACCATTTAAATCAAATGTGAGTTCAAATCCTTTTTTGGGTTTAACAAGTGTTGGATGTCACCGTAAACATGCTCTGACCATATTCTTAAATCAGATGTGAGTTGAAATCCTTCTTTTGGTTTAAATGAGACCTCAATGAAAGTGATGGAAGTTCTAGTAAGCATGATCTGACCTTTTTAAATCATATATGAGTGTTACTAAACCATCATGGTATACTAGGAGTGTCAGCTATCGAATTTTTAAATACCATTATCAAATATCTATTTATTTATAGACATAGTACATTACACGCGAACAAAAGAGAAAAGAGCCACATACTGAGTTAAAATATGTTTCTCTAAGTGTTAGCCATCAGCTCCAGCAACCATACAACAACCAACAGTCACCTCAGAAAACATACAATCTCTGTGTAAAATTTCAAAATGGTACTTCGAGTAGTTTTACCACCATGTGCTGCTTTGATATTTGTCTTTTGTTGTTATTTGATAACAGAGTGAGCTAGACAAAAGTTCGAAATGTCTTTTTCAAAATACCAAACCATCAATATTGTTTCAAGCAACAAGAAGCGTTATGGTCAGAGCATTTTAAATATGAAAGCCTCACAAGAAAGTTCTACATGTTAACGTACCATGTGCCCGAAAAGGCACGCAATGTCTCCACCGTCGGAATGGAAGCATAGCATGCCAGTGAATCCATACATCCATTCTGGAATAATCACGGAGTCGAGTCTACGCGACCATCCAAAATAAGGAAGCACAGATGTCCTTACTGGCTCGGCAGTCTGAATAGTTTAGTAGACTTCCAGAATAATGGTCACTTTTCGCTGTCTAGTGGTCGCACTAGAAGAGCACTCACTAACCTACATCTCAGACCTATTCGTTTCCGTACTTCTCTTTTTAGAGACTCCTTTTTTAATACCAATATGAAATAATCTCCTTGTTTCAATTAGGCAGTCTTCTAGTTACGCCATCTTAAAGGACCGTGTGAAGTTGTACGTTTTTGAAAAACTGAACAGTGAATTTCATCCCCAGCGGGTACGTACATGGTAATCGATCTGCCCCTATTGTAGATCGATCAACAACACGAGCTGCTGCGCGTGAGTTGCACTCTTTATTATGAATTATTACTGACTATTTGTAGTATTAGTAGTATATACATTGTATTATTAGGATCGTGTTTTGTATTTGTAATTAACGGGATTACTTTTTTGGGACTTCGTGTCCGTTAGTTTGTCCCTCATCTGTCAGTGTCTATTTTAGTATCTCATTTGTTTATGTTATTTTATATGTGTACAGATCAAATCCTCTAAATAAAATAAATAAATATAACGAGCTCAACGTACCTCTCCAAGCAAGAAACAAACATGTGCATAGTGCTTCATTACAAACACATAAGGGTGTACGTACCTGAGCTAAACGACACTTTTTTCTCGGTGTTAGCCACCAGCTCCAGCAACCACGCAACAACCAGAAGGACGTGTGATAATGATAAAATGTCAATGTCAGTGCAAAATTTCAGAGTGGTACTTCGAGCGATTTGCGTCAATAATGCATTTGGTTTCCGAAATTCCAACGTCGGTATAGTGTTGTAACTTTCATGGTTGATTTTTCTTATGTCAGAATTCAAGAAGATAATGTCTCGATATTCTTTTTGTTGGGCAAAATCGTTTCTTCTTCATACCAAGCGCCCTTCGGGGTATTCCACGCAGCAAACGCACCTTCGACGGAACAAGGTTTCACAAATGAATTCTTTTCAATGGAAATTGACTGATGCTCACTCAGTCCTAGAAGTTCGAGAAGCTCAGTAAATCTCACCAAGTTGATGTGAATCTTCTATGGAACAGTAACAACATGTGAAATTTCCAGAGCGATACTTCGATCAGGTTAAGTAAAATCAAGATATCGTGTGTCTCCTGTTCATTTTCGGCGTCAATCCACTTGCAGAGGTCCGATGGGCAAAAATAAGACCAGACAACAAAATTTCGCGTTATCCAGTTTCAAAAGAAAGTTTACCTGTTGATAAACATTGTCTCAGGTATTCAGCTTTCTCCATTGCTCCGTTGCGCCACGAAATAATTTGATCAACGGCTGCCTCAAACGCCTTCTTAAATCAGTGTGAGCAAACTTGTCGGGTCAATACTCTCACTGCGGGGCGTGGTGTGAAATATATGTATCAATGCGCATGCTCTTGCATAATAATCACCAAATTTGTTGCAGGCTCAGCTAGCGATTACTTTGCGAAGGAAAGTACTGCTCGAATTGCTCGTGCGGAGGAGGAAACTACGAGGAAATGCACAATTAGCCAGGAAAATGTTTCTAAAAATCTGCTATCTTTAAGGGTTTCCAATCAAGCAGCTTTGCCCTTCAAATTAGGCAAAAGGTGCTTTGTGAAACCTCCGTCCCTTTTGTTGCTGTAAATCATGTGTTGGAAAAGTTGAATTTACATTTTCCGTGTATGTTAATTCTTAGACAGCTCACATTTTGGTATCTTTTTCTGAAAGAGAACCCAGGTCGGAAAGAGTCATCCCCGGGTTGGGTTTCGTGAAATATAGTCGCCAATCTCACACCTATAACTGAAATTATAAGTATATAGTATATAGTACTTTATCCTACTGTATCCTACTACTTTGGGGTAATATTCACACCAACAGCGCTCATGCACTCCATCAACTGATTCATCGTCTTCAAATCAAGGTGCCTTAGGAAAAGGGTTAACTCGTATATTCTGCAACGTGCCAGAACGCAGTTTTGTAACAGATGTCTCTTTTAAAATTTATATAATTATTATTAGTAGAAGTTTTTGGCAAGTTTCACTTAGAAGTTGTATAGTGAATATATTTTCTTTATTTATATTGTATAACGTCAAGATTATTTTTCTTTTACTATTTGACAGTTGAACGAGTGGTACGCCCGCACCAAAATGCCAGTAATCTGTCTGGGCTATCGAAAGGGGAAGTTCTGGGCAACTACTGGTAAGTATATATATATACCAGGAATCAGCCAGGCAGGATTATTTCCAAACTTGTTCCTGTGATCGGAGGAACCATTGTACATGATCTTTTAAGACTGTATAGGGGCAGTCCAATTCAAATCTCCTGTTTATGAACTCAAAATAGCTACAGTTCGTAGCGTTAACGACATATTATGCATTATGTATTATGTCCACATAATTATAAAACTTACAAGTAGCGAGCATTCGGAAGCCGAGTATAGTAAGAAATTTTAATTTCAACAGGTTCTAGGCCACTTGAGCAATTTGCAAAGCGCAGGGAAGTACAAAAGGCCTTTCTTGATTGTGTCACTGTGGGTGCAGTGCAATCAGGTATTTATATATTTGTATTATTAAAATCGTTATGGTCTAGTTGGTAGCGGGGGTCCACGTACACCACCAAAACTAGTAACGAGATATAAGTTTTTAGAATCCCTAGGATGTCTAGAAACTGGTTTGGGACTTCACTCGAAAAAGTGTCCCGCGATATCCAGTGGACCCTCTCAATCGACGAGACTATTCTCACTGTACGGGGTGCTTGCTGGCTGACTGTGATGTTACTATGGCAAAAATTCACTTGGACTCATCTCAAGAAGCAAACACTGTATTACGAAAGTATAATATCCTCGAACACAAATCTGTCCATATATTCATTTAGTCATTTCAATAGAATCTATTTTTTCTTGCAATTTTAGATGGAGTGCTTCGACTCCCGAGGTTTAATTCAACTGCCTCATCTACGCCAACGGCTAGAGAATGTAATCCAGGTCCTCCACTTGACGTGGTTTTTAATGAAATAACATTTCTGACCTTTTCACCTTAACCCAGAATATTCACCGTTACAACACCCGATCATCTTCCTCTGGTAACTATTATATAAACTACTCTCGCCTTGATAAGCATAAAAATTCTTTCTCAATTGTAGGCGCAAAAATATGGAATGGAACCTTCTTATTTGAAACAATTACCAAAAAACAGATTTAAAAAGGAAATTCATGAACTCATATTCAAAAATTTGGAAGAAAAGGATAGTTCCAATGCTAGAAACAATAATAAAAAAACTGACAAAAAAAACGAAAAAAAAAAACCGCAAATAAGTACATATTGCTCATGTCTAAAAAGAAGGAAAAAATATATTAATAATAATAAAATTACACGTCCGAATCTTCTCCCTACCTGCCTCGACTAGCAATAGCTATATGCAGGTAGCTCTGTTCTGTAAAAGATATTGTGTTTATAAATAAAGTATTGTTGTTTGTTCTTTGTACGACCTGCGGCGTATGGTCAGGAGTACTGTTCTGATGGGTGGTTGGTTATATACCACTCCCTACCTTTCCTTCTTCGATCGTGGCTATTATTAACGTCATCTCCACTAATAATTATCAAATAATTTTCGACTTTTTGTCGTTTAATCCTATATCGCTTTCAAAAAACGTTGTTGGCAAAAAGAGTACAAATACAAGATAAAAAACTATTTTCACTGCATACATAATTAGCTCGGAGCGAGAAGTTTTGTAATTCATCAAATAACGGCGGTATCGCGCATGTCTCTTGTGGTAGTGATGCTTTGCGCCCTCCGGGTATAAAATTGGGTTGCCCCATCAAGAAGCGTGGTCTTTTAGTTCAACGGTGTGCCGGGGACGACGCTAGTGTTTGGCTCTTCGTTAAATTTCTTGTCAACCCGCTACCAGCTATGGCTGACCTTCCCCCACCGCCCGCTCCCGTTGTACCAGTTCCTGTAGTTGATCCCGATCCTGTTGTACCTGCTCCTGTGGTGCCAGCGCCTGTTATTCCTGTAGTTGCAGCCGAACCGGCCGTCCCGGCGGTTGTGAACGAGGTAATTATATCTTTCTTTTAAGTGGTGTATTAGTCATTGCTTTCGGGTGTTCAGGCGGCTTCGGTGCTTAGTATTACTTTAGTTTTACACTTGTTGTTAGCGACGTTTTAGCTTTGCTTTCATCATTCTTGGTGCAGTAGGAGTTTTGGCTTTTAGTTTGTTTTGTCTCGTATGTATTAGCAGTTGTTTAAATCTGGCTCTTCTTATCTTGGCGTTATTTTACTTTAGGTTCATTTTGTTAAGTGGCGCTTTAGGACTTGTGTTCATTACTCTCGGCGCTCCTTTTAGCTTCGGTGTTTAGTTATTAGTTTGCTACTTTCGTTTGTGTTAGCGGCGCTTTAAGTTTGCTATCACCGTTCAGGCTTAGGTAATTTTGGCGTTTCGTTTTCGCTCTAGTTTCGTACCGTCGGTTAGTTCCTTGTCGCTTTTCGCTTTAATGTAGAGCTAGTTTCGCCTGTTACAGTACACTTGTTTTTTAATTAAGTCAGTTTCCGTTATGCTTCGGGTTTGTTTCACACGCTTTTCTTTAGCGTCACGCCTATTCGGATTCTCCTTTTGTCTTATTTGTGTCTATTGTTTAGCATAGCATATTATTATTACCATACTTCGTTACGTTCGGTCTGGTTTCGGCGGTGTTTCGCTGGGCTGCAGTTTAGGCAGAAGCGCTATAGTTAGGTACGCGGTTGTCTATGTTAATTATTAGTTATTATATGCATAGGGCAATGCAGGGCGCAGTTGCAGTTTTCTTTATCTTCTAGGGCGGTATGCTAGATAGTGTTAAGCTTTTTCGGGTTAAGTCACCTACGGGTCGTGCACGGATGTTAGTTTGGGCCTTACAGCAAGGATTGTGCGCGGGTGCAATATTCATAGTTTTCTACCGGTAAGCAAGGGCTGTACGCTAGTATACATAAGGATGGTTTTCTGCCGGTAGAGACAGCAGAGGGCTGTGCGCAAGTGTACGAATAGTTAGTAAAGGCAACAAAGGATTGGGCGAGTGTAAGGCTATGCGCGGGTGCAATTTAGGTTGTACACAGACGTAGTTAAATGGGTTATCGATCGGTTCAGACGATCCGTTGCTAAGGTCATATTTACGTGTAAATGGACTTTGGTTACGGGTAACCCTGCAAAGACCGTGGTGCGTGGGGTAAGCTAATAAAACTAATACACAACAATATCTATGGGTGGTTGGTTTAAACGGTTTATGGTGTGAGTTGGTGTGTTGTCTCATTTGTGGTTTTCTCTGTTCCATTCGCACGCAGGCGGCCGATCGTATTAAGAATCTGGAGGAAAAAATCAAGGCTTTGGAGCAGAAGAAGGCCGAGAACGTTGACGTGGGCTTGGCCGCCCTTCGTCGGTACCTGCGCCGACCGTCAACCCTTTTCGATCGCCTTGAGCCGATGGAGCTACTTCAAGCCCTCCTCCGGATAGCAAGAACCGAGGGCCACGACAAGGCGGATCGGAAAGGATTCTTGTTCAAGTTTACTTTCGGTAAGACCTTGCGGGGAGGCGCGTTGCGCCCATTTATTTTGGAACGCTTTGGGGAGCATAGTGTTTGCCCCGTATCTTGGATAGAGTATTACTTATCGGTATGTGCGTTATTAAATATTGATTTGGCACAGGGTTTTTTCTTTGGGGCCACTGATAGAGGTAGGTCTGTTAGTAAACGACCGTTTTTGAGTTCTGCAGTCAACAATCGCTTGCGAAAATATCTTATAGAGGCCAAGATCAGTGGGGGGGAAACCCCTCACAGTTTTAGGGTGGGCCTCTCTAACACTTTAAACATGTTGGGTTACTCGCACGAGGAAATTACTCGTCACTTGGGTTGGCGTGGTGCTAGCATGGTCAGGCATTATACTAGGCAATCAGAGACAGCAAGTTCCGCTCCGCTTAAAGAAACAAGTATTTCGGCTGCAGGGTCACCGGCCTCTCACCCTGACAATCTTGAGCAGATCTTCAAAAATTTGTAAATAAGACGATAACAGGTTTTGTTTCTCTGGATTTAGGGTGGTATTTATTAAAGCAGTACACTCGCTGTGAGATGCGCTTAAGCTCATGGCTCTGTATAATTTATTAAAGGAATTTGAGTGATGGGAAGGAAAGGTGTTTTTGTTCTTACCTTAGGCTGCCGGTTTGCAGCATACATGATAAAGTCGGGAGCAGGATCGGACTCTTCCCATAACTTAACTCCTCGCGATGAGTTAATGAGTACGCAGTGAGGAAGGGTTACTATTCTCACTGCATACATAATTAGCTCGGAGCGAGAAGTTTTGTAATTCATCAAATAACGGCGGTATCGCGCATGTCTCTTGTGGTAGTGATGCTTTGCGCCCTCTGGGTATAAAATTGGGTTGCCCCATCAAGAAGCGTGGTCTTTTAGTTCAACGGTGTGCCGGGGACGACGCTAGTGTTTGGCGACCCACCCACCTCCCCTGGTAGCGGTTGACAAGACTTGAGCCTCCTCGCTACATGCTCATTGCCTCTGCAGTAGCGGACTCTTCCCATAACTTAACTCCTCGCGATGAGTTAATGAGTATGCAGTGAGAAGGGTTACTAATTTTCCGTTTCGAATGCCTCTTAGGAACGAAAATGTGATATTTTACCAAATGATTTGCCAGGTGGCATCTTTTCCCCTTTGTGGCGCTTTCGCTAACCCACTAGACAAATGTAACCGAGGGACTGGGGCGAACGTCTATCCTCGCAGCAAGTTCGCCCAAGTCCCTCGGTTACATTTGTCTAGTGGGTTAGCGAAAGCGCCACAGACGTGTTCGGTAAAGCTCTCGTAAAGTTTTACTTTATGGCGGAAAGTTCAAAACCCCAAAAGCGCAAAGTAAGGGAGAAAACTAGTTCAGAATGTTTTTAACGTTCCTTGGCTTCCTCGGAAGAGAAACGGCAGCTCTTTGACTCCGTTTACGACTTCTCGCCGGCATTGGGCTTTAGTCGTGTCCATTCGCCGACTACAATAACAACTACAAGGGACGAAATTTGGACTGCTTTGGAAATGGCGGGGGAATTAGCTAGTCTAAAATCTAAACTAGATAAAGTTCTTGATACATTGAGTTATTTGGTTAAGAAAGTCGGTTCCATCGAAGCAAGAATTGACCAAACGGAAAATGAGGGTTCCAAGTTGGGAATTTCTGCAGATCTTCCTAAGAAATTGTGAGGCGTCGAAAGGTAGTCTACAAAGCTGATGGGAGCCAGAAAAAAGTACCAAACAGCGTATTTCAGCAGCCTTTTCCCAGATCAGTTATTTATAGAAGGGGTTTAGTGTCCTATGAGCATGTAGTTAAGGCCATACACTTGTAAATTAAGAGCTTGGAATGCACCTTTTATTATGCTCTTCGCGGGCTGCCCTAAGAGATTTATAATCTCGAATATCAGTTTTCGTACCTTGCCAATAGTGTCTGTTTGTTAGTCGTAGAATTTCCTTGGGTCATGCTTGTTCTTTTCCTATGAGCTTTTGTTTTATTTTTGTTCTAGTATTATTAATTGTTTTTGGCCTCGCGCACGATGTTGCGCAAGCGAGCGTAACAAAAATTCTAACGCTAGGTTTGGTACTATTTCTCTGCAACCACTAGTGTTTTCTTTGTATAAATTTCCAGAAATATTATTCAACTAATGTGCATTCCAAAAATATATTTGAGCTCACAGAATTATGATGAAGTATCATTTTAGGTCAATTCATAAAATACGTTCTGAAAAAGGCTGTATTTTTGGACCTAATTTTCTACAAGCATTTTTTTAAATATTCGATTTGTGAAAAATGCGTTGTTCTTTGACTAGAAGCAATTGCAAAACTGAAATGCACTTGAAATTTACTTTCAACCTGTGCAGATTTAATTGAGAAAGGATAAACGGTGAGAAAGAAAATAATTCAAGAGTAGCGTTAGAATTTTTTCGCCACGAAAAAACATTAAAACAGCCAATTTTGTGACGCCTTTTCACGCGTATTTTTGCCTTTTGTTGCTAATTCGCGCGTTTTGTTGGCCACCAAAACGCGCCATTTTTTTGCCTTTTTGCCCTGTTCTTTTTTGCCTTTTTTTTCTTTTTGCCTATTTTTGCCCTGCGAGTTTTTGCCTAATTTTGCCCAAGCACGCCCTTTTTGCCTTTTTGCCAATTTTTTCCCTGAACTATTTTTTTATTTTTTTTATCAGAACAGACGACAGGCTATCGAAAGAACTAAATCGAACTAATTTTTCCCCCCTGAACGAGTTTTTTTATCGTGTCGAACAGAGGACGGGCTATCGAAAGAACTAAATCGAAGGCCTCGACACTGAGAAAAGGATCTGAAGCGATTGATCATTTATGCTCTCAATAATTTTGTGGCTCTGAATTAGAGCCGTTTGTGTTGATCTTGATAATATCTGTGGCGTCATCATCTAATCATTATCAAACATCTCACT
The DNA here is from genome assembly GCA_033964015.1 of Scolanthus callimorphus. NCBI lineage: Eukaryota > Metazoa > Cnidaria > Anthozoa > Actiniaria > Edwardsiidae > Scolanthus > Scolanthus callimorphus. Next base: position 8,032,351 of record CM066915.1, read on the forward strand.
CGGTGCAGTCCATCTCACCAAGTATTCTTGCTACGTTTTCTTCGAGCTACTTAAATCTTATTTAGCTTTGCAAAGAATTTCCTGGCAGGCTCTATGAAGCGCATTATCTCGAAGTCTGGGAGGCGTTTTATCCGCTTCTAAAATAGAATTATCGGTTTCATTGCCGATACTCTCACGGATGGCATTCTGCTCGCAGCCTTTCATCATCACCGTCACCTCATTTGCAAAACTGAGTACTGCAATCCGTGTGTGCACGACATTTTTGCCCATTTTCGCGCAATTTTGCCTATTTACGCCAAATTTTGCCTTTTTTTGCCTAGAACGATTTTTTTGTGAAATACCGTAAATTCTCGAATTAGCGCACTTGACTGTTTTTTCGTCACCTGCCCCATATCAGAATGTTTTTTTCAAAAATTTGTTTTATGGTTGACAATGCCCTTCCTTAATTGACTGATCATAACTCCAAATTACAGATAACATGTTTGCCTCTCCGTCTGGTTTCATCCTTTTTTGCCTCTTTTTGCCCAACTACTAGATAATTTGATGGCTTGTTTATGTAGTAGTATGGAAAAACTAACTGGAAAAGGAAAGGCAAAGCAGAGCAAAAGAAAAGAAAAAAAAACTACAACAAAGACAACAGGCTAAAAACCATTAGTATATACTACACGGGAACCTCCATAGATCGCGCGTTTTGATTGGTTCGCTATCTCGGGATAATGCCACAATATTCCGAGATCGAAAGCATTATCCCGAGATTGAGAAGCCCGAGTGCAAGTGGTTCGGATATTTTTACTTTCTAAAGGAACCATCTGATTCGAAATGCAACAAAAATCCCTCTCAATTAACTTATGTTGTCTATTTAGTCTTTCAAGGTAAATCAGAGAGAGAATTTATTTCTTGAACTTCGAAAATTTGCTGTTCTTGTCTTTCAGTTCTTCGGAATCAGAGGTCGATGATTCGTTCACGGCACTTTTGAGAGATGAATTAATTACATTCACAACAACATATTAATTAAAGGCAATTTTGTCGAAAACATATCACAAGAAACTCTTAATATACTTTGCCGAACATTTACCTGTAGGTCGAAAGGCACAGTAAATCGTAGAAGCCAGTCATTGAGTGCAGTTTAAGAGAGAAATTCAGTTACACGTGGCCATGTTGTCGCTTGATCATGAGCCACCCGACATCAAACGTATTTAAAGTGGTCTCTCTTTTTATGAACAAGGTGTTCCTCTTTGTCCCAGAGTTTGAAGAGGTTAATTTCCCAAATGTCTGTTTGAATATTCCAAGCGAATCTTGAATTTCTCTGCCAGCGGGTTGAAAAATATAGTCATCCATCGGCGGTGAAAAATGGCGCCTAAAGGCAAAGTGTTTTCAGCGAAGGCAACTCTGCAGTTCACAATCCATAATCCAGGGCACAAAATGCGAATTTATCCCTCGAATCCATCCTTGCAACCTTCTAAAAACTTCAATCTTTTATCGTAGTCGATATTAAGGTTTTAAAACAAGTGATTTCTCGCGTTTTTGCTTCTCTAAAACAGCAGCAAGTTTCCATCATGTGCTGAGTAGCCGAATGCTTGTAGTGAAGTCTGACGTAATGTCGCGTGCGTGACAAACGTCACGCATACAGAAAGGGCCTACAAAATGTCGGCAAATGCTACATTTAGTGTCGTTCGGGTATTTTTTGGAGTGTTCCCGTGTAGTATATACTAAAACAATTATTCTCCTCAGGCTCCGTGAATAGTGGCGAATAGTCCCCTCGACCTCCGGTCTCGGGGACTATTCGCCACTATTCACTTCGCCTTCGGCGAATAATTGTTAACTATGATAAGAAAATAGAGGAAATTAAGAGCTAGGGGCGGGGACTGCATTTAATAATAGAATGAGCAAAAAATGCGCCCTGGAAAAGTTATTTTTTTACTGAAACAAGTACAACAGTGAACAGGGTATCGATTTGATAAGACATTGACATTATGACCTACCTGAAATAAGTTTCTTGAGAAGACGGTGAAGTCGAAGGGTTTCTAAGTTTCTTTCTAAGTTTCTTCTCGACGACAGTTCGGCTCGATTTTCGAGTCAGTCCCAGCGACTTTTTGCGTAAGGCAAAAAGGGCAAAAAAAGGCAAAAACGAGGCAAAAAAAGGCAAAAAAGTCACTAGGCAAAAAATGCGCGATTAGGCAAAAATTATTTCGAACGATGCGTGAAAAGGGAAAAAAAGGCAACAAATATCACGCAAAAAAAGGCAAAAACCAGGACAAAAAAGGCAAAAAGGTAAGAAAGAGCAATTCGATGATCAAATGTTACGCTTCATTTTCCAAATTTATATATAGGTGCGTTACAAAAACACAAATTACACAAACTTTGCAGTTGGTTTCACACACCGAGCTTATTATATTTCCAAAATACGATGTTTTGACACTATTTCAAGCTATTTTTAAATAGATAACATTGCTGTTTTCTTAAATTAGAGTAATTCTAAAACAAAAATAGTAGTGATTTTGAAGTGAATGTTGCCGTGCGCAACATCGTGCGCGAGGCCTTTTGTGCCGTCTAGTCAAGACCAACGTTTTTTGCTAGTATCCTTTTTAATCACGTATAATCATGGGTTCGTTTAATCTCAGTTTGATTTCTCTGAATGTTATGGGATTACAAGAAATTCCGAAAAAAAATTAAATTGGGTTTCGAAACACAATGGCGATAATGGTGTCGCATTCCTTCAAGAGACGCATAGTAGTTGCGAAATTGAGACGAGTTCGAACAGAACACGAAATAGGATTATATTTTCAAATGGTTCCTCGAACAGTAGAGGTTGCGCTATCCTGTTTGGAAAAAAAATTGAACTAAAAAATATCTGAAGAAGTAATTGATTCATCAGGTAGACATGTTATTGTTCTTTGCGAAATTCAGGGCTCCCCTTTTTTACTAATTAATTCGTATGCACCAAATACAGAAAAAGAGCAGGTAACATTTTTTAACGATATTCAAAAGAATGTAGGTCTGCCAATTAGATACAACTATTGTGTGGGGAGGCGCCTTTTTGTATTTCGATTCAGATCTGGAGGCAATCGGTTGCAATCCTGCTCTAAAGTTAAAGTCGAACGAGACTTTAGAAACAATTATGCTTGAGCTCGATCTCTGTGATGTTTGGAGGCTGAGAAATCCGACTACAAAAAGATATACCTGGCGTGGACGTGGACAAGGTAGATTTAAAGGAAAGTTAGAGTATTTGCATAGAAGATTAGATTATTTCTTTATCTCGGATGAGAAACAATCATACGCTACAAGCTGCGATATTATTCCAGCACCAGCGAGAGATCATTCAGCGATATATTATTATAATTAAAATCCTTTAAAGACGGCCAAAAAGGGTCATCTCTTTGGAAACTTAATATTTCCCTCGTTGAAAAAAAAAAGAATATGTGGATGGTTTGAAACAACATATAAGTAACTTGAAGGAAACGTTGGATAAAATAAGGGATATTTTATTCTCAATTGCGTTTGGAGTTATTCAAATACGAAATTCGTAAATTTACGATTTCTTTCTCAAAAGCTAGATCACGAAGAAATAAATATAGTGATATTGAAGATAGATTACGGTTAATAGAAGATTCAAAACATTGGGAATTATTCATGCAGATCAAGCCGCGCTTTTAAAAGGCCGCAACATAGATGAACCAATCAGAATTATTGAGGATGTATTAAGTTATGTGAAACAAACAAATAAATATTTTATTATTTGCTGCAGATTTTGAAAAGGCCTTTGATAATATTGAGCATTCGTTTATTTTCGCAGTTTTATGACGTTTCGGATTTGGTAGCCTTTTTATTCAATGGATTAGGGTGATGTTGGAAGGTAATCAGGGGTGTGTTAATAACAATGGTAATGCGACAAAGCAAGGTGACCCCATTTCTCCGTACATATTTATTTTGGTTATTGAAATTATGGCCATCATGATTAGAGATCGTTCCGTTATTCACGGATTACAAATAGGAGACGATGAGCTTAAAATGGTTATATTTGCTGATGACATCTTTCTTTTTGTGAGATATAGAGTCATTAGATAAGGTTCTGGAGGTAGTATCTATATTTAGTAGGTATTCTTCTCTGAAATTGAATGTGAAGAAGTCAGAGATAGGGTGTATTGGAAATTGTTTGAGTGCATCAGGGAAGTACGAGAATGTTAAATGGATTGATTTAAATGATCAGGGTAGTAAAATCCTGGGTATTTCTAATTGCTATAATATCACATGATATTATATTACTAGTAAGTACCCGTGAAAAATTCACGAATTAAATTTTCCTTGAATGACGAAAATTATCGGATTGTCTGCCGTTGTGGAATGAACAGTTATACCGCTACGTTTAGAGAGATGTGCTCAAACAATTTGTAACTACGCCTGTTTACTTTAAAGTATTAAAGTATTTGTTATCAGTTTATAGATAGGTGGCATACCGGTGTGAAATATTTGCACCGTAGCATACGATAGGAAAGGCGTTTTAAATTAGATCTTTGAAAACAATGTTCCTTATGAATGGAAATGAGGCAAATGCCACACAATAACCCCCTAAATATTTCCTAACAAAGGTGTTGAGGCATTGGTTTCACTGTGGTTTTGGCGCGAAAAGATCGCGCGTGTGTCGATCGATATGGTCGTATTTTCGGTCAAGAAAGAAAAAGGCTGAGCTGTACCACTCAAACTTCAACAACTATTGGTTTTAGATGTAAATAATATCAAGAGAAGTCCCTCGTCTAGTGAATAGGAAGGTTTAGGAAGCGCCAGAAAGGTAAAGTAAAACTTTTTAGATTCTTGCTGTTTTCAATGGAAAGTTGCTTTGCACTGCTCATCATGTTGGACTTTCTTAAAGACTTGTACAACTCGGTCAATTCTAATTCAAGTGTGTGTGATTTAAAAACTTAGCTTAAACAATTTAAGCTTATCAGTTAAACTTGGAAAATCGCTTGAATTAGACCTTAGCTCAAGTAAAACCGTTTCCAACAAAAACATGCACACTGGAGAGATTTCCTTCCGCTCGGGTTTGTGAACTTCGTTTTTTCGGCTCGAACATCTCCGTTTTTAGTATAGATTTCGAAGATTTCATACATTTCCTCCTTCCGGTCGGGTTTGAGAGCTTCGTTTTTTCGGCTCGAACTTCTCTGTTTTTAGTATAGATTTCGAAATAAATAGGCTGTCAAATGACTGTTGTTTGTGAACTGAGTGTTTGATTGTTTATAAATGGCGCGCCGGGTCTTCGTGCAACGCGCCAAAACCTTTGAATGGGATATATTGTTCACTCTAAACTTTTTGGAAAAACGACTTTTGTTTGAACATTACTGTGTTATTTGAGAGAGAATCGCGTAGGTTTGGACGTATTTGTTGCTTTCGGCTGCGAGAAATTGTTCATTTTTTGGTTTCTGTGGAAGACTTAAAACGGCGCCTTTGCGAACTCGATCTTCTCGCTTACGAAAACGCTTGAATTGGATCTTCCGTCCACTTTGTCCTTTTCGAATAAAATGTATCCTATAACACAGTTCCCCAAGTATGAAAGAAAATGGCGTGGTTTCGAAGTTCCGTGGTGCAGCCGTTTTTCGAGGCTGCTGGGCTAACATTTTGACCTTGGACCCCCCCAACATCACGTATAAGATAAGAATAATTTCCAACGTTCGTTAATGAGCTGATAAAGCGTTTTATCCATGTGGAGTACGAGATCATTAACGTTGTATGGTAGGATTCAATTAGTTCGGATTTTTGGCGTTACCGAAAATTTTGTATGCTTGTTCAAAATTGGATTGATTAGTGCATGCAATTCCAACTGAATGGAAACAATTATGTAAGAGCAATAATTACTTCGGTATAAGTAATTTAGATACAGAAAAATCAAGAATAAGGATAGGGGAGAAGTGTTACAACATAGAAAATATTAAACGTACAAAAGAATTAAATAACTCTTTAGTAAAGATAAGTTTCAAGCCACCAACTTCTCGGAGACTGTAATTCATTGGTCTGTTATTTATTCTCGTACACAACTACTGTAGATACCTATTTGAAGTATTTTCAGTATATGATTTTAAATAATTGTCTGTATCTTAATAACGATTTAATTAGCTGCCCAACCTGTTCTTTTTGTGGTATTTATAGAGAAACTGTCGATCACCTTTTTGCTGAATGTATGGAAACTAGGAACTTTGATTTCATTATAAAAAAACGGTTAGAACGTTATCAGGTTGTAATGCCCGAATGAAATAGTTCAAGCTCCATTTCGGGTGTTCAGGACAAAACAACGAATTTTGTAATTTTGATCTTTAAGCTTACACTTTATAGAGCAAGAGAAGTTAGCAACGTTCATTAGCTTTAGCCTTATTTAAAAACCTCTTAGCACAATACCAATATATAGAAACTTGTATTACATCTAACAAAATGGGAAAAAATTATAAAAGCAATTGAGCATGAGGGCTAGGCAGAATGTATTTGTGTATTTTTTTGTTGTATGTATGTTTATTATAAAAAATAAATAAAAAACCTACTTCCGTATCAGTCCTTCAACAATAGAGTTTTGTCTTACATTTTTATCATTTTTGCTGTAAACGTTCTTTGAGAAGCCTTCTTTAATCCGTTAAATATTTATTTTTTAAAGGACGACCTAAACCATACTGGACACAAGGAGACAGGCGTCCGATTTGGTGGCCCAGTGAGGTGATGTCAACAATGCAAAGTCTAGACCCTGCCACGAACACCTCGTCAAGATTCTTGAAGCCCACAAGGCTTGGAAGTGAGGATCCTCGACATCGGAGACGTTGGAGCAGCGCGCGATGGGGACGTCAGGTTTCCTTCATGTTCGACACCAATCGAGGTCGCTGCTCCTTTGTCTCCAGTGTTTCATCGAGGGAATGAAACTCAACACAGCGACTTGCCCATTCCTGTTTACCCGACAGAAGGATCACAATCATCTGTTCTGGAAATGGTTAGAGACGAGGTATGGAAATCACACGACATGATTCACCTTGCTTTACCGAATAACACTTGAACTAATTTGCGTACATTTCTTATTGATAAAGGCTTACTTGTTTGTCTGTGCTTTTGCCGATTAACAGGGCGAAATGTGGACAACCATCGACTGCTGGAAGGCTAGACGGATTTCGGTGGGTTGCGCAAAGTTGGACTTGGAGGGTCTCTGTGCTGTGGCAAAGACGTTCTACAATCACCTCCCATTGTCATACCCTTCACCACCGGACCATAATCCACTTATTCGTCTCCCTGAACGGTTAGAAGTCAAAGTCAAAAGCTGCATTCGTCGACAGAAAGGCCGAGAGCTCTTGTCGACTTCACGATGAAAATGAAACATATGCACCCAACTCCAGTTGCGTTGATCTTTATAGGTGTTGCCATTACGATTTTGAGGGTTATATATCAACCTTGCAATTTCTTGTGTTCTCTTGTACCCAAATCCTTAAATGGTCGATATTCTGTGATACAAAAAGTAGGTTTGGAAGCTACTTTAGCCACTGAGGTATGCCATAATGTAATCGAATGTTTGTAATCGAATAAAGATTCTTTGGGGAAATTAGTTGTATGCACTTCTGATCACAAAGCAAAATATATTAAGAACTACAATTGGCACAGTTGTACACGTAGGTATTCCTTTACAGCTACGGCACACACATCCCCCCTCCCTTAATCAAGATCTAGGCATCGAACCTTTCAAGAGCACGGCCGACGGCAACTGTTTATTCAACAGTTTGGCATCCTCGATGACCGGCTATGAGGGTTACGCTCATCTTCTGCGCCTGGGGACTGGGTTGTATAGCGTAATCCATTTGATAATATTGTTAGCGGTAAGTCTTAAATAACTACTACTCGCACAATGATCACTAACCTTTGCTCTCATCCTTGTGGATGGATTGACGACATATAAAATATATGCGCGCGCAGTAAATATACAATATGCGCAAGCTCAGGTCCTCCACAAAACAACGAAAATTATCCTCTTCTACCAAGACAGTGTAAAGTCCACGATAAACCAATCAAAATGCTGACACAACACGAAACTGTATATATCACATTTACATAAAACCTTTTTAGCAAGCCAAGCAGTTCCAGACCCAGCAGGATGCTGTCCAGTGGGCAAAGGTCATTGATGGGCACGCATCTCTGGAAGGGAACATAAGCGAAGTTGTGGCTGGCGTCGTGCGACGTGAAGTTATGGAAACATCCCGTAACTTTGTAGACGTTGATATGTTTTCCAAAAATATCAAGTCTTCAAGTTTGTTCTGTTCCTTTTTAACTCGTGGGTTACTATGGTAACCCCGAGTTGTAGTGGGGACCCTTTCTCTGGAAGGGAACATAAGCGAAGTTGTGGCTGGCGTCGTGCGACGTGAAGTTATGGAAACATTCCGTAACTTTGTAGACGTTGATAAGTTTTCCAAAAATATCAAGTCTTCAAGTTTGTTCTGTTCCTTTTTAACTCGTGGGTTACTTTGGTAACCCCGAGTTGTAGTGGGGACCCGATGTCACTCACTCCTATGTTAGCTCTCGAAACTCCGGTGTTAGCTCATGAGCTCGACATTAGCATAATGTATGTTGATTTATGTTGATTATTTGTTAAGTTATGTGTTCATTTTACTTACCCCTCCCTCGAAACATTCGCTTATCTCCATCGGTCACCCATCCAAATACTAACCTTGCCGGATCGTACTTAACTTTAAAAGATTGCCCGAGTCACGCGCTTACCAACTGCGCCACGGGGACTTCGTGGCGTAATCACTCAGGACAAACTGATTATATGTGTCAAACGTCCCAGGGTTTGGTTGGTTTAGGCTCTCCGCAGGTTCTCTGTCTCAAGTTCACTGTGTTTTGAAAGGCTTAAAATTACTCTTACGTTGTTAAGTTGACTATGTACGAATTCGAACAATATTCGACCGATGTGAATGCTCATGACCGTGAGATACGAATCTCCGAAACTTCGGGCAAACTTCAGGTTCACTCAGTTCACTGTCTCGCAAGTTAACTGTTCACTGGACTTATATCTTCCCTAAAGCCGAAAATCACGACTTTTACTCATCGAACATTGTTGTTGTGATGCTAATGTATTTGCCAATGAATCGTATCCCGTCAACGGTTTCAGTTCGCGGCTTAAAATTACCCTTACTACGAGACTCGTGTTTTAAAGTGCCGAGAATCTGCCAGCTCCCGCACTCTCGCCACTGCTAGACTGTTGTCACGCCGAAGGTTATAAAATATTTTTTGGAATCTTAATTTTTTAAAATAGACTTATGGGCAGCACGACACTAGACTTCTAGTTGCGTTCAATACTTTTGTTTATTCCGACGCGTTTCGCCTATACTTAGGCTTCATCAGGGAGTAAAGACAATGCAACTGTTACAACATTATTATACCCTAATCCCGGAATGGGATGGGCACGAATATACTTCCTGTTTACCTGTACAGAAGTGACTAATATTCGTAAATATGCTGTAGGAAGGCGTTTACGGAAATGCCAATTACGTTACTGGAAATGGTGTTAACATTTTGGGGGCTGCATGGTTTAGCGCTAAACATAATGTTAACACCATTTCCAGTAACGTAATTGGCATTTCCGTAAACGCCTTCCTACAGCATATTTACGAATATTAGTCACTTCTGTACAGGTAAACAGGAAGTATATTCGTGCCCATCCCATTCCGGGATTAGGGTATAATAATGTTGTAACAGTTGCATTGTCTTTACTCCCTGATGAAGCCTAAGTATAGGCGAAACGCGTCGGAATAAACAAAAGTATTGAACGCAACTAGAAGTCTAGTGTCGTGCTGCCCATAAGTCTATTTTAAAAAATTGTATCTACGAAACTTAAAGGAGCCACAATGTCACTAGCAAACCAACCGGGCACGAGCGGAATCAAGGACAGCAGTCTTTCTCTCACTCTGAGAAAATCTAGCCGAGCCACATCCCTTGAAAGACGAGTGAATGCGCGTGAAACCGTAATTAATGGACACCGTAGCACAAGCTCAAGCCCGACAAAAGCCGAGATAGCTTCTCCAGTGGACAACAACTTCACGGCACTGCTAAAGGCAAAAGTCTATGGGCGAATCGAAGCCGAGAAAGCTCATTCGAACATCCTAAGCAGAATAGATTTCCTGGAGAAGCGTCAAGCCGAAGGAATCCCTCCCAGAGGTCTTTCTTTAAAACAAATCAAGGCCAAGGGACAGTCGCAAGCCTCGCTTCAAGTGAAGTTCGACGCTATTATAAAAGAAGCAGAGATTAAACTACTTGAAGCGACAATCGAAAGTCTGCGATCTGAAGTTCCCGCTCTGGAGCAAGCAATCCAAACATCCAAAGACGATATCGGCTCGACTATCAAAAGATGGAGGTCATTCTTCCCGCTAGACGACAGCACTTCTGCAAAGAAAGCTGACGAGCTGGCAAAGGCCGCGGTAAACTATGCAAAGGAATTGTACTTTAACTGCGCCGCCCTCCAGACATCGAAATCTCTGGCTGACACCCTGAAAAAGGAAGAGAAAGCGCAAAAGCAATCAAGCATGGACACCGAGTCTGAATTTCAACTCAACGAGAGCAGTATAAGGGACATAATTCGCCAGGAAGTCCAACGAGCATCCAAGAGCGATAGCGGTGGAAAGCCGGCCCCTTCCAAGAATGGTAAACAACAACACACTGCAGGCGCTAAACGTCAACAGCGTGGAAGGTCTAGGTCCAGGAAACCTACTCGAAGCAAAAGCCAATCCCGCAAGCAAAATAAGCCACAGTCAAAAAACTCTCGAGGCCGAGATTCCGCCCGCGGAACGTAGATAAAAGAACTATTTACGAGAAATGGCTGTACAAAATGGCAAAACGACCCCTGCTTGACCTCCTACCACGAAACTCGGAATTTCATAACTTCTCTTCCCTGCAATTGACTGAACGCCAGGCAAAGCTAATTGGACTTGGTCTGAAATTTCGACCAACTCTCAAGTCACCAACGCCGGCCCAGTTCGATGTGCAAATTCAGGACTTTTGTCGTAGTGTTCGTCTGCATTACAAATTCAGTGGACAGCCATCTGATCCAGATTTCAACCCGAAGCTGTATGTCAAGTCTGACTGGAACCCACCGAGGGAAAACCCGGACTTGGAAGACAAGCTCTACGACATGCGTAAGGATTTAAAGCGAAATATCTGCTCAAAACCACAGTGGAAGTGTAACCTTTCGCGTAAAGATCGCGAGGAACTTAACGCTATCAAAACTGATGAGACTGTGCGTGTTATTGGTACTGACAAAAACCTGGGACCAGCTCTCGTTTCTACAGATTGGGTTAAAACAGAGACTCTCAGGCAACTTAGTGACAGCCAGTCTTATTCGATTGTTTCTCGTGAAATGTGGACGCTTAAACATCTACAGGTAATCGCTACTCGTGAAAAGCTTATGTCAACATTTAGCCATTTCATTAGTGATGACGCTTTAAAATTCTTGCGCAGTTTCGATCATTTCTATGATCCTGCTAAATTTTATATCATCCCTAAAATCCATAAGACACCTATGGTCGGTAGACCTATAGCGGCATCTCACTCGTACATTACTAGGCCTATTAGCGTGTTCGTAGATGAGTTTATTAAACCTCAAATCAAAATGCCTACGGTACTTAGGGACTCTGGAGAATTGGTTCAGATTTTGGAGTCTACGCAATTGCCCGCGCAATATTTTCTTGTTACGGCAGATGTTATCTCTCTTTATCCCAATGTGGACTTCAGGAAAGCTATTGTTGCCCTCGATTTGCTTCTTCGAGAGGCCCGCGCACCCGAGACTCCACTTCTGATTCAGTTTTCCAGACTCGTGTTTGAAAATAATTTTCTGCACACGGAATTTAGTCAGGATATTTTTCACCAGACTTTTGGGATTGCCATGGGAACCCCATTTGCAGTCACAGTCGCTAATGCATTTATGTTTTACTTGGAAAAGGATATTGTCACGCAATATTCCAGCAATATCATTTTGTACAAGCGATTTATTGATGACATTTTTCTTATCTGGTCCGGTGAAAAAGATAAGCTTTTGGCATTCCTAGGCTGTCTCAATAATAGAAATGACCGCATAAAACTAACCTACGTTATTAAAGAGAGTAGTATTGCCTTTCTGGACTTGTTTCTCTACAAGGAACCTAGCTCTAGTCTGCTGCAATTTTCCACCTATCAAAAGCCTCTTAACAAGTATTTGTACATTCCTTTCGAATCATTTCATCCCGCGAGCAATAAAAGAGCTTTCATAAAAGGAGAACTTGTGCGCTATGCCAGAAATAGTTCCACGTTTGATGCCTTCTGTGTCAGTCGTGAGAAATTTTGGAAGCGCCTTAGGGTTCGCGGTTATCCTATAGGATTTCTGTTGCCTCTCTTCCGGGATGTTAAGTATTGTAACAGATCTAGATGGCTTAAACGTAAAGCTAAGCGTAGCACTGGTGGCATGGTGGTTTTTAAGTCCACCTTTAATTGTAGCAATGCAAGAATCAAGGCAACTATCCAGAGATATCTACCTGATTTGAGCACCATTGTTTGCTACAAATCTACTCCTACTCTAGCACAGCTATGTAAATAGTATGTTTTTTGGGGGCTGCATGGTTTAGCGCTAAACCATGCAGCCCCCAAAATGTTAACACCATTTCCAGTAACGTAATTGGCATTTCCGTAAACGCCTTCCTACAGCATATTTACGAATATTAGTCACTTCTGTACAGGTAAACAGGAAGTATATTCGTGCCCATCCCATTCCGGGATTAGGGTATAATAATGTTCTAACAGTTGCATTGTCTTTACTCCCTGATGAAGCCTAAGTATAGGCGAAACGCGTCGGAATAAACAAAAGTATTGAACGCAACTAGAAGTCTAGTGTCGTGCTGCCCATAAGTCTATTTTAAAAAATAGAAAATTTTGTATGCTTGTTCAAATTGGATTGATTAGTGCATGCAATTCCAACTGAATGGAAACAATTATGTAAGAGCAATAATTACTTCGGTATAAGTAATTTAGATACAGAAAAATCAAGAATAAGGATAGGGGAGAAGTGTTACAACATAGAAAATATTAAACGTACAAAAGAATTAAATAACTCTTTAGTAAAGATAAGTTTCAAGCCACCAACTTCTCGGAGACTGTAATTCATTGGTCTGTTATTTATTCTCGTACACAACTACTGTAGATACCTATTTGAAGTATTTTCAGTATATGATTTTAAATAATTGTCTGTATCTTAATAACGATTTAATTAGCTGCCCAACCTGTTCTTTTTGTGGTATTTATAGAGAAACTGTCGATCACCTTTTTGCTGAATGTATGGAAACTAGGAACTTTGATTTCATTATAAAAAAAACGGTTAGAACGTTATCAGGTTGTAATGCCCGAATGAAATAGTTCAAGCTCCATTTCGGGTGTTCAGGACAAAACAACGAATTTTGTAATTTTGATCTTTAAGCTTACACTTTATAGAGCGAGAGAAGTTAGCAACGTTCATTAGCTTTAGCCTTATTTAAAAACCTCTTAGCACAATACCAATATATAGAAACTTGTATTACATCTAACAAAATGGGAAAAAATTATAAAAGCAATTGAGCATGAGGGCTAGGCAGAATGTATTTGTGTATTTTTTTGTTGTATGTATGTTTATTATAAAAAATAAATAAAAAACCTACTTCCGTATCAGTCCTTCAACAATAGAGTTTTGTCTTACATTTTTATCATTTTTGCTGTAAACGTTCTTTGAGAAGCCTTCTTTAATCCGTTAAATATTTATTTTTTAAAGGACGACCTAAACCATACTGGACACAAGGAGACAGGCGTCCGATTTGGTGGCCCAGTGAGGTGATGTCAACAATGCAAAGTCTAGACCCTGCCACGAACACCTCGTCAAGATTCTTGAAGCCCACAAGGCTTGGAAGTGAGGATCCTCGACATCGGAGACGTTGGAGCAGCGCGCGATGGGGACGTCAGGTTTCCTTCATGTTCGACACCAATCGAGGTCGCTGCTCCTTTGTCTCCAGTGTTTCATCGAGGGAATGAAACTCAACACAGCGACTTGCCCATTCCTGTTTACCCGACAGAAGGATCACAATCATCTGTTCTGGAAATGGTTAGAGACGAGGTATGGAAATCACACGACATGATTCACCTTGCTTTACCGAATAACACTTGAACTAATTTGCGTACATTTCTTATTGATAAAGGCTTACTTGTTTGTCTGTGCTTTTGCCGATTAACAGGGCGAAATGTGGACAACCATCGACTGCTGGAAGGCTAGACGGATTTCGGTGGGTTGCGCAAAGTTGGACTTGGAGGGTCTCTGTGCTGTGGCAAAGACGTTCTACAATCACCTCCCATTGTCATACCCTTCACCACCGGACCATAATCCACTTATTCGTCTCCCTGAACGGTTAGAAGTCAAAGTCAAAAGCTGCATTCGTCGACAGAAAGGCCGAGAGCTCTTGTCGACTTCACGATGAAAATGAAACATATGCACCCAACTCCAGTTGCGTTGATCTTTATAGGTGTTGCCATTACGATTTTGAGGGTTATATATCAACCTTGCAATTTCTTGTGTTCTCTTGTACCCAAATCCTTAAATGGTCGATATTCTGTGATACAAAAAGTAGGTTTGGAAGCTACTTTAGCCACTGAGGTATGCCATAATGTAATCGAATGTTTGTAATCGAATAAAGATTCTTTGGGGAAATTAGTTGTATGCACTTCTGATCACAAAGCAAAATATATTAAGAACTACAATTGGCACAGTTGTACACGTAGGTATTCCTTTACAGCTACGGCACACACATCCCCCCTCCCTTAATCAAGATCTAGGCATCGAACCTTTCAAGAGCACGGCCGACGGCAACTGTTTATTCAACAGTTTGGCATCCTCGATGACCGGCTATGAGGGTTACGCTCATCTTCTGCGCCTGGGGACTGGGTTGTATAGCGTAATCCATTTTGATAATATTGTTAGCGGTAAGTCTTAAATAACTACTACTCGCACAATGATCACTAACCTTTGCTCTCATCCTTGTGGATGGATTGACGACATATAAAATATATGCGCGCGCAGTAAATATACAATATGCGCAAGCTCAGGTCCTCCACAAAACAACGAAAAATTATCCTCTTCTACCAAGACAGTGTAAAGTCCACGATAAACCAATCAAAATGCTGACACAACACGAAACTGTATATATCACATTTACATAAAACCTTTTTAGCAAGCCAAGCAGTTCCAGACCCAGCAGGATGCTGTCCAGTGGGCAAAGGTCATTGATGGGCACGCATCTCTGGAAGGGAACATAAGCGAAGTTGTGGCTGGCGTCGTGCGACGTGAAGTTATGGAAACATCCCGTAACTTTGTAGACGTTGATATGTTTTCCAAAAATATCAAGTCTTCAAGTTTGTTCTGTTCCTTTTTAACTCGTGGGTTACTATGGTAACCCCGAGTTGTAGTGGGGACCCTTTCTCTGGAAGGGAACATAAGCGAAGTTGTGGCTGGCGTCGTGCGACGTGAAGTTATGGAAACATTCCGTAACTTTGTAGACGTTGATAAGTTTTCCAAAAATATCAAGTCTTCAAGTTTGTTCTGTTCCTTTTTAACTCGTGGGTTACTTTGGTAACCCCGAGTTGTAGTGGGGACCCGATGTCACTCACTCCTATGTTAGCTCTCGAAACTCCGGTGTTAGCTCATGAGCTCGACATTAGCATAATGTATGTTGATTTATGTTGATTATTTGTTAAGTTATGTGTTCATTTTACTTACCCCTCCCTCGAAACATTCGCTTATCTCCATCGGTCACCCATCCAAATACTAACCTTGCCGGATCGTACTTAACTTTAAAAGATTGCCCGAGTCACGCGCTTACCAACTGCGCCACGGGGACTTCGTGGCGTAATCACTCAGGACAAACTGATTATATGTGTCAAACGTCCCAGGGTTTGGTTGGTTTAGGCTCTCCGCAGGTTCTCTGTCTCAAGTTCACTGTGTTTTGAAAGGCTTAAAATTACTCTTACGTTGTTAAGTTGACTATGTACGAATTCGAACAATATTCGACCGATGTGAATGCTCATGACCGTGAGATACGAATCTCCGAAACTTCGGGCAAACTTCAGGTTCACTCAGTTCACTGTCTCGCAAGTTAACTGTTCACTGGACTTATATCTTCCCTAAAGCCGAAAATCACGACTTTTACTCATCGAACATTGTTGTTGTGATGCTAATGTATTTGCCAATGAATCGTATCCCGTCAACGGTTTCAGTTCGCGGCTTAAAATTACCCTTACTATGAGACTCGTGTTTTAAAGTGCCGAGAATCTGCCAGCTCCCGCACTCTCGCCACTGCTAGACTGTTGTCACGCCGAAGGTTATAAAATATTTTTTGGAATCTTAATTTGGAAGTTGCGGCTGTGGTGTAGTGGTTATGACTCATTCTTCGACCTCTAGTGCCGGAGGTCCGGTTCAACCTTGAGGTTAAACACATTTCTCCTTTTTCTTTTTTAAAATCCTTTAGATAAAAAAAATTGATGTTCTCGAGAACAATATTGAAATACTTTGAAGCCGTTTTTTTTTTCACTTTCAAGGAAAAATCCAGCTTTCAAAATCGCGCCAAAATTTGGGGGCAGAAGCTCCAATTAGCTCATACATTTACTGTGGATTGTGAACGCCCTATTTTAATATTCAGCAATAATTGATTTTTAACTCTGCTGGATTCAAAATGTAAACATTGGAACTTGGCGTCCGTTTCCACAGACAGAATGTTATTTTTCCCCGGGGGAGGGGGACTCCCATATTTTTAGGGCGGGGGTGCTCGTCGGGAACTTCGATTTTACCCCCAAAAGGTACCAACGAAAATACGTCTGAATCCAGGCTTCAGAAGCGTGATTTGCTAGAACGGACCCCTAACTGGTACCTATCTTAAAAAAAATGCAAGTTTTCAAACTTTACCCCTAAAAGGCACCAGAGGCCTAATTTTAAACCCTAAAAGGTAAGACGAGCACCCGCGCCCCAAAGATATTGGAGTCCCCCACCCTGCCCCCACCCCCGGGAATTTTTCCGGGAAGTTTCAGTTTTTTTTTAAATGAGCAACCCCACCCATTCAATATGAGAGCCTTCCCCTGCCCTCTTCACGAGTTGGCGATAGCTTATAGCTTTATTTAAACATCTTGTTACGTATTACACTTTAGGCGTGTTCCATATAACTTTAGCGGCGACTTATTTGAATGAAAGCATCCGCCAGTTCTTTGCGAGCCCAGCCCACCCGGAGGCAAACACGACAGAGCTTCCGCTCTGCTGTGAAGGCCGTAAAAGGCTCAGTGCGAGCCGGGACGCTTTGTGTGTGCTGTGGGTGCCGTGTGATCTGGCGACTTCCAGCTCTAACAGCCAGATCTGCCCGCTCCTGCCATGGAGATGCGCAGCTAACGAGGACGGCTTTTGTTTTTTCGGGAAGGGAATGCACAGTAACCAACCGGAAAAGAACAAAATGGTGCAATGGACGACCTGTTCTGAGTGGTACCATTGTGCATGCCTTGGCCTGGAAATACAGGATGCCATTAACAACGCCATTGTCAGCTGTGGCTGTCACCTCCCAGAGCCGCACGTTTCAAAGCACAGGTAAGCCTACATACATGGGCTATGAGAAGGCGATCATCTGAAATGAGTACGCCCTTTCCAACATTGAAGCTATATTAAGAGGTATCATCCAGCATATGTATATTCGATTGGGGGTTGGGGCTGAATGTATCACTATCTTCGTTTTGGCATAGAAAATGTGTTGACTATCCGGTTATTTATTGAATTCTCCTTTTTTTTGCTTTAGGTTGAGCTATGAAATGCCCATAATCCAAAACTATCTCTCGGACGATTTTTGGAAGGTATGTATATAGCTGGTATAAAATATATATCAAATTGTAATAAACATTAAATTACAACACATATACACTACCCCTAGTGCTATATGGACGGCGATCTGCGTCCGTCTCGTGTCGTTAATAGAGACCTTACGATTAGACGACGGGGACGGGAACGCCGACGGGTCTCCGAGAAAAGCCCGCGTTGCGCACGCGCACTAGCGTCAGTCCCACATTGGCTCCGTTGTCACTTCTCGGGCACGACGGCACAACAACTACTTTCACGTCGTGCACAACGCCAAATTCTGTCGTGTTATTGGAGATTTTCTCGCTAAAAATGTCACGGTAAGAGAATCATTTTGAAAAAACTTTCATTAGGAACAAACAAATAAATTGCTTAAGTTTTTACTTTCATGTTTTGAAGGATATATTTCCTTTTTTTGTTACTAGAAATCAAATGAAATGGACGAACGAGCACGACATTTTTCTGGTTCGTGAAGTGCTTGCGAACGAGCCGTGGAACCACAGATACGGTTCCAAGGAAAGGGGCGAAGCTTGGGATTCGATAGCAGCGCTTCTGAACTCGATCAAGGAGCCATCGTGATCCAAAGGTCTGTAAGAGACCGCTACTACTTGACTCTGGAAAAAAGGTACAAAGATAAAGTTAGGGAAGCACGAGCTAGCGGAGAAAGCGACTGTGTCAGACACAATGAGCTATCTAATGGAAAGAGGGGAAATAGAAGACAAAAACAGGGCAGAGGAAAGAGACCTCAGGCGGGTTGGGATGGCAAAGCAAACAGAGTTACAAAAAGAAGAACTCGAAATAAAGAGGCAGGAGTTGGAAGAGAGGAGGGAACAGCAGGAGTATGTACAACAACAGATGCTTATGCAACAGCAGCAAATGCAGTTCATGATGCAGCAACAACAAGCTGCTATGATGATGCCGCTCATCGAGAAGACAGTTAAGAATAACCAGTAACTGTCATCTTTAGAGACTGTTGATTAACAGACTTCTGAGCATTCGGTTAGGCGTGACCATATTTTTCAACCAGCCAATGGCCAATGCATTTTCTTGGACGTTTGTTTCTCTTATAATTTGAGTATTGCATTATTTACCAATCCTTACCCCCATACTTTGTTTAGTATACGCCCACCTGGGAATCATTTATAGAACACCATAGGTGAAGTGTGAGGTGGTTATGTTGAAGAGCTTAGAGCATTTACTTACAAGGGCAAAATTGTAGTGTTGCATAACTATTTTACAAGGGTTACATTTTGCTGCAGTTATTAAATAATTTTGCATGTTTACTTTGTGGAGTAATAAAGCCATGTTTGTTGCAATTGACTTGAATTGTCTAATTCTAATTTGTATTCATAATGTGACTAGATCTAATATTCCTGTTTAACTACAATGTTTCTGGTCATGGGTTTGAGTATATCCAGCACAGAGCATGGGACAACAACTAAGGTAAATCCTTCTGGCATTGGGTTATTACGTAAGGCATTGTACTATGCCTATGCGAAGTTACTTGAGAAAATTGTTTCTGAGACTCTGAATATGAATATTTGATTTACATTTTTCAGCTAGTTGTGACCACACCCAAAACCTAACGTGGTGCAACTTATTACTTATTATTTTCTCAAAAGCAAGTCAAAATCTATCAATTTTTCATGTTTATAATCATGACAACTTTCTGTGGCATAAAATAGGACAATATATTATATGTCAGCTTATGTGGGGAACCCTAAATGCCGTAGAACAATGGAGTTTTGGCTAGTTCTTGCATGGATGTTTGCAAAAAATGAAATGATGGATATTTGGAAATTTCCATCTTTTCTGCTGATAAATGAAATGGAAAAGAAAGCAAATTTGTATGTCTTCTTCTGGAAACATTTATAAACATTATTTTGACTGTCTTAAAGAGTATAATTTAGTAGTATAGTTTATGGATATTCTAAAACTACATAGTTTCAAGGTTGGTAAAATGTAATTTAATGATCATAAAAAAACTTCAGTTCAATTTTGTTTTTTATGTTTGGGGTGGGGCTGCCAGAAATCCTCTATTGCTGGGGGTGGGACGTCAAAATAGGCTGATGTGTTACTGCGAAATAGACGCACTCGAGCATTGTGGAGTAGTGCACAGGTAACATACATTTTTCCAACCGCACTAAGACAGACCTTCAAGTCCTTTTTAAAGTCAAGAAATGTAAAGTAGTTAATTATATCCCCGATTATCCACTCTACGGACACTCTAACTTCACTCATAGACCATGCCTCTTTTTCTGCTGTGAGCCTTGCCCCTTTAAAAGGCCCTTGAAGGTGTACACGAAGGGGTTAGCAGGGACCCCATAAATACATAATGGGTTGCCAGGTGTATCGAATGAAAACAGTTGAAACTGGTTTAGTACTCCAGACTCTGCTAGCATGCCGCTGTCATGCTTCCTGCCTTCAAATGGACCAGCAAGTTTGGCAATGAGCCCATTAGGTGCTGCAACGGACTGAAATTTGATGGCATGTACTTTTTTGTGCCCATTATAAAGGCACCTTTGGTTTTCTCCTGGGCGGCTTACAGCTCTCACAGTTCCATCTACAAAGCCCCAACAATTTTCCAAGGCTGGCCCTCTAATACAAACTGCCGTGGCAAAGTGCTCCAATTGAAGACGACTGAGCCAGGGCTGATCCAGGTTTGTAAACAGATGATTCCATAGCTACATGAGCCAAAAGAATAGTTTCCCGGAATTTGGGCATCTTCTACACGGGAGTCAATAAACGAAAGTCAAAACGAGTACCGAGTGTAAACAAAATGGCGTCCTCGTTTTCGATACGCCACTTCGTAATCTGAATTTTGGCAACGTCACACACAACACCTCGACCCAGGCCCCTGAAGTTGCCGTTGTCGTCGCCGTTTCGGTATCGTAAAGTCTCTAATATCTTATATTAGTTAGCATAACATTAACATGCCAGCGACGTTCAACTCATTCTGGAAAAATTTAATGTCATTTTTAAAATTTCTCACAATGATGGCGATTGCTGTGGTAAAAGTTATGACCGTTCCCAAACAACATGGAACATCTCTTTAGGCACCAGAAAAAATATTTAGGTAGCCCCTACCCATAAAAATCGAAGCCTACAGTTCTAATTCTGGGGTGCGGTGGTGGTAGCGTGCTTATTGCATTGTGCTTTCCGTTTTCCTTTATGCCAAAATATCATGATTTATTGCCTGAGGGGATTCGAACGAATTCTCATTCCCAAAGCTTCCTATTGGGGTTTGTTGGACGCTCCGGACGGAGACGATAATTCACCGCTTCTCATGGGCCCATATTACTCCGGCAATAAATATCAAAGGACGCCAATGGTTACTCGTGGATAAAGAAGAGTAATGCAGTTATTGGTCAGGTGCAAATGACTCTAGTACAAATTGTACCCGCTACAAAATTCGGTCAAATCCCGGATCCCAAAAATATCCTTATGCCAGCTCTTTCATCATAGTTATAATATTGAGCAAAGTCACAGTGGGCTTTGGAATCGAGTGCAACCACCAATTTGCAACCCGGGTTGAAGGAAAATGTTGGGAGAAAAGAGGGAAAAAAAAGTAACGTTGGGGTCGTACCGGGACTCGAATTCGAGACGTTTCTTTCTGTAGGCGAGCGTCTTTATCCGCCGAGCAATTCTCCTTACTTGATTTAATTACCAAAAATTAATTGATAGTTATGTGAAGCCGCGATGGAAAGGAGAGGGACTGGGTTAGAGTCACACGGGCATTCGACTACGAGCGGGCCACTCGTCAAATGATCTTTTTCGGAGATTATATTTGTCTAAAAACTCAGTGTAGATATTGATGTACGGCATTATAATAGCTAGTTTGGATGGAAATGTACTACTACTACTACACTTATCAAACGCGCCGCTGTCAAAGATGAACAGTAAATGTTGTTCCATCGAGCAAAGTCAGACAATGTGAGGAGCTTGGGCCCTATAGATAGAATGTGACAGGGCATGGACCCTAGCCAACTATATATAGAAAAACGGCGTGTAAAACGATAGAGTTGTGGATTGTGTAATCAATATAACAGAGCTGAATTAGAAACGTTTACAAGTTTAATATTGAGTTAATTTGGCTTACAAAATTGGCGACCACACCAGGACCCGGGAATTCGGGATTTTAGGAGCATTACTGGCATATTTTGACGAGCTGAAAGATGTTGTTTGGTGTTCGTTTTCCACTGGGTTGCTGTGAATCGACTGAATGAGTTCCAGGGCGAGTAAGACTTTGTAGTTTCATCTCAGGTTCAACATGGAAAGAGTGCAAGAGAAATGGCTGAGGATCTTCAAATGCAAATACAGGCACTCTTGTTTGACTCGAAGCACGAAAAACTGAGCGTGATCGGAGCTCATTTCAAGATTGAGTACGAATGTATGGAGACGAACCTTGTACCTTATTTGCAAGAGGAAGTTAACGGAACTCGGAAGTTAACGGAAAAGTACCAGAAGTACATTCAATAGACAAACTTTTGGGGAAGGGGATGGTATACAATATGTTGTTTCTGAGAACCGTGGAGACAGGATTGCAGGATGAGAGTATTTGGGCCAAGATACGTCCCTTGTTAGAAGACCCGAGTGTTAAAGATTAAGTGTTAATTCAGCCATTGAATCAAGCAGTATCAACAGAGAGTGAAAGGCAGAAGAAATTGAAGGCAAGCAGTAAGTCTAAACCAGCTATGGCAGCATCAGTGTCAGTCCCCCATAACACCCCCCTGGGTGACAACCCAGAAGTGTTGATAAATCCAGGGAGGACCACAGGCAGTGCACTCACTGTTTTCATCGTGGAAGCTCAGAGCACTGCTCTCGTGGTTGCCGTCATCATCGTCATTCCCCTTTGTTGGAGTCATTGACATCCTTGGGTCGCGCCCGCTGCACGGAATGTCACATCCAGCAAACGCATAAAATCGGTCTTCGCCATCGTTGTTCTTCTTGTTTGGTATATATCAATACCAAGCACCGTTTCCATTCTTGTCCACATGGACTTCGGATTCTCTACATTGAACAACACTTGTTTCTGAATGGCATCGTTGTTTAGCCTGCATATGTGCGCTATGTACTTGAGGTGTTGCTCTAGACAGAAATGGCGGATAGGAAGGGTCTTTGCTATGGTTTGAAGTCTGACATTTCATATCTTGTAACTCCAGTCCACTTAAGTTCCTTCACGTTCTGCACGGAGAAGAAGGAGAGGAATGATCGACAGGTGTCGAAAAACTCCAAGAGGCTGCAACCGCGGGACAGGGAGTAGCGTCACAAGGCAAGTCCCATGTGTGTCTATACTGTCAATGTCATAGTGATATTCTGTTGAGATGCTCTGGATGTAACACTGTCTTTAATTGTGGTAAAAAGTGTCAAAAAATGCATTCAAGTTGGTAAAGAAAAGGAAACGAAGTGTTTAGGACACATCTTACATTCAGACAGCATGCTACAGTTGTTAAGCTAGTTGGGGAGCAGTGTAAAGTGCAGTGCACCCTTAATGGGATAGTTACGAGCGAACATTGCTGTTTGACCAAAATAAAAATCCGTTGGATCGTTCGAGGCTGTGACCAAAACCCTTATGAAGAGCCAATTTTGAGAGATTTGAAAAAAATATATATTTTGCAACCTTCAGGTGATCGTTAGTGCAAACCTCTCTTAAACTGTAAGACCACCAACAGTACAACCCAACAGCGTTTTATCAGCAGCGGTGCTACCCCACCTTCATGTACACACCGCAGCCTGTTCCAACAGGCTTCTGTCAACCATGTGACTATTTCCAGCCTCACTACCAGTTTGTCAGCTAGTCAGCATCACATTTCGTGTATTAAGACTCTACTACAGTGCTGCTATTTTGAATATGTTTTATTATTATTGTTATTATTGAAATTTGCCTCGTTTAATACATGATTATTCATACGCTACAAGGTCACACCTTGTCAACCAAGTTAAAGTAACTGGATTACGGAAAATAATATGCTCAACGTATTATTAGTAGATCTAGAGTTAAAGAAAGTTGAAACTCCAGAGTGTCCTGGCGTGCGCAACCAGTGTACTTCGATATGACTGAGATAAATTGTAACGGTAATAAGTAAATGAAGGACAATATGGAACTATATGTGTTGGGACAGCACACTTAAAGGAGGGAAGACTGTGAGGGGGCTTGAGCCCTATAGATAGAATGTGAGAGGGCATGGACCCTAGTGAGCTATATATAGAAAAACGGCGTGTAAAACGATAGACTTGTGGATTGTGTAATCAAGATAGAAGAGCTGAATTAGAAGCGTTTACAAGTTTAATATTGAGTTAATTTGGCTTACAACAACATACTTGGCAGGCATTAAATCACGTCTCCCCGAAAGACAGGTGTAAGATTCCTGCATCCCGGGACAGAATTCGTGCAATTCACGCAAGGAAATCCCGAATCCTTTCAAAATATTTTGCTTTTGCCCGAATAATAATCTTTATTAAGCTCTTAATGATATATCTATTTACATTGTGTATAGCAAAAACAAGTGTCCGTTTACAAGAATAAATTTTTTTTTTAGAAACGTTTGAGCAGGAAAACTTAAATTAACTCTTGGGTTTTCGAGTTAGTTTCCCTAGCCTTATTAATTTATTTTTTACCAGGTAATTACCCGAATCCCGCTCCAAAATTCTGTCAAATCCCGGGTCCCCCAAATACCCTTCCAAACCCTGTGAAAATGCCAAACACGGTGGCCTTTGGAATCGAGTACGACCAACTATTTGCAACGCGGGTTGAAGGAAAATCTGGGACAAAAAAGAGGAAAAGAAAAAAAAACGATCGTACCGGGATTCCAACTCGAGACCTTTCCAAAGGCCAACGACTTTTGAATCCAACACGAGACCTTTCCCAAGACCTGGACTAGTCCGCCTACTAGGATTGTTAATCGCAAATTATTCAACTTATGATCAAGCCGCGAAGAAAAGGAGAGGTACTGGGCTTGCGTCACACCGGGACTACGAGCCCACCTATCACGTGCGAGTGACGGAGGTCCACCATCACAAAACTCGATAGTTGGATAGTTGATCCTAGATTCTGGGACATCCGGTTTCGTTTGTTGCCATAGTCTCCTATAATGTGACAGTCCGCACGACTTAGAGGAACCCTCTTTCCAGGTGATATTACCATGTAGAAACACACGCGTGTACAGGCTTTTGTAGTTCCAATCACAGAGTATAGACGGGAAACTCCTTTACTGGTGGGGATAGCAGTTATTAGAGCCGTTCAGCGGGACGTTTTACGAGACAGAAGGGAAAAATTCCACGGTCATCCGGGTATCTTTGTTGTAAGTTTCAGGTAACCCGCGTATTGTAACACGTAGGTATGTGGAGTTACGGAATTTTGGGGGATACTTTGTCCTATTTTTCCTTTTCGTAAAATAGTAGGACAATTTTCTTCAACTAAATAATGAATGCTTAACTGTTTGACTCCCCTCATGGTAACATTACTACCTATCCAGCACAACGGGCCCAACGCGTGAATCAGCTCAAAATTGTTTGCCGAGTATACAAATTGCTGTAAATTGGAAAAACAAGTTCAAGGCGACCTTTTTGACAGTAAAATAAGTTAAGAAATTCACGTTTTTGTGCAATTCGTAACATTCAGGGGATAATCTTCTTACAAAAACTTGAAATTATGAAGTGACAATTTTAGCTGTCGTTGCGCCATTCGAACACCTATTTTACCGAGAATGATCGCGATGCGCGTACCCCAGCAATAATTCATGTATTTAATTGTAGATTTCCTTCAAGATCGACTTTTTTTCTATTTTACACTAGAATCTACAAATGTACATTTCCCCTTCAAGAACAAGTCGAAATGGATCATTGCTATAGTATTTTTGCATTTCAAAAAAATCAAAATGTATTCTTTTATACCGTAAATATCCATATGAATATGATTAACTGACCATAAAACCTTTATCTTTTTCAGCTTATGCAAAGCGTTGTGCTTCTTGCTGGGCGGTTGTAAACGTGGACTACTCAAAGACGGTCCGCAACAAGCGATCGAATGCAAAACGAACATTGGCTCGCCGTCTGGCAGCCAAACCTATGTAACCAAGTATCATTTTATATTCTTCTCTGGCTTCTGGAGATGGCAATTCCTGCCAATGATATGAAAAGAGAATGTTAAGCCTACCTGGGCCATTCTTTAGTGTAAAGCAGGCATATAACCACTTTAGTTCAAGCTCCAGGCCAACCCCACAGAAGACAACTGAGCTGCTGCAAAAGCTTGCGAAGCAGCATCAAGGCTTATTAAAGAATGTGAAGAGAAGGTCATGGGTCTTCTGTAAAGCTGCTGTAGAGCTTCTGTCACGAGCTCGCAACTTACAATATCAATGTGGAGGAATATAGAGCTACTTTTCTGGCAGAAGATGGGGTTGAAACTGTAACCCAAAAGCGAAGGTTTGAAGAAATCCATCCTCAGAGGAAGGACCTACGTAAATTGCTAGCTGATAATGGAAAATAAAAAGGAATCCAATCACTCTTTTGTATCCTTTAGTGCAAAAGTACATTGGTTGGTATGTTTTCAGCAGATACTCGGTAATAAAAAGAATGGAATGGGAGGAGGGCTAAATAAATTTGTGACAGGTGTTTTTCTTGAACAAAACATAGAAATGGTACAATGCGCATCCAAAACACATATTATTATACCTCCAGTCCTGCCTTTTGACCCGCTTTTGTCTTTTTCTCCATATGCCAGGCTCTCTTAAATATAGAACAGCATGATCATTTGTGTTGTCATAGAGAGCTTCGTTAAAGTGTTACAGTTATAATACAGATGTGAAGGGAAAAGGAACAGTCAAGTCAAGGGAAAAGGGACATCATACAAGTCTGAAATTTGCTAGTAATAAGGAATAAAGATGGTAGTAGTTAATTGTAGTATCAAAAATACATTTATTATATTTAGACTAATATTATTGCCTTTGTGCCTTTTACAAACCACAAAAAGCACGAGGACAACTCAACTAATAAAAATGTAGACACCCGTAGTTCACATGAGGTGAGATATCAACCTTGTCCCCAGGGTCTTGTGGGTAATTTTCAAGATGGCGGTTGGTCGAGTAGAAGACCCTGAGGGAGGCTGAGTCACATGACCACTGTTTGAAAACATGGGAACGAGGTTGTCCTTTGTTGTGAAATGGTCATGTGACTCAGCTTCCCCCAGGGTTTTCTCCCGAGTCAACCACCATTTTGAAAAACGATGGAGAAGACCCTGAGACAACTTTGGGCACCTGTTTCACATGAGAAAAAAAAATGCAAGATATCTTGGTGTTGTGGCTAACACATGCGGCACGCACTATCAAGAAAGTTGGCCCAACTACTGACCTGTCAATGAATAGGACAGGGAAATTCTTGTTAGGGCTGTTGTTAGACCTACAGCCCAAACAGCATTGAGAAAACATTCCTTACTTCCACCTCTTAAAAGACCTGGGGCACAAATTATGAACACCTACTAACAACCCTAACACTGCAGGGGCGTAGCCAGCACTTAT
This sequence comes from Scolanthus callimorphus, assembly GCA_033964015.1. NCBI lineage: Eukaryota > Metazoa > Cnidaria > Anthozoa > Actiniaria > Edwardsiidae > Scolanthus > Scolanthus callimorphus. The sequence goes on from CM066915.1 coordinate 8,059,738, forward strand.
GAGAGGGGGGGTTCCAAAATTCAAAAAATAAAAAAACTCCATAGATCGGACGTGTTTTTTGCATTCTCGAGGAAACCCAAAAGACCTGGGGCACAAATTATGAACACCTACTAACAACCCTAACACTGCAGGGGCGTAGCCAGCACTTATGAGAGGGGGGGTTCCAAAATTCAAAAAATAAAAAAACTCCATAGATCGGACGTGTTTTTTGCATTCTCGAGGAAACCCAGCCAAAAATATTGATCTCGATGAAAAACTAGCGTTTGAAGAAATTTGCTACATTTTATTGGAGCTTTTATTTGCTGTCTATTAAATATTATTTACAATTTTAGTAGTAAGTCGGTCCAGAACAGAGGCGAGGGGGGTTCCGCTGTGGAAGAGGGGGGTTCCGGAACCCCTGGAACCCCCACCTGGCTACGCCCCTGAACACCACTTACAGACCTAACAGCCCTAACAGTCTTAACAGCTCTAACAGTCCTATCAGCTCTAACAGTCTAAACAGCCCTAACAGAGGGCTGTTAGGTGTTGATCATAATATGTGCCCTGCCTTTTAGGAATGCTTCCTCTCTGCTGTTTAGGACTGTTAGGTTTGTTAGGGCTGTTAGGTTTGTTAGGGTTGTCAAGCCAGCCAGGGCTGTTAGGGCTGTAAGGGCTGTAGGTGTTGATCATAATATGTGCCCCGCCTTTTAGACGTGGGAGTAAGGAATGCTTCCTCCCAGCTGTTTGTCCCTAACAGCAGCCCTTTGCTGTTTGGGGCTGTTAGGCCTTACAGCAGCCCCTTACAAGAATTGCCCTGTCCTATTTCTTGACTCATATGACCCCTGAGATAGACAGTTTTATGCTGTCCCTACACAAATACTATATCTCTCAGCCCAGAGTTGTCTCGGTCACAAGTGAATTGTTTGATTTCAACACAGAGGGATTGTATAGAGGCAAGTCTGGGGACCAAAATATCCCCTTATCCCCATATCTTGCCTCATTTGGTGCCTCAGCTGTATCCCTGCAAAATATCCGAAAAATATCCCCCTAAAATATTTGGTAATCTTTTCAACCCTAAAAAAGTTTGCAGTTTCAAATTTTGTAATGACTAAATTTTCAAATTTTCAAATAAATTTGATTGCTTGATTGGCTTGATTTATTTTATTGCTTGGCACATATGTCCCACGGCTTACAGTCAGAATTAGCATGCTCCCTGCTCTCTTCCATACAAATACTGTAATTTTTTTTAGAAATTCCATAGGGGTGGGGGTCCCTTTTCAACACCCTTCTGGGCAGGGGGGACTTTACTTTTTTACTTTTTCCAATACAGCCTACCCTTCTCAACGAGGATTACTGGCTGGGGGTCAGCTGGGGGACACAATAACCAGGGGACAGAATTACTTTGATGATTTATTCAGGACAATATTTATTCCTCAGTGGAAAAAAACTGCATTATCTGACAGAATAGTAAGTAGAATAATTTCACAAGACAATATTATTGATAGATACACCAGAGAAATTAATATGAGACATTTTACCAGGATTCCGGGCAATTTTGGCAAAGTGGCCAAAAATCCAGTTACTGAAACACTTAGAATCACTTCCTTGATTTTGGTCTATTTTGGAAACTAAATGTATGCCATGAACAACAAAATGAAAAACAGAGAAATATAATGTCAAAGTTCTCCACCCTGGAGTACTACAATGAAACTCTATGTTGACCCAATTCTATAAAAACCCTCAGCTGTATATTGAAACAGGTTGCTACTAGATTTCATAATGGAAATAACACAAGTTACTATACTTGCGTGCAGACCCTTCAAAAGATATTGGACCAGACACTACTCCTGGCCATACGGGTGTTAAGCAGAAGGCCGCAAAGTCCAAAGTGTTCCAAATACATAACTCCATATTATGGATGGAGCAATTTTGTAGAACGGTCTGAAAATCATGAAGTTTCAGGTTTACAAGATGTCCAGAAAAGGAAAAAAAAGTTACTTGAATTTCACCTAATTGCAATTAAAATACTGAAAAATCGAATGATTCCAATGAATTGCATCGTAGAACATGTAGATTTTCATGGCCAAAATCAAAGTGAAAGATTGACCGAAATAATTTATTTGAAAGCAAATAAACATCCCCGGGGGGTGGAACAGGTTCCAGAATCAAAACCAGTCAAATCCACCACCCCCTCGGAACAGACTCTTGTTTTAAAATGCTTTAAACCCCCACGATAACCCCACCCTTCCCCGGGTCCCTAGGGGTGGGGGTTTCTTGACTAGTGCATTACTCATGAAGAATCCAAAACAAATTGAAACACAGGTCGAAAGTTTTCAAGAAATATCTTATATTAGTATAAACCAACTAATGGTCTATTACAAATCCTGCATTCTGATTGGCTGAGCTGCTAATGGTCTATTAGTGATAGACCGTGCCTGGCAAAACCACCACCTTTCTTTGCAAGAAAACTTGATTTTTTCAACATAAAATAATGGCATTCACTGACAAAACCGACCAACTAGTTGGTTTATACTAAAACAATTAGACCTCTCGTTCTCATGTGCTATGATATCAATAGACCATTCGGCCTTTGGCCTCATGGTCTATTCATCATAGCACATTCGGCCTCGAGATCTAATTGTTAAATCCCAGTCTAGTCAATCGTTAAAAATCGATACCGATTAAAATCGATAAAAATCACCGATTTTTATTGATTGTTCCGCGAAATCGTTAAAAAACGGTAGCCAAAATAATTGTGCGGAAATCATTAATATCGATTTTTCTGGATTTTATCGATTTCTAAAGGAAACTAAGAAAAACGTTATTTTTTTATTAATTGGGAAGAGTAAAAGGCAGAAGAGAGAACATTCTGCTCATTGAAACGAAAGCAGGACTAAAACGTTGAGATAACTTTATTATATGACTTCAAAAGAATATATGCCATGGAACTACATGATAATAATAAGCAGGTCCTAAAAATTATTGATAACAACAAACCATACCTGATGAAACATTGGAAAATTATGTAATTGACTGATCAATTGAGGACAGTCGCACAGTGTTCAAAATCAATGTAGTCGAGCATGCCAACCTTTTTGTATTCATCCGCACAACATCATTAAAGGTAGTTCACAATAAATCCAACTTATTTACAATCCGCCTTATTACATTGCTGTATAAGACTTTCGTATTGGCACTCTCCTGCTAGCAGTCCCAACTGTGACGAGAAATCAGCGAGTCCGCTGAAGGCACGATGAATGGTGTGCTCAAGGCACGATTTTCCTGCCCCCAAGGCATATTGTAAAATCAGTGTTCCACTGTATGTTGAATCGTAATAAATCGATAAAAAATCGATAACTTTTCTTAAAGTGCGATCGATTTTTAACGATTTTAAAAACCAATCGATAAAAATCAATCAGACAATAACGATTGGTAACGATTTATCGATTGGTAAATCGGTATCGATTTTTAACGATTGACTAGACCGGGTTAAATAGATAGCTATCAATAGATAGAATAAAAGAAAGTAATCAATTGTATAAATCAATGAATGGCCAAAACACAGTTGAAAGTCTATGATCATCTTTCTAAATCGTACGACCGAGGAATCAAATTCCCTGAAGAGATCGTCTAGTCAGAGAAAATAATTCTCATAAAAAATAAAAAAAACATTCTTACCAAAGAGCTTGCAGTTTAATCCACTTCATACTGAATGTTTGTCCAACTCCAGCGAACAGCGAGTTTCCAATCCACACCGCACCCAAATATATCCGTGACTTTCAAAGCTATTCCATGTCTTTAGGGAGCTGAAGAAACCCACAAAACACGGCAAAACACGAAAACTCCCGCGCTCGATATGGGCACCATTGTTGTTGTACTGTAACTCATGACAAACCTTTTCAGTTCCTGTGAATCCAGCTATAGTCCTGACACTTAGTCCATCAGCTGTCGAGGAGAGCCTAGCCTGCTAGCGGGCGTTGGAGGCTGCTTTTATCGGCGAAAACCCGAGTTCGTAGTCGCGAGCGCCATCTTGGATTTTTTTTGGCCGAGTGACAATGGGGCGAGTGACAAAACGAGGGGGTGGGGGGGGGGGCGGGAGAGGAGAGAGTCAACCCATTTGTCACTCGCCCCATTGTCACTCGGCCAAAAAAAATCCAAGATGGCGCTCGCGACTACGAACTCCGGGTTTTTCGCCGATAAAAACAGCCTCCAACGCCTGCTAGCAGGCTAAGGAGAGCCGAAAATAGTGAACAAACGAAACCGTTTCCATGTAAATATTTACAGTACCTTTTTATCTGTCGTTTTTCCAGAGTATGATATCAGTTTCACGACAATATGCTCAGGTAGATTAAGGCATGGGTCAATGCTTGATTTTGACCTAAAACTAAGGGGGGTGGTCAACTCCTTTTGAAATTGCACAAATCAAGGGAATAACTTGTTCATAAGATCGGTATGGATAAAATCTTCAATAACAATCATGTACACTCTTCATCAACTCATCACGTGACCTATCACATTTCTTAACACCAAAAATTCGAATTGTCAACATATTTGTCAAAAGTCTGAGCGCTAAACGCAAGTTTTCTTGAAACCTTTTCTTATGAATAGATTAAGGCCATCAACATGTACAACTTGTCATCTGAAAATTTGAAGAAATTTCTAAAATACGTTAAATATTCACGATTATATTTTTCAGGGGACTGGGTCGAGTAAGTAACTATTTAATTTCTCAGTAAAAATAGATTAAGTCCTAATTATCCAGATGCAGTTTTATGGGTATTGCCATTAGACACGTTAAAAGTTAAAAGGTGTTTAGTTTCATGGGGTTTTCAACTCAGACTTTTAAGCCAAACAATATGAAAGGGATACTTGCGTGACACCAGAAGGTTAAATGTCACACACGCAAGGTCAGTTCTGATGTCATCATTTTATGTAAAGTAACAAACATAAAAATTTTCATGAAGCAAGATACATCATAAACAACATTTTGACCACCCCCTCACATTTTTGATAAAGAAGACGAGACCCATGCCTTAATCTGCCTGAGTGGAGGATTTTCAAGCGAATAATCCAGCACGTCTGGTGCAAAATTCCGGTCCCGAGTCCAGGAATCCGAGTCCACCGAAAAACAAACAACCGCAAATTCCACAAAATCAAAAGATGATGATTTTACACGCTTTCCGGTAGACAATGTGGTAGAAGAGCTGAAGTCTAAAGTGATCAATAAGAACACTTCCCGGTTAACACAAAGCTGGATGAAAGAGTTACGCAAATTCACAGCTGATAGTGAAACGATGCCGCCATCTTGAAAATAACCTCCGCTCATCTATCAAACTCCACTCTCTTCAAACATGAAGAACACTACCATCCACAGCCAGATACAGCAAGTGATGAAATTTAGCAATACAGCTCATGGCTTCCAAGCATAATTTGCAGCCAAGTTTTGATTTTATGCCATCGCAAGTCATTCGCCCAGCAAAAAGTCACAGTTCCATCGCAAAACTTCAATATTTCTACGTCTCCAACTCCACTCTTCCACTCCATCTCCAAGGCCGCAATAAAAGCGACGAGCATTCCTTCCTTTTGTCAGACAATGAAAATTACTTTGTTGAATTGTGTATGGTGTAATTTTAAACATAAGTGATCTCAACTCTGAATGAACTTTGCAGGTTATGAGTGATCGAAATCGTTTTGCTTGTCACATGACAATTTCTGCATATAAGTAATGAGTTCGTTTTGCATACAATGTTTTTGTGAGGCATTTCCGGTTTCAAGAAAATAAAATGATAGAATCCTCTGGGCCTAGAATGTGATTTCAAAATGGATATAATAAAGTGGTAATTGAACTTCGTGTCGTGCAATTTTGGTCTGAAATCATATAACTTGTGATTTCAAATCAAACTCGCGCTACGCGCGCTCGTTTGATTTTGAAATCACGCGTATGATTTCAGACCAAATTGCACTCCACTCAGTTCAATTACCATTATTAATCCTCGACTATCGAGTAGTCTCAAAAAGATATGATGGAAAAAAACAGGATGCCTCTCTTTGGTGGTTTACTTTCTGCTCTGATCTCATGCTTTGCCCGGCTTCTTCCCCCTTCTTCCCGGGCGCAATTTCCGTCTACGTCTCTCTGAGAGTCTCTGGTGCTTCCATTTCTTTCTGCTTTCTGCTCTTCTACTAGAGATAATTTTAACCAAATTTATCATTCCTCGATCCCTTCCTCATCCCTCGACCCAATGTTTGTATTCTATGGCTTCCTCTTCGCGTATTTTTATCATTTGAGGCGTAATGCGTGAGAGCACGGTTCTGCAGTTAGCTGTCATTTCTCGGTCTTGAAACTCCGACTGGAAGAATTTCAGGAGCAAGACGGCAAAGAAAATACTCCAACTTGATTATTATTCCCCACTCTACCAAATGTTTGGATTCCATGGCTTCTTTTCGGGCATTTCTCCTTTGAGTAATTATTTTAGGTCGTTTTTTCAGCCGCTAGCAGCCCTGTAGTCTTTTTTGGATGTTGCCAAAACATGCTGGTATTTGTGCCTGCGATTTTACCTTTCACGTGAGCATCAGCATCCCCCCTGACAACGCGCCCCTCCCCCGTTAGTTGAGCACTCCCTCCTCCCTCCTGACAACGCGCCCCTCCCCCAGTTAGTTGAGCATGCTTGACGTCACAATAGGGCTATTGCGACGTCAGGCTTCACGAAGACGTACACATCCGGGGCTTGCTGAGACGTCCAAAAATCGGATCGACCCCTAGCAATTTCCACAGGTTACTCAATAAATTCACACAGGTTACCCAATACTATATTTTCAGTTTTTGACGCTGTTTTCTTAGGTATGGTGCTCCGCTTTTTGGCGGCCTTCGGCCGCCGCAAGGAGCTCCGCTATGGTGCAAAGAAATCGAAAATCCAAGTCTTACCTTTGCGATTCAAGCGATTCACAAGTCACCGTGGATGTGTGCGCCATTTTGTTTATTTGACACAAAACTGCTGACCAAAACCATGACGGCCACACCAAAGGAGCCCCAAACTCCGGTCGAATCGGGGGTATGTGTAGCGTAAAGACAAGCTATTGTCTGATAATAGACTAAAATGGCCAGAAACAATCTGTTTCTAAATATTGAGAGAAAGTACGGGATAAAATTCAATCTGATGATATATTCCTCTACTATATATCTAGCTAGTGAGATAACTGAAAAATATTGAGTATTTGATAGTTCGTCGATACTGCGCCTTTATGTATCAGTCAATTCCAGCGCTGACCATGCCCCCCCGGGCAACCCCCGGGATTTTGGTCATTTCTAAAATAAAACTGAAAATTCCCCGCCCCCGGGCTAGCAAAAATGCAAAATACCCCACGGCGGGGAACACAAAAAGAAGAAAAATGCCCCACCCCCGGGACGAGAAAAGACGGTAAGATTCCATCGACTCCGTGACAAAGCTTCACAACAAAAGCTTCAACTCCATTTATACTGTCCGAGCATGTATAATTCGTTCCAGTAAATGTACTTTAGTTTTCTCGTCTTTGAACGAGTTCTGATTTCACTGAAAGTGAGACAAAATATAAATAAAGAAGTGAAACTAAGGTATTAGTACAATATCGGTAGACATTCCTAGGCCATTCGCCGTTGTAGACATTTCTGCAAATTGTCTCCGGAATCTCTCAATGCGAAATTTACCTTTATTCTATTTGCAGAGCAACTATTTCACAGTTATGTTACTTGACTTTTTGCGAAATTGGAACTCTTTTATAGTGTCAATTCATTTTATGTTTTTCCACTGAGACGAAATTGCGAAATCTGTTTCTTCTATATGAAGACGTTAACTGCGAAATGTGCAAATGTGTCTTCCCCAAACGTGGTGTATAGGGGCCATGCTCTGCATTATATTTTATGTGGCGTTATTTTCTGTAACTGGGACTTTGTAACTGCCAAACGATATTGTAACTGGTACTTGTAGTTCGCAAAACCCGACGCGCTTGAGATGAGAAAACCAAAATTCCCCACCCCCCTCCCCCGGGGAAAAACAATTCCTGACCCTGGGCCAGCAAAATTTTCAAAATTCCCCACCCCAGGGAAGGCAGTGGTGCGCAATGCCCCACGGTGTCCCGGGGGGGGGGGGGGGATGGTCATCGCTGGAATTGACTGATACATTATGCAAATGAACTTCTGTCTACTGGTCCGATTCCTGTGCCATGGTTAGATCGGACCATGTGGTGTTGTGGCTTGATAAACTCACACATGCACGTCTAAGATTTAGGTTAATTTTAACCGATCGTGAAAGCTTTTATTATGAGAACTAAATGTAGAAACACTATTGCGCACTTCCTCTAAGCAAAACGGTATGATCATATAAAAACGCAAACCTAAAATAAAAACAAACACAACACGCACTGCTAGGACTGTCTTGTAGAAAGCACGAGTGCCATTAAAGTGTTATGGGCAAAATAATCAAGCTACGCACACTACAAGATCAGAATTTCTTGTTCGTTTTATAATTTATAAGAAAAATGAATTACATAATTCACTTTTCGAGCAAGAAGGGAATTTGAAATGAATAATTCAACAACAAGAGCGCACACTTCAGCAGATGAACTACTGTGTCCATGGCTTGGAAGAGAGAGGAGGGCGCAGTTTGGGGCTCCTGTGGTGTGGCCGTCATGGTTTTGGTCAGCAGTTTTGTGTCAAAAACAAAACAAAATGGTGCACATCCAACGGTGACTTATCGCAAAGGTAAGACTTGGATCTTCGATTTCTTCGCATCATATCCTGCATTTTAAGCCAAGTCCGCGTTTTATACCAAGTCTGCAGTCTGCAGTCTGCATTTTATACCGAATCTGCGTTTTACCCCTAGTCTGCAGTCTGGAGCCCGCAGTCTGCAGTCTGCGTTTTATACTGACCGTTTACTAAAATACAGATTTGAGCTGCTAGTTCGCCCGCTAGATGCAAATTCTTACCTAGATAACTTAGTAGAAGACTACAGCAATCGTAGGCATAAAAATCCAAACTGATTGATTCAAATAAGCCCTTCCTTTTCGTCTCCAGAAAATCCCCGCTAGATCTTTTTGAGGAATGCACAAAGAAAACATACTAAATCTTTGTCGATTCCCTCGAGTTTGGTGTCGTTGAAATCATGAGAATATACGCTTCCTTCCCTGCTATTTTTAATGTGTTGTCCATCAACCTACGCCTGCGCGAGCGAGTTGAAGTCCGCTGAGGGTAAAATTTGGGTGCCGATATCCATTGCGTGACGGGGAAAAGCGGTGTCATTTTCACTCCAGGTCACTAATCTCCAAATCGCCTTGAGGGGAGGTGGTGGGTACCGGCATCTACCCCCTTAGGTACCCAATACCCCTTTTCCAGACGTAATTTTCTCAGAGCCTGATCTAGGGGTACTTGATTTTATTGCACAAATGGACTCCTCTCGCTGCGAGGAAAGCGTTGGAGCATACACCTTTTCTAATATCTATTTTATTTAAGGAGATTTTGCTCTAAAATTCAGCTCTGAGAGGTAGGTGGCTCCGGCACCTACCCCCCCCCCCCCCCCCCCCCCCCCCCCCAAATTGGGCACCCACAGAAGTACGGATGTTTTGACCTCTCCCCTAATACACATCTTCCCTGGCGAAATCATTTCAGTGGTGCCTGTGGTACATTAAAAACGATGTCTCAAACGAACTCAGGAGCATCTCGGCCGCCATCATGAAAGGGGTTGTCAGCGGAAGTAGGAACGGAACCGGATAATAACGTCGTGTTTCCCAAAAATCGGAACGCGGCGGAAACAGAAATCCCGTTTTCGGCTTCCATACACTCCGCTTAGGCCTGAAGCTGTGTCACCAAAAGAAGTGCAAACTTGCCGAGCGGCTGCCCCCAGGCCAAATTTGCTACAAATCCATTCTCCAGTAAAAAATTCCTCCCTTTGTTCGGGAGGTAATGGATTTATTTTTGATTTGCATGAGTTTGCGCTAGGTCCCCCCCCCCTTGAGGAGTTTTTGGTAACGGCCGCCATTTTGGTTGTTAACGGCCGCCATTTTAGTTGTCGAAGTTGTGCTGATACCAGACCGTTACGAAGGGGGTCGTGCGAGTTTAACGGGGTCTGCTATGTAACTGCAGGATAATTATTGATTTTGCTGCGTCGGTAACATGTATATCTACGATCCTGGTGTGTTTGTTTAGTTGTTGAATTCGAATTTTGTGGAAAAATCCGTCTCGAATGTGTTCTGCCGATCGATCCGACGTGCCGATTTGGGCTTCAGCCTCACACCTTTTTCTCTCTGTATGGGGGGCGAATTGAAGATAAATCCGTGACACTTCACATGAGCATCAATGACAACCACAACCAACAACATGGTAAGTTTCAGTAACTTTATTGATAATTTCCTAAAAATTTCCAGGTCCAAACATCCCTTACCACAATCCCCATATAAACCCTAATAATCACAGTCAATTGCCGTTTTCACACTAGAGACGAACAAATCGTCTGGACGGACAAATCGTCTATAGACGAACAAATCGTCTGATGTGAAAACGGGACGAACAAATTTTCAGACGAACAAATCGTCTAATTTGTTCGTCTGTTTGGCCGTCTAGGAAGACGATTTTTCATAGACAACTTGTTCGTATAGACGAACAAATCGACTAAAGTCCGACCTGAATTCACACTAGACGTACAAAGACGAACAAATCGTCAGACGATTTGTCTGTCCAGACAATTTGTTTGTCTTCTGGTGTGAAAACGGCCAATACTTCGATGTTGTAGTACACAAACAATTGTCCTGGGTCACCTGTGCACAAAACTGCAGAAAGGTAGAAATATCGACAGTGAGCGTGTTTTGGTTGGAAAAGATTCATCCTGGGCTAAGTTCTAATTCAAGTGATTTCTTAAGCGAGGGACAAAGCTGCCATCGCCGCCATTTTTAAATCTCCCACAGAAACTAAAACATAGGTCCGCTAATGCGAACGGGAAGCTATTTGCGATTGCAATGAGACATTGTAATCCCCCTCCCCCCCAAACCCCCCAAACCAAAATTCCTGGTTACGCCTCTGTATACGTATTTTGGTCTATTTTCCTTTATATCTCGGTCCGAGACATTGGTCTGTTAAGAAGTTGCGAATAGCTCAATCTGCATAGCGCCGGGGAAAACAAATCAAACCCGGTGGACAGAGGTTCGACTCCCGGTATCGGCAATTATTTTTTTCTTTTTCCCCTTTCAATTTTTTTTCTAGCATTATTGAATCAACATAAGAAAGTAAGCCACTTAGAACTGCAAAACAACTGCAAAATAAATAAATAAATTTGCGATTCAGAAAGACCAAATTGATCGACCAAAATTAATTGCCTTGCGAAGTCACACCAAGCCCCAAGTAAGTTTCTGAGAGGGCAGAAGTTGTGTGATTTGTATCCGACTGTTGTGTGAGTAATAAGATTCTCGGGCGGTATTATATTTCGCAAAGAAATCGGTCGAATATTGTGCGAATTCTTATATTTTCAACACTTCAGTGAGCTTTAATAACTTCAAATTATTGTAAGGAAGCTGCAAAGTGAAGTTGGCTACTGCGAGAGACAGTAAGAACAGTTATCGTTGAGACTCAAAGCTTTTCTCGAGTTTGTAGAATACATCGACTCATTGGCAAATCCATTAGCATCTGAACAAAAATGTTGGGGGGAGGGGGGGATGGTGACAAGAATTATTGTCAGGATGCCTTTCCCCCCTACCCGTAGCCAGGATGCCTCCCCCCCCCCCCCCCCTGCCTGTAGCAAAGTCATGAAAGTCAACTGGAAAGGGTCCCATTCCAAATACACTGCAGCACAAACATGTTAGTGAGCTTCATGAAGAACCATCTATTGAACCGGAAATGGATACATACATACATACATAGTCCGAGGGTGACAACTAAGAAGCGATTTGCATACAGCAGTAGAAACTAATCCCAACAAGCATCAATTAAATCGGTAAAGCAGGTCTATCGGTTGCCATATTCTCTGTGAAGATTGCAAACTGAACAGCCATTGCTGAATTTGAATTTGAATTTACAGTATTTGTACAGCAGTTCGAAGCGACCTGGAGCGACCGTTTGATCAGTCTGTTTTCGAGTCACAATGAGCTTGGGTCCCCTGTGCTTTGACCTCGACTTCGCTAATACATTTCTGCGCCTACTAATTTTCCAAAACTTCGCTAGATGGAAGCCTTCTAATGAACACCCCTAAAATTTTAGCCGAAAATATCTCCAAGAATTTTTTTCTGAGAGTTCATTAAAAACTATAGGGTCGTCTTTGTATTTAAGAATTGTGACTTAAATAAAATAGATTGCATAGATAGGAGAATTCAGAGGAAATCTAGGATCATTTGTGCTTGATCTACAAAAAGAATGACTGGAATTGGCAAAAAAAGCAAAAGTTACAGCCCAATATCTATAACTTGGTCCAGCTCTGGACACAGATGAGTGCACAAACCATTTAAAGCGAATCACCTTAACTGATCTTTAGGGGTATCAAACACATTTCACAAAATTTTCTAGAAGCAGTTTCCGATGGAATGTAAGCATTAATGTGCTGTGCTTCCATGAACAGAGGAATCAGGACATTTTTTATGTTTTTTTTTGCAAAAGTAGCCTCTTCACACACTTCATTTTCATATATGTCATGTGTGAGAAAATAATGTGATGAGAAACTGGTTCAAGTTTATGTATGAGTTAATTTATTAGATCTACAACTTTGGATAGGTCATTTACTCAATTTTAGAGAGATTTTAATGCTGTCCTCATATTCTACCAGATGAAAGGCATTGATAAGTAATAAATGTGAATTTCTTTTTGCCAAAATATTCTTCTTTGCGTAGCTAATGGCCCAACTCAGTCTCAGTTTCTCGCCAGATGCCTGGTTTGCAACTTTTTCGAATGGTGAATTTTGAGAGATTTGAAGGTTGTTTAGACAAATGCTTAAAATAATACTAGCGGTCTATGTATAAACAACTTAGAATCCTTTATCATACCTCAACTTAACAGCAGTCTTACAAAGAAAAAGGAACTAAAAAGTGCATTGTATAGGCTTTCTTATGTAAGATCTAAAAGCTTTTAGTTAATGTAATAAACTTGAGACTGTGAGTCCCATGCCTCAAGAAAGACAATTTTGTTTATGGTGCGTAAGCCATTTTCTGCATATTTTCCCTTTTCATTATGAGAAAGATAATGTTCATGTGAGCCATCCCTTACAGAAATAACTATACTTTAAAAGTACTTTAACTGTACTTGTAAAGGACTTTGCAGTACTTTATGTGTACTTTACAAAATCAAAGCGTTACTTTATGTACTTTGCAGACTTTGCAAAGTCCACTACCATAAACTTATTTTGTACTTTACAATAAAGTATAAAATATGAGTGTACTTTTGTAGCACTTTTTGAGAAGTTTCTCTAGGCAATGCTTGCAAAGTGCAAAAAAGTGCATGAGTGAGTTTGGTTGAATTCACACTTTAAAGGAGTGATGTACTTTTCTGCACTTTTTGAGAATAGTTTCTCTGAGGTTCTCTAGGCAATGCTTGCAAAGTGCAACTAAAGTGCATGACCGGGTGGTTTGGCGTTTGGCCTCATTTAAACTTGCATTATGTAAAGTGCTAAAAAGTTCCTCATGGTCCAGAAGACAAGTAACTTTATTCATACTTTACAAAAGAGGTGCACTTTAAATGAACTTTGCATTTGTCCCAACACACTTCTAGCATGTAAAGTGCGAATAAAGTTCCTCTCGGAAATTGCCCGAGCGGAGCCTAGACCGTTCCAATCTCGCATATTATTGGCTAATAAAGGCGGGGAAATCAAATATGTGGTCAAATATGTGGTGTCATATGTCTCCACAATAACGTTCGTGTCAGCTAGTTCACGATCATGGAGGTCGAAATATGCACTGGTATTTCGGGCAAAATTCATGCCTTTAAACACTCAGTCAGATCATCGTGTATACCAAAACTCATTCTCATGGTGTTTTCCTGAGGGTATAAAGCAAAAGCGAGGCCTTATGTTTCTGGTAGAGGTAAGTTTTATGTTGTTATATATAACTAGTAGCGTTACAGTCGGCTGCGCTGAAGGTCCACCGCATCATTCAACTGTGGGGGAATACTATTTGAGTAGTTTGCACTGAATCAGCAGTAAGTACTTTAACTTGTAATATAGTTGTACTTAATACAATTTTATTATCCTTTCTAATTTTGTACAGTGTAATCAATATGTTTTTGGTTGGAATAAAGGTTTTCACACAAATAGTTATATTTCCTTTGAAAATTTGAAAATTCTAGAGAGAGAGAGAGAGGTGCTTTGAGTGCATTCCCTCCATGGTGAGGGTATGGATTTTTTCTGGAATTGCACAATCTTTAGGTTGTGATTGATCATGTGAATTCCCAACATAATTAATAATTGGCCACATTGCAAGGATACTGATTCATAGAAAGGCATTCAAATTCAATTTTTGCACCTTGCACCAAAGCAACAGAGAAAAAGTAATGCTATAAAATGTTACTGCATATAATTCTAACTTTGCAAAATTTGCTTGCTTTGTGAAGGCACAACCATGACATTATTATGTAAAGTAAACCAGCTTTTTAGTTTTTGAATTTATATTGAAATACTTTGCAGCTTCATACAATGTGCATGTCCAGGGGTAGGGTATTGAAGAGTCACGGGTGGCGCAGCGTTACGGCGCTTGCCTCTCACCGCTGTAGCCCGGGATCAATTCCCGACAGGGACGTGGGAATTCTTTCTCTTCTTCCCTGCCGTGAAAAAGAGCTTAGGCTTCATTGTGGGCTGTAAAAAGCTTGTGCTTACTTAGTCTTTCGGATGAGACAATAAACCGAGGTCCCGTTTCCCTCCGCTTCCATATCCAATTCGAGGGGGACGCAAAAGAACCCTGGGATGCTGATACAGGTCTTTTTTTTTTCGAAGCTACAAATTTAAATTACAATAACCATAATAAACAACATACAAAGGTACAACATAAAAAAATTCTCCCAAAATCACGTTGTTTCCTAGAAATAAATTGGTTTAAGCCCTTTTTTTTAAATTGAAGATTAGTAAATATTGGCGCTGCCGAAATCCGGCTACGGAGTCAGTATAAAAGCTGCTAAAACAGCTGCGCCAATTGTGGCACCTCTGTAGAACTAAACATGGCTGAGTGTAGAACTAAACATGGCAGCAGCGCTTCGTTGAAGTCATGGGCCACCATGATAAACAACAGTTTTAACTGAACTGTTGTGGTAGCTTTGTATGTGCAAGACCGGTTTCGGGACTCTGAAGAGAGACCCTTCGTCAGTTGCGTATAGCTTTGAGTCAGTTCACTCGCAGGATGTAAAAAGCAAAGACTAAACACTCGTCGAGGCAACCGAGTTTTGTTCGAGCAGTTGAATAGAATCTCATTTGCTGGTTAAACTGGCCGCTGACTGGACGGGATGTTAATTTATGCGAAATTACGCACATTTCCATCCGCTACGCTTCAAGGTCGCTAGTTTGCTCAAGTTTTTGGAGCATAGGACATTAATGTGCTAGAATTATCAAAGCGATCAGTAAATTGCCAGAAAATCGCTAGCAGGTGTTTTGCATTAAAACGTGGGAATAGTATGCAATTAGGTCTTAAACAAGAAGTCCTCAAGTTAAATTCCCGTGTGTTTTAGTAGCAAAAACATGTCTAAGCTCTGTAAACAACATTGTTGATCAGGCATTACGGTTAATAATCGGTCCGGGCTATTTTATGGCAAAGGTAGATCTAAAACAAGCTTATCGTTCGGTAGATGTCCACCCGGAAGACATGACTATTTTAGGTTGTAAATGGGTTTTTAGTGGGGACGTCAACCCCACCTATCTTCGTGACACGCGCCTCCCGTTTGGCGTAAAATGACCGCCCTCGGTTTTCCTTCGTCTTACACAATCCGTTAAGCGCATGATGTTGCGTCGCGGCTTTCCTGGCATTATCGTTTATCTCGATGATTTTTTGGTCATAAGCGAGTCAGACGGGACGCTTTTGATTCGTTAATTGGCCTTTTATCCGAGCTTGGTTTTCGTATTAACTGGTCGAAGGTGGTCTATCCCACCAAACAACTCACCTTTCTAGGCGTGCAGCTCGACAGCGTCGCTAGGCAACTGTCGCTTTCCTCGGACAAGCTGGCGGAGTTTTCGGCATTCATATCGTCCTTCCTCTCGCGTCGCCTCGCCTCGCTTAAGCAAACTCAGTCGCTGGCGGGTATGCTTAATTGGGTTTGTCGCGTTGTTTACGGAGGTCGCGTATTCTTGCGTCGGATTTTAGACTTTATGAACTCGTTCGGGTCTCGTCGCGGTATGCGTCGCCTTCCTGAACCCTTTCGCGAAGACATCGTTTGGTGGCATCATTTCCTGTCGACGCTCAACGATGTTCGTTTTTTTCTTGATGATCTCCCAGTCAGTGACCTGTATACTGATGCGTGTTATTCAGGCGCTGGCGCGTTTTTTTTTCTGGGCGAATGGTTTGATACGCACTTGCAGCTCGACCTCCCTATTGCAACCCGCTTACATATTAACTACAAGGAGCTGTTGGTCGCCCTTCTCGCGGTAGAGCGTTGGGACCCAACCTGGAAGAATAAGCATGTTTTTCTCTATCTCGATAATCAGACCGCGCGCGCTATCATTCACAAGGGGTTTAGCCGGGACCCCTTCATCCAGGCCGCCCTTCGTCGCGCGTTTTGGCTCTCGGCGACGTACAATTTTCGACTTACAGCCTCGTTTGTACCGGGTCGCGACAATGTTCAAATTTCTACACACTGGGTGGGCGTGAGTCGGTAGAGTAATGCAGGAACTCACTCAAAACGCTCGTCGATTGGCTAGGACAAAATCGATTGTGTTGGAACTCATTCAAAACTCTTTCTGATTGGCTAATCAAGACGTGAACCACCTAGGAAACTATCGACAAAAGTATAAAAGGGGCTATACCTCCCCCAGCGTCGAGTCTTTGGCTCGTTGATTACTAGAGTTTATCTGAGAACTTCCTCAGGAGTTTAAACGAGGGAACCATTGCGAAAATAGAATATGCCTCGCGGCGATCCAGTCTGTCGGGAGGAGAATGGTTCTGCCTTATACGACATAGGCTTGGTTCTCTTAGAAAGCGGGACATATTTTGATCTTGCCAAGCTGATGTTTAGCTTTTCGAATTTCCAGTGTTAATTGAGAATGGTAATTGTAAATGGTATGTTGTCCCGGGCTGGCTAACAAAATACCCATGATTAGCCTATATCTTGATTGGTTTCCAGTGCAAACCAACCAGCTAGATAAATTATTGAAGCCTCCGCTTGTACTTTTGACCTCAGCCGCCTCGCGTTTCAACAAGACAACAAGCGCTCGAGCGGAATATAGTTTTCTGTCAACGCGTGATGAGCAGATAAATATCAGGCTTCGGCAGTATATCGCTAGAAATCGAGAAATTCTTTATCCCTTTTCAAAATAATTATTTTCTGTAGGAAAATCAATATCACTAGAAAACATGAGGCGTTTTTTCAACAACTCCACGAATGCTAGTAGTTGGATGAAGATTTTCATTTTTGGTAAGGATTTGATTTCTTTACGTCTGCGTTTTTTAACGTTTGTTTGAATGAGATGGAATCGCCCGTCATACAGAACTCTACCTGGTTTGAAAGTATCAATCACATGACGTCTAAAAAGGTGACCTAGGATTGATCTCTTTCAGCCAATTGGAAAGTCAGTGCTCAGTCACATTATATTTTTGGTCATCACGTGATATAAAACAGCAACCTGTGGGTTCGAAATTACAATGGCGCAATTGAAACTCTACCTGTTTTGATAGTAACTAAGCATGAGATCATGCATTTCTACAACAAATAATAAACAGCATGGAGACTTAGTTGTTGAACTAGTTGCCATTCAAACAATCTAACATGGTTGTACTTTTACTGTGGCCATTGTGGCCACAACCTGCTAGATACAGTCACATGACAGACTTAATACATTTTGGCATAACCATTATGATATACAAGAGGGCAGAACTATTTTGTGTTTATCAAATATAATAATTTCACAGTCAATTCAGATTGTACCAATAAAAGTTCAAACCCAGGGCTCAGCCAGGGTTCCAAAATTTTGACTCCATTATGTATACTTTCTAGTCATTTTTTTTAATCACAAAGAGGGTTTTCTTGAACCCATGAAACCACCTCGGTAAAAATAATTTGAACTTGAACATGTATGCAGAAATTACCAATGCCCCTCCCATGGAAAAGGGTGTGAGTTTAAGTTCCCCCACCGCTCTGGAATTTTATAGTGAAACAAATACAGTATTATATCAGAAATAAAAGGGCATTTGACTATTCCATCCCCCTTGGATTTCCAAATCCCTTCAGGTATGGACTTTTTTTTCTTCAATCACAATTTTGAAATGATCTAACATAAATGTTTGTCATTATTTACAAGATATTCTTTATGATCAGTCAATCAACATTCAAGAAAAAAAATTAAAAGTAATAACAGCATGTGAAGCAGGTCACTAGATTAGCCATATACAAAATTCCTCAATTCTCTTATTTGTGGATTACCATATGAAAGAAAAACCATGCTAATCATTCCCTTCTTCGTTTTCTTTGCGAACCTACTCCTGTATTCCTTTATCAGGAGAGAAAGCTCAGGGCTCTTGGGTGGAATTACCCTCTCAGCTGTCTTGTCATCTATCCTGGCCTTCATTATCTTTGCCACAAGATAATGGATGTAGGAGTGTTGCTTCTCCACAAGAACAGGCTCTGGGTACCACCGTTTTGACCTCGTGGAATATGTCTTCTTGAACATTGGGTCCCCACTGGGTCTGCCAAATGGATCCTTGTACAAAATGTTGTGAAACTGAGAAGCAAACACAGCATGTTTTCAATGTACTCAAATTCTATTAGAAAGACCCCTTTATGTAATACATTGAGGACATTGTAATGCCCATTGAAAAATATACCCACTTTTTATATATTGGTTCAGTAAGCAATTCCCATGATAATACTTTTAGTATTATCTAATATCTTGAATCACTGAAATTTGAGAAATCATATTTTCAAATAATTTCTTTCCTGTAAATTTGCATGCTCTCAGTAGAAAAATGACCAGAGCCTTCTCCATGCATATAAGTGCATATCTTATTCAAAAGAATTTCTCTTGGGAGCATATTTCAACATCATGCTTTTGAAGTTCTCTATGTAGCTTATGTGCCTAAAATCAAGAAAAGAAAAGTGATAATTCTAAAGAATTCAATTCTCTGTCATGCAGGTAAACCCTATAACCCTACCTTTATACATAGCTTTTGTCTCTTTCATGATTGACTGTAACAGATACAAAGGGGGCTTGCCCGGTTTAAATTCAGTATTAAAAAGTAGGAAGCTTTTTGGCCCAAAAATAACAGTAAAAATAGAAAATTATGGCTGCTATTGGTCGTGCTTCTGGGCTTCCTTACGGCTTTTATTAAATGATACACGCAAAAAGTCAATGTAGGGAGGGGGGGGGGGGGTGCTCCACTAGAGAAAATATCACATTTTTATCACTGGCTCTGATTTTAGTGAGCTGAGCTGGTCAACGAGGAATCAGTCCACCACCTGCTGTAAAACCATAATCATAGGCAGTGCCTTTCTTGAACCAAACATAGTACTCCAAGCTTTTCAACCACCTCTTATCCATCACAACCTTCCTTAGGGCATCATGTGCTTTGGACCCCTTGCTCAGCAGGGGCTTTCCTCTCTCTGTCCCAACCAGCGGTCAATGGGTGCATTGTCCATTTGCCCATTCATGCTCTCCTACTACATGGTGAAGGACGCCTACCCACATCTATGAAAATTGTCACAGTCAAGCCACACTATCTTCACTCATCCTTTTTTTTTCATTTATTTTTTAATGCACACCTCTTCCAAACAGATATGATGTTTACTTTAGAGCATTCTCTTGCAAAATTTTGGAAAATATCCCAGAGTGCATATTTTGGTAATATTACAATACCAAAACATACAATATAAGGGAAAGTCGCATGAATTATTGTTTTGCAAAACAGGTGGCAAAAAGTCAAGCTTAAACACTGAGGTGGAGATCTTAGTCCGCAGTAACAAAAGTAAGGATGGTGGTAATTGGGCACTGCAGTGGTCTAAAAGAGCATGCATCTCCTCATTCCACAAAGTGCCTGTTGCATACTCAACTCACAAAACACAATCAAACTTGAATTTGAACATTTCAATTTGAGAAATTGTAACATAAAGTAAGGTGTCCTGGTGAACCTTTAGTTTTGTGGCATCCCCTTCTGCCTCACTGCAACAGTACCAGAAGTGGTTTCTGACCGGCTTTATAATGATATTTCCGTGTCATGCTTGTAATATAAATAGTGGGCTGTTAAGGCAACACCTTACCTGTACAAAGATACCCTTAAATTCAAGCTAACAGCTGTTTTAGGTCATATGCGATTCTAGAGCACCAAAGGTTCACTGCCAAAACATGAATATGGTGGACATACCTATGGTAACTATACTTTTGAACTGCGGCCAGACAAAAAAAAATGATGTCAGCCAATCAATATGCACATTTACAATGAAGCACGCACCCACATAGGGTCTTCTGTCTCGTAACAGGCAAAACATGAATGTGTAGTCATTGGGACGCCTTCTAATAACTTTGCATTTTGCTGTCAAGTGTTGAAGCTTTCCAATCACATGTGACCTAAACAGCTTTAAATAAAGTGCTTTTTTCAAAACTGACATACCTTTCATATCACGTACAAGAGCGATGCATGACGTAGACACATCTGTGGCCAGGTGACAAATCTTCATTACTTTCATTTTTCTTGCTAAGACCCTTGCCAGTCCAAGTTTTTCCATATTGGCTGACTTCCCTTCAGTCTTCCTCTTATCTAGTATCTCCACATCAACTATTAGCTTGCTAAATTCATCCATAATTGTGTAGACACAGTACTTAGCACTGTGGCCAGGGGAATCATTCCGCCCATCACCTCTGTTGCTTTGCACCTGAGTCCAGAACTCCTTAATTACAGGAGAACTTCTGCATCCTGTAAAAAAGACTGTCAGATATAGTTGACAGACCCATCAACTTGAACATGAGGCTTATCTTCTCCTGATTGTTGCCACTCAAAAGGATAGCAGAGCTTAACTGTACATTATTTGCGTAGACCTTCTGATATTTTTTTTCTCTCCAAACACCTTTGATGACTCCCATGACTGCCCTCCATGGCCATGAGGGCATAACCATGACAGAATTTCTGTATGGTCATGGGATGATGGCAGACAGTGACTGTGGACAAACTGCTTGACCTTGTGCCTGCCCAGTGTTCTGTCACTTTATCATCTTTCGCTAATTGCAATTCACGCTGCAGATGGTGGTCATCTGTGGTCAGGAGCTTCAGCTTTTCCCCGATTGGCAGTCCTTCTGTTATAATGGTTTCTTCATTAAATTCTGACATACCCATTTCTGGTTCCAGCAGAGATTTAGTCTTCTACCCATTGTCTGCTTCTTCATCACTAGGTTGTCCCCACTCTGTGTTGTTTCTTGATCCCGACCAGCATGCATGTTGTAATCTACTGCTGCCAAATGGATCCTTGTACAAAATGTTGTGAAACTGAGAAGCAAACACAGCATGTCTTCAATGTACTCAAATTCTATTAGAAAGACCCCTTTATGCAATACATAGAGGACATTGTAATTGTAATGCCCATTGAAAAATATACCCACTTTTTATATATTGGTTCAGTAAAGCCCGGTGCACACTAGCGACATAACGACATAAGGACGTTATGTTGCAACGATAAAAGCATGGGAAAATAATTGAAATAATCAATATTTTCCACGGAACATCATTAGATTACTTCACCAAAGCAATCTTATGTTATTTTTTTGGGACTTCAACGTTTTGAAACCACTAAATTTTGATCGCGTGATATTTTCCTTATGTCGTTATGTCGCAAGTGTGCACCAGGCTTAAGCAGTTCCCATGATAATAATTTTAGTTTCAAAAAAGGACTTTTAATCTGTGATCTTGAATCACTGAAATTTGAGAAATCATATTTTCAAATAATTTCTTTCCTGTAAATTTGCATGCTCTCAGTAGAAAAATAACCAAAGCCTTCTCTCTGCCCTGAGTTACCTTCGCCTAACCATAAAAATAAGTGCATATCTTACTCAAATGAATTTCTCTTGGGAACATATTTCAACATCATGCTGTTGAAGTTCTCTATGTAGCTGATGTGCCTAAAATCAAGAAAAGAAAAGTGATAATTCTAAATAATTCAATTTTCTGTCATGCAGGTAAACCCTATAACCCTACCTTTATACATAGATTTTGTCTATTTCATGATTGACTGTAACAGATATAAAGGGGGCTTGCCAGGTTTAAATTCAGTATTAAAAAATAGGAAGCTTTTTGGCCCAAAAATAACAGTGAAAATAGAAAATTCTGGCTGCTATTGGTTGTGCTTCTGGCTTCCTTACGGCTTTTTCCATTAGTAAATGATACACGCAAAAATATCAAAATAGTATTTTTTTATTGAAAGGAAATATTTGCTCGCGAATAGAATATTTATGCTTTTCTCCAGATATTGCTCTGTATCGATTATATTTCATTCACGTAGTCATGAAATAATTCACAGTGCGTGACAGTCAACTCATGTGGATCACTAACGCGTGGCTGTCACGCTATCATATTACTTCAATTCATTAGACCCCCCTATAGGGGAGGTGTGTCATAGGGGAGGTGTGTCACTCAACTCAGTCATTCCAGCTTTTCGAGCTTCGATGCGAAGGCCACTTTTTGTCGTAGTGCCCTCACCTTTGCTGGGCTTTCCTATAATTTGTATACAATTGTAAGTTTGTTTGAGACATAGATAATAAAACGGCCTTGGGGCTGTGCCCTTGGCCATTTACGCCATACCCTCGTGTTATTTGTCCTGTCAGCCACGCAAACGAGCTCAATAAATGCAGAACGAAAAAAACCCATTACCTTACTGTTAGTTGACTGGGGATAAAGCACAAATAATTTATTTTGTCATTAATATGTACAATGCCTAACATAGTTTTCTTTAAGTGTGTTGGTGTTATCACCCGAAGTCCATTAATCTTCAGTGCCCATGAGGGAGGCTCTGGCAAATGCCATGTAAAAGGCCTTGAACTGATTGGTGTTGGAACATGCTTAGAAACCGCCAAGGCAATGCAGCCGTCTGCTTTGTGTTTGCTTCTATGGCTGTAGCAGATACTCTTGAGTCGTCTGAAGAGTAAACAAGCAGAGGGTTTATGAACATTCTCTGTACAGAAATGTATATGTATGACGAAGAAAATTCTTCCTTTGGTACATTGTCTGAATCACAGTTTCCACACTTATCTACCTATTTACATTACTATTCTAATAATACGCTATCGAGTTTACTAAAACGACAAGAAGAGATGGAAGTAAAGGTTAATGGTTATCTTAGAACTCTAAAACCACCACGAAAAGGACCAATTGAGAAGCCTTAGCAGGAGAGGTTAAAATCTCGTCAGAATGACCTCGGAGAAACAAGAACAAAGACTCTCTCCAAGCAATGGCTACGATTTAATTAATAAGCAAAGAACAATTTAGAAGAAATTTACAAGAGAATGCACATACGGGGTCATATATTCTTGTTTTCGCGGACTTCGGCAAGGTCTTTTGGCAGGGCTCGAATCATTTTCTACTTCATTACTCTTACTCCTGCTTATTTTGTGAAGTACTCTTTTCATCGTGAACAGCGCGCATTTTCTTGCAGCGTTTTATTGAGTTCTAATAGTGTATTGTGATTGCGAATTTTCGCTGCTTCAAATAAGGTGTGCCATTAGCCAATGTCCTTTGGAGAAATAAGTTTTTCACTGTTTTCGCATGACGAATAGTGAATAATGCAGTTATCCCCCTCGGAGTCAGAGATTTTTTCTCTTTCTCCGCTTACTAGGGCTAAAGCAACGGATTGCAGCAACTTGTCTCGCATTGCAGCGTGTAACAGAGAAGTTTCCAACTTGTCTCGCAATTTCGTTCTGAGAAGCCCACTCGGGTTTCTTTGCGCATGTGCGTTCTGTATGAACATGGCGGACAAATAGTAAAAGGTCGTGGCTAGATGGGATACTCACGGTGGAGGTGATTAATAATTCAACAATAGAACGTAGCTACATGGCAAAACAGGGCATATGTTCTACCGTGAAGCCTATGAATTATTAACCTCCTCCTTCGATAGGTTGCGAGCGACCATTGCGAGTTAATATCAGCTGCAATGGCTCTTGCAAATGTCTCGCAATCCAGTTGCAGAAAACCTTGCACCGTGTAACTCAACCTTTAGAAGTAATTTCAAATAATTGACTCCTACTTCAATATCTTTCAGCCTAAGTGATATATATGCTCGACTCGCCTCTAGCCAAATAATTTCCCATTAAAATATTAACTTACTGAGGATTGCCTCCATAAAATTCACTTCCAACCGGTTGTTTTCTTCTAAATAGCCTTTCAGCCCAGCGACGATCTTATATAATGTTGAACCTGGATACCGCTTTCCGCCTCTGTCTTTAACCTCTTGCAAAAAATTTCCCAATCCAAAAATTGAGAGATTCGTGCGTCATCTTCACAAGGTCTTCATCGAGGCTCTGAATGTTCTCAAGGTCGCATCTCAATACTGTGCTCTCAAGAAATAGAGTTTTGTTATTCCTTAGGCACTGCATGGTTGAGCAATTTAATGAAATAAATAATACTTTTTTTCAAGTTTTTTTTTTCAATGGTTTTTGGAACAAAACAAGGAAAAAAGCAAAAGTTTGTTCTCAGGCGGTTTTGGAACAGGTTGGATGCAACAGATGTGAAACGTGGGTTGATGGAGTCTGCCAAAAAAGTGTGGAATGAAGATGTAGATTTGGGAGACGAAAAGTTGCAGCAGCAAAGAGCAGAATATGAGGGGCGAAAGGATGTGACAAGGGGAGATGGTGAAAGAAACCTGAGACACAAAAGTTTCCTGCAAGAAGGTCTTGTTAAAGCTATAGAAGAGTGCCAGGAAAAGTCCCGCAAACAAGAAACCGCAGAAGAAACACTCAGGAACCACAACTGGGCAGTTGTTTAGTAGCAGCAACTTTCATAGCAAGTCCAGAAGTATGTAAAGAATGGACCGTCTGAAGTACCTAAGGAACCTTTACAAGAAGAAAAGAAGCTGTGCTACCCATGTCCTTGTAGCTTGTTGTCAGCTTTTCTGCCTTTTTAGTACTGCACTCCCCAACTTAGACCTCTTTCCAATCTCTTCCTCTATGTCTTCCCTTGCCTCTTCAATTTCTCCTGTGCATTCCACTACCTAGAGAAGATAAATATTTTCTATAATTGACATCACAAAGTCACACAGGCAATATATACTGTACCTTACAGTTCCACTGTGCGGTTTTAAAACAATATGGTGCGTGAATATCAAACCATTCAATGTTTATTTAGATGCGAGAGCTGGCAACGCGCGCCATAAAATGTGCGATTGCCTTCAACATTGTACTATCATAGACTGTAAACTATCTTGAGTGGTCGGCTAAAACTTACCTTACGTGTCTCACTGAAAAATGTGTCATTGTAAGTGCCGTGCATCTTTGCAGACTCCCCACATATGGCTCTTTTTCGGCTTACCTTGCGTGATGGTGCTTTTCTCTTTGGTTTGACTGCCTTTGAACTACATATTGTATGTATCTGTTGCTGCTTTGTAACTGAAAATATCAGATAAGAACTTAGTTTTGGGAATGTTGTCAACAACTGATAACTTATGACAAAAAAAACAAAATAACCTTTTTTATTCTGATTAGAGCTCAACCATTAGGAACTCGTAGAAAACACAAGTCTGGTTTACTTTCAACTCATTTAAATGTTGTTATATTGGGAAGAGAAGTTAATTTTTGGGTTTGCTACCACTGAGAGTTATTTGCTCATCATGGTACTTGAAAATTCCTATGAACCATGATGAAGCAACACTGAAATCAGCGTATAAGACATGCTAACATGATTTTCTGGGTTAGGTAATATTTGGGGTTTTAGGGTACTTGCCCAGATATTTGATTCAAGTCTTTGGGGATGAATAGAGAGGGTCCATCAGCTGCTATACAATAAAATATTAACAGTGGAATCACTGAAGGCAGACCCAAAAGATATGGAACCTTATTTAAAAACTTGGGTAAAGCTTATCAGTTAAACTCCAAAAAATGTTAAAGCCCCAAAAAATTGCATGGTCTCTTTTCCCCATGCCCCAAAATACCATGATCAAATATGACTTTAATTGTATAAGTAGAAAAACAAAAATCTCAGAGCGAATCATTAATGGAATTTGCCATGTCAAGTATTTTGTAGCCCAAAAATCCAAGGTTTGTTTTTTGGACGAAAAACTACAAAAATGTCATACCCAAAAATTACTTCACACCTTCCTGGCAAACCACCTTCCTGGCAAACCACCTTCCTGGCAAACCACCTTCCTGGCAAACCAAGTTTATCTCACTAGAGTTATGCTTCATTTCGCTTATACTCTGGCATTTTTAAAAACATTAATGGAAGGTACCGACACCAGCAACTAGCAAGGGAATCAAGTCACGGAAAAGTGAAAAAGTGACAATAAACTTTCAATAATAAGCACTGTTCTGTATGATTTTTAGCCCAAGTGATAGTCCATAAGCTTTACAGTTGAAGAATGCCTTGAATAGAAGCAGGGAAGTTCACTTTACGCTCATTATTGCTGTTGTGCCTGCTTTTCAACCCTGGAATAAAATGAGTGCAAAGCGATAAAACTGGTACCACTTGTCCTCCGGGCGCAGATCCTGGCAGCAGGTAACATGATGGTGGCTTTAAGTGAAAGTCGAATCGCTATATCATTTCAAATGTAATTAGATTCAGCAAAGACGACTTGTATATCCTCCATGACTACCTTGAGATCCCAGAAAGCTATAGATGCCCCAACGGTACAGTGGCTGGTGGAATGGAGTCCTTTCTTGTTCTTTTAAGAAGGCTGACGTACCCCAACCGTCTGTCGGATCTTTGCCCTCTATTTGGGAGAACTGAGCATGATTGTCCATGAGGTGAGATCAAAGATGAACCTTATTCAAAATATTTACAAACTCGTGTTAAAGTCAAATCAAGCAGATATTTTCAGGCTCTTACAATTGTTTGACTTCATGCTGAAGGGATATTCCTATTACACCTCAGTTGACTCCTAGGTACTTGATGACCTATACAACAGGTCCCATCACCTTTTGGAGAATCTTGACCAGGGCTGGATAGATCCTCGTACATTTGCCAATGCCATCCATGCAGCAGATGTACCACTTCAAAACTGCTGGACGTTTATTGATGGCACAATACGAGAGTGCTGTCGTCCCATGTATAATCAACTAATTTTTTTCTCTGGCCACAAACGTGTTCATGGCATCAAATTTCAGGTAAAAAGCTTTTTAGATATAGCAACAACCTAGTGCATTCCCTGTGATTTCTCTCCCTAAACCCCTTCCAGATGATATAAACAATCATGGCTTGAAAATGTAATGTTAACATTTCTGGTTGATTTTTAATAATGAAAAACCATTTTGCAAATTTTTAAACCCCAACCTCTCTGAGAATATAAATTTAGGGCTTTACCCCTCGCCAATACTTTTTTAAACCTGCTGTCATGTCCTATAAAAATTATCATAATTTGGTACAAATATAAATATCCTACCCCTACCAATACCAGAGTTATTATGGCCCTGAACAATAAATATTATTAGTATATACTACACGGGAACCTCCATAGATCGCGCGTTTTGATTGGTTCGCTATCTCGGAATATTGCCACAATATCCCGAGATCGAAAGCATTATCCCGAGATCGAGGAGCGAGTGCAAGTGGTTCGCATATTTTACTTTCTAAAGGAACTATTTGATTCGAAATGCAACAAAAGTCCTTCTCAATTTACTTATGTTGTCTGTTTAGTCTTCCAAGGTAAATCAGAGAGAGAATTTATTTCTTGAACTTCGAAAATTTGCTGTTCTTGTTTTTCAGTTCTTCGGAATCAGAGGTCGATGATTCGTTCACGGCACTTTTGAGAGATGAATTAATTACATTCACAACAACATATTAATTAAAGGCAATTTTGTCGAAAACATATCACAAGAAACTCTTAATCTACATTGAACATTTACCTGTAGGTTGAAAGGCACTGTAAATAGTGGAAGCCAGCCACTGAGTGCAGTTTAAGAGAGAATTTCAGTTACACGTCGCCATGTTGATTCGCTTGATCACGAGCCATCCGACATCAAACGTATTTAAAGTAGTCTCTTTTTTATGAACAAGATCTTCCTCATTGTCCCAGAGTTTGAATAGGTTAATTTCCCAAATTTCTGTTTGAATATTCCAAGCGAATCTTGAATTTCTCTGTCAGCGGGTTGAAAAATATAGTCATCCACCGGTGGTGAAATGGCGATCAAATCAAAGTGCTTTCAGCGAGGCAACTCTGTAGTTCACAATCCATGATCCAAGGCACAAAATGCGAATTTATCCCTCGAATCCATCCTTGCAACCTTAGAGAAACTTAAATCTTTTATCGTAGTCGATATTTAGGTTTTTTGCTTCTCTAAAACAGCAGCAAGTTTCCACCATGTGTTGAGTAGCCGAATGCTTGTAGTGAAGTCTGACGTAATGTCGCGTGCGTGACAAACGTCACGCATACAGAAAGAGGCTACAAAATGTCGGCAAATGCCACATTTAGTGTCGTTCGGATATTTTTTGGAGTGTTCCCGTGTAGTATATACTAAAACAATTATTCTCCTCAGGCTCCGTGAATAGTGGCGAATAGTCCCCTCGACCTCCGGTCTCGGGGACTATTCGCCACTATTCACTTCGCCTTCGGCGAATAATTGTTAAATAGTTTACTGCAGAATGGTTTGCTATTGCTACCCCTAACACCAACACCAGAATTTTCCATTTTGCTGTGGTCTTGAACAATGTTAATAGCCTATTAATTTATGTTTGTTCTACCTATCTACCTATCTACCTATCTACCTATCTACCTATCTACCTATCTAATCTATGGTTTGGGTGGCAAGGCTGAATAACAACTTGCATTTTTTCTTACTAGGGCCAGGGCCATAGTCAGCATCATCATCACTGCTTCTGCTGCTTCCATTGCTTGAGGATTCTGAGAAAAAGATAATTCACATGTAATTTAATTACTCTGAGAAATCTGTAAGACTGGCCGGCCTCGATTAGTTTGTACTACCTGCGGGTCAGTCCGATTATTTTATTTTATACTTAGAAATATCCCAATAAAATGAATTAATGAATGAATGATGACTTTTTTAGATTGTACAATGTTCTCGTGGATTTACGCTTACAATTGTAGATTTTTGAAAAAAACATGTTTTTGAATTACACCTATAGTGTTGGTACAAGGCATACAATTACGACTATGGTTACTTCTTAATTTCGAGCGCCTGCCTGCAGAGATTCCAGGCTTCTGCGCAGACTCTGTTGAAATTTGAAATACACCATCTGTGGAAATTTGAAGTAACCACCTGTGGAAATTTGAAGCAACCTCTGGAAATTCCACATTCTCTTGTATCCCCTGTGAAAATTACAAATAAATAACCTGTGAAAATTCCAGGGTAAAACACAACAAATGTTATGGAAATTCCAGGTTCCTGGATAGGGGGGTCATGGATCGAAGATGAAACAGTGCAATTAGTGAGGCTCCTGATCGATTGGGTTCCCCTTGCTTGTTTTCTAAAAACCCTTTACTAAAAAATACCAAAAATGCCGCATCACGCATAGCATGTTCCATTTTCTTATCTTGTTCTTCTTTCTTTTTTTGGATGTGTTTTTCTCTGCTTTTTCTTTCTGCATGTGAGCTATATATGAAAAGGCATCATCCATGAGTTGCTTTAACTCATTATGCTGTTCCTCGGTTCATGACCTATGTTAGAAAAAATAACTTTTATATTCTTCAAATTCAAACAAACAAACAAAATTAAATACAAGTTTTGAAAAAAAAATAAGATAATTTCCTCAGTCCAAACAGATAAATAGGTAAATAAAACCTATATTTAACTCACACTGATCAACTACATGACTTACTTTCTTAAGGCTGCGGCGTTTTCTTTCTTGTGGTGGACTAAAAGGACATCCATGAAATTTTCTTTGCAGGAACGTCCTTTTATGTTTCTATTTGGGCCTGCTGGCCACGTAGATTCTAGGTTTGCTGCTATCAAGTTCCAGTCCTGATTTGTTTGCGGTCGAACTGAAATTACTTCTTTGACCCAATCGATATTATGCGTACCATGCCACCTGAACACAGCCTAAACACCGATAAACAAATAGAAACAAAGTTTTAAATTAGATGTTTTTAGGATGCTGAAATGTCAAGCCTCGAAGTCTTGACTCGAGTCTGTTTTTTGTGTTAAAAAAGCAAGTTACTAGTACTTTAAATACCATTTCAGTATCGTTTTACTACTGCTTCTCTTCGACTTTTGGCTTTTGGCTTGGCCTGTTCTGACAGCAATCTGACACTTCGCCGAAAGCGTTCGTTTTGCCCACATTTTTCGCACCACAATTAGCCGCTTCTCCCAAAATATCGCATCTAGAAACAAAGAAAGTGTTTATCTAATAAGCTATCAACTTTTTGTTAAATAAAACAAGTTTGTAAGCCAGAAAAAAACTTACCCGTTTCTCCATGACTCCACTCGTAAGAAACTCACGTGTATACCAATGGCTACCCCGGAAAAACGTGAAGCTTTTACGGGAAGGGCTCGATGACGTCAGCATTTAATGAATTCAAAATGGCGCTACCCGTACCCGGGCGCGAAAATCGGGGTATCTTAAGGTGTCTAATCTCTATTTCCTGAGAGGGGTCTGTTATTTCGATTTCAGTAATTTCTGGCCGGTTTGATCATTTACTTTTGAAATCATTATCCAGAACAAATATAGTGCTATACACCAGACCTTTTTCCTGGGTATAGGGTGATTAAACTAATCCATGAAGCACTTTCTACCAGTAGTGGTATACAAAAGGAAACAAAAGATAATCTTGTTTTGTGTTAGTGCGGAATACTCGTAGTACGGCACTGTCACGGATTTATGGTGAGTAAAATACGTGTAAAATATAAGATCAAACAAGAGGTGACATCGCTGCAGCTTCATAAAGAGACCTCATTCACGTGTTTTGGAATAATAATCCTCCATTGATAATTTATTTTAAGGAAACACGTTCTGATTCATTCTTTCGTACAGGCATATGGAACTCAATGCCATATATTTCATCAGAAAGAAGTGGCTTCAGTGCTTTACTGCTCGCGAGGGGTATTCGAACATTACTTTCCTCCATGATATGTTTGTAAAGGCCTCGAGCTTTGCCATATTAGTAGGCTTTCCTTCTCTCAAACTCTCTTTGCAATGTCCAATAATTCAATCTCTGCAGCAATTACAGCTCTTCCTTGCTCTGGAATTGTTTTTGATCCACGTCTCAATTCAGTGGTTACGTTAATCGTGTAACATTTGTTATTGTACTTCATGTCTATAGCGTGGTCATCGTTGGCATTCTTTTATTTTCGCAGTATCACACGGGCTTAGCTGTCGATTTCAATCAGCCACTTACCGCCCGCGATATGGTCAGCGGGATCTCAAATAAATTCTAAAACAAAATGGCTAGAAGATTTACTACGATTACTACGGAGCAATTTGTGGACGAACTCCTGGCGCAGGAGAATGTTTTTATGGAGGGGAAAGATCCCCGAAGCCTTATGGAGTTGATCGAAAGCTCACTAGAACCATTCGATGTGCTAAAACAGGCGTTTCGGACGTTCGTATTGGGGTTTCCGAGCTAAGCAAAGCACATCGAAGCAAGACACACGCTGGATGAACTATACAGGGGGAGTTTGCTCGTATTCTCCCGCTTTCTGTCTCAGAACATTCCCATTAAAATAAAATGTCAAGAAAGAATTGAGGATTTAAGGTTGAATTGAATTCAGAGTTTAAGTGACGCTGATCAACATTTAGATTCTTACTACATGCGAACAATAATAATGGGCTAGTTTTGATAAGAATTTAATATTTAATCCAAAATATAACATTTGTCTAAAAAACAACGATGCGTCGGGAAAATCGACTCGTTCAACACAAAAATTGCAACAGTAATACATCTAGCATTAGTTTGGTACAAAGGAAAACCATTAAAGACCAAATTCTAGTTTTATACATGTATATTTACGAGTGAATTAGTCTTGGCATAATCACGCAACTTGGGGTCAGCCCAATTTGCTAGATATACTACCTTTCCTTCAGCCTACGGAACTCTTGCTCCTGGATCTTGACTTCAGAAAAGGCCTTAATGTTTTCCTCGATAATTGAACAAGAATTACCTTCTTCTTTGCGTATATGCAGACGGGGAAATTGCTGTTTCGCTTCCGAGGCATTTTAGCCGGATCACTAAAATACAACGTGAAGAGCAATCGATAAGAACCGATTACGCATCAAGGTCATTCGGATTTTCGAAAATTTCTCAATGAGGAATGTATTTATCAAAAATCCCAAACCATACGATTCTTACCTGATAAGTCCTCAAACTAGAATTCCACATCTCGATCGTCGATTGTGCCATGCGAAAAAGCCTTTTGAATCCCAAAATGGGGCAATTTACAGGAAAATCTACGAGTTATACCGTATGCCGAACGCGTGTTTGATCTGAGAAGTCTAAATCAGGTTTATATAGGCATGTTTGGTATCAATGCAAAGCTTATTGTTCCTGTATTCTGGCTGGTTGTTCATTAAATCAGCACGCGTAAACCCAGAAGCCACAGCGAGCCTTTTATATACTCCAATAAAGTAGTTCCCAGTACCCCGCGGAAAACACCCGGCCCCGGAAGACATTTTTGGCTTCAAGCTGATGGCTAATATCGTGTGACAGCTGACCCGGCGTGTATTACAAGTCTTTGGTTGCTGAGCGGCGATGCTGTTGATCTTGTAAGTTGATTTGAGCAACCAACTTGAGAGATATCACTAGTTTTAATACAGAGCCTCGTTTTCATTTTGAAATAAAAAAATGTGTATTCGCAAAGTGAACATTGGACCACTTTAGTCCAGCTGTTTCATCATAACGCAGGAATCCTGCAAATGATAACAAACAGAAGCACACGTCCCTCATGTCAGAAAGACGCATTGGCACCAGCAAAATTGATCACTAAGGCGTGAAAATGTTGAGGCAAAATGGGTAATTTCTGATTATTAGGGGCGGCTAGAGACAACCTCCTTATAGAAATAAGGACAAGCTTAAGGAACTCACTATCACATGGATTAACTGCACTACAAGTATTGTGGAAAAATAAAATAGCATAGAAAGTGGAATGTATAATATTAAATGAGGAGCCAGACTGTGCAAGATGAAGTAAATATAAAGCTACATGAACATCCTTGACAGGAAAGTAGATGACTCCAGAAACGTTTTTGGCCCAAGACTTCCATTTCTTGAAGTGCCCTATATATGTTTTGACTGTGGATGGAGCTCTTGAAACAGAGAGCAGACCAGGCAAATCAACGGCTAGATTCCTGAGCTGTGGATTCAGGATGCCATGGATTCTCCTTGTAGAGAAATAAGCCAGACAAAATTAGACAACAAAACGATAACATGAAAACAATTTATTCATATACACTTCAAACAATCAATCAGGATATAAGCTACGCCATAGCAGTAATATAATAATTACATCTACAATACTGAATAGTTTCTACACCATACAGGCGCAATCAATAATATATTTTTGCCATTCGGACGGTACAAATTCCCTCGCCATACGGGCGGTAACAATCCCACGCCATACGGGCAGTACACATTCCCTCGCCATATGGGCGGTAACAATCTCACGCCTGCGGGCGGTACAAATTCCCTCGCCATACGGGCGGTGAAAATCTCACGCCGTGCAGGCGGCATACGTCGCATACTTAACCGTATGCGACGAAGCATAACAATCTACTTCAAAAGGACCAAAAATAGAATGGATGTGACAATAGAACGATGTATAAACTTCCCAATCATCAAAATCATGAATGCGACTGAGAGAATCGGCAAACGGATTGAGAGAACGAGAGATCCATTCTATTTCAATGCTCACATTATTCAAAGCACAAAAAAGAAAAATTTGTAAAGCCAACTTGTGCAACCGACGGCACCTACTACCTTTACGGTCAATGATAGCTGCCTTCATATCTGTATACATCTTGACCAATTTGGAATAAGGAAAACATGCCATAGAGAGAGCTACAGTTGTCCAACCAAAAATTAATTGCATCGAAACAATGATCAAAATGCTGAAATTGACTAAGACCAACAAAAGAATCATATTGATGATCGCAAAAAGAAATAGCAGCTTGGAGAAAACGAGACATGATAAGGCAAACATTGCCTACAATGGGTCCAAGAGAAATAATCCGACCAATTAAAGCTGCGATTTCACGAAATGTATTTTCTCGTTTCTAAGACGCGGAATTTAAAATGAACCACATGAAAGGTCCCAGTTGATTCTAACCGCTGTAGTGTGTGCGTTGGAACCCAAACAGATTTTTCTTTGTTAGCAACAATACAAGCACGCGCGAGATCAGAGCGGACCTTGGAGGAAACTGCAATAGCTGAATCAAGATCTCGTTCACAAGCAATGCTAGAAAATTTTGCAAATCAAGTTGTACACATTTCGGGACATAAAAACTTACAAAGTGTGAATAATTATTCTACTTTAAATTCTAGTCAGCTACAACATATAAGTACAATACTGAGCTCAGAATCAACACATGAATTTAACCAATCATAGCCCTTCAGCTTCACCCGCTCCTCCCTTGTGACATCAAGTTGATCCTTTCCCTCCCTCTGTGCATTTCCCCATCCCCTCTCCCTCTGCACCTGCTTGTTAGACGCTGGGTATCCTGTGTCTTGCCCCCTTCTCATCTTTAAAACCACGTTTGCCAACATATATATAGATTTTCCCGCATTGAGCACTCTTGGCTTTGGGGATAAATGTACCTATACGTATATATAGGTTAAGTATGGCAAGTAGTCGTCCATGTGGGACGTGAATTTTCTTCGTGGAGGTGGTGTAAATTGAACATGCTCTCAGTACGCGTCATATACATGCACACCTTCGTGTAACTATATAGGATATGCCCATTTTGACAAATGAATGTGTGCTAATGTAGTGAAACTTTAACAATATTAAAGTTGTCAAGGAGCATGCGCACAATATTTTATTCATTTTATTGCTTGAAGAGATCAAAACAAACCGAAGTACTTGAAAGCAAAACCTTTCTTCAGTTATGTAATTCATATTTCAAACTTGAAAGTAAAATGTAGCCTGCAAATGGGGTTTGTAAGTTGTAACGACGTAGCTTTGGGAGAGATTTGTTGTTCGCCACGGGATGGACTGGGACCTAATATATACCATGATCCTTTGGGAGTGAACACATTCGAGAGTCGCCATCTTGTATCGGAGAAAGAACAAGAAGGTACGTAGTTATTTGACATTTGCACAAAAGCACACACTGTGATTCACAAAATTTTGCATTTTGGAAAACTCAAAATGCAATTTGAAAGCCTCAGAAAGCCATTTGAATGCCTTGGAAGCCTCAGAATGCCCTTTGAATGCCTCAGAAAGCCATTTGAATGACTCAGGAAAATGCCCTTTGAATGCCTCAATCTATCATATGAATGCCTGAACTACTTATCAGAAAGCCTTGACTATTTACGGCGACGTGCGCGATGTTGGTGACCAATTGCAAACGGCACCAAAAATAAGCTTTTATCGTCAAAAATAAATTGATCGCAACAATATTATAATTTCATATTTGACATACCAATAAAGGTACTGCTAAAGCATGAGAACGTGGCAATAAACTCAAAGATCTTACAAAATTACTACGGAAAAAATGTCAATAAAGTCACGAAAACTGAAAACCGTGCGTAACATTTTCCTTATCTAAATTCAATTAACATAGATTATAGAATGATCTAAGCTCCGTTTTGAAAAACAAAAACATGCAATCAGATGCACATGAACTATAGATTGTTATACAATAATTTATTATCTACTTTATTATCAACTACCACCTGAAAATATATCAAATCTAGCGTCTGAACAATGTCAGGATTGTGCTTCCGGTAGATGTACACAAAATATGATATTGCTTAAAAAGTGTGTATTTTCTGGTTAAAACGAAAGCCTCTTTGTCAACAAGGTGCACATTAAGTATGCTTCAACTTGCTATGAATTATATTTTTGAAACTGCTTTAGTTTTTTCAAGCGAAATACAAATCCAGCGTCTGAACCGAATTTCCAATCCTCTCTTACAATTTTACACTCGTTCGGTGCGTTTTGCGATGCCTTTTCGCGGTGCGTTTTGCGATGCCTTTTTGCGGTGCGTTTTGCGATGCCTTTTCCGGTGCGTTTTGAGGTGCCTTTTCCGGTGCGTTTTGCGATGCCTTTTTGCGGTGCGATTTGCGATGCCTTTTCCGGTGCATTTTAGCGGTGCGTTTTGCGATGCCTTTTAGTGGTGCATTTTGCAATGCGTTTTGGCGTAGTGTTTGGATTACGAACCCTAGCAATGAATTTTATCGTCGGTCTCAACTTGTCTTTTCATATAGAAAAGTTTTGAACCAGTTAAGTGTTCTGTTATATGTGAAAAACTGGTGCAGAACGCCTAGTGTTATAATCAAGACGTTAGTTCGAGAAACCTCAAGCAAAATGCGGAAAGAACTAGGCGCTACGCTAGCTAGCTATCACGAGCGTAAATGTCGGGAACTCGCTAGTGTGTACGAATCAAACTAGACCTCACTTCCGTTGATATAGTGGCTCTTAAAAGAGCCGTTTTATTAAGTAGAATCTCTGGTTCCCAAGGTGAGATGATGTATCCTCAACTCGGAAGAAATCCCTCACAAGCAAAGTCATTTTGATGATGACTAATTCTTTAAACTCGTTCTGCATCATCCGCGATTTCACAATCGCAAGAACCCTGTAATCACGTTCTGCACCTTCTCCAATTGCGACAAAATAGCCTCTATATTGAAACTTATCCAGTTAGTAGAGACGTTTTTCCGTATTGTTGACATTGCTATAGTAATTAAAATAGCAAGAGAACAAGAACGAGCATCAGCACCTCCAAAGAGGCATCGCAAAACGCACCGCTAAAAGGCATCGCAAAACGCACCGCGAAAAGGCATCGCAAAACGCACCGCGAAAAGGCACCTCAAAACGCACCGGATAATGCATCGCAAAACGCACCGCGGAAAGGCATCGCAAAACGCACCGGAAGAGGCATCGCAAAACGCACCGCGAAAAGGCATCGCAAAACGCACCGCTAATCAATCAAAACGCACCGCTGAAAGGCACCGGTGCCAAAACGCACCGCTCGCGGTGCGTTTTCTTAGTGTAACGCAATTGGTCACCAACTCTGTGCACATAGCCTTACGCGTAATCCCAAACTTCATCGACACATTCGACTACCCTGGAAAACTATGTGCTTTTTTTAGATGATATAACTGGATTACTGGAGGTGCAGTCTCATAATATTGCTGATGTCGTTTGTGATCGTCTGTGGAACTTTGTACCAGATGCAAAGAGATTTATACAGCTTAAGTCATTTGCCATAAAGAAGCGTGAAGACTGTAAGAATGAAGATCAATCGGGTAAATGTGTAATCCGCCTATCTCGATTAGATTTGTTCTTAAATTCTGAAAGCAATGATGTCAGTCGCTATCAGTGGCACCACAAAAAAGATAGAGAACCATCCCGAATCCCTGTCAGAGAAATCAAACGTATCATGAGAAAGGGAAAGAAAGTTAGAAAACTGTTTCGTAAATATGTAGCCAAACTAATACCCAAGTCTTCCCATATTTATGGGTATTTATCAAGACATGGTAGATTGTATGTGAGGTTAGTAAGTGATTTTTATAATAGATTTATTGGGTTGCACTATAAAAATGGTAACTGTGGTAAAAAGCATTACCAATAGTTGTGATGGTATGGATCACAAACAATCTAATCAACACGTGCCTGTGATCAATTATAGTCCAGCATGTAAATGCATGTCTACATCAACATATAAAGATCTTGAGCACTGTGCTGTGCACAAGATGTACATACTAAAAAATGATATAGAACTCAACCCGGGACCAGGGTTTGTAAATCCCTATAAAACTATTGTTGGTGATTTCCATCAAGGAAATGTAGAATTTGCTGTAAACAGAGGAAAACAGTGTGTTGCCATGTCTTTGACTGCTGCTGTTTATAACAAAGGAGTCCGGCCTGTTGAAGAATGGACTAACGTAGATATGAACACTATATTACGTGCTGGTAATGATCTTTACTCTCATATAAGTAGAATGGTAGGAAAAGATTACCTTCTCCTTACTGATGTTCCAGCGTACGTTTCTCTTAATGAACATAACTACAGCCTTGTGTGTTCACATGGTTAAAAAAAGAGATTGTTATATGCCATTGAAAACAGCATTATCAAATGTATCTAAGCATTATAAAACGTTTTTGCTAACAATCAGTTGTAATACTGTGGCATTGTTCTCCAATAACAAAATTTTCAAATGCTTTGACTCACACAGTCGTGATTCATTTGGAAGATTTACTGACTCTGGGAAAAGTGTTTTGCTTCATTTTGATAACCTAAAACTTATTATTGATTACTTTAAAGAACCTGTGTCAGCCACTCCTTTGTTATTGCTTTCGTTTAATATTAGAAGACGAATTACGTATAGAAATTCCTTAATAGACAACTAAAAATATCGTTTCAGATTTGGTTTACCAAATTCAATCGAGAAAATTGCTCTATATTCTCTAAATCAGCTGATGAAAATGGATGCTTTCTCGGACTTGCTATGTTGCTATGCTGTCAAAATGGCGGCTGACACAGGCTCTTTAAAAGTGCATATTATAATGAATCAAGCTCTTGTGTTCAATTTGAAGTTAAAGGTGTTTCAGTAAGATGCTGTAATGATCCAAACATCACATTTAGAATACACCTGTAAGCAACATGAACTTTAGTGAAATGAAAACTAAAGCATCTCTCCAGGAAAAAAATAAGGCATTGAAGAAACATTTAAGAGAAAGTGAAACACAGCAACAAAGGCTGGAACGACTTCAAAAAATTAGACAATATAGTAAAAGACGAAGGCAAAATGAGACTGAAGATGAAAGGAATGCAAGACTTAAACAGAAGAACGACCATGCATTTTTAAAACGTGTTAATGAGACTGAAGGTGAAAGAAATGTACGTCTAAAACAAATGAGAGACAATGATTCATTCAAACGTTGTAATGAAACAGAATATGAAAGGAATACACGACTTAAACAGAAGAAAGACCATGCATTTCTAAATCGTAGTAATGAGACTGAAGGTGAAAGAAATACACGTCTTACCACTGTATGCATTGCTACGCGACCTTCAAAATTCATTGTTGCGATGGGCGATTTTACGCAAGAAAATTATAATATCAATTTTCTTGAACAGAGAGTTAAACATTCTAGCCGAAGGATAGCTTAAAACCATTTTGGTTGATTTTGCAATCAATATTCTGAATATTGATCCAGTAAAGCAGGCGAATCCAGCGTTTGGTTTGATTGACGGCTAAAAATCGCCAATCCCCCATCGCAACATTGAATTTTGAGGTCGCGTAGCAATGCATACAGTGGTAAACAAATGAGAGACAATGATTCATTTAAACGTTGTAATGAAACAGAATATGAAAGAAATACACGACTTAAACAGAAGAAAGACCATGCATTTCTAAATCGTAGTAATGAGACTGAAGGTGAAAGAAATGCACGTCTTAAACAAATGAGAGACAATGATTATTTCAAACGTTGCAATGAAACTGAATATGAAAGGAGTACAAGGCTTAAGAAACATAGAGTCATGTGTGCCGAGAAAAAGAACACTGATGCTCAATCTTTAACTATTCATCAACTTATAAATTCCTTCCATGATACAGTGTCAAGCGGGCCAACTTATATCTGTGTTTGTTGTAGTCAGTTACTGTACAAACAAAGTGTTAAGTCAGTGTCATGCCTTAAAGGTCTAGAAAATAATTCCATAAGAACTAGAACAAGAACTTTATCGTCGGTCTCAACTTGTCTTTTCATATAGAAAAGTTTTGAACCAGTTAAGTGTTCTGTTATATGTGAAAAACTGGTGCAGAACGCCTAGTGTTATAATCAAGACGTTAGTTCGAGAAACCTCAAGCAAAATGCGGAAAGAACTAGGCGCTACGCTAGCTAGCTATCACGAGCGTAAATGTCGGGAACTCGCTAGTGTGTACGACTCAAACTAGACCTCACTTCCGTTGATATAGTGGCTCTTAAAAGAGCCGTTTTATTAAGTAGAATCTCTGGTTCCCAAGGTGAGATGATGTATCCTCAACTCGGAAGAAATCCCTCACAAGCAAAGTCATTTTGATGATGACTAATTCTTTAAACTCGTTCTGCATCATCCGCGATTTCACAATCGCAAGAACCCTGTAATCACGTTCTGCACCTTCTCCAATTGCGACAAAATAGCCTCTATATTGAAACTTATCCAGTTAGTAGAGACGTTTTTCCGTATTGTTGACATTGCTATAGTAATTAAAATAGCAAGAGAACAAGAACGAGCATCAGCACCTCCAAAGAGGCATCGCAAAACGCACCGCTAAAAGGCATCGCAAAACGCACCGCGAAAAGGCATCGCAAAACGCACCGCGAAAAGGCACCTCAAAACGCACCGGATAATGCATCGCAAAACGCACCGCGGAAAGGCATCGCAAAACGCACCGGAAGAGGCATCGCAAAACGCACCGCGAAAAGGCATCGCAAAACGCACCGCTAATCAATCAAAACGCACCGCTGAAAGGCACCGGTGCCAAAACGCACCGCTCGCGGTGCGTTTTCTTAGTGTAACGCAATTGGTCACCAACTCTGTGCACATAGCCTTACGCGTAATCCCAAACTTCATCGACACATTCGACTACCCTGGAAAACTATGTGCTTTTTTTAGATGATATAACTGGATTACTGGAGGTGCAGTCTCATAATATTGCTGATGTCGTTTGTGATCGTCTGTGGAACTTTGTACCAGATGCAAAGAGATTTATACAGCTTAAGTCATTTGCCATAAAGAAGCGTGAAGACTGTAAGAATGAAGATCAATCGGGTAAATGTGTAATCCGCCTATCTCGATTAGATTTGTTCTTAAATTCTGAAAGCAATGATGTCAGTCGCTATCAGTGGCACCACAAAAAAGATAGAGAACCATCCCGAATCCCTGTCAGAGAAATCAAACGTATCATGAGAAAGGGAAAGAAAGTTAGAAAACTGTTTCGTAAATATGTAGCCAAACTAATACCCAAGTCTTCCCATATTTATGGGTATTTATCAAGACATGGTAGATTGTATGTGAGGTTAGTAAGTGATTTTTATAATAGATTTATTGGGTTGCACTATAAAAATGGTAACTGTGGTAAAAAGCATTACCAATAGTTGTGATGGTATGGATCACAAACAATCTAATCAACACGTGCCTGTGATCAATTATAGTCCAGCATGTAAATGCATGTCTACATCAACATATAAAGATCTTGAGCACTGTGCTGTGCACAAGATGTACATACTAAAAAATGATATAGAACTCAACCCGGGACCAGGGTTTGTAAATCCCTATAAAACTATTGTTGGTGATTTCCATCAAGGAAATGTAGAATTTGCTGTAAACAGAGGAAAACAGTGTGTTGCCATGTCTTTGACTGCTGCTGTTTATAACAAAGGAGTCCGGCCTGTTGAAGAATGGACTAACGTAGATATGAACACTATATTACGTGCTGGTAATGATCTTTACTCTCATATAAGTAGAATGGTAGGAAAAGATTACCTTCTCCTTACTGATGTTCCAGCGTACGTTTCTCTTAATGAACATAACTACAGCCTTGTGTGTTCACATGGTTAAAAAAAGAGATTGTTATATGCCATTGAAAACAGCATTATCAAATGTATCTAAGCATTATAAAACGTTTTTGCTAACAATCAGTTGTAATACTGTGGCATTGTTCTCCAATAACAAAATTTTCAAATGCTTTGACTCACACAGTCGTGATTCATTTGGAAGATTTACTGACTCTGGGAAAAGTGTTTTGCTTCATTTTGATAACCTAAAACTTATTATTGATTACTTTAAAGAACCTGTGTCAGCCACTCCTTTGTTATTGCTTTCGTTTAATATTAGAAGACGAATTACGTATAGAAATTCCTTAATAGACAACTAAAAATATCGTTTCAGATTTGGTTTACCAAATTCAATCGAGAAAATTGCTCTATATTCTCTAAATCAGCTGATGAAAATGGATGCTTTCTCGGACTTGCTATGTTGCTATGCTGTCAAAATGGCGGCTGACACAGGCTCTTTAAAAGTGCATATTATAATGAATCAAGCTCTTGTGTTCAATTTGAAGTTAAAGGTGTTTCAGTAAGATGCTGTAATGATCCAAACATCACATTTAGAATACACCTGTAAGCAACATGAACTTTAGTGAAATGAAAACTAAAGCATCTCTCCAGGAAAAAAATAAGGCATTGAAGAAACATTTAAGAGAAAGTGAAACACAGCAACAAAGGCTGGAACGACTTCAAAAAATTAGACAATATAGTAAAAGACGAAGGCAAAATGAGACTGAAGATGAAAGGAATGCAAGACTTAAACAGAAGAACGACCATGCATTTTTAAAACG
Organism: Scolanthus callimorphus; assembly: GCA_033964015.1. NCBI lineage: Eukaryota > Metazoa > Cnidaria > Anthozoa > Actiniaria > Edwardsiidae > Scolanthus > Scolanthus callimorphus. The sequence goes on from CM066915.1 coordinate 8,102,465, forward strand.
TGTTAATGAGACTGAAGGTGAAAGAAATGTACGTCTAAAACAAATGAGAGACAATGATTCATTCAAACGTTGTAATGAAACAGAATATGAAAGGAATACACGACTTAAACAGAAGAAAGACCATGCATTTCTAAATCGTAGTAATGAGACTGAAGGTGAAAGAAATACACGTCTTACCACTGTATGCATTGCTACGCGACCTTCAAAATTCATTGTTGCGATGGGCGATTTTACGCAAGAAAATTATAATATCAATTTTCTTGAACAGAGAGTTAAACATTCTAGCCGAAGGATAGCTTAAAACCATTTTGGTTGATTTTGCAATCAATATTCTGAATATTGATCCAGTAAAGCAGGCGAATCCAGCGTTTGGTTTGATTGACGGCTAAAAATCGCCAATCCCCCATCGCAACATTGAATTTTGAGGTCGCGTAGCAATGCATACAGTGGTAAACAAATGAGAGACAATGATTCATTTAAACGTTGTAATGAAACAGAATATGAAAGAAATACACGACTTAAACAGAAGAAAGACCATGCATTTCTAAATCGTAGTAATGAGACTGAAGGTGAAAGAAATGCACGTCTTAAACAAATGAGAGACAATGATTATTTCAAACGTTGCAATGAAACTGAATATGAAAGGAGTACAAGGCTTAAGAAACATAGAGTCATGTGTGCCGAGAAAAAGAACACTGATGCTCAATCTTTAACTATTCATCAACTTATAAATTCCTTCCATGATACAGTGTCAAGCGGGCCAACTTATATCTGTGTTTGTTGTAGTCAGTTACTGTACAAACAAAGTGTTAAGTCAGTGTCATGCCTTAAAGGTCTAGAAAATAATTCCATAAGAACTTGCATACCTTCAATAGCAAATGATGGATACATTTGTAACACTTGTTTCCAAAAACTTAAGAAAGACAAAATTCCACGCTGTGCATTGAAAAATGGCATGTGCTTCCCAATAGCACCAAGCCACTTAGATTTGGTTGAGTTGGAATGGCGACTAGTTTCACCAAGACTAATATTTGAAAAGCCTATACAAGCACCAAGAGGAAAGCAATTCAAACTTAAGGGAAACATTGTAAATGTTCCAGCCAATGTTGTAAGTACTGTGAATGTACTACCTCGTTTAGAGTCTGAAATGGCTACAGTCAAAGTCTAATTGAAGCGAAAATTGAAATTTAAAAGGTATACAATGTCAGAAAATATCAGGCCAGCTAAAGTTGTTCAAGCTGCCAGTTGGCTTATAGAAAATGGACCTCTTTATAAGAAGGAAAAGATAAGTTTGAATAAAGATTGGTTAAATTCTGTTAGCTTTGCAAATGATAGTTATGATGATGCATGTGATGCTGAGGTGTCAACACCATGTACTGACACTTATTATGTATGTGTTGACTGTGAGCAAGTTATTGCTTGGACAGTACCTTTACGTTCTAATTCGTTTCATTCAAACGAACGTAAATTATTTTACTTTTAAATGTAAAGAAAACGAGAGACAACAACTTATGGTTGGATTCTCAGACATCCAAAATGACCGTATATTTATTCATTCCACTACATTATTACAGATTTATGTATTAAGCACACGTTACAAGTGTGTAAATTATAACCCCAATTTTGTTGAGATTTGCAATCTCTTACTAACATCGTCCAAAATGTACATATCTTTCGCTGTATCTGACCTCCATCTGCCATGGAGCTTAAGTACTCTATCGGAAACAGATCTATCTTTATCGTTGTTGGAAACCGCTGTAGCGCCGCCCGACCTTAAACTATGCAAGCCATAACACTTGGGATCGTAGCCTATTGCGCTTATACATTCTTTAAAGATCTCCCGACAACGTGAATAAGACATAGATTTTCCGTGTAAGGTATATGAATTTGAAAATTTATGAAACGTCAGCGATCTAAATATCGGCAGTTCACTACACATTTCCGTGTTAATTAACGTAATGTACCTCTCTAACAAATTTACTGGACAATATTTGGATGACAATCTATTGATATATACATAGTTCCCATCCCGATAAATGTCTGTCTTTGACTGGGGAATGAAAACTCTTAAATATTTTTGTTTGAATTCAAGATGAATTGGTGCAATTTTACTCAATTCATCATAACGGAAAAAACCTGCGTACCCAATGACACAAATACACGCTAATCTCAAATCCTTTAAATCTGCCTGTACTCCCGCGTACTTATCGACAATTCTATGAATCATTTCTGCAGTAACAGGTTCCTTTTTTATCACCGGTTTCTTTGAACGTCTCGCAGCTTCTATGATACCATGACACATTGAGCTATTGAGAGGATTATGTTGAATTTCTGGAGAAAAGGAATGGAACCATTTTAATGCTGCGTGCGCTAGAACTACAGACGCGTAAGAATTGTCGTATATCTTTGTAAGATAAACTGTTAAAAGAACACTAGGTACTGGCAAGGAGATCTTAAAATTGACCCCTTTACACCAAGCAATAAACTTCCTAATTTCGCGCATGTAATTCTTTCTTGCCGATTCAGCCTTTGATTCCATTCCCAGCTCCAATACTCTTTTCCTGAAGTGCCTTAAGTTCGAAGGAAGAGCGTCCCAGCCCTGACAGGAGTTGAGTATTTGAAATACACAGGAAATAACGCAAATATGATTAGATTAGCCGGCGTGTCTGTGATATTCTTTTACTATTTGATTTCGCGATCAGTTAGCAGAACTGGGCAAGCGCCCTTGCACGATCTCGGCTCAGCACACTCTTGTAACAGGCCTGCGCCCTTCTTACGTTAGGCCAGCGCCCCCAATATTTCCTCAACTAAGTCGTTCTATATAATAGGCCTGTGCCCTATTACCTCCTGTTAGGGTTTAGAACGAGATTCCCAAGAATTACGATATGAACCGTGAATTCAAGGAAAGTTAAATTTATCTCGAGAAATTGAATCTAACTGCTAAGACATCTGTATAAAATCTATCCAAGCCAAAAATGAAATTAACGTTCCTGCCCTGTCTAAGTACGTCTCGGCCCTTGACTTGAATATAACCTACGATGAAACTCTGGAACGTTCTTGCCAACAACGGCCAAAAATAAGAAGAGGGCCAAAAAGGCACTACTAATGTAGCTGCAGCTTTATACAGATAGAGATAGTGTAGAACTCTAGCAATAAGCGTCACTGGGGGAACAACCAGACAATTTTCTCCTGCCAAGTTCTGTACAAAAACATCGACACCTGAAGTGCCCGGATTCCAATAGCGAGAGAAAAACTTGGAAATCTTGTAGTTTTAGTAGTTTGCAAAACAATCAACCGTGTGTGGCCCCAGGTGTCATTAAGAGTAACGAAAAATTCCTCTGATATTTGCCAGTCATCCACATCTATTATACGACTAATGAAATCCGCTCGTTCTGTTCTGGGTATCCAGTTCATTTCAAGTTCCACCTTATTAATTGCGCACATGTTGTAAATAGAAATAGCAATACAATGTAAATCGTGTCTCATGCTTCCCACTTGGGCTACACGGCACGCCGTCTGGCTGTCCGAGAACCATTTAACATAGCAGCCTTTTAGTAGAGGCATAAAAGAGCTCAAAGCATATTCTACAGCCGACAACTCCCTCCAAGTCGAACTATGTGAAATTTAATCTTCTTTCCACTGTTTATGGCAGATCTGTTCACCGTCCAAATTTAAGGTAGCTCCACAGCCTGTGTCGCTAGCATCTGAATATACAAAATAATGTGACTTGGAAGGTGTTGGCTCCGTGTACTTCATATTCATACTTTTTATATTACTTTGCCAGAAATGTACTTCTCTCAAACAATACGCGTCCAGCGGAAACGCGCTGTCCCAACTTTGCGCAGCCGCGATCGATATCGAACAATACCTACAATCTGACGAAGAAAATAAAGTGTCCAGTTTCATTTTCTGACAGAATTTTTCCTCCCCTCTTAATATTGTGGAAAAATGATGTCTAATTTTCGGGCGCAAAACGGGCTTAATTTGTACTCGCGATGCTCTCAACATTGAAAGTGGGGGGCGGCGAAAGTGGACACTTTATTATGGGATCAGATTGTAGTCATTATTCTAGAAATGTTCCCAAACACTGGCCCAGCAGAAATTATCTTCCCAACAAACGCAGCTAAATCTCTAGCTGTTACAACTTTAGATTTAGAATACGATCAATATGTTGTTCAATGGAACTCATTCGTCTATCTGAAATTTGTATGGTGGCTTCTGTGGAATTCCAAATAATACCCAACCACTGTATAACTTGACACGGCTGCCAAATTGACTTTTCATCATTACTTATAAATCCTGCTTTACAGAGATCAGTTCTTATAACGGAAGACACGGTTTCGCATTGTTCCAGATTTTCTTCAGTTATCCATCCATCGTCTAGAAATAATGCTATTTTTATGCCCTGTAGTCTCAAATATTTCTCCAGTGGTTTAAGGCATTTAGTGAATACAAAAGGCGAGGTCGCTAAGCCAAAAGGCAAAACTAGGAAAACAAAATATCGAGGTTCATTATCACCAGGCCACTGCCAAGAAAACCCAAGAAACTGCTGCGAATTATGATGCATCTCGATGTGATGATACCCGCTTTTTAGATCAAACGATATCATGTAAGTGCTCTTCTGAAAATATGAAAGGGCTACTTTCCAATCATCGTATTTAACTTTGCACTTTCTGACATGTTTGTTGACCGTGCGTTAATCAATAATTAACCTCTTTTTTCCGTTCGGTTGAATTGACACAGAGAGAGGATTAACCACGTGAGGAGTTGTTTCTACTTGTACAACACGCCCCGAGTTCAACAGCTCTGTTATAGCTTCCACGACAAAATCTGAATTATTGAAAGCGGATCTGTTGTTTTTACTAAAGCTCCTTGCAGGAATAGCTTCAAAAGGTATTTCATACCTTGGCCTGTATATTTATCTATATTTATCTATATTTACCTACTCCCTATTATCTATGTATATTTATCTATTTATTGTTCGAATTCTATATATAATATTCATGGAAATCCTGTAATTTAGCTATAAGCTATGAGAGGATCAATAAACAAACATTATACCCTTGCTCAATTATGTTCAGTACATAGTGTGAAGTGCCTATATCCCGCTAAAACCCAATATTTCTTCTTAAATTTCCTTTAACTTGATTTACTCCATCCGATAAATGAATAGGTTCGTAAGATACCTCAAACAAATCTTTGTCAATGTCATCACTTAGCTGCTGGCTTATCGATGGCTCTAGTCCATCCTCCGGCCGTGTTAAAACCTCCAGATGCGCCTGTATAAGGGAATCCACTGCTGTTAACGGTTGAGTACCCCGCGTAAGACTTGTTAACTGGCCATGTGTATGCGCAATCCTTGGCCCAGTGCCCGAATCGAGAACATCGGAAACACCTGAGGCTTGCACCAGTGTCTGGACGGCCTGGGAAAAACAAAAAATAAAATCCAAATCGCAAGTTAGAAACTGAATTTCAAAACTGTGGGAGGGAGGGTGGGGTAAACACGCCAAATCAGTTCCGGTCAAACATGAAATGCGAGAGAGAGGGTAAACAATAAAATCTGAATAGATTTTATAGCCAGAACAGCCAACCATAAGTCGTGAGGAACTCCGAAGGGAATATGTTAAGACAATACTTGAAAATTACTTGAAAATTACATACATACCAGTGGAAAATATATTTAGAGATTCATATGATTGATATACATCAGGCTGAAAATGTCACCGCTAACCCCTTGAGAACACACTCCAACAGATATAAAATATTTATGCAGTGCAGTAATCCCACAGTTATGGATAACATAGTTTATTTCTGTTCTGTTTGTAGTGAATGGACAAGAAGTGCAAGCAAATTGAATGAGCATATGGCTATTTCACATGACCTGCCTCCAAATGAATAGCTCCCAGCAGAAACTGAAACTTCAGCTAACTCCAAGGTATTTTATTTCAAGTTGCTTAAACCATGTGATGTTTTCCTTGCTGCAGTTTGTAAGAATAATCACCTCCTGAGTAGCACATTTCATATTCATGTATTTGTAGCTGTACCTGTATGCGCTAATCAGCAAGGAGATAATGACTCACACAATATTGACCCCACACATGTTTCCACTGACTCAGTAGAAAACTGGGACGAGATAAATGATGCTGAAGTTTGTACTGGTGCTATGGACACAATGCTTAGCTCTCCACATTTTATTGAGGACTGTGATCATGAAAAATTTGTTAATGTTGCACCTGGAGAAGGAAATATTCCAATGAGCATTTTCAAAGACAAATTCTGTGAGGAGCTTGCCTATCCTGGGATATTGTATGGTACTGCCAGACCTGAAAACACAAGTAGAATTGTTCCAGTCTAATATATAGATTTAGGCACTCACACGGCGACAATAGCTATATATCCTCACTTGGTCCTATTGTGCTCCATATGATATAAGTTATGGGAAGGAGACCTGGCGAAGCTCAAAAAGGCAATTACTGGCAAAGAGGGAGGGTGGGTGGGTGAGCAAAAGCTGGCTCCACCAGGCCTCTAGATGAGCACAATAAGGCCCTATAATCTACTAACCACAGACATACTATTCCCATGTGCAGACCTACACCAGGGTCGCCATCCTGGCGCTACGATCTCAAAACCAACTGAATTGATTATGCAAATTATATCTTATATGTCGCACACTATTCCCAAGTGAGAATAGTTATATATCCTCACTTGGTCCTATTGTGCTCCATATGATATAAGTTATGGGAAGGAGACCTGGCTCCGCCCTATTGACACTTACAGTGTTAGATACCTTCCCATCCTAATCCAACCCATAACTCAAAATATCCTAGATCCTCTCCAACCTTATTCCCTATACCCATAACTCAAAGCCTCTCTTGACCACTCCCATAACTCAAAACCCCTCTCGACCACACCCATAACCCAAAACCTCTCTTGACCACACCCATTACTCAAAAACCTCTCGCGACCACACCCATAACTCAAAACTGCTCTTGACCACACCCATAACTAAAACCGGTTTTGGGCATACCAATAACTAAAAACCTCTCTAGGACATACCCCTAACTCAAAACCTCTCTTGGACACACCCATAACTCGAAACTTCTCTTGGACACATCCATAACTCAAAACCTCTCTAGAACATACCCATAACTCAACAAAACCATCTTGAACGCACCCATAACTCAAAACCACTCTTTGGCATACCCATACATGTCTGTCCGGTGACACTCAGGGGCCAACGAAAGGCTGGGTCCCATAATGAAAGCTGCACAAAGACAGATCCCTAAACCGGCTCCTCTCGTTTGCCAACCCCCGATTATATTAAATGTAAGGGTAACGCCCAAGTCATATACCTAGCGCAACGCTTGTACATGGGACCCAACCTTTCGTTGACCCCAAGGTCCGAACCAGGTCCGGAACGAGAGGCTGCACTGAGGAGAGAGCCCCCTCAAGGTCAACGAAAGGAATCACGGGATCCAAGGAAATAGTGAAAGCGAGCGACTACGCGATACAGTACACTATATTCCTTTTTTTTTCTCCCTCTATCATGTTCCTTTCTTCTCCTTTTATTCCTTTTTTTCCATTATTCCTTCTCTCTTTCTCCGTCTCTTTGCTTTTCTTTTTCCTTTTCCTCTTTCTTTATCTTTTTCCTTTTCTCCGTTTCCTTTTTTCTCATTTTCCTTTACTCTCTTTCTTTTTTCCGTTTCCCTTTTTTTCTTTCATTTTCAGTTTCCTTTATTTTCCTTTTCTTTTTCTCCTGTCCTGCCGCGCGTATGAAATGCGCCATCCACCGTTATCTCTCTTACCCACGAGACCCGAAGTCCCGTCGCGCGTACAAAAAGCGCCATCTATCCTAATCTCTATGACCCGCGAGACCCGAAGTCCCGCCCGCGTGTGAAAAGCGCCAACTCCTTTATCCCTCTTTGACCCGCGAGACCCGAAGTCCCGCCGCGCGTACAAAAAGCGCCATCTATCCTCATGACCCGCGAGACCCCAAGTCCCGCCGCGCGTATGAAATGCGCCATCCACCGTTATCGCTCTTACCCACGAGACCCGAAGTCCCGTCGCGCGTACAAAGGCGCCATCTATCCTAATCTCTATGACCCGCGAGACCCGAAGTCCCGCCGCGCGTATGAAAAGCGCCAACTCCTTTATCCCTCTTTGACCCGCGAGACCCGAAGTCCCGCCGCGCGTACAAAAAGCGCCATCTATCCTCATCTCTATGACCCGCGAGACCCGAAGTCCCGCCGCGCGTATGATAAGCGCCAACTCCTTTATCCCTCTTTGACCCGTGAGATCCCAAGTCCCGCCGCGCGTTTCCTAGGGAACATGTGAGTGATAAGACGTAACGCACATAATAAGACACATTATTACGATGAGGTATTACCAGAATAACATACAAAAGCCAGCGTACACATAAAGTGAGCCTAACGTTAACTGCAGGCGACTGACAATAAAACCAACACAAAACCCTTTGAGTCGGGCCTCCAGCAAAACGCGGACAAACACACAGGAGCCACAAAACCGACAAACTACAGAGCAAACAGAACACATAAATGCACACAACGGTACGTACAAAAGGGCCCTATAATCTGCAACCAACAGACATCCATATTTCCATGTATAGGCGCGAAGAGCAAACGATATACTGATGTTGCAATCCAAACATGTAAACAAGTTACTAGCACCCCGGATAAAAGTTCATGACGCTGATAAGGAAATGTGACACAGGAACGCACAACCTAACACACTAAATATACCTCGTTTACTTCTACTTTTCCCGGAGCGGTAGCCGAGTTCTGTTCCGGCGAGTTTCTTTATGAACGACGAAAGATGCCAGAAACAAGTAGAGCTCGTGAGAGTGGAAATGCCCCGAAACACCGACAGGAGACGCGCGTGGTCGTAATCTTGCGTAATAACTAGCCAAACTCCGACGAACTCAAGACGGTTTAAGAACGAGTGAAATGCGACAGGCAAAGCACATGGGTTCCACTGGAAACCTATAAAACAAAATAGAACAAACTCCGGTTTTAAGCTAATAGCCGAATAAACATAACTTGAAGCACATTACACAACTTCGAAAAAGCACCAAGCCAAGCAACCAAAAGCCAAGCTAAAACAGCACCAAATAATACTTAACTCGAGCTTACGGGAAAGGAGAGGAGATGTAAACGAAGAAGGAGTAGACTTTTATTCTTGAAGGTGGATTTGAAGGAAGTCTTGACCGTATTGAGGAGCGTAACCAGAAGCGGCATCTAGCGTGAGATCTCAAAACCAACTGAATTGATTATGTAAATTATATCTTATATGTCGCACACTATTTCCAAGTGAGAATAATACACACAACTTCACTGACCGTCTGGCCAATCACTGGAAAAGGTGACCCTGTAGTACCTACAATTTTACCACATTTTCACTCAGTTATCTAATTTGCACGTTCTGTAACACCCCACCAAACTATAGTGGTTGAAATTAATTTTAATTTACATTTGTTTATCTCAGACTCAGGTAAACACATTTTCAAGTACACATAGACACAAGCTTTTTGTCCCACTTTCCTTTTTTTCTATTTTTTATTTATAAAATAAGTATAATGGCATTGAGAATATGACGTTAGTAAAGTGTTGTTTTTAAAAATATACATTTACATGTAAAATATATTTAAGAAAACGATGAGATGTGTAGGTTTTTTTTTTAGATATTCTTCTCTAAATGAAACGCCACATGCAACTCTATGGTACAATTTTCCTAATTTAATAGTGCTTATTGCTTGAGCGTGAGCCAACAATCATGCCCCTCCAAAAACCTCAAAAACAGGACCAATAGACCAAATTCTATATTACTAAGTTCCTACTTCAGTGCAAGAGTCAGGAAAATAAAACAAAATACCTCACATCAGCATGGAAAAAGAATTATTTATATCCTTTGTTTTATTCCCCTGAGGCTCGTTTTCAAGTTATAATTTTTGAGGCAGAGTCGACATTTGAATGAGATTACCTAAAAAAACCTTTCTTCGATATTGTGTGGTTCCAGAAAATACCAGGGAAGGGTGTTGAAAAGTTACCAACTCTGGGATTTCCCCCCAAAAAAGAAAGAAAGATCAGGTAAATTTTACTGTATTTCAGGCCCTGTGCTCACCCCAAGGCCTGCAGGCTTTTTAAATGGTGCCTCATTAAAGGCCCATCACCAACCGGGAGCCTTTGCGCCCCGTTTTCTTTAGTTTTCAAATTGATCCATTGTTTTTCGGGTGGTCTGATTGGCTAAGAGTCCGCAAAGGCGATGGTGATGGGCCTTTTAACATTTATGGATTATTTTACTCAAACCAAGGCTACCCAAGCAAATTTCCTTACAAATTTGCTAATCATGATCAAGCATATGATCAATAGATGCAACATATTTGTGTGTTCCCTGTTAGCAGAGGCTTCTTTTCTCTACATTTCGCTGGCTGAGGTTCACGAGGAAAAGAGACTTCTGCGCTGGGTCGAAACTCCCTTTGTTTTGCAGCTGTCCACAACCTCACGAAACTCAGCCAGCGAAATGCAGATTGACAGCCAGCGAAATGCAAATTGACACACCTCATTCCTCTGGAATTTCAAAAACTAAAATAAAACGTTGCCTTATAATGCATAAAATAAAGCATTTCATTTTAATTCCATTCAATTCAGCCAAGAGACACATTAATTATAATTATGCTGGTCTTCTTGTCTTGAATAAAAAAATTGTGTCACATAACATCCTTAACACGAAATGCCACGCTGGTCATAGAGAATTCACTGTTATTCCAGTGTGTGTGGTTCAAATCCAAAATTCCCAGGAAGGTAGATCAAATAGCATCAATCAGCAGGTAAACGTAAAAAAAAAAATAAGGGCATGCCCCTCCCTGAAGCACACTGGAAGTGTGAATCACAAGAACCAATTGGTGATTATGTCTGTGACATCATTTGCAGAAGAAACAAAGAATCAGGCTACTTGGCAGAGCTAGAGAATAATATGCTTTGAATATCAATAAGATGCAAAAAATGAGATTATGAGCACATGCAGTAAGGCCGAATTTAGAGAAATCAAGTGGGCTAATATAAGCTTTGAAAAGCTTTGAAAACATAATGAAAAGCACACGATCAGTTCATTTATTATTTTTAAGAAAGTATACACCTGTTTCCATGTGACCCCCCTCACCCCTCTGGAATTTCGGAAGAAAAATACAGTATTTGTATTGAAAAGATAAAGCAATTTGACCCCCCACCCCCATCCCTCTGGAATTTCCAATCCCTTCGGGGGAGGGGGGATAATTTCTGGAAACACACAATTAGAATTAAAAATCAGCCTGCAAGAAAATTTGCTTTGGTGGCCTTGATTTGATTAGTTGCACTTTAAGAAGACAATTTGCCAAATGACTATTCGAAATGGCTTTGTTCCCTTTCAAAATGCAAACATGGACGAACAGCTTGGGAACAACCGACTTTGAACTTGACCCTGAATGTGATATCTTTCACATGACATTGAATATTTTATTGTTTGCTTTCGACCAATCAGATTTGTGATAGTGAGCTCAATGTATATTAAAACTGTTTTAGGCACTACCATCTCAATAACTATGATTTATATTTTACCCATATGATTGATTTTTTTGCTATGATTTCACCTCGCGTTCATAAGCAATTATTGGTTGAGGTTGAGCATAACATTGTGAGTAAGCAAAACCGAGGCCTGTGTCATCTGTCGAAGGTTGAGACAGATAACACAGGCACGAGGTTTTGCTAACTCACGATGCCATGTGAAAACTGAATTCAATAATTGTTTTATACATTTAAAAAAATACAAATTGATACGATGCCAAACGACTTCATTCAAAATGGATTTGTTCACATTGAAAATGAAGACACGGATGAGGGGCTTGGGAACGCTCGGACTTTGAACTTGACATGCTAAATGCAATATCCACTGCAGATATTGCATTTAGCATGTCAAGTTCATGCGACATAGAGAATTGATTGTTTGCTCTCGGCTAATCAGATTTACGATAGTGAGTTACAGTGTTTATTATATCCATTTTGAAATCACTAGCAAATCCTGAAATCTGATTGGCTCTCAGCAGTGCGATTTGAGCAGGAATCGCATTATCTGCAGCCCCGAATCACATCTTTACCTCAGCCAATCAGAATGTTACACTGAAAAAAAATCAACCAATCAGATTTAAGTATTACAAGTATTACAGTGGCGAAAAGCTGCCCAAAATGTTCGAAATAAAAAATTCAAACTTTCGCGCGCCTATCCCGCTGTGCATTCTGGGAGTCTCCCCAAGCTGGAGGAGGTCTTTTTTGACCGAGAAAAACTGAGTCATCAGTCGCCTGCTGCAAGACAATCAGGCAGCCATGTTTTGCCTTGATCTTGACGGTGAAAACAAGACCAAGATCATTGATTTCGAGCATCAAACGGCAGAGATATGGAAATTTTAGCTTAAAGCCTTTGAAATTTTGCCAGATTTTTCGATATTCGCTGCATATCTTGAAATTTCAAAACCATACAATTGTAGTACGATTGTCACTAATGCTTGGTGTTAAATATCAGTTTTCTCCTCCGTTTGGCAAAAAAATTCAACCAGCGGGTTTGTATTACGCTCGTAATATAACACTCTTGTCTCTTGCATCATAAGTAGGTGCGCTTCACAGCAAGTAGGTGCGCTTTAAGAAAGAAGTGCACGAATAATTCATATAACTTAACCGTCTTAAGACTTTTACATATAAGTAAAGCTTAACTTAGAAAGACTGCAATAGGATTATTATTTGTTATTATACCAGTACTAGTTTGAAAGATGGGGAAGCCAAGGTTTAACATAGGACTCCGAGCAAAAGAGAGTTATCTGACTGGATTTGTTTCATGCTGCATAATTTTTTATAATAAAAAGCATGACTTTGTTGGTGCTGAATGCTGGACGTAATAATGTTTATTCATGATGCTGACAGATCTGTTTCATGTAGATGTTTGTATTTGTAGTTTCCTTTAATTATTCATTTATTGCTAAAATACCATTGTTCAATTCTTTCAGAGAGGCCTTGTACTCAATGAGATGGTGCACTTGCCCAGAGCAAGCACCAAGCCAACGGTGCGAAACACAACAACTCTGATGAAGCTGACCTCTCACTGCATCTTTCCAAATCACGTAGGTGTGTATAGATTAAAAGGAAAACAGTGCTATTAAAGATCCTGTGTCCGATGGGCGTGACGAATAGTTTTGTAGCCCATAAAACTCTATGCAAATGAGGTGACGGTAAAAGTAGTGAACTCAATCCATTTAAATCTAGTTGAATATCAATCCATCCTTTGGTCTAAAACTGATTTATATGAAGAGAAGTCATAGAACAACAAACTAATGGTGTTATTTTTAAAGTTACATACAACATACTTGTTGCCTCAATTCAGATAATATAATTATTCCTTTCATACTTTTGCTAGTAATTCTGCACATGCACTTGGTTGAGTGAGAAAAGTTTCACTGTTGTAAACAATCAAAAGTAATTATCACATGGTTTGAATCGGGAGGCAACAAGATGTAAATTCACCAGTTTGCTCTATTGATTTTTGTTCAGATCATGTCAATATTTTTTCTTGTCCAGGCGCAGAGAAATAAACCTCTTTCACTTGGGAATATCACTTCCCATTTCAGATCATGTGGCATTCATTTTAATAATTTTTCTTTGTTTGGCATGCTTCAATATTCATTTATCCTTCGATGCGTAGCATAAACAAAGAAATAACCTTCATGGGAATGCCTAGTGATCTGAAAATGGAAAAACATAACTGTCATTATGTCCCTGCCTTTCTTAGATGAAGTGGAATAAAAGGCTTCACATTTTTCAAACCTGAGGCATCCATTTGAGCTAAAACTGGGTAAATGACAGAAACAAATACCGTTTGCTAGCATTAATTATGCATGCCAGTAAATCTACCTGTACATGATATACTCTTAAATGCTTTCTCTAGGAGAAAGACATTACAGCTTGGAGGGTTAATACATTCCACTACAAACCGCACATCAGAGGAACAAAACCGAGATGCAAGGGCTGGCCTTTGGCTGACATTGACCAATTGTAAAAGTAGTAAAGAACTTTAAGCTATAACAGATGCTCTTGCAGGGTTAGCAATAATATTTTGCCAGATATTGTCAATAAGAAGATAGTAGCCTATGAAAAAAACACCATTGGTGTAGTTCCCTCTGCACAATCGGAAAGACTTTGACAACTCTCCCTTCGATTGCTGTTGCCTTGCAAAAGCTATCTTGTTTTACTGAGGGAATCAGCTTCAAAAGCTTCTGAAATACTTTCTCGCTCGCAACAAATTCCTGATGATTAAAGCCCAGATTTAAACAGTACTCGTATTCGGCATTTTTCAACTTTTCTATGAATGCCTCTAGTTTTCTTTATCCGCCATGTTGAATTTCTGAACACAGCCTCGTTTGCGTGCGCGAAACTTACAGAGATTCCAGAGGATCCTCGATTTCGTGCTCGACATAAGTTTTGAGACTTTTCGCCACTGTGAAGGCGCTGACCAATTAAATTTACAGGAAAATTTGCTTGAAAACAAAAATCACAATAAAACAAAACTTTGAATAACTTTAATTCCTCAGGCAATTTTCCAGAGTTTGACATCAGTTTTCCGCACAATATTGACAGTTTTGAAGCGAATAATCCACCGCATCCCGCACCAAATCCAAATCCTGAGTCCAGCGAAAAAAACACGAGGCTCACAGGACAATGCAAATGCCATACGAAATGGACATTGTTTGAGAAAAATGCTCCAGCACTTGAAAATAGATTGAGTCGTAATTGCTCATTGTTTATCTGCTGTTGATTGTCTTGTCTTCTTTCCTGGGGTTTAAGAGCCCCTTCGAGGATGGAATTCAATGTTGTTGTTGCACGAGAGGGTTCGTTGGGATGAGTCAGACAAGAGATAACAACACTAGATTTCATGCCTAAAAGGGCTCTTAAACCCTTGAAAAGAAGACAAGACAATCACCATATAAATAAGGCGCAACTACCTTTTAATATAATTTCTAGTGCTAAGTATTTTTTCTCAAAAAGTGACCTCTGTCCTGTACGATCAGCTCCTTCTGCCATCTTGAAAATCAGGATTTTATGAAAATGCCATGGCACCCGACGAGTTGGATAAATTTATTGGCAAGTTTTATGCAGAAGCCAGAGTCCCTCATCATCATGCCAAGCGCAAGGAGAATAACAAGGAGAATAACAATCCACTCAGTATGTTTTTCAAGCCACAAACTCTCCAATTTTCCATAGACTTTTCTGCATACATAATGAACTGTTGTGCATACAAAGACATGTCCAGTGTTCCTGGTTTCTCCTTTTTGAGGAAAACCGCAAAATAGAGCTTATGAATTGATCGATACCCGAGATAGAAATAAATGTGATTTAAAAATGGATATAATAAAGTCTACGTGATGTCCCCATGAATTATAGCAGTGTCTAACCAGAGAGCTAGAAAAAAAAAATTCAGCCAATAAATTGTTTCTCTGGTTTTCGTCTTGAATGAAAAAGCGTCTCATTTTTAACGACAGCTTTACCTGCTTCAAAAAAAAATTACATGGAAAATTTAGTTTCCTTCCTTGCTAAACGCCTGTAAAGGATTTCGATGTAACGGTTCCATAAAGTTCCATAAAGCTCTTTTCCCATTTAATGTTTATCCCGGGAATCAGCATGCACAAAGTTCCCTCTTATCGAGTGAAATGTTTTTCTCGTCGAGCACGCGCGAAGTTAAAGAGTCGATTGTTGAGTTAAATCCTTGTTTTGGACAACTTAATTCCCTCCGTGCTTTAGTTGAAACAATCCTGTACAATTCTTGGCCTTCTCTTTGCAATCAAAAACCGGTTCATAGCGTGATTAATTATAAACCTGTGAAGTTGTTGATTTTCTCATCGATTACTTCACAGTCTACACTTCAATTTCATTCCACTCTGCCAACAATCACGATCAAAAACGTCGCTGACATGTAAAATATACACTAGCGATTGATAGATTTGATTTTGCCGTGAAAAATTTGCGCTCCGATATCTCTGTGTCGGCAACGGGGTTCCACACATTAGCCTATGGGGCTCCACAAGAGTCCCGCTCTTACAGTGATATTGTTAAGTCAGAGCTAAGAAACAGTGATAGAAGAGCTGCTAGATGTTTTTTTTTTAAGTTAAGAAATTACAAATGAAAATTATTTTAGGAAAATGCCAGATAGCTTTAAGAAAACACAAGAATAACGGAAAAACAATAACTGCTGGTCAATTGAAAAGACAAGGTGCACTAGATACACTAGTACATGCTGATGAAAGGTATTAGTTTCTTAGGGCCTTGCGTGGTTCCCCTCCTTATTTTGAAAAGGCAAAGAAAGATATATTTGCAATGATTCGACAACTTGGTCCTGCAACATTGTTTTGTAGCTTTTCGGCAGCAGAAACTAAATGGAATCATTTACTGAAAATACTTGGGAAACTACTGGATGAATGACAAAACCAGGCTTATTCAAAGTGACCCTGTAACATGCGCTCGGCATTTTGATTATTCAGTTCAACAATTCATTCATAAGTTTCTTTGTAGCCAAATGGAACCGATCGGAAATGTAAAGGACTGGTTTTATCGTGTCGAATATCAACAGCGGGGCTAACCGCATATCTATATGATAGTGTGGATCGAGGGTGCACCTCAGTTTGGTATTCATGCAGACTGCATAATTACAGACTTTATTGACAAAATAATCACATGCAGAAGACCTGCTCCTGATGACCCACTTCATGAGTTAGTAGCACGTCAAGTACATAACCACTCACAGACTTGTAGGAAAAAGTTTGTTAAGGAGTGCCGATTCAACTTTCCGCAGCCTCCTATGAGGGCTACTTGTATCTTACGTCCTCTCGATGATGGTACTTTAGATAATGACATAGCTATCCATAAGAAATGTTGGAAATAAATAAATCACAAACTAAATGAGATGAAAGAAGGGGAAGATATAACCTTTGATGATGTTTTACTAAAGTTTCAAATCACAGAGGAACAATACATTCTTGCTTGAGATCCTCTATTAAACCAGCTACCATATTCCTAAAACGAGCTCCCAATGAGTTAAGAATTAACAATTACAATCAACATTGCCTTGGTGCATGGAGAGCTAACATGGACTTCCAATTTATACTTGATGTTTATGCATGTGCTATGTATGTTGTATCCTACATATCAAAGTCACAAAGAGATATGAGTGAGCTGTTGGCTAAAGCTTGTGAAGATGCAAAAGAAGGAAACGCCAGTATTAAGCAGCAAGTAAGAAATATTGGGAACAAGTTCCTTAACAGCGTTGAAATAAGCGCTCAAGAAGCAGTTTACACTGCTCTTCAACTACCTATGAGACGCTCAACCCGTGATGTTGTATTTATTGATACAAACCCACCAGACCAGAGAATAAATCTTTTAAAACCTATCCAACAAATAGAAGAACTAGAGGATGAGTCTGAAGACATTGAAGTTGGTGGATTAATTAAAAGATATACTCAAAGACCTCTCAGTTTAGAAGATATTACATTGGCTGATTGGACAGCATGGTATGATAGGAGAGGAAAATGTATCTCTAGGTCTAACTTCAAGAGCGTTGATGTAGATGGATTACCACTTGAAATTCAAGATGAAGATAATTATGATGATGACGGCTGAAAGCACGAGTTATTAGAAGTGTTTAGTTTAGTAAAGATGTAGTTCCAGATAAACACTACAGAGAATTACTCATGCTTTTTACTCCTTTGAGAAATGAGCAAAAAGATATAGATGATTACCATCCCTATGAGGACAGGTGTCAGGTGTTCAGAGAGCAGATCAATCACCAAATGAAAATGTATGCTCCCAGTAATGAGTAACTATAACAGGCTTTACATGACATACACAATGTACAGTGTGAGGAGGATATGTGGGACACTCTAGCTCCAAACACAATGCACAGTGAAAGGACTGACATCGAGGAAAGAATGCAACATCTACCTTTAGCCGAAAGTGAAATGACTGAAAACTATGATTTATCAGATGATCTAGGTATTCCGTCTGTAGCACAAACTGAGCAAACAGTGTTTCAGGAAATGTCAGATGAGGAGTATCGGCAGACTGTGCGATCACTCAATGATGAACAATTAGCTTATTTCTACCACATTCTTCATCACGTGAAGACTAGTGATGATCAATTTTATTCTTTTCTCAGTGGTGGTGCAGGTGTTGGCAAATCACACTTAACCAAAGCACTCTATCAAGCAGTTATTAAATATCTCAATTATAAAGCCGGAGAGGATTTTCATAAGCAGAGGGCTATGCTCTTAGCTCCAACTGGTAAAGCTGCCTTTAACATTAAAGGGAATACCATTCATACAGGGCTCTCAGTCCCTGCAAGTCAGTCTTTAAAGCAGTACCGAAAGTTGGACTCAAATAGACTTAATACAATTAGAAACAAGCTTGGTGACTTAAAAATTGTATTTATTGATGAGATTTCAATGGTAGTAAATACTATGTTTAACATACAAACCAATAAAAGACTTCAGGATATAAAAGGGGTCAATAAGGACTTTGGTGGAGTGAGTATTGTTTCCATAGGAGATTTGTTCCAGCTTCAACCAGTGTTTGATGGTTATGTTTTTGAACATTTAGGCTGTGACTATGGTCCTCTAGCTGCAAATTTGTGAGAAAAGAATTTTCAAATGTATGAACAAAAGCAGATTATGAGGCAAAGAGATAGTCGTGACTTTGCTGAGATCTTGAATAGGTTGCGTGAAGGTAATCATACTGATAATGACATCTTAAAACTCAAACAACAATGTCTCATTACATCAAATGACTTGGCAAGCACCCACAACACTCCGCATCTATTTATCCAAAATAAAAAAGTGGAAGAATTCAACATGGAAGCTTTCAATTCATCACCTCATGATAAGTTTGCAATTACCGTTGTAGATAGTGTGATAGGAGCACAGTCTAAGCAGGTAAAAGAAAAAATCTTAAGTAAAGTCCCTGATGATCCTCGAAAAACAATGCAATTGTCCAAAATATTATATGTTGCCATAAATGGTAGAACAGAAGTGTCTCAAAATATAAGAATAGACCATGGCCTAACAAATGATGCTGGGAATGTTGTCAAGCTAGTTGAACTTTACAATCCTCCAAATCCTGATGGTATTATATGGGTTCAGTTTGATCATCCACATGTTGGTCAGAAAACAAGGCATGAAAATAGAAATTTGTACAATCCTAATATTGAAAACACATGGACTCCAATTATGCCAGTTGTTACCCAGTTTAATGTTTCCCGTAATAATGCATCTAAAATTGCCAAAAAGCAATTTCCCATTAGGCCATCTGCTGGAAAGACTATACACCGGTCCCAAGGTGACACAGAGACAAATATTGTTGTTGATTTCTCTACTAAACGCACTATTCCCCACATCCACTAAGTAGGAATGAGTAGAGTCACTACAATTGATGGGTTGCACATAAAAAACCTTAATGAAAAACAAATAAGTGTTAAGGTAGAGATGGAAAGACTCCGTTCTGTTGCACAATTGAAACCTAATTTAAGAGAATTTTCTAGTATTAGTAGTAATACATGCATCAAACTTCAATTTTTAAACTAGTATTAGTAGTAATACATGCATCAAACTTCAATTTTTAAATGCAAGATCATTTCACAAACATATGCTTGATGTCCAAAGAGATATGACCTTTTTATCACCCAGGAGAAACTCTTTGGGCATCAATGTTTAAAAAGACAATCACATGATACATCAAAACAATGATGTGGTACATAAAACCGTTCACCTGGGACTGGATCTCGTAGGGGCCATTTTAACACTCTACTGATTTCCATTGGTGGACACAGCAAAAAAAGGAAACTCAATCTCAAACATGCAACTTATTCACAGTGGCAGATCCAAGGGTGGTTACTGGGTTCAATGGACCCCCCCCCCTTTTTTTTGAATTGATTGTCAAATAATGACAAGAAAATAATACACTGTAAAGGACTTGGGAAATTAAACTTGGAACACTCTTTGTAAATCTGCCACTGATTCACTTTATTTTTAACATATTCACTTTCCCTCTATTCATTTGCAAAATAACATGAATAACAAGAGCAAAAAACACAAACTCCATTCTTCTTACACACAAAAATCTAATGCGATAAAAAAGATGTTTACACTGTTTGAAAGTTTACTGTTTTGCCAATAAATATGACACTCAGAATAACTGTCTGAACTTGTAGAGTCATGTATGAAAACAATTGGAAACACTGCAAAGATAGAGTTTCTGCTAACAGAAAATACATTTCACGAATAACTGTACGTGCTTGTTAAACAATTTTTGTAGTGTAGCTTTTTCTGAATAAAAAAATGAGTTAAGTCCTTTGCTCTTTTATGGTATTAATGATACTGTCAGTTTCACATTCTTCTACTCATAAACAAAACATTTTATAAGAATAACTACAACCATCATATTACCCCTAAGATGAAAATACCATAAGGGGCTTAATAGTGAATAAATAGTAATATGGTGTATTAATTCCCAAGACATCAAGCTACGATATTTTGCTAGTAAAAAATGCATCAACTTTTTTTTGCAGATGTCTCTGTATAATCTAATGATTCCTTGTAGAAATTAAACCACACTGAACAAGTTATTAAGATTTTTAAGAGGAACTTGAAGCGGGAATTGAACTCTATACCTTTCATGGAGTTATGAAGGCTAAATATATAACATGCTTAGCCACCTACCTAATAACAACTCAATTTTAAAGCACCACAAACCAGAATGGAATGATATCAAAGCATACCCCCTTCACTGGTTATTTCATGTCTGGGGTAATATCACTTAACATGTGAAAAACTATGACAATGTCAAATCTATGTAACTATTGAATCACTTTTACCTTAAATCTTGTTCATAAAACCTTTGTAACAGTTAATGATTTCAATCATCTTAACATGTACTGTAAAAACATGGCTATCCTCTTCATCCTTTTTGGGCAATTCCAGAAAATATAGTCAATTTCTAAACCGTTTGATATTTAAACCTGTTCAAACAACCAGCTCTTCAAAACAAAAAGAATGTGATTTCCTTCCCTAAGCATAAAAAATCAGTGCCACCCATGGGGGCTAGGATATATTTTCTTGAATTTCCCAATGGGGATCAATGTTCATATACTGTAAACTCAATCTTGTTTAACATGTACCATAGGATCATCGCTACCTTCTCCATCCTTTATGGGAGATCCATGCACTTCTTGTACTCTACAAACATCACCAACTTCCCCATCCTTTATTGCAGATGCATGCTCTACCACGTTGCGATCAATATCCAATCTCATTGAATACTTTGTAGTAAGCACATATTCAAGCTCTTCAGCGGACGGTTCTTCCTTCGGTTCTTCCCTGTTAAATAGGTGCTGAATGACCTGAAATAAAGAAAGATATGGAAGTTGCAAAAAACATTACAGCTGCATGTTGTTTACAATGTAGAGTCTCCATCTAGTTCTGAATATAAGAATTTTATAAACTTCCTGGAATTTGGAGTAATTCACACAACTAAAAAACATGAGTACCAAGTGACAAACAACATTGCCAAGTTGATAGCAACAAGACCTCTACTTTTGTTTCACGTCCATGGCACTGGGCCCTAGTAAGGGGCCTCATTGTTTGTCATATGATCATATCACAGTCCTGTCATCTACACAGCATGTATTACATGACAAGAAGTCTTCCTATATTATATACTTACCCCAGTGTTAGCTGTGTACCACTTATTGAGATCATTACCATGCATCGATAAGTCACGGTTGCAAGTCTTCTCAAAAACATCGCTGAGCATGACATACACTGGATAGTGCGGCATTCCTTGAAAGGCCTCATATCAATCTCCCTCTTACAGGTAATACACTTATAAGCAGAAGTGAACTCCTTCAATGCCTGGATTGTGGTATCCAGTGACAACACATTAGACCTGCTTAAGTTCTGGCTTGACTTTTACTTCCATGCTTTCCTTTATTGCAGAAATGGAGGTTTCGAAGCTGCAAGCTAAAACAATTCTGTTATTCCACATCGAGTGAGCATCGAGTGAGCACTAACTCAATGTGGCCTGTATTATCCGCAAGTTCTACATGCCTCTTAACGTTTGTGTCTGGATAAGTACCAACAGTTTCAATTTCGCCGACATTCGTGATTTTCGCCTTCACATTAAAGAAGCGACGACCAATTGCCTCTCCCCTTACAACTTGCGAGATGAGAAGATCAGGACAAGCATCCTCTGCCATCTGCAACTGTGTAGATGCCAGATCAAACTTTGTCTCCTTATCTATAAGTAATTCCACACTGTTGGAGTTGCCAAACCCCTTCTTCACTTTGTAACCTTCAAACTCGTAGGTCTTCGAGGCTTCTAGCTTGTCGTACAATGTCCCATCAAAACATACAGCTCGTACAGTAGCATTCACATCTTTCTCGCATAAGTTCATTGAAAACATTGATCCATTCACTGTGTCTCGCGGATCGCTCTTTGTCAACACAGCACAAGTCAACTTTTCCTTCCTTTTGCGGGGTGATTTTGACGGTTTTAGAGATTTAATCTCTTCAATAGAGCACCTTTTAGAGGCCATTTGAAGACGCCACGTGAAAAGTGAAGAAGAACCAGAAAAGATGGCGAATGGTGAGCGAAACAACGCAACGCGGCCACAACGCGCGCTCATATTTTTTATGTCGAGGACCGCTGATCTCCACGGCCAAAAAACTACCACAGGAATCCCACGACACCTGCTCGGCAAGTTTCCAGGGTCGGGTCCATATTCTTTTTTTTTCAAAAGGAAATACTTTTGTGTGAGTAATTTTTGAAGCTATTTGCTCTTGAAGCTATTTCCTCAGCAAATCACTTCTTAGTCATCGTCCTCGGACTATGTGACTATGTCACTTCGCGGGAATCGTCCAGCTTGCACTCCATGTTGCTCCTGTTTGTACTTTGATTATGTTTCAGTCGCACTAGAATCACGGGTCATCAAGTTTTTGCCTTTCAAATATTTGAATTTAGCCAATCAGCACCACATCACCTTTACCCTCCCCTTTCTTGTTACAAAAGTACATTTCCCCAACTACGAGGTGAATGTTTTGCGAGTTTATAGTCATGCGATCGATCAGTTATTTAAATCGAGCGTGGAATACAGCAAACAATGATCGAAATTGACAAAGAACTATCCATAAAAGTACAAGACATACACAAATATGGATGAAACTGAAAGGGGAAAAACATTACAGGTGAGAAATGAGAAAGAACAAGTCTACGAAATGAGTTCCAAGATCAAAGTCTTATTGAATCCAAGGTCGACTTCAATATTTATGTATAAATAATAAAAGTTCCTTTGCAGGTAATTGATCTACTGAGTGGCCGAATCGTATGATTCTCGCTCTGTAAAGTAATAGTCGGGGGTTCGAATCTCGGGATGGCAAATTTTTTTTGTGGCATTTTTCTCAAAGGCAAGTATTTTTTTTTTGTTTTCTTACCGGAGGCGTCGTGATTAAAAAAGTCATGTTTTATTCCAAATCGAAGACAATAAAGTCTTTAATAAAAGTTGCCAGTGAGCATATGCACAATATTTTCTGGAATTTATCGCCTGCTTTAATTAAAACCAAAACCAAAATGAAAATTAACACCGCATTGCTTTAACCGGTGACGCAAACAAGTCTAATCTCTTTTCTCATGATTAGCCCATTCATGGGAATGCTGGGAACAAGGTTATGACGGCCGGTCCTACATACATAAACCTTTATTTAGCCACGCTGGCCACAACAACTGAATTTACAAACATAAAAACGGCTGATTTGCATGTGGGGCCTCCTGTCCTATAAGTGCCGAAGAACATCAGCAAATAGCTTCCTGTTCGCTCTGCGTACCTATGTTCTTCTAACGCTACGATTTCAGGCAGTACTATACAAATAAGTGTTAATCAGCCTCGACCTGCTAAACGGCGCCGCTATGTTATAGAGTGAAGTGATAGCAGCCAGGGTAGCCAGCAGTAAAATGTGAGGCGGTGTGGTTTATCTTTAAGATGTAGTTTAAATCAAAACATTAGTGTAAGAATTTTTGAAGTTTTAATGTTGTTTTTACACTTTATTTTAATGAGCATTTGTGGTCAGTATTTGAAGTTGAATAAACCAACGTGACAATTCATAAACTTGCGTATTTTTTTTGTCGCTGAGTATTTTTTGCTTCGCTGACAGTATATCGAAGACTCGCTCCTTCGCGATATCATACGAAAACTCGTGAATAAAAACGATATCAAAATCTTACCATGTAATAATCTCTATGTATTACATTGTATCTGTTTTTTATCACTTTAGTGGATGACTGATGAAATAATCATTTCATTTAGTTCCTTGCTTTTGTGATTCAAACAGCCTCGATTCCGGGCTTGAATTTCAATTTG
The DNA here is from genome assembly GCA_033964015.1 of Scolanthus callimorphus. Lineage (NCBI taxonomy): Eukaryota > Metazoa > Cnidaria > Anthozoa > Actiniaria > Edwardsiidae > Scolanthus > Scolanthus callimorphus. The sequence continues at coordinate 8,126,948 of CM066915.1, forward strand.
AATCACAACAGAGAGCTGGGTAAATGTGAAAAGGAGTATATTCTCCTCATTTGTTTGCTTGAAAATGCCTTGATATAGCTAGGAGAGACTTTAGATTGATCACCTCTGGACATTAAAGTGCCACTAAAGGCAGAAAACAACTATATTTCATCAAAACGTTCCATTATCCAAGCGAGCATTTGCGAATTAAAAATGTGTTTTGCGCGCGCCGTGAATATTTTATTGATTTTTGAACATTTCCGATCGGCGGTTTTCTTTCGTTCAATTTATTTTCGCGGGGGCCGAACAATTATCGACTGTGACGTCAGAAGAAGACGTGACTTTATCACAGAAGAGAAATTATGTGGATGAAAGATGAATGCTGCGTCTTGAAAGACGAAAAAATACACGAGAAATGGTTCGCAAGTCAATGAAACTAGCATTGTGTGTCCAGCAGACTCCAAGAAAGATATTAGCGTCGATATTTTACGGTGTATAGCGATAATTCGAACAGAAACAATCCAAAGAAAACGTGAGCGCGAATAATATCGGCAGCAAGCGTTCCCCGGTCTGTTTATTGCTCGAAGAAACACTCATCATTTCTGTAATTCGCCGAATTGAGAGTCTACAGCCTGAAAAACGAATCACCAGAAATGAATAAGGAAAATATACCGCCGTGTGTGATGATGTTGTTGGAATAGCGATCTTCATGAAAGACGTGACACATTACTACGCTCACTTGAGGAGAGTCAAACACAATATCATGCAAAAAACTCGAAATACAAATGGTTTGCGAATCCGTTAATGTGCCTTGACATTTTACTGTTGTATAACGATAACTCGAACAGAAACGGCCCAGAGATATCCTGCGAGCAGAGCTTCTGTAGTCAAGAGAAGCGAGGGACAGCGTGACTCGAACAACAATTGTACAAGGAAAACCCATTCTTTTCAATTCTTCCTGTAACTACGAATTTGAACTCTGCAAATATGGAAGAGGCAATTTATTCATTTCAGAGAGGGACGACTGTATCTGGGAATTAATAGTTTATATAAAGGAAGCGAACGAACGGTTTGTTAAAAGAGTTACTACCGAGCCCAGATAGCCAAAAGACTAACGTTCTTTCTCTATTGGAGCCATACAACGAAGTTATTGATGTGATGTCAATGTATGAAAATAATTAATAGGAAATGCTTTTGGGATCATTTGGAGATGCAATTTCATGTTTTGGTGAACAAAATCCTTTACCAGAGTAATTTTAAAGATATTCAAATTATGTAAGCACTTTTTCAAGCTAGACATGCTACTCAGTAATTGTAGTAACACCAAAAATAAATTCCCATTGGAGCCTGTAACAGTAATTTTCAAAGTTTAAACAAATAGTGCAAACAGGAAACAGGACTGCACACGTTTGCACAGAGGTTGTTTTTGTTTTTCTTGTAGGGGAATTTAGGGGGCCTGCTCACCCAAGGAAAAATAAATTTAAATGTCAATATAAATAGCTCGTTGTGAGAAACGTTATCCAGCTGCAAACTATAATTGTAAAAGCTTTTAGATTATTCAGTGGAGAAGTTGTTGAAAAATTCCAGCCAGTCTCATCCAGAAAAAATGTGGATGAGAAAATGTCAGCAACGTCAGTTCCTGCTAGCAGAGGCCACTTCTCTCTTGTTTTGAGTTTTGCATAGTTGGAAAACACTAAAAGTAAAAGACAATGCAGGGAGGTGAGTTTAAAGTAGCCTCTGCTCGCAGGGAACAAGGTCAGGTAACTCTTTTGCACTAATAGTTCAGTTTCAGTTTTGAATTATCAGTTCCACTGCTTAATAGGCATGAGTGGTGCATAAATGCAGAAGGAGCCTCAGTTTGAAGTTGAGAAAATTGTGAATACCAATGAAACGCTCCCACAAGTTTGTCTATTGTCTTCAAGCTTCATCAGTTTCTCATTGGTATTTGCAACTTTCTCTGCTTCAAACTGAGACTCCCACTGTATTTACATGCCTCTGATGCATATTCAGCGGTAGAACAGAGAATTCGAAACTAGACTATTGTGAGAGTCCTCTGTTTGCAGGGGAGTGTACATGTACCTGGGAAACAATAGAAATTACCTGCCACATTACCATTACCTGCCCACATGTATACAATATATGAAAAGAATCTTAAAAAAACCTCTCCCTTCAGAATATTTCCAAATGCTGCCCATCCCTAGGGTACATATATTTTCTCGAATTTCCCTTTCAACCAAACAGTCTAAAAATAGTACCTTATTTTAATGGTCTGAATATTTTCTGGAATTAGATGGCATTAATACTGTTAGCTTATTCCAGAATTTCTCCATGGACATCCCCTGAAAGAGTGATACAGTATAATGTATGCGAAATTGCATCTTTACAACCTGGAAAAACAAGCAATTTTCCCCTTCATCTCCACCATTACACCTCCAACATTAAAAATCTGCTCTATGGATTTTTGGGCCATTTGATTTCACAAAAATTGTCTCCTGGTAAACTTGATGAAACCTCATCTAACCTAACACAGATAGCTATTGAGTTACACATATACATGTACAACAATATTTTAATTCCCATGGCTTTGCTCATGCTTAAATTGGCATTCAATTGAATGTGAACTTCTAGGGGACTGATGTTTTCAATATCTGGTGGTCAACACAGTCACACGTTTTCCCGTGTTTGCACGATTTTGCACGACGTTTCAACTTTGACAATTATTTTTACAGGCTCCAATGGGAATTTGTTTTGGTGTCTAGCTTTAAAAGGTAACAGAATTTGAATATCTTTGATTTTAGCATAGGTAAAAGATATTGTTCACCAAAACATGAAATTGCTCGTTCTCCAAATGGATTTCCTGTTACTAACGAGCCCAGATAGCCAAAAGACTAAAGTTCTTTCTCTATTGGAGCCATACAACGAAATTATGTCAATGTATGAAAATAATTAAGTAACAGGAAATCCATTTAGAGAACGAGCAATTTTCCTAACCTGTGACAGGTTCTCCTAAAATGGGGATAGAGCATCTGTCACAGTCTAAAAATGTCCTTTTGAGAGCAGCACAGCACGAAATGTCGACTTTACGTTAGCGTATTTATAGCGGAAAGACACCGTAATGATATCTTTGCGAGTCTTTAGGGAATCTTTACATTTGCGTAAATGTTGTCTATACGGAAGCGAAACGCGCAACGTAAAGAACCGTAATGAGACACATTTACGCAGACTGTAATGACTCGTAAATACGGTCTTAACGGAGCTATACGCAGACTGTAATGACTTGTAAATACAGTCTTAACGGAGCTATACGCAGACTGTAATGACTCGTAAATAGTCTTTAACGGAGCTATACGCAGACTGTAATGACTCGTAAATAGTCGTCAGCGAAGCTATACGGTCAATGTAAAACCTCGTAAAATTCAATTTTACGCCACAGATTTTGCGTATTCTGATTCGTAAATGCGGCCTTTACGACAGCTATGATCAGCGTTAAAGAAATGTCTTGGTCTTTACGCTACATATTTTGCGCATACGGATTCGTAAAGGTGGCTTTTCGACGTGCCCGAGTAGCGTTAAATAATTATGCATGGGTGTTTCAAAACGAAAGAATACAATGTGAACAAATATACGATTTCCCCATATTGTTTGATTCGTGCTGCGATGGGTTTCTTGGGGTAGGCATTACAGGGCGCGTGGCAAAAACATGACAGCAAAATATAGGAATTGAATGTGTTAATTTCATCATAACTCCCTCTTCGTTTTCAGACAAGAATTATCATTACGACTTATGAATGACAACGTTAATCGAAAAAACAGTAACATTATATACATTTCTTTTTTTCTGATATTTGCAAATATTTAAAATACATTTTCTCTTTAAATAAAATATTGTTTATAAAAGTACTTCAAACCTTGATCAAGTTATATTCAAACGGTAACGTATATACATAATTTTTTGGCCTTTTCTGATAATAATTGTGTAATATTTAAAACAATTCATCAAATTATTTTTTGTCAATCAAGATTGAAGAATACTTAAATTCAAAAATCAGTAAAAATATAGATTGTACCATCGGTATTTTCTTCGATACCCTTCACGTGTTCAATTATAGAAATATGAAATTAAACATACGCTGTTCAATACCTTTTCAATCACCATGTTCAATATTGAAACTACGAACTATCGGGAAATAATTCAGAAAACTTCACTGCCCATTGTACTATATCATCTGGACGTGGTCGGGTGGATGGCGCACTACAAGAAAATATTTTCTTGGACAATCGCCTTCCGTGCTGCCCTTGACGTTTTTTGTAAGCATGGTCCATCTTTTCCTTTAGGTCAGTAAGCCTCTTGGATTCCCGTGGAAGCTTCATTACTAGCAATATGGGTGTTTCCTACGGTGGCCCACAGAGGTCACTACAAAAAACAAAAACGAAAACACATTTCAAAATCGAAAACTCGTTTCAAAATTGAAAACAAATTCACAAGTTCACTACAGGATTCCAAACTGGAAAACGCATACAAATTATTTCATCGCACTTTCGAATTTCTCAAAACAAGCTACGAAATTGAAAACGCGTTTACAGTAATTGACTACACATTTCGAAATGTTCACAACACATTCGCCCCAGGACCTCTCATGCAAATGATGAAGAAAAAAGGAACGGTTACCAAGCTTTCCTCTTGCACTTCGATCGACGCCATGTTCTGTTCAACGTGCAGGGAAACCCTTCTAGAAACATTCAAATTTTGCCCAAAATGCGGACAGGACCTTGGGACAAACTTCCCGATGGAACGTCAATACAACGTTTCGAGTGTGAGAGAGATAATTGAAAGTTACTTCTTTGCAGGTTACGAGTATGACGCTATCATTTCATTCCTTGCTAAATATCACGATGCTTACTTATCCTTGTCCACATTGAAACGGCGTTTAAGGGAATACGGATTAAAGAGGAGAAATGCTGCTGACGTAAATAACAATGAAGTGAAAGCTATCATAAGAGAGGAACTTGATGGCCCAAGCTGTGTTTCTGGTTACAGGTCCATGTGGCACACCCTTAGGTTAAAGCATGGGATGTGCATTCCAAGAAACAAGGTGCAGTTACTTCTAAAGGAACTAGATCCTATTGGAGCTGAGGAATGAAGGAGACACCGATTAGAGCGACGGGCATATTCATCAACTGGTCCAAATCAGTGTTGGCATGTAGATGGTTACGATAAATTGAAGCCATTTGGCTTCCCAATTCATGGTGCTGTAGATGGGTACAGTCGGCGAGTATTGTGGTTAAAAGTGACACCAACGAATAATGATCCGGCAGTGGTAGCAAGCTACTATCTTGAGTGTATCACAGAGCTGCAAGGCTGCCCAGAACTCTTGCGCACAGACCCTGGTACCGAGAATGGTACAATGGCAGATGATGATGATGAATTTTCTGGGGAGAAATCCCATCGGTATGGTGCATCTACAGGGAACCAGAGAATTGAATGTTGGTGGTCTCATCTTAAAAAGTCCCGCACTTCATGGTGGATTAATTTTTTCAAGGACCTGTCAGACAGAGGAGTATTTATTAATGGGAATTCATACCACAATGAGTGTCTGTGGTTCTGCTTCCATGAACTGTTACAGCATGACTTGGATTTTGTCATGTTACACTGGAACACCCATTATATACGCCCTTCTAGGCATGACACAGTACCTGGAAAACCAGACGAGCTGTTTTTTCTTCCAGAGAGATCTGGCGGTGAGGATCACCTGCGGCATGTTACAGAACAGCAGATACAGCAAGTCTCTTCTCATGCTGATATATACCAGGACAAACATGACAATACATACCAGCAGTATTACCGTTATGTTTGTGACCAGCAATCCATAAGCAAGCCAAAAAAATGGCATGAAGCCCTTTCGCTATTTCAACTTTTAATAAGTCTACAAAGCTAAACTATAAAATGTTTGCTCTATTTTGTGTTAACCCTTGTGTAAGAACCTATTAAGGACACCTTTGAGCTACACTCACACATTCTATGCTATAGGCCTCGCGCACGGTGCTGCGCACGCGAGCGTAACAAAAATTCTAACGCTAGGTTTGGTGCCAAATCTCTGCAACCACTAGCGTTTTCTTTGTATAAATTTCCAGAAATAATATTCAACTAATGTGCATTCCAAGAAATATATATGAGCTCAACCAATTATGATGAAGTATCATTTTAGGCCAATTCATAAAATGTGTTCTGAAAAAGGCTGTATTTTTGGACCTAATTTTCTACAAGCACTTTTTTTTTTATTCGATTTGTGAAAAATGCGTTGTTCTTTGACTGGAAGCAATTGCAAAAGTGAAATGCACTTGAAATTTACTTTCAACCTGTGCAGATTTAATTGAGAACGCATAAATGGCGAGAAAGAAAATAATTCAAGAGTAGCGTTAGAATTATTTCGCCACGAAAAAACATTAAAACAGCCAATTTTTTTACGCCTTTTCGCGCATATTTTTGCCTTTTGTTGCTAATTCGAGCGAGTTTCTGCCTAATTTTGCCCATGCACGCCCTTTTTGCCTTTTTGCCAATTATTTTCCCTGAAGGATTTTTTTATCGTATCGAACAGACGACGGGCTATCGAAAGAACTAAATCGAAGGCCTCGACACTTAGAAAAGGATCTGAAGCGATTGATCATTTATGCTCTCATTAATGTTAATGCGTCATCATCTAATCATTTTCCAACGTCTTCTCAATGCAGTCCACCTTACCAGGACCAGGTCACTTCCCTGACCTTACCAAGTATTCTTGCTACGTTTTCTTCGAGCTTCTTAAATCTTTTTTTACAGGTTAAAACTGCTTCTAAAATGGAATTCTCGGTTTCACGGAGAAGCTCTACATAATTTAAACGATCATTGCCGATTTTCTTCATCAAGGTCACCTCGTCGATTTACAAAACTGCGTATTGCAATCCGTGTGTGCACGACATTTTTGCCCCTTTTCGCGGAATTTTGCCCATTTACGCCCAATTTTGCCTTTTTTTGCCTAAAACGATTTTTTGTGAAATACCGTAAATTCTCGAATTAACGACGCACTTTTCGACTTTTTTTCGTCACTTGCCCCAGATCAGGATGTTTTTGTTTTGTTATGGTTGGAAATGTCCTTCCTTGTCTGATCATAACCGTCTGGCTTTATCATTTTTTGGCCTTTTTTGCCTTTTTTGCCCAACTACCAGATAATTTGATGGTTTGTTTATGTAGTAGTATAAAAAAACTAACTTGAAAGGAAAGGCTTATTCACGCACAAGAAAAGGAAGAACTACAACAAAGACAACAGGCTAAAAAACACTAAGAGGAAATTAAGAGCTCGGGGACTGCATTTAATAATAGAATGAGCGAAAAACGCGCACTGGAAAAGTTAGTTTTCACTGAAACAATTGTACAACAGTAAACAGGGTGAATCGATTTGATAAGACATTGACATTATGACCTACCTGAAAGAAGTTTTTTGAGAAGACGGTGAAGTCGAGGCTTTCTAAGTTTCTTTCTACTTAAGTTTCTTCTCGACGACAGTTCGACTCTCGGCAAAAAAGGGCAAAAAAAAAAGGCAAAAACGAGGAAAAAAAGCAAAAAAGTAACAAGGCAAAAAATGCGCGATTAGGCAAAAATGATTTCGAACGATGCGTGAAAAGGCAAAAAAAAAGGCAACAATTATCACGCAAAAATGGCAAAATAGGCAAAAAATCAAGAGAACACAATTTGAGGATCAAATATTACGCTTCATTTTCCAAATTTTTATATAGGTGCGTTACAAAAACACAAATTACACAAACTTCCCAGTTCGTTTCACACACCCAGCGTAATATATTTCCAAAATACTATGTTTTGACAGTATTTCAAGCTATTATAAAATAGACAACATTGCTGTTTTCTTAAATTAGAGCAATTCTAAAACAAAATTAGTAGTGATTTTGTAGTGAATGTAGCCGTGCGCAACATCGTGCGCGAGGCCTATAGAGAGGATTTCCAATGACTAGTGAAACCATTTGAAAAGTAATCACATCAGTTCGGAATACAGTCTACAGGAGTGATTGCAAAATTAATTACCAATAGACCTCTTTCGGTTTGATTTGATTGCTGAGTCATGTGACCCAAAATGGGTAAACCAAGGAAGCCAATTGTATCAAAGAGACATGTCTAAGTTGCAATAACTGACTAGGGTGTAGTTATTTTTGCTCTTTTTTTTCTAACTTTTTGTTTATTTTTGATTTGTCTCAAATTGTCACAACATGTTGGTAAATAGTTGATGGTCTAAATCATCACATCTTTCCAAACCTTCCTATATTATGATTTTCATTAATTGTTGAGCCATTTAAAGGAACACACTGACTCAGTGATTTCTATAACAAAACAACATTCAATGGCTTGTTTACCTATTTCAAATCATGTGACCTATAATCGAAAGAGGTCTATTACTGACAACAGTCATCTGAAACCCATTTTTTATAAGCAAGATATATAGGACACAAATTTACATAGAAAATTGTGTCTGCCCTGAGTACCAGGCAATGCCTAATGCATAGAAAAGCATTCTCTAGGTGTACTGCATGATGGAAACAGTTTATATACAGTTTTATTTAGGCACACTTCCCACAACAAACGGGCAGTAGCATTTACAGCTGAAACCGTTATATTGCAACCGCTGCTTTTAAAACTATCAAAGCAGTTAGGGTAAAATAGGTTTGCATCAATAATTTTTTTTTTCATTTTTTATGTTCTTCCGATCTACCTGGGACAAAATCTTAGTGACTTTTGAGCCATATGAATCCCATACTTTGTGTTTTAGAAGAATAATGTACATATTTTAGGGCGTAAACTTTTGATTGACGAATACTTTGACAGTTTTAAAACTGGTGGTCATTATACACCAGTTTCAGCTGAAAATATTGTGATCCTTTGTCTCATTTGCTATTTTTCTCTTATCATCAGAGAACTATGGATTTGATTTTTCAAATTCTCTGCATTGCTTATGCTTAGCCCCAGTGCAGTTTTAAGATGCAGCAATGACAATACAGTCAGCTTAATGTATCATATAATTTTAATAAGTTCATCAAAGATAATTATATATACTTTTCTTTAATAAATGCCTATCTGTGATTCAGCATCCACTGTTTGGACATGGCAAAACCTTTTACTTTTCTCACTTTAAACAATGGACTGTATAAAATTATATTTCCAATGTGTAATCAACAAAGTCCCAATGATAATTTTGTGAAACTGCTTGGTAATCCAGGATCATGCCATTCCAATCCAAAAGGAGAAGTCAGTAGGGAATCACAATGTCATACTGAACAATTTGTAAATTACAACTCATATTCATTTCATTTCTTATATAAAACTGGAACAATAAAACTGGAACAATCAATCTGGAACAATCAATCTGGAACAATGAAACTGGAACAATAAAACTGGAATGTTACCAGTTATTAGTTGTATTACCTTAGAAGGGTGGTACAACAATTTTTCTTGGTAGACAAAATTGTGCCTTATTTTTCTCTTACAGCAAACACCAAACTTTAGACAAAGAATGGTATGATGATTTTCTTTTGTGAGCACTTGATAACAGGAAATTGTACTATTAATTGTTTACTATTGATCTGGCATTACTCCATTTTGTTTTGCTTTTTTGAAATTAAATTTATGATTTTAGTGAAAAGTAATTCTATTCTTAATCACCTTTCAATAACACCCTTAAAAACTGTTAAGTCATAAATTTTGCTATGGAGTCATAAATTGAAAAATGTAGGGTTGCAGAAATTTTCCATTATCCCTCCCATGAAGGGGTGCTAGATGTTAGATGTGACCCCAAACAGCTAGAAATTCCATTGAAAAAATATAGAGATTATATGGCAAACAGCTGATGGCATTAGACTCGCTGCCACCTCTCTGGAATATCCAAATCTGTTTTTTGTTTTGTTTTCTGAAACCACATAATGTACAAAATTCTAGTGATATAGGTTTGAAATTTCAAAGTAACCAAAATTGCGTGATTTGAGAAATATCCATACCCCTCCTTCAACAGGGAGTTTAAAATGTAACTTCCCAACACACTCCTCTGAAACTATTGTGTGAAAAACTAACTACTACCCCTACAATATCACTTGTTCGGCTAGTTTTGTCACACCCATGCCAAAATATCCACATCTGCTTTTACAACAACACTTGAATGCCAACTTCATTGCCCTGAGTCAACACTCTAATAAAAATTTGGCCTTGTGTTTCATGTACCATAATCTGCGAAAGCTGACACTTCTTGCCAAAATAGACTCATGCCAAGAGATGTCTGCATGCTCAAGCCAAACATTCCAGACATACATATTCTGATCCATATCTGACTTAAGCGCAGATGTCTCTTGGCATGAGTCTCTTTTGGCGAGCGCTTATAGGCACTTACATGCTATATGTAGCAGAGTTCTATTAAAATTTAGGTACAATACCTGGCACACCTCCACACATGGAATTCCTGAGCACAGATGCATGAAATACAATCCAAACTTTTACATGGGCAGAGCTACACGTTTCCAAATCCAGGCGAATCTAAAATGCAAGAGGTAAACTCTTCCTTAAATGAATCATAGTCCAAGTACTTCGGACTTACTGGAAGGGTTAGAATGTTGCTACAAGTATTAGCGGTCATCTTTCTCCCAGGATCATCATGCAGGAATTGCACCGATGGTGGAGGGTCGAACTTTAGAGGTGGTATCTGTGATGACCCTGTCATGAACTCCAACACCATGCTAGCAGTGATTATGACGGTAGATTTGTCACTAGTGTCAAAATTCTCGATGCTGCCCTTTACTTTGTTCTAATACTAAGAGGTCATGGCTAAACAGCTTGCTGGTTTCATTGCCAACAAACATGTTCGAACCTGATACCTCTCTATGTAACAATGTATAATACTCGTTACGTGGGCCCCCTTGGTCAACTGCAGGCTCTCCCACAAATTGTGCCCTTAGAATGTTACTGAGGTCTGAGAGTTCAGATTTCGCCAGTTTAACCTTCGAATCTTCCCAGACGTTGCGCCTCCTGACTTTAATTCTTAAAGGTTTATCTCTGTGTACTTTTTCTGTGGCTAGATTCCGTAGTGAATTTTCAAAAGCTCCATCTTGGTTTTCTTGATAGGATGTAGAAGTGCATGTGGTAGGTCCATGATAGGCTGCATCAGAAGTACCTTCCTCAAATTCTTTATCACCTGTTACATCAGTGCAAAAGTTCAATGAAGCATACACATCATGCGAAGAACGTGCTGGTACAAATGATGTTGACTCATCAAGGATTTCACTTATTGCTAAACTGATGTCTTTTGTTTTTGCAAGGGCTTCCTTAAGCACAAAATCCTCTTTATGAGGAAATATATCCTTCAGTGTTTTATGTTGGGAATCTGATGCTGCACCTCCATTTTCCCTTTCAGCACTAGTGTTGCATGTGCTGTTTGATGTACTTGGAGAATACAGCATGGGTCGAAGAAAGTCGCCAGAGTCTGAATCATCCTTTACATCCATTGAAAGCTTTGGAGTCTTTCTTGACTTCACATGTGGTAGCTCTTCCACACTATCATTATCATGATCACTACCACCCTCCTCGTCACTTGAAATTGTTGATTGAAGATATCTTTTGAGTGTCGTTTGAGAAAATTCCAATGACTCGCAAAGAAAGAAATTTAACCGGTGGTATTGTTTACCGCATTCGCTTCTATACTTATAAAGGACGAATTCCTCGGATGATTCCTTTAGTGTTTTCACCTCGGTGCAGTCTTCGTAAAGAAGCACATACTTACACTCTTGCTTCATAACGTCTTTTGAGTGAGCCATGTGCTTCTCTGCCCCTGCCTTGAGAAGCATTTCTGCTGTGGCGTTTTTCGGAACGCTTAATAGAGACATTTAGCACCGCGTTTTTCTCGTAAAACGGCAAACGTCGAACCTCTGGGTGTCACGTGACAAGGCCTTGCGGTCAAGTTTGCAGTCTGCGGTTCGCGTTTCGTGACAAGGCCTTGCGGTCAAGTTTGCAGTCTGCGGTTCGCGTTTCAACGCCAAGAGCACGTTCTAGCGGTAAGTCATTTCCCTCAGCAGTTTTTACCCTCAAAATTTGTATGAACTGACGTTCCAGACCATGAATTGGTTTTCTAAATCATTTGACTCTTGAAATAAAACATTTTCTTTGATAATTTGCACATTATTGAGGCCTTTGGCTCGGTTGAAGTCGAACATGTGTAGTGAAAGAACAAACCAACATGGCGCCCATCGAAGTACCGAGATGCCTCTCATGATAATAGTCACAATTCATAAAAATATATGATCCACGGCGAGAAAAAGCGATTGATTTGTGTTAACATACTTCTTATCCTTCCAGACATGGCTCCCTTTCGCTGGCCTCTGACAGCACACGACATAATGCTGGCTAAGGAAGTTGCTACAAGACGTTGCAGCAAAACCGAAGACTACGAACCGATTGCTTCCATTCTCAGTAAGCAGTTCTCCACGGAAGACAAGCTCGTCGTGCTAAGTGGGAGAGGATGTAAAGAAAGAATGGTTCGACTACTACAGAAGTACAAAGACGAAGACAAAAGTCGCTAAAGAAGTGAGTGCTCAACACAGTGCTTGAAAATACACAGTTTGCACTGAATGAGACATAATGTTTGTATGCTTTATTATAGTTAAGCTTCCCTGCTAGCATAGCCAGAGGCCTCTTTTCTCTGAGACAAGAGTTAAGCGTGGAAGATTGTAGAATTGCATTCTAATAATTTAAGGTTGAATTCTTACCCTCTCTGTGAATAGTTTGCTGTCTGAAATTTTCCAATTTTTAAGCTGACAAGCTTTCCAGTTCCCATCTGAAATCTACTCTTGTGTGACATGCCGTTGAGTCCATCTGTACATCAAAAATCGTTACTCTACATTCTAAGTTAATTATTGGAACACTAATGCATTTGCTTGTTTCCTTGCATATTTGACATGCAGGTCTGGTACTGAAGAAGAGTACGATGAGCTCCATCAACTGTTGGAAGACATTTATACTTTTACGAGAGATATGGAGGAGCAAAAGGCCAATGAACAAAGAGAGAAAAAAAAGAAAAAGAGAAAAGAAGCTGATGACAAGAAGAAGGGCGAGGAGATGAGAACAGCAGCTCTAAAAGGAATGATAAGTATGTTCACCAGTCAATACTTTAAATTAATCATCCCCTGCCATTCTATTAACCAGGGTTCTGACACGGGCAGTCATACCCAGGAGGTTGGAGGAGGGGGATTGGGCCCAGACACAGTAAAAATGTATAGTTAGTTCTGAAATAATTTGTCTATTAAGTATGTAGGAAATAGGAGATTCACACGTAAAAAACTAGTAAATATTTATCTAACTTTCTTAAAAAGCCATTATTTCTTAGGGGCCAGTAAAGGAGAGGAGTGGGTCATGATTTTCAGGAACAATTTCCCTGTTTTTTTTTTTCATTTGCTTGGTAAAATCTTTAAAAAAGGGGGGTTAGTGACCAATCACCTCTTTCCTTCCATCCATACACCAGTATCTTTTAAACTGAATTCTTTGATTTACTATAATTCATTGCATATTACATGGGAACAAAATATGGTGGAATCTTGGGGTGCAAAATGTGTTTCTGTGGAGGGAGGAAAAGGGGTTTTGGGCACTCAGACTTTAAAATTTACCAGCCCACCCCTGATAGTTTAATGACTTCTTCCTAACAGAACATGTCTGTATTATTTTAGAGTGTAAGAAAGGTAATGAAGACATCAGTGACAGTGAGCATGATGGCTACAGTGATAGTGACAATGAAATTGCTTCAAGCAGTAAAGAAGCTAACAGAGGTAAAAATTGTGTATAAATGAATGAATAAATGAAGAAGGAATAAATAAATGAATATTGCTTGTGCATCAAGTGCTGAAAAAAAGAGAGCATTTAACTATAACAAGACTGTAGCTATAAAATGAGCCGTCCTAGCTTTGAAAGGGTGGGGTAGGGGTTATTGCATTTTCAATAGCAATAGAAATAACTAAAACCTAGGATAAACGTTGAATTAAGGTCACGTCAAATACCTTTGAAACAATAGATAATTGGCTATTTGAAAGTGTAATCAGTTGGTATCTTTTGAAAATAATGTAATTGACACGACTTGAATTCATTGTATGTCTTAGGCTTAAAGCGTCTATGACACCAAATTCTTAAAACATATCTTTTTTGATATAATGAAAGGCATAGGAATATTTAAACCATCTACCAAATTTCACAGTATTCGGGTAATTTTGAGCAAGATATAGCGATTCGAATTTCAGCATTTTCAATTTAAAAGTGCGAAATTTCCCGCGCGCGGCCAATTGCATGCAAACGAGGCTATGACGTATGCAGTGTGTCTTCGATTCTCCCTCGGCTTGCAAAAACGAAGAAAACATGGCGAACAAGGAGAGGAATCACAGAAAAACATGAAGCGTATGAGGTCGCCCGGATGGAATGTTTACCAAAAACACGAACAATACACCTGGGATTTCGCTACACACGTTTCCGGAAAGCTTAGTTTCCTGCAGAAGCGAAGTTTGTGAGAAAACACCGCCCACCACCGAACACTCTGTTCAAGGAATTTCTACCCTCCTCGTGTTCTGTTCTTGCTAATGGGTTCTATTCCGCTTTCTTCAACTGTAAAGCTTATGGACTATCACTAGAGGTAAAAGTAATACGGAATTACAGTGCTTATTAAAAGTTTATTGTCAAAGGTTTTTTGCCTAATGTTTTCTTATCTTGATTTGCCTTTTTCGTGACTTGATTGAATGATTCCCTCGCTAGTTAAGTAAGTTACTGGTGTCCATCCCTTCCATTAATGTTTTTTAAAGATACCAGAGTATAAGCGAAATGAAAGCATATCTTTAGTGAGATAAACTTGATTTGGAAACTATGGTTTTCAGACTATGCTGTCAGGAAGGTGTGAAGGAATTTTTTGGTGTGATATTTTTGTTCTTTTCGTCCAAAACCAAACCTTAGAATTTTTTGGGGGTACAAAAACTTGACATGGCAAATTTTCATTAATGATTCTCTCTAAAATTTGGCTTTTTCTAATTTTACAATTAAAGTCATATTTGATCATGGTATTTTTGGACATGGGGCAAAGAGACCATGTATTTTTGAGGCGTTTAACATGACTAATGAGCACCTACCAAAGTTTTTAAATATGGTTCCACATCTTTTGTGTCTGCCTATGTGATTCCACTGATAACATTTTACTGTATAGCAGCTGATGGACTCTCTCTATTCATTCCCAGACTTGAATCAGTCACTGATTCTTGGCAACCCTAAAACTCTGAATATTACCTCACCCAGAAAATCATGTCAGCATGTCTTATACTCTGCTTTCAGTGTTGCTTCATCATGGTTCATAGGAATAAGTACCATGATGAGTAAATAATTCTCGGTGGTAGCAAACCCAAAAATTAACTGCTTTGTCCCATTTAACAAGATTTCAATGACTCAAAGCAAACTTGTGTTTACTATGAGTTCCTAATGGTTGAGCTCTAATCAGAATAAAAACAGTTTCTTTTGGTTTTATTTTTTTTTGGTCACAAGTTTATCAGTTAGTTGTTGAACTTGTTATGTTTACAACATTCCCAAAACTAAGTTCTTATTTGATATTTTCAGTTACAGAGCAGCAGCAGATACATACAATATGTAGTTCAAAGGCAGTTAAAGCAAGGAGCATCATGCAAGGGAAGCAAAAAAAAGAGCCATCCGTGGGGAGTCTGCAAAGACGCACAACAATTACAATGGCACATTATGATGGTTTAGCATATTTTTAAAATCTTGAACCACATTTAGAGAAATATAATCAAAAATTGTAACAATATTATAAATTGTAATCTTGTGTTTAACTTCCAATAGCATTCTCTGCTAGCATCTTTTCTCTGTATTTCACTAGCTGAGGAAAATAGACCTCTGCTCTAGGTTGAAACTCACTTTGTTTTACCACTGTCCACAACCGTGGATATCTACAGACGTTTTCTGCTCCATTTGGCTCAAATAATATCAGCAGATAATGTCTGTAGATATGCTTCCACATATAATGGGCTCACAAAATGATTAGGAAACCACCCAAGGTTGTGGATAGTGGCAAAACAAAGTAAGTTTTGACCCGGGTCTCTTTTTCTTGCAACCCTCAGGCAGAAAAATGCAGAGATTAGAGGTCTCTACTAGCAAGGGACCAATAGCAGTCATCATAGTTCATATTCTTTGACATTGTGTGGTGGAAGGTGGCAAAACAAAGCAAGTTTTGACCCGGGTCTCTTTTCCTTGCAACCCTCAGGCAGCAAAATGCAGAGATTAGAGGCCTGTTACTAGCAAGGGACCAATAGCAGTCATAACAGTTCATATTCTTTGACATTGTGTGGTTCCAGGAAAATCCATTCCTCCCCCTTTGTAGGGATTTGGAAATTCTAGAAGGGTGGGGTGGGGGTAAAATATTTCCCATACAATTACTATATTTTTCACTGGAAATTCAAGTGGGTGGTGGGTTATAGTTATGGACAATTTCTGGAATCACACATTTCAGAAAACAGGCACCTCTAGCTTGCCTTACTCGAATGACTTTCTTGAAAAAGAATCTGGTACAGACACCAATGTCCAGGAGTTGTGTTTGGCTTCACTACACTAGCTGCATGATCAATATTTGTAGGTGCGAAATTCAAAATTAACCATAAAAATTCTCAAAGCAGACATCAATTTCATATGAAAAGCACATTGTTCACACATTTTAAAATGTGTGAACAATTTAAACTCCTCCTTCAAAGAAATGCCTGATAAACAGTTCAAGTTCCAATCATGTTTATTTAAATCAAGCCCAAAACATGTAGCAAGCCCATCGCCTGTAATGGATTACTGGCCTCATGCTGTCTTGACATTTGGAGGTACAGTACAGTGTACCATTGAAAACTTTTTCACATCAATTTGGAATCGAATACATGCACATGGCATTGTGCTAAAAAGATTTCGAGTACCTCATATAAGCTTGGACAACAACAACCAAAGGTTGAGATTTATGTTAAACACCGTGGAGAAATGCTGTTTTGCTGACCTTTCAAGCGTTACCTAGCTTGGAGTTAACTTTTTTCTTTGATCCGATGAAGGGCTAATGCTTAAAATGTCAGCAAAACACCATTTCCCCACAGTGTTAACACAAATCTCAACCTTTGGTTGTTGTTGTCCTTGTTTACATCCCCACTGAAGCAGACCACCTAGTTTTCCTGAAAACTAGTCATACCCGTGAGTAAGCTGAGTCAACAAATGTGTCTTCCTTTGTTAGAAAATCTTGACAACTGAAGGTGCGAGCCAGGGAAATTTTTTAGCACAACATTAATCGATGGTGAAAAATTCCATAGGGCCAAGTAGTACAATTATGTTCCTGCTATTGTGTAGCTTTGTATCCATGTAATGGGAGGAAAATGCTGTAAACATTCAACCCAGTCAGATGATGATGATGAGCCATGCTTCACTCATGCCATAAAAGATGCAGGCTAGCAGAGGTCTGGAGTTTTCACAGCCCAGGTACCCAAATATCCACTTGTTGAAAAACAGTCGGTGTAGGCAACCACACATCAGGATACAGACGAACTACCAAGTTATTAGTCAGAATTTTACAAAAAAATACCATAAAATTTACTGTACTTGTACGGCTCATGATTTAATTTGATGTTACACTAACTTTAATTGAGATACTTTGCACTAGCAAGCTAATCTACTTTATCCAAGTTTCCAATGCCACAAGTCATAAGAAAGCAAGTGCAATATCTGCTACCATATTGTTTTTTATCAGAATGTGGGTATAAAGTAATGTGCTAAAGAAATGTAGAAGAGGATCATAAGAATAGGTGAGGAATTTAGAAATAACTAACATCAAAAAAGTTTTATAAAAACATTTCTAGGCCATCTTTTTAAAAATAAAAATATGTAGCTGCGTCCTCGACTACGTAACGTTTTGAGGCATCAATCAGGAAAAGTTATCCACTCTTTAATAATATGTAGCTGGGAGAAGAGGACAGCCTTGTGTACAATCCTGCTGATCGTAGCTGTTCTCAAGTATGCAAGCCATGCCGCACTCGAGAACGTGAAGTTCAACAGCGCAATTTCTACATTTGGAATCTTGAGTAATTCACAATAATTTCCATGTAGGATGGCAACGCAAAACCAGCAAGGTTCCTGAGACAAAGTGCAAAAGAATCGCGCCGAGTCGATCGAACTTGCTCCATCTTTATCATCGGTTTCTCTGTTCAGAATTCAACCAAGAATAGCAGTCGCTAGCTAAGGGCTCATTTTGTTCTCCAACGCATTCCTTGACCTCGAATTCCAAAGAAGAACACGAACTGCTGCTGCTTTTGACATGCTTGGAAGCCATTTTGATTTGAGAGAACACACTGCATACGTCACACACTCGGACCCAGTCTTTCACCGCTTGAAGGGAAAATTGCGGTTTTTCTGACCGCTCTAAGTTTTGTAAAAAATATTTAAAAAAGTGGAAAAGTCTCGAAAAGTAGTATTTAGACGTTCTTCTCGACATTTAAGACAAAAAACTACTATGTAACATTTCGTGTCATAGACGCTTTAAGATACTTTGTTTATTTCTTGTTATTTAGGTCAAAAGAGGAAAAAAGTACAACAGCGTGCCAGTAAACGCTCTGCAATAGACATGCTTACAGAAAAAAACAGTCAGAAGGCAGAGTTGAAGAAGGAAGAGCTAGAGCTTAGAAGAATGGAGTTAGAGTTTCAAAAAGAGAAATATGCAGCAGAGGCAAATGAACGAAATGCAAGACTTGAAGTCGAAATGCAGGAAAGAAGGGCAATTGTCAACCTGCTAAAAGACCGCCTTTAATTGATAAGGAAATGTTTTCATCAGTCCTACCACTTATTATTATTTGAAATCAAAGTGGTATGGTTTGTGAGTTGCTCATCTTCATGAATGGTGAAAAGTTTATGGAAATTGTGTTTTAACATACATAGAAAATAGGGAGTCAGTAAGTTGGTCTTGATTTAGTCTCAGTTCAAATGCTAGACCATAGACGCATATTTTGGAATATATACATTCTATTTTGGATAATCGAAAAACTGACACACTGCAGATTTTGACAATTGCCTGAGACCTAACTCAGAAATGTAGGAAAGCAGACAACAAATACAAACATGACATGTTACTCAAAATATTTAATAGGCAGGTTGTTTTTCTGATCATCACATTAGCTCAACACATTTGTGAAGTTGAAAATATTGTGCAAGAAAGAGTTTAAAAGTTTTATTTATATTTGTTATAAAAATGGTTTGAAAAGTTGAAAATATTGTGCAAGAAAGAGTTTAAAATTTTTATTTATATTTATTATAAAAATGGTTTGAGAGATAGCAAAGCTCTTTTTCTATAGATCATTACATTAGTATAACACGTTTGTAAACTTGAAAATACTGTATAGCAAAGTGCTCAGAAGTTTTATTTATATTTGTTATAAAATGATCTTGTTTCTTAATGGTTTGAGAGATATGTAATTAATGAGGGTGGATCTACATTGAAATATGTGCTAGTCAGGGAACCATACAAGCAAGTGTGACAATTGGTAAGTAAAGCCCCAACTAAGTAAAATTTGGCAACTGGCTGAAGCAGAACTTTAAGATTCTTGTTAAAATCTAAGAAAGCAAAGTTTTGAATTATTTTGCCAAAGCCCCATTCAACACTAGTTCTAACTTTACTCATTTCACTGTTGAACTCCTGCTGATCATCAGTTATGTGGGCTCCTCTGAAGGGTGCTAAAATGGTTCTTGTGAGTCCATAAGCTGGGTCCCCGTATATGACATACGGCTCTCCATCAGGCTTTTGAAACCTCTCCAACATATCAGTGAGGCCACTCTCATCAAGCATGAATGCATCGTGCCTCCTTCCCTCGATGGGGCCAAATAGATGAGCAATGATACCATTTGGGGCATGTACTGACTGAAATTGCAATAACATAAGCTAGGAATACATTTTATTGGGCAGTGGCAAAACAAAAATCTGTTTAAAAATATGTTATCCTAGGCTCTGGATCTGGCTCTGGATCCTAGGCTCAGCTATACCCACCATGGAATTCCATTGAATGTTTTCATTAATACCCTAGCTTTTATATTTACCCACCCTGGATTTTAATCATGTCACGGGGGAGGGGGGAGGGCTGTGACTGCCCAGGTATTTTTTGCTAAATTTTATTAAAATTATAATAGTGAAAAATTGATTCTTACTTAATACAGTAAATTGGGTTGTAATTAGTATTTCTGGTTGTTGAGAAGGCATGTCTTGGATGGGGTTCTTTTTTAGGGAGGGAGGGGGGTACAACGGGGATACAGTGTTTCGATGTCTTATATACCTGGAACTTTAAGCAGTGAATGCGCTTATGGCCACTATACATGATCCTCTGATTTCGAATGGGACGACATATCGGCCTTGCAGTGCCATCAATAAATCCCCAGCATTGGGTGAATGGGGCGCCTTTCGCATGAATAGCTTCCGAAAAAGCCTCCGGGTCTAGCCAAACCAGGTCCAAGGACTCCAGAAGGTGTCTAAAACGGTCAAACAAGTCGTCCAATATCTGCGGGGGATGTAATATTGATATATAATTTTTTTAATAACATTTTAATCAAGATTATTTTATCTGATGTTTTCGTACCCTTGATATCTAACATATTTATTTGGAAATCACTATATCCCAATGGTTGAAACCAGAAATCTATATAAATCTTTTATCATACTTCTTTTTATTCAAGAAATGAAGAGAACTGTCCTAAAACAGTAATTTGTTAGGGATTAGAGTAAGGATGGGGTTTTGGTTTGTTTTAGATATGATTTTTACTGTATATTCCTCGTTCTATATATGATAAATTACATAAAATGCCATAAAATTAGTGACCTGACCAGCAGTTTATAATGATGTTGTTCCAGGATCGAATCAGCAATAACTTTTATAAGCTTTTTTTTTCTCTGAAGTTTCAGAAAAAATCTAAGTATTTGGGCCCGTTCTGGTTTCAACCATTGGGATATAGTGACTTCCAACATATTTACCCTTCTCATTATAAGGCTGAGTTCAGAGGTACTCCTTCCAAACATGTCAACCAGGTCACACCAACGATTTGGGTATACCAGCCTCCTAAGTAGTATCATCAGTGCCTCCATTCCTGCTGCATTCGTCCTTTGGCTACATATATACACCTCTGGTATTTCAAGGGCTTCTAACAGAAGTTCCATGTCATGTTTTTGAAATCTGAAGAAAAAAGTGTTTTATTTTTCATCTACTGAACGAGATTCCATGTTATATATCTGTACATACCGAAACATCTCTTCGCACTGACTTTCTGAAAGATCCGCTAGATTTAAACGCGGCGTCGCTGGCTTTGAATTTGATTCGGGGAACAACATGTTCGCAAGTAAAAATTCCAGGTCTTCTTCATCGCTGCTAGACTCTGAGCTGTCCTCGTCATATAGCATAACTGTGAGTAGGTCATCTACATCTCGCCTGATAAATATACAGGTAGATATCCATAAAACTTTATGCCGATTGACAAAATATCTGACATATTTTGCTGGTTTCGATGTTTATTACTTACCTAGAGGCAGCCGCCATGTTGGATCTTTCCCAGAATTCACTTTTTACCACAAAATGCCGAACCTTGAGCTAAACTCCCTGTTCGCCACTACGTCAAACCGCAAACCGGTAACGGCTAACCGCGGTTTGGCGTTTGCGGTAAATTCTGAAAACGCGGTGCTAAATGTCTCTAATGTCAACGCTTTCCCGCAAACTTTGCGAAACTGTTCACCTTCAGGTATCATAATGCCTATGTTAACCTTTACAGTGTCACTGAGATCTTCATGTTTGCCACTGCCACTCTGTTTGCTTTTTTTACCATGTTTAGGTCTGAAGTGTGTAGCCCGTTCTTTCTCTTTCCTATCCTTGAATTCTTTATAAGAACTTAAAGACGTTCTTTGCTCATGACGTGGCTCGTTACGTGCCAATTTGTCGACATCCTGTCCGCATTTTGGGCAAAATTTGAATGTTTCTAGAAGGGTTTCCCTGCACGTTGGACAGAATATGGCGTCGATCGAAGTGCAAGAGGAAAGCTTGGTAACCATTCCTTTTTTCTTCATCATTTGCATGAGAGGTCCTGGGCGAATGTGTTGTGAACATTTCGAAATGTGTTGTGAACATTTCAAAATGTGTAGTCAATTAGTGTAAACGCGTTTTCAATTTCGTAGCTTGTTTTGAGAAATTCGAAAGTGCGATGAAATAATTTGTATGCGTTTTCCAGTTTGGAATCCTGTAGTGAACTTGTGAATTTGTTTTCAATTTTGAAACGAGTTTTCGATTTTAAAATGTGTTTTCGTTTTTGTTTTTTGTAGTGACCTCTGTGGGCCACCGTAGTTTCCCCATCTGAATCCATGTCACTTCCCTCGCTACTGATGTACTCCATTGAGCAGATCCTTATAATTTGCTTCTTCCTTTCCTCTGTAATGTCTTTCATGAGGTTTTCAGCTACCCAACGCCGATGAGCAAGCTTCTATAAAAATATAGATTTAAGATTAGTGCATTACTATGTTACTGCTTATCTTAGAAATGTTCACAGCATAATTAATGTACGTAAGACACCAGCAACATTAGCCGATTGGTGGTTTTCACGTGACGTCATCCAAATGCTAACTTCTAAAGTAAAACCTCTACGGAGATGTACTTTCAATGTTGATTATAACTCTACTGAAGGAGTCATCACACCAAATCTCGGCACCTTCTGTCACGTAGTTCCGGAGATATCGCTGAAGCTGATTATGTCACGCAACACCAGTCAAATATTTTGAGCGTGCCGCATACACACATTTATTTATACACGGTTAAAAATCATCAGTATAACATACAAACATATAGATAAAATGATTACATGTAACTGTTTTCCATGATTGCCGTGTGTGAGTTCGGTAACTACAAAAATTGGGTGATACCCTTCTTAAATTTCCCCAGTGAATCTGATTGTCTCAGTTCATCTGGTAGACTATTCCAAAGTTTGGCCCCGTTGTAACTGAAACACCGTCTTCGGTAGTTTGTTTTCGGCATCGGTAGTGCCAACTTATTATCCTGGTTTCTTAGATTATAATGAGAATCACAGGAAACAAACAGATCCCGTAAATATGAGGGAAAAAGACCATTGAGGGTTTTATACATTGCAACACCAAGGTGTTTGTTTCTTCTTGTGGACACGTCGTCCCAACCAAGAAGATTACGGAGAAGAGCTGAGCTAGTGTCAAAGGGCGATTTTGTTAAGACTCTGGCAGCGCGGTTTTGTAATTTTTGCAATTTATCATTGAGTTTGCTGTTTATTCCATGCCACACTGGACTGCAGTAATCGAAATGTGGCTCAATGAGCGCTTTATAGATTTTGACAGCAGTGTCCAAGGTGACAAACGGCCTAATCCGTTTCAGGGCGCCAATGCCAGATGAAATTTTTTTTCGATATCTCATTTATGTGTTTGTCCCAACACAGATTTTTGTCGATAAATACGCCCAATGATTTTGTTTCATCAACCCTTTTGATCTTTTTCCCCTCAATGTTTATGTTTATAGGACGACCATCAGCTCTGGCACTTAACCTTTGTCTAGAGCCCATAATCATGAATTCAGTTTTGGCCACGTTTAGGCTTAACTTATTGGCTTTTAGCCATTGATTTAGTTTTGAGAGCTCAAGGTTGATTTGCATCTCGAGTTCTTCAATGGCCGGAGCTGATATGCTTAGATTTGTGTCGTCTGCATACATTCGTGGGCAAGAGGTGCTTAAGCAACTAGATAGATCATTGATGTACAATAGAAACAGAAGTGGGCCAATTATGGACCCTTGAGGCACCCCACCTGTCAGGTTAGAGTTACCGGACAAGTGTCCATTGACGTTACACCTCTGTTTACGGTTGCTTAAATACGACTTGAACCACTTTTGGCTGTCATTTGTCACCCCATAGTATCCCAACTTGCTCAATAAGATCTCGTGGTTTATCGTATCGAAAGCCTTTTTTAAATCAATAAAGATTACACCATTGAGTAGGCCTTTATCAATATTAACTGACCAACTGTCAGTGGCTTCGAGCAGAGCTGTTAGGGTACTATGGAGTGATCTGAAGCCTGACTGTTGATTTGATAGCAATTTATTATCATTTAAGTAATTATAGAGTTGATTGTGAACTATTTTTTCAAAGATTTTCGCGACTACTGGCAGTACAGATATTGGTCGATAATTATCAGGGTCCGTTTTCGAGCCCTTCTTGAAAATGGGCGAGACTTTTGCTAATTTCCATTCCGATGGAAAAATCCCGCTAGTAATAGAGCGATTGAAAATGCATGTCAAGTAAGGAGACACAACATCGACTGCCATTTTCAATAGTCTACATGGAATCTTATCTAATGCTGTCGCTTTATTTTTATCTAGTTTGTTTATTAACTTGCGTACCTCAGCTTCTGTTGTTACGCTTAGCGAAAATGATTTCTCAGTTTGCGTTAAATATGACTCGGGCTCAATCGCAGTGTCCGTGATACCGCTGGCCAATTTCTCGCCAATTGTAGAGAAATGTGAGTTTAAGGCTTCTGCCATAGCGGCAGGGGAAGTTATGCTGGTGCCTTCTATTTTAAGTTCAGAAATTTCAGTTGATTTTTTCTCGCGAGAATTTAGCTCGTTGATAATAGACCAGGTTTTGCGCATGTCGTCTTTTGATTTTTCGAGGTTACTAACAAAGTATTGGCGTTTTGCCTTCTTTATAGCGTTGTTGACTGAATTCCTTTCTTTTCTGTAATCGCTCCATATTGTTGAATCATTTGATTGTTCAGCTCTTTTCTTTAGATAGTCGCGCCTACGCATTTTTCCTATTAGATCACTATTGATCCATGGCGATTGTTTTTTGCCTATTCTTTTATGGCGCAGCGGAGCGTGCTTGTCTAAGCATTTCATAAAGAGCAATTTAAATTCTTCCCACATTTCGTCAGGATCAGTCAACAATGCAATTTTACTCCAGTCATTGAGTTTTAAATCGTTAATAAAATTGACTTCATTGAAATTTTTGAGAGAGCGCTTTTCTATTGTTTTGGTTGCGCTTTTGTTAAGATAATGAATTTTTCTTGTCATGTAGACAAGTGAGTGGTCGCTAATACCCAAATGCACGACATTGGAATCCACAATTGTGTTAGGCGAATTTGTAATGCATAAATCGATCAGCGATTTTGTTGTTTCGGTCACCCTGGTAGGCTTGGTGATCAGTTGGCTAAGGCCATATATTTGTAACACATTCAACAATGAGTGCGAAACGTAATCAAGAGAACCTGGGAGTAAATTTGCATTACAGTCGCCAGTCAAGTAGAAGTCGTGACTTTGGGAATCGATTTTAGCGATAATTTCTTCTAAAGCACTGAATATTTCTGAAACTGGCCAAGGAGTCCTTTGTGGTCGATACCATGTCGATACTACAAATGGTTTGGAGTGCGGATTTGAGATTTCGATTGCAAAAAACTCAAGTTTTTCGTGTGCAAGATCACTGCGGATTTTGTAATTGAGGTTGCTACGCACATAAAAACAGACTCCACCACCATTTATAGTGCGATCTTTTCTAATGACCTCGTAGCCAGGTAGAGAAATTTCGTGATCTTTAATTGATTCATCGAGTTTTGTTTCGTTGATTGACAGAATATCTATTTTCTGTTCGGATAGATATAACCTAAGCTCATCGATATGAGTGGTTAGTCGGTTGATATTTAGACAGGCCATGACAAGGCCTTTTTTGGAAAAACTAGTGTAACTCTTTTTTTCATTATCATTGCTAGTCTTACCATTTAGAGAGTGGGACCTGCTTGTTACCTGTGATTGAGGGCTGTTACCGGACTCACAGGCGGCAATCATCTATTCCTCCTCTCTATCCCTAATAACATTAATGAAGTTTCTCGCTAGTTGCTTGGTTCCTTCAGCGGTAAGATGTAGTCCTCCCGGGTTAAGCATGGAGCTTTTCACATTGTTGTTGGCGATGAACTGCCATTCATTATCGCGGCAAAAAGATCGCAAGATCTTGTTCGCCTCGGGGATTTTATCCGTAAACTTGTCAGTTCGAGTTGTTAGAGCAGATATGGAGACTTTGGTGTCAGGATGAGATGTCGATATTTCCCTGGCCAGATCAACGATCTGTTCAGCAACCTGCCTCGGCTCTGCTGTAGATAAAGAGTTTGTCCCGACATGAAGGATCAGCTTATTACACTTTTTCCTGAGTAGCGGCTTTACGTAGTCCCTCATGTCTTCGACCGTAGCGCCTGCAAATGAGCTGACTTTGACATTGTGCGTCTTCGACATTTTTCGACCCTGTACATGTTTGATAATTGAGTCACCGGCGATTATGATTTGCTCTTTGGCTACTGCAGGTTTCCTCGGCTGGGGTTGGGTTTTTGAACCAGATGTAGATGGTTGGCTTTCAGTTGACTTTACGGCCCAACCGCGTTGCTTCGGTGCTACAGTTTGCCACGAGACCTCCGTTGAAACTGCAGGATCTTGACATTTCGATGATCTTGAGACTTGAGCGGCACCTCTTGTGGCTTCGCTATCACTCATAACTAATCTCATCGCTGTCACGAGACTTTTATTTTCATCTTGTAGAACTTTCATTTCACGTCTGAGATGGTCACACTCGGCTCGAAGGTTCTCATTTTCCCTTTGAAGGCCGGCTTCAGTCTCGTTGTGATGTTTGGGGGGAGATTTAAAACCTTCTTTGAAATAGTCGAGAAGCTCAGCCTTGAGCTTGCACAATTCATCTTTAGTGACAAATTCGCTCGCTTTTTCTTTAACGCTAGGTTCGACGGCTGAGTCATGCACGGTGTTAGCCCGATCTGCCGAGAAAGAATCGAGATCAATGGCGTCTTGTGTGCTTTCAGGAATGGCGTCGTCGACCAGCTTGGATTTAGGAGTCGTCTTGTCTTTGGTTTTACTCGTTCGAGTCATCTTAATAAAGATATATTCCGATCAAGACAATTTATGAGGAAATTGCAAGCAAATAATATGTTTTCCAGTCAATTTGGATGAGATTTATCGAGAGCTGAAAGGGGCACGACCGTTCAGCTTCACGTTCAGCTTATTCAGCTTATTTACTCAATTTGCTTAATTCTTACAATCTAGACAAATCAGAATGTTATTAATCTTCGTATCCTACCATTCCGACAAGATTCTTGTTGATATGATCCATTAAATAGCCGTTTTGGAGAACTGGTAATTTGGCCGCCATGTTGGTGCTAATCTGCTTGTGCACCAACATGGCGGCTCCATACATTTACTGTACAAAATGGCGGGGATTCATTTCCATATATTTCGCTCAGAAAACACTCAATAGGCCTCAAATTTTCCATGGAAACATAATTTTGTGCCCTCTTTACAGTTCTATTGAGTATACAGCATTTCAAAGTATATTTGGGGAGATAAATTTAGTCACGTGACAACTGAAAACCAAGAATTGCATTTTTAAACCGCACCACGGGCAGGGGGTTAGGACCTACGAACATTTTCCAGGGGGGTTGCATTGGACTCTGGAAATTCCACCGGAGGGGGTGTGCCTAGAGACTGGAAATTCCATGTTGGATGGGATGGTAAGTAAAAAAAGGGATATTTCATCAAAAAATAGTTTTCCCAGGGGGTATTTTGCCAGAAAAAAAGGAAATTCCAGGGGAGGGGGTCCTTTACATGCAGGGTTTGAAATTCCAGGGGAGGGGGTCCTTTACATGCAGGGTTTGAAATTCCAGGGGAGGGGGTCTATTTCATGAGTGGAAATCTGAGGAGAGGGGGTTCCATATCCTCTGGGAGAATCTCTCCTTAAACGGACAACTCTATGATTTAAATTGAAAACTTTCTTTGTAATTGGGTAATAATAACATCATTGTTATTGTAATTCAAGGCCATAGCTCGAACTGTTTGACTGGGAGGGTGGGGGGGGCAAGCCTTGGCCATCCTTTGTTAAAGCTGGGAGGGCAAGCAGATTTTTCCCCACATGTTGACACTAAACATTTTACTTCGCTAGGGGGGCAACTGCCCCCGCGCTAGCTATGGCACTGTAATATTTTGTTATCTTTGCATACATATCCAATTATTGTAATTTGTTCATAACTGGGGATGGCACAGGAGATGCCAAAACATGTCTTTTTGTTTTATGTAAAAGTCTCATTCTCTTTATCAAAATCATATCCGAATCAGAAATGACCTGAAGGATCGTGTCAAATTTTCTCCAAAGAAAATGCACTGGATACTCCGGAATACCATTGTTTTCCAGTTTCATGATTTCTATGTAGGTTGTAATTTAATTTCATGACATAAACATCAGCGAAATACCAAGTTGTTGTTTAATTTCACTACATAAACATCAGTGAAATACCAATGTATCTCTCACAAGAAAAAAATAAAATGTGAAGATAAAGTATGATTTTTATCTTCCATCTTCGCAGTGAAGATAACACATATTCTAGTTATCAGATTTTCGTAACATAAAATATGATCTGGTATTTCACTGATGTGTATATAATAAACAGAACATAATACATAGCCACTTGGAGATGCAAATAAAAATTGGATCTCCACATGGCCATGTAAAACCCACTAAATATCATTACAGAACAAATCTTAAGTATGGATAAGGACACCCTTGCATTTCTCTCAAATATGGCACTCCCATTTATATATTATGAAAGGTCCTCCTGTACAGACGTCCCTTGGATATGAGCCTTTAACCCCAAAATTTGGATGACGACGACGACAACGGCGAGGACGACGACGACGACGATGATGAGAAATAATTAAATCTTTATATGATTTAAGTTTGTAATACTAGTGTATATACCGTTTCTGGGAAACGTTGTGACTCAAAAAGCCTATAAGCATGAAGTGCAAAGGATGATGGGGGCATCTAAACTGCTACTGTTTGATCTGAATTCAGACAGTTATCGCAACCACAGGTGAAATGATCAAAATTCAGCACATTTCCAAGCATGTTTGTTTCTAATATTTTACAGAAATTTACAGTGCTGTTAATTCAACCGGGGCCACCCAAGGTTTCTTAACCAATCAGAATCGCGTCATAAAACAAAGAACTGGTAGTTGGTATCTTTCACGGCCAATCAGATTGGTGGGAATTTGTGGCTCGAAATTGAAAGAAATTTCAAAATATGCGCTCTTCGTTTGACTCTATTTGATCAAAATGTCCGTTCAGTTAAGGATTCATCAAATTGGAGGGATTTACGATAATGGACGCGCTCATTGCCGACTTCTACGCGAGAGGGTTTTAGATCTGAACCACCAAGGAGTTTCTCAGCGAAGAATCTCTCAAGAACTTTGCACAAGTCGTCACTTTGTTCAGAATGTTTTACAGCAGTACGACATTACAAATTCGTCCTTCCGGCCACCTAAGGATCACAAAGGACGTTATGTTCTATCTCCAGAGGCATTTGAGTGCATCGAGTTGCAGCAGCGACTAGTTTTGGAGGGACTTGTTCATCCCGCAGATATCCCTCATCGCGCTACTATCGGTCATTACTTACGAAAAGATCTCTTGATGACAAAAAGAAAATTCATTCTCTCCCATCAGAGGGTAACACTAGTTGAAGAGTACACTGACTTTAATCTTTATCTTTTATCCAAATTAGCGATCTAAACGTAAGCTCATTACATTTCTTTGACGAATCTAGTGTTATAAAAACAACAATGAATCGAAAGTACGGAAGCGCGCCAATTGGAACGCCTGCCTTTGAAGTCCAGCGTTCGGCTTCCAACGCGAACTACACAATAAATCTTCTGCATTCTGTTCTGTTAGTCGATGTTGTGAATGTAATCTAAGGCCCATCTAATGGAAACGAACTTCTGTTTTTCTTCGAGGAGGCGGTCGAAATTACGAGGCCTAACGGTTCTGTACTACTTGAAAGAGGCGATACTGTCATCATGGATAATTGCCCTTTTCATCACGGCAGATTTACGGAATTCGTTCTAAGGGAAATGCTCACCGAATACGGAGTAGGCTTACTTTTTCAACCGCCCTATTCTCCGCATCTAAATACCTGCGAGTTATGCTTCCATCAAATCAAAACTTATCTAAACAAGCATCAGATGCTTGCGGAAAACGAAACTGAAATCGCTATCTTCCAAGCCTGTAACCAGATTTCCGCCGAAAATTCTGTAGCATATTTCAGACATTGTGGGTACCTTATTTAGCTAAATCGGTGGACTCTATAATCAAGAAAACATCTCAGCAGTTTGATGAAACCTAGAACTCGCACTAATTGAAGAGTGGGACAACAATAGGAACTATTTCCTTGGACAAATTGATAGTCATAGAGAGGGTAAAGTAAAAAAGGTCATTGTTTACACAAGTCTATTGAATAAAGAGTTCCATTCAAATATAAACATTTTATTGCCTGGGTTTGATGAGGGGAAATCAAGGAAAATCAAGGGGAAATGTAGAGTACTGAATCAATAAACCTGTATTGCATTATATCAAGTCCAGAGATACAAATTGTTACAACTCGGAAGGTATTAGAGCTATTTATAGTCTTGGTGTCAAAACACAACATATAATTCCTGGATGCCTTCAAATCAAAACATAACCAAACTGATCACGCAACGATTCTGAATATCATGTTGAAATAAAGTTCGAAATAGGTAATACCAAATGTCATAACTCCTCAAGAGTAAATATCCACATTTGCCCTCTTGAACCGTTCAATGACAAATGGCAGTTCCCAGTCATCTCTCTCATTGAGAGGGACCTTGTTTCCCAGCGCTTTCTTTAGAATCATGAGATCTCTATCAAGAGCACTTCTGTCTACATATTTGATAGCGTTCTGGCTTCACAAACGCGGCCGCATAATAGCAAAGAAACTGGAGGAGGCCCTTTCTCTTGCTGCCTTGAAAACGTCGTATTCAATTTTGGACTTGTCTTCCCTTTTCTCCAAGTCTTTCTTTAGTCGCTTGAGCTCTTGTATTTCTGACTTTTGCTCCGGATGTTTATCCTTGTATCGGCAATTCGTAACTCCTTTGCATGGTCCATTTGTACATTTGTTTTTCTTATATCCTGGAAGATGACAAATAGAGCAGAGCTTTTGACGCCTTGTACCGCTATCGTCGAATTCATCAAGTAAGCGGGCCTTTTGGTTGAGTAATTCTTGCACGCTCTGTACTTTTGCAGCTAGCAGGTCTTTTTATTTTGCTTGAGTTGGGTTTCGTGCTTTCCAAGGTACGAACAGCCAGGTTTTATTTGCTCTGAGCAGGGATTTTCGACAGCAGCTTCAGCGTTCTGCGGGACAAGGCGGTCGACCATATTATCCGAAGAAGCAATCGGCGCAAAACCTCTAGAAAAATATGCGTCCTTTTGTGTGGAGGGAAACGGAGTGCTAGCATTTGACGGGACAAATCTCAGACTAGTAGAATCAGAAGAGCAAAATCCAGGTGTCGCAGAATGTGCAATTGACGAAGGGAATAATACTCTTGGCTCTAATCCACCGGCTTTTGCTTCCCTATTTTGCCTAAGCTGCTCGATTTCAATTTCGAGAATTCTTTGTTCCGCCATGACCAACTTCTGGGGCGTAGGGAAGAATACGTCCAGGTTTGATGACCTGATATATTTCAGGGAACTCACGGTTCGAAATCCACGGTTTTCGAAGTCCTGTGCTAATCTCTCGAGGCCTAGTCCATTTTAAATCGACAGAAGCCATTGGTAAACCTCTTTTCGAGAAGACATTTTGAAAGATCTCCCGTCCTTCGGAACTTTCTCACGGGATTTCGCAACGTGATGAAGACTTTGCTTGGATTGTTTTCATACGCACATTTGATTGGCTGTGAAAGACACGAACTTCTAATCCTTTGTTTTAGAACACGATTCTTATTGGTTGAGACGCCTTGGGTGGCCCCGGTTGAATTAGCAGCACTGTAAATAAATATTAACCCATACTCCCTAGCGCACCAAGCTTATATGCTTTTTGGGTGACAACGTATTCCGGAAAGGGTATATAATATCCCTCAGTGATCCCGCTGTCCATTATTATTTTTTAATTCAGAAAACACCTCTTTCATAGCAGCAATGGTAGACCTTTTGACGCTACTTGCATTTCTCACAATAGTTTCTTTTTTTACTTTACAGAAACCTTGTCTCACATCCGATCTACGCTGTTGGATAATGATGGCGTTCCCTACCCGGATATGCGAGCACTTACAAGTGAAGACTCCTTCAAAGTGTTGACCTCTGTCCCATCAGGGTAGAGAAGAGTAAAGGTTGTGCTTTTCAGCACGTTGCCTGAGTGTGCCTTGTGCTTGTCAGCACCGGCTTTTAATAGCTCGTCTCGTTTACAGCCTTTGGTAACCGAGACAAGGAGGCCTTTACCACGAAGAGGTTGAAGGCCATAGTCTGAATATTGCATTATACCGATGTTCACCTTCACGGTGTCAGATAGGTCGTCTATCCGTTGTTCACTTTTGGCCGACTGTGATCTTCCCTTGGCACCACCTCCCCTTGGCTTCGGGCAAAAGAACTGTGCCCTCTCCTTGGCCTTTTCTTTTGAAAAAGTACGGAAGTCAGTACTTTCTCTTTACATGTTACAGATTCAGATTTACTTGTTACAGTTGCAGATTTGTTGCCACATTGGGGGCAAAACAAAAAGATTTTCTCGAGTTTGTGGCCGCACGTGTGGCAAAACATGGCGGATACCAGATATAGCTTGGTTGCCGTGCCTGTATACCAAAACGCGCGAGTCCTGGGTCGAATGTGTTTTGAGTTTTTTGTGAATGTGTTTTGAGATTTTGTGAATGTGTTTTGAGTTTTTGCGAATGTGTTTTGAGTTTTTTGCGAATGTGTTTTGAGATTTTGTGAATGTGTTTTGAGTTTTTGCGAATGTGTTTTGAGGTTTTGTTAATGTGTTTTAGGTTTTGTGAATGTGTTTTGGCCATTTGCGATTGTGTTTTTAGTTTTGCTATTGTGTTGTACTCCAATTTGCGGTTGACATATGTGGGCCACCGTACTATACTGCATAGCTGTGATAATTTCACCTGGCTGACAGTATAGCTCGCCTAAAACTAATATAAGGGTGGGGATATCCAAAGTTTGTTGTACATTATATTACTAAACGTTTGTGAAATATTCTCAACAAATTCAGTATAAAAAACAGTGCTCTTGAAGCTAGGCAAAAATGGCTAAGCCTCCTACGTACATTGTTAATGTTGTTAAGGTAATGATAACACGTGTAGGCTTGCTACTAGGTCAGTAGTGGAGCTCACTCGTCGAGCGGGCTTTTCTTGCAAAAGAAGACACACGCTCTGTAGTTTAATATTCCTGGACTCTTTTTGACCTTGTGTGCATGATATTTATTTAGCGACTCTGTCAGCACTGAGCATTAATCCTTGGGTGTGAATGGGATGATTACCCGTTTTTACAGCTTTGAGCGGGGCATAAGATTACGGCCCCTGTGGAGCAAAAGTGGACATGAAATGTTCACTAGCCACAGGGGGGCCAAATCTAGAACTGGGTATAGCTCCTCATGTTGCCTTCAAAAATATTGTCTGCAATATCTTCTTGTTGTTGTTTTATAGATCTATCTTTTATTTCCGTTTCTTTATAGACGTTCTCCAACGATGACGTTCTCCAACGCCAACGATGAAACTTTTGCTCCTGTTACACGAGTACTGTATATTATTCGAATAGTTCATATTACGAGCTTACGGCATTGTCTCTTCGTGAATGTGTGTGAGATCCTTTCCACAATGTCTTGAAAATCGTCCTTTCTCCAGTTCAAGAGGACGTAATTTTGACTATAACGACTTATTAGAAGACTTTCCAGGACTTTATTCATCACTTTATTTTTGCACTATTCCGCTATCTTTTCTGATTTACAGTACGGAGATAATAGTCAAAATTATTGTATCCAACAGTCCTAAATCTTTTTCAGGAGAAATGTTTTTCCTTGGTCGCAGTTGTCAGCGTAACTCTGTTATAATTTAAATTCAGTTAGGTCTATTCGGTTTCTACTAATATGTTGATTATTTAAATTTTAGTGTAGGAGTAGATGCGTGTACCAGTTGTCAAGAAAACAGGCCTGGGGAAAATGAATCCAGGGATATCGATATGGATGCAGTTGCAATAAGCTGTTGACGGATATTAGCACGACAAATATAAATCTTTAGCAGAATCAGATTTCCATCGGCCATGAAACTTCATAATACTCTCATTATTATTGACGACTGCGCTTGCGCCACCTATTCGGAAAGAATGAAGGCCAATGGACCCTGGTGGAACACCGATAGCTTGTATAGGAGAGTTGAGAACCTGAACGTAATGAGGAACCTTTGGTTTTACTATAAGAAAGATTTTGAAAAATTGCTTTCTAGCTACGCCCAGCTGACAAAAAAGGATTTTTCATCTTCTGAATCTTAGTACAAGGGCGAGTAAGAATACCTGTCTTGGAAATTAAACGAACGCATCCCTTTCCCAGTTGGTCAGTCTCACACTGTGGTGGCAAGCGACTAAGTCGATTAACGTTTGCGTGAAATTGGGCCTTTTTGCCTGTAGTGTTTAGAAGAGTAATGTTTACAATAATAGATTGTATTGACATACTCCATATTGGTATGGGGAAGTTTTAGTCTGTCATTCCATTCCATTCATTGTGATATGTTAAATTATTAAAATTTAATCTTACCTATAAAATAATTTTAAAGTCCAGCTTATACACTATTACTTTGTTACAACTTACAATTTTGTTTGCCTGTAAGTTCCCCTCGCAAACATTTCAACTTGTGTGTAGCTTATGATAATATTGTTTAATCCTTGCCTTCACTATAACTTACAAATCATAATGTTTTCATTGTATGATGATACCACAGCATTCGATTTCCTGTTCTCCCTACAATCAAAAAGCTACGCTATTTCTGTTAAACCAACCCAGAATGTGGTCCTCCAAGAAGTGCATTTTGGGCAAAATGGAGGCATCTGGGCATTGACTCGTGTTGATCAAAGCGGGTGTGAATCAAGCAAAATGATGTAAGCGCACAAAACTAGTTTTACACATGCGCTCGGGTAGCTTTGATTCACTATTGCAATGAGCTTGCATCCTGCGCTTGCGTTTGTGTGGGGTAGACCAACCCTGAGTGTCAGTTTGCGAATGTCTTCTCTTCAGGTTTGGGAACGAGCCGTTTGCCCAGCGACCGAAGCCATCCCATAATAGATTACAATCCTCATGACAGTAAACCGGTTGCTCAAGCCCTAGACTTACAAATTCTGAAAGAAAATTTCCGTCACGCTCGAGGCTAATGGCGCAAACTTTCGAAGAGTAAACAAAAGAAAAGAGAATGAACTGATCGTCATCGTCTCACCATCGTATCTTTGCGGTTCTTTTGCTTGTCTTACAGTGTTGCTCGCTTAAGAAATCGCTTGAATTAGAACTTAGCCCAAGGTGAATCTTTTCCAACAAAAACGCGCCCACTGTCGAGTTTTCCACCTTCTCTTCAGGTTTGGGAACTTCGTTTTGCGGCACAGCTTCAGGGCTAAGCGGAGTTAGTGCGGACACGATTTTGCTTACGGTATTAATATATAGACTAGCTGATGCTCGTGAAAAATTCACGGAGTATATAAAGGGTTAAATTTATTTTAGCGGAGCTCCTTGCGGCGGCCGAAGGCCGCCGCAAAGCGGAGCACCATACCTAAGAAAACAGCGTCAAAAACTGCAAATATAGTATTGGGTACCCTGTGTGAATTTATTGAGTAACCTGTGGAAATTGCTAGGGGTCGATCCGATTTTTGGACGTCTCAGAAGCCCCGGATGTTGTACGTGTTCCTGAAGCCTGACGTCACAATAACCCTATTGTGACGTCAAGCATGCTCAACTCACTGGGGGAGGGGCGCGTTGTCAGGGGGGGGGGGGGATGCTAATGCTCACGTGAAAGGTAAAATCGCGACCACAAATACCAGCATGTTTTGGCAACATCCAAAAAAGACTACAGGGCTGCTAGCAGCTGAAAAAACGACCTACAATAATTACTCAAAGGAGAAATGCCCGAAAAGAAGCCATGGATGGAATCCAAAGATTTGGTAGAATGGGGAATAATAATCAAGTTGGAGTATTTTTTTTGCCGGCTTGCTCCTGAAATTCTTCCAGTCAGAGTTTCAAGGCCGAGAAATGACAGCTAACTGCAGAACCGTGCTATAGAATACAAACATTGGGTCGAGGGATGAGGAAGGGATCGAGAATGATAAATTTGGTTAAAATTATCTCTAGTAGAAGAGCAGAAAGCAGAAAGAAATGGAAGCACCAGAGACTCTCAGAGAGACCTAGACGGAATTGCGCCCGGAAGAAGGGGGAAGAAGCCGGGCAAAGCATGTGATCAGAGCAGAAAGTAAACCACCAAAGAGAGGCATCCGCGGCCGGTTCTTTTCCATCATATCTTTTTGAGACTACTCGTAATAGTCGAGGATTAACATGGAAACGGTTTCGTTTGTTCCCCTATTGACTAACACTATTTTTTTGAAACAGAAACTTTCGGTACCTTGAAGCCCTTGAACGACACAACGCCTGACGAGCGCCGACACCGAGCGTGGTATAATTGGATCTCTCTTCTAAATCACTTCACTTTACAGGAAGCGGAAATAAACTTTCAAAGTTTCTAGTGACAAACGTCTTTGTTCATCACCACCACGTGACCCGAAGCGGCAAGATTAGTGAAAGTAAAGTTGTACTGAGTTCCTACACACGATAGCCTGCTCTGTTTGTTTTCGAGAGGAGTCGTTTTCACGAGGAAAAATTACAGGCTGCAATTCTATTTAATTAGACATATGTTCTACTTCTCCACTGAATGCGAAAGTGTTCACAGGAACTGAAAACGTTTGTCACGAGTTACAGTACAACAACAATGGCGCCCAAAATCGAGCGCGGGAGTTTTCGTGTTTTTGCCGTGTTTTGTGGGTTCTTCAACTCCCTAAAGACATGGAATAGCTTTGAAAGTCACGGATATAATGGGTGCGGTGTGGATTGGAAACTCACTGTTCGCTGGAGTTGGACAAACATTCAGTATGAAGTGGATTAAACTGCAAGCTCTTGGTAAGAATGTTTTTTTGTTTTATGAGAAATATTTTCTCTGACTAGACGATCTCTTCAGGGAATTTGATTCCTCGGCCGTACGATTTAGAAAAGATGATCATAGACTTTCAACTGTGTTTTGGCCATTCATTGATTTATAGAATTGATTACTTTATTCTATCTATTGATAGCTATCTATTATAAGTTATTTCTTGAAAACTTTTGACCTGTGTTTCAATTTGTTTTGGATTCTTCGTGAGTAATGCACTAATCAATTGAGACCCCCACCCCTCACCCCTAGGGACCCAGGGAAGGGTGGGTTATCGTGGGGGTTTAAAGCATTTTAAAACAAGAGTCTGTTCCGAGGGGGTTGTGGATTTGACTGGTTTTGATTCTGGAAACTGTCCCCACCCCCCGGGGAATGTTTATTTGCTTTCAAATAAGTAATTTCGGTCAATCTTTCTCTTTGATTTTGGCCATGCAAATCTACATGTTAGCTACGATGCAATTCATTGGAATCATTCGATTTTAATGCATTTTTCTGTACTTGCATCCCTTGTTTCATATAGGACACCACACTAGCTGAGGCCCACTCCCCTTTGACGATCATAGAAAGGTGTGTTCTTTCTTTGATGCTTGCAAGTAAAAGGTGATTTCGGAGGCCCCAAGGGGGGCATTTCACAGGAATTTCCTCCCGATGGGACTTAAACAGCTTTTGTTCAGGGGTAAAATCAAATCCCCAACCCTTCCCCAGGTCCCTAGGGGTGGGGGTTTCAATTGACTAGTGCATAACCGGTTTGTCCCCAGCCAAATATAAGTTAAATGTTATGCATCAATAATATTTTCCTTGCTCAAAGGAAAGTCAGCAGAGAGCACAGAACGTTTTCCCATTTCTGATGGATCAGAATAAAGAGAGCCTCTGTTATATGTTTCTGCCGTAGTTTCATTGTTTTCACCTCTTTCAAAAACCCAATAGAAGTATCTTGATCCAAGTTTTTCAAACTTTTCTCAGGGGGAGCATGCCCCCTCAAACAGAAATTATTTTGTTTTTCTGTGTCATTTCTATTTTCTCTCCCAACCCCCCCCCCCCCCCCCCCAATTTCAGACCCTTCTACAAAATTGCTCCGCCCATAATATGGAGTTATATATTTGGAACACTTTGGACTTTGTGGCCTTCTGCTTAACACCTGTATGGCCAGGAGTAGTGTCTGGTCCAATATCTTTTGAAGGGTCAGCACGCAAGTATAGTAACTTGTGTTATTTCCATTATGAAATCTAGATGGCAACCTGTTTCAATATACAGCTGAGGGTTTTTATAGAATTGGGTCGACATAGAGTTTCATTGTAGTACTGCAGGGTGGAGAACTTTGACATTATATTTCTCCGTTTTTCATTTTGTTGTTCATGGCATACATTTAATTTCCAAAATAGACCAAAATCAAGGAAGTAATTCTAAGTGTTTCAGTAACTGGATTTTTGGCCACTTTGTCAAAATTGTCCGGAATCCTGGTAAAATGTCTCATATTAATTTCTCTGGTGTATCTATCAATAATATTATCTTGAAATTATTCTACTTACTATTCTGTCAGATAATGCAGTTTTTTCCACTGAGGAATAAATATTGCCCTGAATAAATCATGAAAGTTATTGTGTCCCCTGGTTATTGTGTCCCCCAGCTGACCCCCAGCCGACCCCCAGCCAGTAATCCTCGTTGAGAGGGGTAGGCTGTATTGGAAAAAGTAAAAAAGTAAAGTCCCCCCTGCCCAGAAGGGCGTTGAAAAGTGACCCCCACCCAAGTATTTGTATGGAAAAGAGCAGGGAGCATGCTAATTCTGACTGTAAGCCGTGGGACATGTGCCAAGCAATAAAATAAATCAAGCCAATCAAGCAATGAAATTTATTTGAAAATTTGAAAATTAAATCATTACAAAATTTGAAACTGCAAACTTTTTTAGGGTTGAAAAGATTACCAAATATTTTAGGGGGATATTTTTCGGATATTTTGCAGGGATACAGCTGAGGCACCAAATGAGGCAAGATATGGGGATTAGAGGATATTATTTTGGTCCCCAGACTTGCCTCTAGACAATCCCTCTGTGTTGAAATCAAACAATTCACTTGTGACCGAGACAACTCTGGGCTGAGATATATGGTATTTGTGTAGGGACAGCATAAAACTGTCTATCTCAGGGGTCATATGAGTCAAGAAATAGGACAGGGCAATTCTTGTTAGGGGTTGATGTAAGGTCTAACAGTCCCAAACAGCATAGGGCTGCTGTTAGGGAAAAACAGCTGGGAGGAAGCATTCCTTACTCCCACGTCTTAAAGGCGGGGCACATATTATGATCAACAGCCCTAACAGCCCTGGCTGGCCTGACAACCCTAACAGCCAACAAACCTAACAGCCCTAACAAACCTAACAGTCCTAAACAGCAGAGAGGAAGCATTCCTAAAAGGCGGGGCACATATTATGATTAACACCTAACAGCCCTCTGTTAGGGCTGCTAGGACTGTTAGAGCTGTTAAGACTGTTAGGGCTGTTAGGTCTGTAAGTGGTGTTAGGGTTGTTGTGTTTATCATAATTTGTGCCCCAGGTCTTTTAAGAGGTGGGAGTAAGGAATGTTTTCTCAATGCTGTTTGGGCTGTTAGGTCTGTTAGGCCTAACAACAGCCCTAACAAGAATTTCCCTGTCCTATTCCTTGACAGGTCAGGGGTTGGGCCAACTTTCTTGATTGTGCGTGCCGCATATGTTAGCCACAACACCAAGATATCTTGCATTTTTTTTCTCATGTGGAACAGGTGCCAGTTTTGTCCCTACGCCAAAGTTGTCCCAGGGTCTTCTCCATCGTTTTTCAAAATGGTGGTTGACTCGGGAGAAGACCCTGGGGGAGGCTGAGTCACATGACCGTTTCACAACAAAGGACAACCTCGTTCCCATGATTTCAAACAGTGGTCATGTGACTCAGCCTCCACCAGGGTTTCCTACTCGACCAACCGCCATCTTGAAAATTACCCACAAGACCCTGGGGACGAGGTTGATATCTCGCCTCATGTGAACAAGCCCTACGGGTGTCTACATTTTTATTAGTTGAGTTGTCCTCATGCTTTTTGTGTTTTGTAAAAGGCAGAAAGGCAATAATATTAGTCTAAATATAATAAATGTATTTTTGATACTACAATTAACTACTACCATCTTTTATTCCTTATACTAGTTGGGAGCTCCGCTTTTAGGCAGTGCCTAAATCTATATATTACTTATAGTAATAATATTCTCTTTAAAAAGCGGCCTTTTTGATCATAATGGGGGGATGGGTTCCTGAGATTTTCCTGAGTTCCCTGAATGTTTTTTTTTTTCGTAATTCCAGGGATCACAGACGTTTGTCAAGCAATTTTGTTCTAAGAGTTTGTTCGTTACGGGATGATATTTTAGAGTGAATATTATTTATGACGGCGAAGCGAGCCTGTGTACGTTTGTTCAAACTTGAATGAAAAATTTTCTAAGCTCAAAGCTTTCGAATTGAAATTATCCCTGTACACAACTGTAAGTAATCTGTAATAGAACCATTTAGGTTTGGAACGCCTATGGTGCTTTCGGCTGTGCGAACATCCAATGGATATCTTTCATCCTTCTCTTCTGGTTTGTGTCCCTCGCTTTGTGATACAGCGTCGGGATATATACTTAGAGAATATTAACCATGGCTTTGGTATGTGTAAATGTGTAACTTCGACTTGGCGCGTGCTCTGGGAAGAAAGGCAATGGCGTACGTTTGTTTAGGTTTGAATGAAAACTGTTCTCAGCTCAAAGCTTTCGAAATAGAATTAGCCCTGTACATTCCTGTATGTAATCTGTAATAGAACCATTTAAGTTTTAAAGTCTATGGTGCTTTTGGCTGCGCGAACTGAGTGATGCCCGTGAAAAATTCACGGAGTGTAAGGGGGAAATTTATTTTACTTAAAGTGTTCTCTGTTTAAAAAAAAAAACGAAAAAAAAAACAATGGCCATATGGATGTGGGGAGGGGTTCATGATTTCCCCCTTCCATAAACTGCTGGATTTGCATTACTAATAACCTCCCATCAGCATGAGTACCCCGTCCCACCATGAAGAAATAAATGAAGTGAACCCAAAAGGATTTTTTTGCACTGGTCTCGCTGATTGGTGCGACAAAATCACGCGTGTGTCCGTCTCTCGAATCGGTCAAAGAACCCGTGAAAATCGAAAGCGGAATTTGAATTCGGAATTGTTTGTATGTTTATCATATCTCAGTGAGGGGAGAGAAGAAACAGGTCAAGTAAAAATGGTCTAAGGACTAATAATTTTTTTTAGTTTATATTATATATTATTATTTTTTTCGGCTTTATCCCTCGCTTTAAAAAAATAGCTTGAATTAGAACTTAGCCCAAAGTGAATCTTTTCCAACAAAAACATGCCCACTGGAGGGATTTCCTCCTTCTCTTCGGGATTGTGTCCTTCGTTTTGCGATAGAGCCGTCAGGATTTATACTTAGAGAATATTATTCACGACTTTCACGGACTTTCTTTTGTAAATGTGTCATTTCGACTTAGCATGACTTAGCGCGTGCTCCGAGGGAAGCAAGGTAGTGTGTACGTTTGTTGAAACTTAAATGAAAATTTTTCTCAGCTCAAATCTTTCAAGTTACAGTTAATTATCCCTGCACATTCCTGTATGTAATCTGTAAGAGAACCGTTTTTGTTTCAATGTCTTTGGTGCTTTCGGCTGCGCGAAATGAGTTCTTTTTTAGTTTCTGTGGGAGATTTTCAACATGGCGGCTATGGCGGCTTTGTCCCTCGCTTAAGAAATTGCTTGGATTATAACTTTGCCCAGGGTGAATCTTTTCCAAGAAAAACACGCCCACGGTCCAGATTTCCACCTTCTCCTCAAGTTTGCGAACTTCCTTTGGCGGCACAGATTCAGGGTTGAGCGGAGCGAGTGCGGACACGATTTGGCTTACGGTATTAATATATAGATAATAATTAACAGTTTATATAGCGCCTATGCATTACTGTTGTAGGCGCTTTAAAGTTGAAACTGCATCTTAATTCTGGACAAAAACTGAACAGCCCATCTTAGACAAAGGTGCCCAAAAGTCAAGGTGCAACAAGATTGTCATGTGATATTACTGAACAGGGGGTTTATATTAAAAAAACGGAATCTCAGTAAGAACAACGGCTGACTAGTCCAGTAAACTTACGGTTTTTCTTCGGAATAGTGCTCTACTAGGTCTATAGAAT
Organism: Scolanthus callimorphus; assembly: GCA_033964015.1. NCBI lineage: Eukaryota > Metazoa > Cnidaria > Anthozoa > Actiniaria > Edwardsiidae > Scolanthus > Scolanthus callimorphus. The sequence goes on from CM066915.1 coordinate 8,169,282, forward strand.
CACTGGTAAAAAGTCAGAAAAAGTCCGAGCGTGCAAACATAAAAATGCACTTCTTTCTGTGGGCTATAAGAGCTAATTCCCAGCATGGAAACGAGGCTAAAACCGGAAGTCGCTTGTTATATTTCTTTAAATGGCTCAAAATCACACAAAAATTAAATTTAACAATTCAAATTGCATTAGAGATCTCTTCTACATCATTATTTTAACGATGTTTTTATTTCAAACAACAAATTCGTGGTATTTCAGCAGATTCCGTGGGAACATGCAATACTGCATAACTATGGCTTTGTGAAATACCCCACCACGAAAGTGTTTGATATTTTTTTAAAGAAAGATGCTTTTTTCAAAAAAAAAACTGTAGTATTTATTTCTACGTTTTCACACAACATACTGACTCTATGCTCTATGACTGTTTCAGTCGTTAATAAACCCCGCGGCTCTCAAACCGTCCGTAGATTTTATCGACTCAAGTGTCAACACAGACAGACGCGTGATTGTTTGTTAAACATTTTTTTGTTTTATTATTTCTCTGTGTGTTTGGGAACTATCGTTGAAGTTCCGTTAGTTACACTAGTTTACACTATTTCCCCTTTCAATTTGCTTTTACAATGAGGAAATCACTCAAATATTAGACGCAGGCAGAAAGTAAAATCTGCCCGAATCGACCCACGTCTTTAAAAAACGTCAAAGTCCACACTAGATTGATACTACGCTTTCATCGTCAATGCCATCATTATCCTCTTCGTTGGCCGCGGGGGAGTTGGAGCAGCTTGCTCCTTTGCACTGACCACAAGCGGGAGAACACTCTAGGCCGTTCTTCCTACAGGTACACCTCCGATTGCTGCAGTCCAAGGCGCAGTTGCATCTAATAATGCACAGCAAGGCCTCGGAGCCACGGGCTGGTCTGACATGACAGGAACCAGTTGATCTTGGTCTAATCTCCATCCCCATATCTGAGCTTCTGACACGTCATTACAATCTTCTCCTTTCCACTGCCTCACCTGCAGATAAACCCTCATGCTGTGATACTCTACTGCCGCGAAGGTCGGGGGAGGCTTTTTGGTTAGACTTGAACCTTCCTACTTGCAAGTTTCTGGTAGTATTTTCGATACCTCAGCTCGTCAATGCTCTCGCTCCTTTTTCCATTAAAAAGCGTCACGAGTGCACGTTCGCCTGCCTTTGCAATATCATCAACCGATACATGGGTAGCATCGAACACTGCAGTCTGTTCGCGGAAGTACGGTGAGTCTACAAATTTCTTGAGGGAGTTTCCCTTGCCGATACCAAACACGCGAGAGGTGGTGTCGCATCCGAGGAAAGCATGGAGAAACGGTAGGTTGTTGCATAGTCCCCCTCCTAGCTTAGTTTTCATTGGCTTGATTGCCCAGGCACGACTTCTTGTGTTTGGCTTAGGCTCGGGTCTAGCCTGCTTTCAGGCGGTACTGAGTGTTTTTATCGCGGAAAACCCGGTCCGTTCGATGATCGGGCGCCATCTTGGAATTTTGAGGCGCGCGGTCCCGGGGCGAGCGCAAAAATCGGGCGAAGGGGAGGGGGGAGGAGGAAAGGAGAGAAAAACCGCCTGCCCGAAAACTAGGTGATTCTCACATCCGCCCCCAACCCAGCATGACTGCCAACAACATTGTCACACATTCTTCACGGGCCAATCAGAACCGCAAAAATGCTTCAAGCTGTCATGTCGATCAAGTGGTTCGATCAAAACAAACCCACTCGAAACTTGGATCAGTTCTAATCGGGAATTTGAGTTCGCCGAAGGGACGCAAATTCAATAGTTTGGCTCTGAGTTTGGCTTAGCGATGCCGGCCTTTCGAGTTATCGGTGTTTCATCGAGTTTTACTAGTTGTTTGTTCCGGAAAAAACACATACCTCTTGGAGTTTTCTTCAGTCTGTAGAGCTGATCAGGCCGAATTTAAGTCATATAGCACACCGTAGCTTACGGGAGGTTTTCTAAGTTCCAATAAACTCAGCAAAAGCGTAAAACTAGATGAAAGAATCAGAGTTTCAATCTGCGCAAGCTAGCGGTGGAGACTTTGTATAAACAGCAGCAATTCCTTCGCCGATGAGCGAGACTCATAGAATGGATTTCTTAGGATCTCAAATAGTTTGTCGCTCTTCAACTCTGTAGCAGTACATATTTTCTCCGAGTCTAATTTCTTCGGGTGAGATTTTTTTTCTTTTTTTTGGATTAATCCTTTTTTTTATTATCATTATTATTATATTACACTTCACACAAAGGGAACAAACACAACTAAAGGAGCAGACAATTGCTTATTTTCATTAAGAAAAAAAAATACAATAATAATAAAAAAAAGTTGTTACACAAGTGTCGTATCAAAATATTTTTAAAATGGCAAGATTCAAGATCTTTAAAATAATTTAAAGTTTTGAGAAATGCTACGAAATTATAGTGTTCATAGTTCATAGCTGCATGATAAATGTAATACTTTGCGACAATTATGCAGAAATTAAGTAAGCAGCTGTTTCTATCAAGCCGTCCATAAAGAATTTCAGAGGCCGTTAATGACAGAGTAAGACCTTGTTTACGTCCGAACCAACTAGCAAACTCACTGAAAAAGCTTTTGACAGCAGGGCATTCCACAAAAAGGTGGGACAGCGTTTGCGCAGAGTCTGCGCATAAATGGCATGCTTCATCGTCTTTTAGTCCGTCTCTTTTCAGAGTTGCGTTGGATGGAAGAATGTGATGAACAATTTTAGCTTGGAACATTGCCAAATATCTATTCCTAGTTACCCGCAGAGGGAGTTCGTAGACTGTACGAAAATCATTTTCGTCAATGCCAGAAAACCTCCTTTGTGCAGTAGGCGGAACGAATTTTTTATCCACAAGGAGTGCAGCTAAATACTGCGTAGTCAGGTTACATTTTAAAAGCTCGAAAGGCGAGTTTTTAACGAAGGTTGAATTGCCATCATGATCGCGCGCTTTTAGAAGCTTTCCCCATTTCGATGGTATGGCATCTAATACTGCAAGGTATTGTAGGAAATTTGTCTTAACATCAAATTTCTCTATAAACCTGGGCGTAGGTTAAAAATTTTCCATCGCGGTTTGCAAGGTCGCCGATTTTGACGATACCGTTGTTAAACCAATCCTTATACAAAATACTCATATCATTTACACGTATAAAGCGATTATTCCATACAATTTGATTTCTGACGTCCTCTGCAGTAGATACATCGGAAGCAGTCAGTTCTGACCAGAAGGATAAAATGTTTCTATAGAAAAGAAATAACCCAGGTACATTGAGCTTATTCACATTGTAGTTGCAACGAAAGACGAAATTGCCGCCCACCTGATCTTAATACTTTAAAGGTAACTTTTTCCATTTTTCATCTTCATCGTTTGAATGTAATCGTTTAATCCAGGAATGCTTTAAAGCCTTGTTGGTGATTCCAAAATCTGGAATTTTGAAACCTCCTTTGGGTGAGATAACGATGACAGAAATTGGGCTACAGTTAACGAGCAGACTTATACCTGGGAGCAAATGGTTTCCTCCGCTCTTAGGCCGACGGCGAGCGAGCGAGGTTGTTCTCCCTCGCTCGCCGTCGTTCTAAGAGAGAAAGAAACCACAATAGCTTGTAGTAGAGCAGACTTTTCCCCGAAGCCAATCTGCATTGGCAAAACCGCCAATCGCCCCTCGAATAGCTCGCACAAAGCCACGCTTAAAGCGATCGTTTTCTTTTATTTTGGATTTCCGGACGGAAAGCCAACATTTGACTTCTAATGAAATGTACGTGACAAAATTAAAGAGTGACTGGTCTGTGTCATAACGTCCTATTGTTCTCTGAGAGGCGCTTGACCAATCACTGATCCCGTCCGCCAGTGGACGGGATTCAAACTTTGTCCTCAGAATCAGGCGGTTTTTCTCTCCTTTCCTCCTCCCCCCTCCCCTTCGCCCGATTTTTGCGCTCGCCCCCGGGACGGCGCCTCAAAATTCCAAGATGGCGCCCGATCATCGAACGGACCGGGTTTTCCGCGATAAAAACACTCAGTACCGCCTGCAAGCAGGCTAGCTCGGGTCGAAAGAACAGCTCACATTTCTGTGTGTTGTAGTAGTATAAAAGCAACACGAGGAGGTCAGTATCATCTCCAACCAGTGTCGTGCTCTTGCTCTCGGAAAGCCTCACAGCGGTCTTCGCTATAAGCAAGTCAGCATCGCCCACGGCCTGCAGTGTAGTGCATCCGTATTGACTAAGCTTTTGACGCAGCGTTTCAATAAGGTTCTCTTTATTCTTTCGGTTGGCCAAAGAGTGTTCCTTCTTCATGGTTGCCTTCATGCTTTTCGTGAAACTTACAGTTGCGCCGATGCTGTTTGCGGCCCTTCGGTTCTGCGTCATTTTCTTAGTGGTTAGCGTGTTGTAGCCATCAAACACAACTACAGGCTGGCCATACCTTCTCTTGACATACTTGCAGTACAGCTCGCAGATTTCCCCGTAGATTTTACAGCTCGCAGATTTCCCCTGTGGTGGGCCACGAGCACCTATGGATCAGTGCTCCACCGTCTAGCACATAACATGTCTGGGTCGCTGGAATCTGTGGCGCACTTTGATCTTCTAGCATAGCCCGGAGGGCATCTGCGAGAACATGTTTGTTGGCGGGACGCATCAAGTTTGGTGCTTCGAACAGCGCTGTGGGGTATGTGCAAAGTTCGTGCTTAAAAACGTGTTTCATGTCATCGGTTGTGTTACAAGCTAGGACGAGACGCTGGAAAAGTAACTGTGGATCAATTTGCACTTGCTCGTAATCTATTTTAACAGATGAAGCGGTTCCAAGTGTTACAGCCATTGAACTGCGCTTGAAGGTGTAGTCCAGAGGCGACTTTCCAACCATTGAATTCAAGATCTTGTCGCCAATCTCCTTGCCGGTGTCAGCATTGACTTGCGATTCCGCGTTTACGCCAGTCATTATGTTTCTAAGGGTTGGTGTTGAAGCAAATGGATCTCTCTCTGATAACACAGTGAGTATAGACAACGTGTATTTCATATCGCGCTCCATTCTTCCCTTTGAAGTATCCTTATTTTGCTCGCCGGAGTTGAACATGACCAGTAAGCTCCTGTATTGTAGCGCTTGTCTCGGCGCACGCTGGTCTGGATAAAAGCCAAACCAAGCGCTGTCGTTCAGTCATCCCACGTCCTCTGGTCAGGCCGCCGCTGGTTTTCAGGCTTCTCATAAGCGCTTGCTCTATGACCAGGTCAGTGGAAAGCCTTGCACTATCTTTCACTCCGCCTCACCACACGGTAGCCGTTCATGAACTCCTGGTGCAGCTCTGGATTCTCAGTCTCCAGTTTTAACATCGACTGCAGGTCACGGCCGCGTCGCGCGTCTCATTCGGTCATAGTCTCCCGCGCAATACCCAATATCAACCTACACAGAATTTACACAGTTTCCTGGGCCTATTAACAAAGATTTACACAGATTTACACAGATAATGAAAGTATTTACACAGAATTTACACAACGCCCAAGACCAACTTACGCAAATTTACACAATTCCAAGAGCCAACGAAGGAAGGATTTACATAGTATTTACACAGTCAAGTGAAAATTTTACATAGATTTTACACAATGTAGAGCAGGACTGTCAGAAATGTACAGAATCTTTACACAGATTTTACACAATCTTGTAAACTTTCTACACTGTGTATAAAAGTACATTGATTGTGTAAATCCAAATTTACAGAGTCTTTACACAATTTTTACATACTGTGTAGTTGGGTAGATTTTTCCAGTGTTTTACCCCTAAAAGGTACCTAAAATGGCGTCGCTTAGTTGATTTTGACCCCCAAAAGGTACCAACAAGACGTTTTTTTTTCCCGTAATTTTCTCTTGTATTTTTTCCGAGCAAAAATACGTCTGAAATTCAGGCTTCAAACAAGCGTGATTTGCTAAAACGGACCCCTAATAGTTTAGTAGCCAAGAACTGAAATTTTCAATCTGGCTGCACCCCTAGGGTGGCAAAGAGTTCTTGGTATCGTTTTAAAGCTCAAACCCAGCTCTGTCCGAATCAAAATGTTAACGGCCGAAAAACGTGTCCCAAGGCATTGGCAACCTGGCCTGAAGTCAACAAGTCAGGTCAGTCACTTCACGTTTATGCAATTCTCCGTTAAAACACACACATTTTAAACGCTATTTGCCCTTAAAGAGGAAATAATGCCAACAAACATAATGTTGTCACAGAAATAATGGTTTTCACATCTGAGTAAGACAAACTGCAAAATGTTGGGTGGTGGGTCCGTAAAATGATACTTAACGCCATATTGAGCTTGGAGCTTTAAACATACTCATAACAAACAAATAACCCTCTCAACACTTAAAAAGATGAAAATAGTCTCATTAAAACAATCAGAACGTTGTGAATACATTCATTGTCATGACGTGACTTTTCGCCATTTCAGCAGCTCTAGCTCTATCCTGTTAACCCACGAATTAGTTTATGTGAAAATTCGGCCGTTTTGTCGCCTCAATAGCATTATCACAAATGATTTGTTGATTTATGGGCAGAGTAGAAACTAGAACGGAAGTGCAAATGCGCGTTTGCTCAGCAGTTCCGGTTCTCGGATATCAAAGACCTGTCATGAGCTTTGCGACGTTATTGTTAAAAAATGATTTATTTTCGACGTTTTACTCACAAATTCGTCTCAGTATGACTGGACGCCAACTAGTAGGTCACTGGATGGTTTGGAACGAGGGGCGAGTAGCCTGTAGCAGGCGTTGGAGGCTGTTTTTATCGGCGAAACCCTGGAGTTCGTATCTTGGATTTTTTGGCCGAGTGACAATGGGGCGAGTGACAAAACGAGGGGGTGGAGGGGGCGGAGGGAGAGAGAGAGGGAAAGAATTTCCTTCCCTCCTCGTTTTGTCACTCGCCCAGGCTAAGGGGGGAGGGGGGACAGAAAATGTCACCTATTGCACCCATAAGTGCACGCTCCTTTAAAGTATTTTCACTTTTCCTCGGATTTGCTGATGATGGCGCCCTGATATGTTCTGTGGATAATCTATCGGTTGTCGTCTTGACGTCACACAGACTCAAACAAGTTTCTTTCACGGACAGTCTATCATTTCAAATCCACAAGTTTTTAAACTAATAACACAATAACAAATTCTTAACAATTATGTTTTGGTTTTCAGGAAATTTGTTTCTTCTGTTCCTTTTGTCAGACATAATGTCAAAGACGCGGTCATCAAAGGCTTATCATCAGTCTTTTAGGATTACAGAACGACAACAAACCATTAGTTTGAAATCAGTCTATTAAAACATTAGGTCATGAAAAGCCGACATGACGTCATAAGAGACTGGCATCCGATTATTAGAAGTCAACATTAGGTCATTGGAAGAAGACAGCAGGGTATTAGAAGCGGACATCAGGTCATTTTAAGCTGACATCCGTCCATTAGAAGCAGACAGCAGAACATTAGAAGCGGACATCAAATCATTTTAAGCTGACATCAGGCCATGCACAGCTGATATCAGGCCATCGGAAGCCGACATCAGGTCACGAGAAGCTTAATTTAGGTCACAAGAAACCGATATCAGGTCTTTAGAAGCCAACATCCAGTCATCAAATCCGACAAGAGGTCGTTATAACCTGGCATGCAGGCCGTTAGAACGTGACATCAGGCCTATAGAACCTGACATCAGGCCGTTAGAAGCTAACACCAGCACTAGAAGTTGACATCAGGCCATTAAAACCAGACATCACGCCAATAGAAGCTGACACCAGATCACTAGAAGCTGACATTAAACCATTAGAAGCTGAAATCAGGCCATGAGAAGCCGACATCAGGTCATGAGAAGCTTAATTCAGGTCACAAGAAACCGACATCAGGTCTTTAGAAGCTAACATCCGGTCATCAGAATCCGACAACAGACCGTTATAACCTGGCATCAGGCCGTTATAACCTGACATAAGTCCATTAGAACATGACATTAGGCCGTTAGAAGCTAACACCAGCACTAGAAGTTGACATCAGGCCATTAAAAGCAGACATCACGTCAATAGAAGCTGACACCAGATCACTAGAAGCTGACATCAGGCCATTAGAAGCTGACATCAGGCCATTAGAAGCCGACACCAAACCATTAGAGGCTGACATCAGGTCATTAGAAGCTAACATCAGGTCATTAGAAGCTGACATCAGGTCATAAGAAGCTGACATCAGGCTATAAGAGCCTGTCATCAGGCCATTAGAAGCTGGCATCAGGCCATTAGGAGCTGGCAACAGGCATTAGAATTTGACATCAGATCACTAGAAGCTGACATCAGGTAATCAAAACTCTACATAAGGTCATTAGAAGCTGACATCAGGCCATCAAAACTCTACATAAGGTCATTAGAAGCTGACATCAGGCCATCAAAACTCTACATTAGGTCATTAGAAGCTGACATCGGGTCATTAGAAGCAGACATCAGTCCGCTAAAACCAGACATCAGGTCATTACAGGCTGACATCAGGTTATTAGAAGCTGACATCCGGCTATCAAAACCCGACAAGAGGTCTTTAGAAGGTGACACCAGATCCCTAGAAGCTGACATCCGGCCATTAAAAACAGACACCAGGCCATTAGAAGCTGACATCAGGTCATTAGAAGCTGGCATCAGGCCATTAGAAGCTGATATAAGGTCATTAGAAGCTGACATCAGGCCATTACAAGCTGACATCAGGTCATTAGAAGCTGACATCAGGCCATTAAACCGGACATGTCTTCAGAAGGTGTCATTGAAACCCAACATCAGGTCAATAGACTAACATTCGGTCATTAGAAGCCGACATTAGATCATGAGAGGCTGACATCAGGACATTAGAAGCTAAATCAGGCCATTAGAAGCTGATCTGACCATTTGAAGTCGAAATCAAGTCATTAGAAGCCACATCAGATCATTTGAACCCAACATAATACCATGGGAAGCTGACAATACATCCAGCAATTAAAGCCCGACATCAGGCCATCAGACATCGGTCCATTAGGTTATTAGTTGCTGTATTTGTTTTAGAATTGTTCTAATTCAAGAAACATCAATGTCATCTATTTAAAAATAGCATGAAATACAGTCAAAATATTTTGGAAATATATTACGCTCAGAGTTTGAAACGAACTGGAAAGTTTGTGTAATTTGTATTTTTATAACGCACCTATATAAAATGTTGGAAAATTAAATACAGCATATGATCATACGATTGATCTTTCTTAATTTTTTGCCTATGACGCCTTTTTTGCTTTGTCTTTGGCTTTTTTTGCATAATTATTTGTTGCCTTTTCACGCATCGTCCGAAATCATTTTTACCTGATCGCGCATTTTTTGCCTAGTTACGTTTCTCTTTTTTTTGTCTCTTTTTTGCCTTACGCAAAACGTCGCTGGGATTGGACTGGAAAATCGAGCAAGCCTTCATCGGAGAGTTGAACTGTCGTGCAAGAAACTTAGAAAGCCTTCGACTATGTCTGCTCAAGAATGCTTTTTTATTATAGTGTTTTTTAGCCCGTTCTCTCTGTTGTTGCTTTTTCTTTTCGTTTGTTTGGATAAGCCTTTCCTTTCCAGTTAGTTTTTCTATACTACTACAAACTATCAAATGAGCGCGTGGTAGCAAAAAGGCAACAAAAGGGAAAAAGGATAAAATCAGACAAGAAGACAAAACTTTTATCTGTAGTTATGATCAGACAAGAACTATATTACGCTCAGAGTTTGAAACGAACTGGAAAGTTTGTGTAATTTGTATTTTTATAACGCACCTATATAAAATGTTGGAAAATTAAATACAGCATATGATCATACGATTGATCTTTCTTAATTTTTTGCCTATGACGCCTTTTTTGCTTTGTCTTTGGCTTTTTTTGCATAATTATTTGTTGCCTTTTCACGCATCGTCCGAAATCATTTTTACCTGATCGCGCATTTTTTGCCTAGTTACGTTTCTCTTTTTTTTGTCTCTTTTTTGCCTTACGCAAAACGTCGCTGGGATTGGACTGGAAAATCGAGCAAGCCTTCATCGGAGAGTTGAACTGTCGTGCAAGAAACTTAGAAAGCCTTCGACTATGTCTTCTCAAGAATGCTTTTTTTATTATAGTGTTTTTTAGCCCGTTCTCTCTGTTGTTGCTTTTTCTTTTCGTTTGTTTGGATAAGCCTTTCCTTTCCAGTTAGTTTTTCTATACTACTACAAACTATCAAATGAGCGCGTGGTAGCAAAAAGGCAACAAAAGGGAAAAAGGATAAAATCAGACAAGAAGACAAAACTTTTATCTGTAGTTATGATCAGACAAGAACTATATTACGCTCAGAGTTTGAAACGAACTGGAAAGTTTGTGTAATTTGTATTTTTATAACGCACCTATATAAAATGTTGGAAAATTAAATACAGCATATGATCATACGATTGATCTTTCTTAATTTTTTGCCTATGACGCCTTTTTTGCTTTGTCTTTGGCTTTTTTTGCATAATTATTTGTTGCCTTTTCACGCATCGTCCGAAATCATTTTTACCTGATCGCGCATTTTTTGCCTAGTTACGTTTCTCTTTTTTTTGTCTCTTTTTTGCCTTACGCAAAACGTCGCTGGGATTGGACTGGAAAATCGAGCAAGCCTTCATCGGAGAGTTGAACTGTCGTGCAAGAAACTTAGAAAGCCTTCGACTATGTCTTCTCAAGAATGCTTTTTTATTATAGTGTTTTTTAGCCCGTTCTCTCTGTTGTTGCTTTTTCTTTTCGTTTGTTTGGATAAGCCTTTCCTTTCCAGTTAGTTTTTCTATACTACTACAAACTATCAAATGAGCGCGTGGTAGCAAAAAGGCAACAAAAGGGAAAAAGGATAAAATCAGACAAGAAGACAAAACTTTTATCTGTAGTTATGATCAGACAAGAACAGATTAATAAACATCATCCTGAGCTGGGACCACAGATATTCTCAAGATCAACACAAACGGCTCTTTTCAGAGCCACGACATTAAGCCTTGTTTCCATGCTTTCTATATAGTCTTATCTGTCGTATCTGTGGACCGTAAAACAATGGAAATTGGAACTTTTCTATTGTTTCATGGTCGACTGTTACGACAGCTAAGAATATATTATGGAAACCAGGCTTTAATGACAGCATAAAATGATATCGCTTCCGGTTTTGATAACGTCATCACCAGATAATGCGAAACTGGCATCCACTCGAAGTAGACTACACTACGAACTCATTAACATTTTCCTAGCTCGAGTTTCAAAAATGGCAATATTTATTTCAGTAAATATATGGAAATTTGCATGACTGGTCTTTGACTCTTGAAGTACCGAGAACCGGAAGTGTCTAGCAAACGCGCATTTGCACTTCCGTTCTAGTTTCTAATCTGCCCATAAATCAACAAATCATTTGTGACAATGCTACTGAGGCGACAAAATGGTCGAATTTAATTCGTGCGTTAACAAGCATTATCATTTCATGATATATCTGATTTTGCGATCCGTTTAAAAACCTTAGAACTCGATAGAATTTAGATAAGTTCAATACCTGTGAGTGCTGACGTCAGCAAAAAAAATTTATTTATACCTTCCAAGAAAGTGTTGAAGGGACTTGAAGTGCAAAATCTCTGACCGTTTCTAATTCAAGGCCACTACAACAAGTACCAGCAAGGAGGTAGTTGTTTAGCAGTGTTTTGAAGCAAATGATATGAGTTATTCAGTGTCAGGTTACAGGGCACAGGAGAGCTGTTGCCATGGGGACAAGTCACGTCATGATAATGAAATGTATTCACAACAATGTAGTTGTTTAGCAGTGTCTTGAAGCAAATTATATGAGTTATTCAGTGTCAGGTTACAGGGCACAGGAGAGCTGTTGCCATGGCGACAAGTCACGTCATGACAATGAAATGTATTCAAAACAATGTTCTGATTGTTTTAATGAGACTATTTTCATCTTTTTAAGTACTGAGAGGGTTATTTGTTTGTTATGAGTATGTTTAAAGCTCCAAGCTCAATATGGCGTTAAGTATCATTTTACGGACCCCACCCCCCTCATTTTGCAGTTTGACCGACTAGTTTTGTCATACTTGTGAAAACCATTATTTCTGTGACAACATTATGTTTGTTGGCATCATTCCCTCTTTGGGGGCAAATAGCGTTTAAAGTTTGTGTGTTTTTAACGGAGAAATGCATCAACATGAAGTGACTGACGTGAGACGTGAAACACCTGTGGATTCTACGTTTGCGCTATTTTGCCATTGAAAATTGGTAGATTTGCTGCCACAACGTTGATGTAGCATAATAAATTTCTATTTGGTCACTTCAGTGGTCTTAACTGGTCTTTATGAAGTGTAATTGCCTTAAAAGATCCGATTTTGTAGCCACGCAAGGCCAATCAAGCTGTTAGGCAAAAAGCGTACGCGTCAATGCTGACGTCAGCAATGATTCGCCATCAATTTTTTGAACGTGATTGGTGGGTGCTTTTAGACATTTATCAGATAGCTATGTGTATTAATTCGCGAAAAAAACTTTAAAAACCGATAAAAGAGCTATTTACCTGCATTTCCAAAAAAAGTCTATGTTGACTTCAGGCCAAGTTACCAAGGCCTTGGGACACTTTTTTCGGCCGTTAACATTTTGATTCCGACAGAGCAGGGTTTGAGCTTTAAAACGATACCAAGAACTCTTTGCCACCCTAGGGGTGCAGCCAGACTTTAAAGCGGGACTGTCACGGTACGCGCATGTGCGAATTTTGATCACTTTGGTCCTGGCCGGAACGATGGCTGTGAGAGGGAGGAATTACGCTGGTAGAATCCGTTTAAATCTTGTTGTTTCGGGGTCCATCTACCCTTAATTCTTAACGGGTATTCTCTCCTGAGATCTCCTTAGTATCGTGACCAAATTTTGGAGTCGATGCAATATTGTTTGTCGTTTTAAATTGAATGAGACTCGAGGGTCATTTTCACTGATGGCTGCCCAACAAGAAAGGCCTAATCGAGGTCGTCCTTACGCCAAAATGGCTTGGGAACACAATAAAAGCAGGATCTAGATATCGAAAATCGTCCACGAGACATGGAAATTGTTCAAGGGCTACGGTATCTTCACCTCAGACAACGATTTTGCAGCTCATTTGCCTGAAAACCCCTAAAAACTTACCATAATGTCGCCTCCTGACGAATGAACTACAAATTATGTTTTCCCTGAGGCGACGTCGCGCGGGGCGTGGGTACTTTCCCGTGAAAACGAAGTGTCCCGTGATTGGTTTATTTAAACAGGGAATCCCCGTTTTGAATGATAGTTACGTGGGATCGGTGGTCTTTGCTCGAGCATGCGCGTACCGTGACAGTCCCGCTTTAAAACGATACCAAGAACCACGGCGGGCCCAAACGCGCGCGTAAGCGGGAAGTTGGAGCGTGGTAGTCCGCCATCTTGGCCGTTGGCATTTTTGGGAAACCTGGTGACTAATTTACGAGTTAGCGAGTCGGTGTTTTTCGGAAGGCCGAATGTGGTTCGTATTGATCGGAGAAGAGATCGGATGGCGGGAAATCGAAGACGAAAGAAGGCAGCTTTGCGTTGGTACCAAACATGGCGGGTGTTCTTTCAGAAACGTGATCTAAACCTTGCCGTTTTCTTCTATTTTGATTTTTAACGACGATGTGATTATTTTGAGCCTTGTTTTAAATTCTTCATTAATTAATTTGCCATTTTAAGATTACCATTATTCAATTCTGTAGCCTTCGATCTTCTTCCTATGTTTTTAGATTTTTGAGTTTGGTCCTTGATTTCGCGCACTCTTGATTTTTGTTTGCCCTAAATTTACCTCAAAATGCCGTTCAGTGTTGGTAAATTTATGAGAAAAGCCAAAGAGAAGAGGAACCAGGTTTTTGTTGACAATCGCAAGCTAAAATCAAATGCAAAAGTAGTTGGCGCATTTGCGCTTCCGGTCCCTTCCCTGCCTCCTTCGATGTTGACTGGAAAATATATTTTCAGTAGGCCACTAGTCCACCACCACTACCAACATTGAAAGGGCGGAGGAGGAGGGAATGAGGGCACAATTGCGCCAACGTTTTGCATTTGATTGTATGGCCTCAAAAGTGGTGTTATATTACACCGGAAGTAAACTGAGCTGCTGGCCGGTTTGCATAGACCGGTATGAGTGCAGGAGAAAAACGTGGTTTTCAGACAGAAAACTACGGAAAAGGGGCATGCTGTCGCATTACAATATGTTGTACAATATTTTTTTTTTAACTATGCGATATTTTGGGGAGAAAAAAGTCCTTTTTGTGCAACGAGAAAGGAAGTGAATTTCAAGAAATGTGAAAATATTAACAAAACTTTGTTAAAAAATCGTATACTGTGATTTAGTCAATGGGGGAAACTCATGGAAAATTATTAGATTGCACACTTGTACAAAGCAGCTGTGAATTAGTTTCATCGCGCGGACTTTTTAGTGAGCAGTCGAATGGTTTCCGAGCTGACAAAAGCATGCGTTCTGGCACAGGTTTGTTTGTTAGCTGCTGTAGAGTTATGGCGGAAGAACTCGGTAACAGAGAGACGCGTCGCGTCTATCTAATAACTTATAGTCAAGCCAATCTGACTAAAGTACCGTCACGAGAAAGGTTTGGTGAAATTATGATAGAAGCATTTAGGGTTTGCAGGGGCTGTTGTAGTGGTGATTCCTGTGAAAACGAAGACGTTGGTGCTCGCGTTGTTGTTGTTCAGTGGGCGGTCTGCCAGGAAAGTCACGCTGATGGGGGGATACATTTTCACATGGCAATGAGGTTAAGTGCTGCTAAACGGTGGTTGTGTGCCAGAAATTATGTCCAGAGAAGGTATGGCGTAAATGTGAACTTTTCTGGTCGACATCCTAACTATTACACCGCGTGGCGCTATGTCGTGAAGGAAGATCGAAATGTGTTGCATTCTCCCGGCCACCCTGATCTCTGGGATGCAAACCCTCCGCGAACTACATCGGCCTCTGAAGCTCATCTCAGAGCGAGAGAAGCACAATTCAGAGGAGAAGGAGAAGACGACGATGAAAATGCTGAACCAAGCCGTAAAAAGAAGAAGAAAATAAATTTGTATGAAGTATCTCAAACGGCGGTCACTCGAGGGATAAAAACTTACCTGGAACTTTTAGCATTCGCGAAAATGCAAAAAAACGAAGGCAAGACAGAACTAGCGGAATTCATTATCAACCGAAGGCAAAAAGTCGTGGAAGAAGGATTACAGACTGCTTGGGAGCTAGAAGAGTCCGAGGCTAGGCTGCGAAGACAAAGAATGAGTAGAATTGAACTACTACAGCAGGCACAAAGCGAAAACTGTGTGAGTGGTTGTGACGGGCGGTGGTTTCAAATGGCATGCGAGGTGTTACAGAACAATAACATTGACAGAGCAGTATTTAGGGACGCTATTATTGACTTATTAGAAAAGGAAGAGGGAAATATCGGAACATTTTCATAAAAGGGCCTGCAAATACTGCGAAAACCTTCATTTTGCGCCCTTTGAGTGCCATCTTTAACGCATTCCTAAATCCAGCGACAACGACGTTCGCATGGGTGGGCGCGGAAAAAGCAGAGATAATATTCCTCAACGATTTTCGATGGTCTGAGAAGATTATGCCTTGGCATGACATGCTTTTATTATTAGAGGGTGAACCCGTTCATCTTCCAGCCCCAAAGACCCACTATGCGGAGGACATTATCTTTGACAAAGATACTCCAGTTTTCTGCACCTCTAAATCGGAGATCCTAGCGCTAGATGAGCGGGAAAACGAAATGATGGCTGTGCGCTGGCGCGTGTTCTCATTTACCCACCAAATAGAAGAACACGATCAAGTGAGAATCAATCCTTGTGGAAAATGCTTCTCTAATTTCCTGCTCGCCTAAATGCGTCAAAATCACTTTACCCAATTTGTAGTTCGCGCATGCGAACTGCACGAGTTACCAGGTGACTCGCCAAGAAATAGAGAATTTTAAGTAAAAAAAATTATTCTGAAATTCAGCGAGTTACATGGTAACTCGTTGACTTCGCATGCGCGAAACACTGAAAGCGTTTCTCGGTACTTAAGTGATATCAGAATGTTTCGTAAAGTAAATTCGCTGGGAAGCAGCGCCGTAGTCAGGCAATTTAGTTGTTGATTGCATTAAATCTTGGGAGTAAATATAATTTCGTACAGCGCACTTCGCTGGGAAACATTGCCGTAGTCAGACACTATTACTAGTTGTTTGCACTAAAACTAGAAGCGGCATAAAGCTAAAATGAACAATCTGTTGTAGAAAGACCGTAGTGGACTCTAAATGGTATGAAATGTTTTATTTCTCTTTCAAGTGAGTGAGTACCATTTACACAGAAACTATCACTTCAAAATTAGAACTCAAGTTGTTTTTCTAAGTTTTACCTGTTGCCAACTAAATACATAATTATCCCAGACACGTTTTCGTCGTGAATGAAAATTGTAATCTGAGAAAGTGCGCGTTTAAATTCATAAGCAGTTCCGTGTAAAGTCGAGAAGCATTGAATTATTCAGTTAGGGTTTCCCTGACTCAATAAACGTTAAGCACACTTGGGAAGTCTGGAGTTACTTTTATTTCCCGTTGATAATCAATACTTGGTACGTCCCCCATTGTTTTCCATAATTTCCGAAAGTCGTTTTGGTATAGACGCAATGGTGTTGTTAATAGTTTCCAAGGGGACAGCGTAAAGAGTTCTAATTACCCTCTGCTGAAACTCCTCGTACGTTTCCCTTGTTATGTTTAAACGGATAGCCTCATTCAGCAAATTCTTTCTTAAAATATGAAAAATATTTTCAATCGGATTTAAGTCTGGGGAACGCGGTGGAATGTGTATAAAAGTTTTTTCACACCCACACCTCATTGCCTCTTGCTGCACTACTATTTTGTGATGTGTCACCATCTTGGATCCATAATCGGCTACCGCTCTTGTTTGCTAAATCAAAAGCACTGTTGAACTTTCTTCGAATGAGACTTGCAAAATACGCGCCGTTCAGATGCTCATAAGCCTCACACAATACAACGCCAACGTTAAAACTAATTGCTACAAACAATTTCACCAATTTCCCTCCTGTGCCCTCTTTGCGTCCTTTTGCAGTACACCCAAATGCGGTGCCTTCTTTCCTTTTCCTCCATATTTTCCCACTTGGCGCTTTTGCATTTGAAGGATTCCTTTTGTATGTTAGGGATACACCATCTAGGTAAAAGGCCACGCCTGTTGTCCACACGTCGGCACTGTACTCTCTCCTTACACGCCTTACGAACTCCATTCGGCTATTTAGGTCCTTTGTCTTCAGTACTCCCTTTTTCCTGGCAGGCCTATAGCCATAGCCCCCCCCCTTTTAACAGCACGCTACACAGTAGACTCCGACACATCTTCGTGCTTTATTCCCGACTCCCTCATTAGTTCGCGTATGGTGAAACGTGGATTTCGTTCACGGAGAAGAGGCAAAACTGTGAGCAAATCCTGTGTTTGCTTCTCACTGAGTTTTCGCCGTCTACCAGTAGTCTTCACAACGGTTTGTACCTTCTTTTGATCTTTCAATATTCGTCGCACAGACGACTCTGCTACTTCGCAAACGCGTGCTATTTGCCTTTGACTCCAGTATGTTGTCTCGTCTAACTGAAATATCAGTGCTTTTAAGTGCGCTGGGATTTTTCTTTTGAAGACCATTCCTTACTTCTAGCGCACTTATGCCGATACCCGCTCTTGTTCATTTAGTATGTGTTATCCAAATGCCGTATTCCCTTCTATTTATATTCTTTTGCTATTTTTAAAACGTGATTTATCCAGTATTTACAATATATACGACGTCATTTTACTCCGCACGCGCAATGGCGTTATCGCGAATCGCCCTCAACGTGATCTAAATTAAGAGGCGATAATCAATCTGTCATTACATTGTTAAGTCACGCATTTCCTCTTCATACAATCAAATGCAAAAGTAGTTGGCGCATTTGCGCTTCCGGTCCCTTCCCTGCCTCATTCAATGTTGACTGGAAAATATATTTTCAGTAGGCCACTAGTCCACCACCACTACCAACATTGAAAGGGCGGAGGAGGAGGGAAAGAGGGCACAATTGCGCCAACGTTTTGCATTTGATTGTAGCTGAGCTGGACCTCACTTTAAAGGCTACGGACAACGAGATCAAGAGGGCGACAGATGAGCTGAAGGCGAAAACTGAGAGACTTCGAAGGCTAGATACGAAGGTGAGTTACTTTAAGGACGATTTCCTGTGATCTTTCAGTTAATTGATAGCCGTTATTTTTGCAAATTGCACCGGAAAGCGGAAGTCGATCAGACCGCGCGCCGGATCCCAAAACAAGTTTTATGAAACTAAACTATGAGCAAAAAAACTCAAGCAAACTTCAGCATGGACTCATAAGTCACAGGAGACAAAAGCATTTGCGATGTTTATCACATTTTCTTTTCGTTTTCCGTCTGAAAAGCCCAAGTGTAAAGGTATTGTTGTTGTGTGCTATCAAAACAAGCACGATCGAGTTGCAGTCGTCTATGTGTCTCTACTGTGTATGTAGCCGGAAACATGCACTGTCACCCTTTGTTGGTTTCAGCCTTGTAGTCCCGAAATATAGCTTAGTTCATACATAAGTTTATACAACGTACTAATTTTCACTTTTCACAGCCTTTGGAAAGTCAAAAGGAACTATACAGGTAGTTATATATTAAAGCTGCAAAATAAGGTTGCTTAAATTCTGCAGATAGGCAACAAAGTCAAGGAGATAGAGGAGATGGAGGAAATAGGGAGTGAGCTAGAAGAGAAGAGGGTAGTAGAGAGAAGGTCTGGTTTGTCAGAAGCTTCAGTCAGGAGGAGAAAAAGAAATCCAACCAAGTTAGTAGGCGGAAAGCTAGAACTGAAGAAAGATATGGCAAAGATTAGAAGAAGGGAGATGATTGAAATAGCAAGTGATATTCATGGTGGGAGAAGTGCGGAAAAGTGGGACTACTGGACACGGTATTATAGAGATGCAATGAAAAGCTTGATGTCATGATGCCAGAAAAAAAAAGCAACGCATTTGCAGAGAAGCATACAAGAAGGAGATAGGAAAATACGAACAATCAGATGAGAACATGTGTAGGAGTGTTGCAGTTTACTATAATGGGGGGGTAATGGGAAAAAGAAAGTATCGGAATGACCGTAAGGATAGTGCATATAATCATAAACTTGAAAATGATGGTAGTATTTAGACTTCACGTGCAGCAGTTGCTGGTTGCCCTCTTCCTAGGCTTGTCACAAACAATAAGCTTATGCCATATTAAGTCCATTCCTATAGGGACTCTTTATAGTGTAAAAGATAATCTCTGTAATGGCATGCCTTCTGGTTCACACTGCAAGGTGAGTGGCTGTTATCGCAATCTTGAGGAATTTTTGCAAATACTAGCAAACTTTTATCTCAATAAAACGAGTGGCTATGAGTTCTGTTGGTTTGGAAACCCCAACATTTTTCTTGTTTCTCTAGGTGGAGACGGCGCACCTTTTGGGAAAGACGGTACAGCATGTGCATGGCTAATAAGCTTTTTGAATATTGGTAGGGGAGTTTTGAGTAGCAACGAGAACTTTCTCATCTTTGGTGCGAATTGCTCTGAAGATGCTTTTCCTGTTCTGAATTATATTAAGTTACTTCTTTCAGAAATCAAGCGCATTGAGCAAACTTCATATCCTATTGAGCTGAATAATGGAGACACGGTTACCATTAAGTTCAAGTTCAGCGAGTTGCCCAATGACATGAAAATGCTTGCATTCCTTTCTGGTGAGCTCTCTAACAGTGCCAAATTCTTTTCTTCCTTTGCAGATGTTTCCACTGAAAATGGAAACTCTCTCGATGGCACTTTTGGAAGGACCAAGTCTGACACATGGAAGCCATGGAATACAAGCATCGCCTTCAAGTCGTCAAAAAGTTGAAGGAGAGAAAACAAGACTGGAAAAACAGTTGCAGAAGAATGGAAAAAAAACTTGCTGAATCAACTAAACGACAGAAATTAACCGCATATATTGCAAACTTAAAAAGTCGCCAGGAATTTGAGCCACATTTAGCACCCCTTGTTGAGTATGCCCATGCAGAACCTTTGCATCTCAAAAATAATGCTTGTGCTCTTGTTCACAGGAACCTTCTGGGGGAAGTGTTGCTAGCTGCCAATATTTCTTCCGATAATGTATCTTTCTCTAGGTTACCTCCAAGTTGTCCATTTGTTATTTATGTTAATGTGATGAAAGATAAATGTAAGCTGTCTAGGTTGGCTGACAAAGTAGTGAGGCATTTTGATGAGGTAGGTTCAAATTTGCAGTCATTTAGTTATAGGTTCACTGGTAAGATTCCAGAAATCTCCTTCACAACTTTATGTTTTTAATTGATGCCATAGAGCCTTTAGTTAAGGATGGAAGCAAGGTTAAATTTGCTCTTCATGTTCTCTCATATCTTTGTCTCACCTTGAGAGACAGTGTATCTCTTTTCAACAGGATTACCATCACAGAAGAGCAGGTGAGTGAGCTAAAGGATGTATGCCATACTTTCTTCAAGGTTCATTTGACATACTGTTCTTTTCATCCCACAGTGTGGACCTTGGGAAAGGTTGTTCCAGTTCACTCAAAGGAAATGTTGGATAAGTATGGGATGGGTCTAGCATTAAATTATATGGAGGGTAGGGATCAAAGCATGTTGCCATGCCAGGTACAGCACTAACACTTCTGTTCAATCGAGGTGGGAGCAGGTGTTCATGCATGAGTATGTCACCCTGATATGGTTGCGTGAGCAGGGCTACCACATTACAAACCCCATCACATCCAGCAAGCTTTCATATGTTCCCAAGCGCACTGAGAAAGATACCTTCTGTGGTTGTGGTTTGGAAAAGCCCTCAGATGCTGCATTGTGTAAGTTTTTGCTCTCATCCTTTTAGGCAGAAGATAAAGTCAAAGATAGGTAAATGAGCATTTTAAGTATTTTAATCTTTTTTTATGCCATACAATATTCTAATTCATGTTGAGATTCTTTCCAAGGTACGAGAAAATCATTCCGTAATAATTTCAATCTGTCAAAAACATCATTTCATTCTTGGTATGGCTACACTGTTGTATTCACATAAAAAAAATTCCAGAAAAATGCATACCCCTACCGGTACTAGGTCAGTCAAGGATGTTCCTACTCTGGAGGAAAGACCCCTCACCCCTCTGGAATATCAAAGGAAAATACTATTTTCAAGGAAAAGAATGTCTTATCTCTCTGGAAAAATAGGTAAAATTGACCTCTCAACTCCATCCCTCTGGTACATGTATTTCCCATTCCCTCTGTGGTGGGGTATGGATTTTTTTCTGGAATTGCACAATGTAATAATTACATTTCTCATAGTTAAACACTTTTGAAATCAAAGCCACCGAGTGCCTTGTTGAAAACATGGATACTGTTTATCCAAATTTTGGACTTTTGGTGCTGTTCCCTTCCCGAGATATCAATTTTCTAGTTGTGATGAAGCGTATCTACTATTTAAAAACTGGCCCAGGGACAGATAGAGGATTTTGTGAGGGGGATACCAGTAACCTTATGCACAGCAAAAATTATATTGTGAATTGAAATCTGCTGTTTCAACAGAAATGGGCTTTATTATTGGCATAAGCCTATTGTATGATAGAATTTGATTGATGAACAAGTCAAGGTCATTAATGTTTTATGTCACTAAATTGGCCGAGCTTTGAAACCCAAGAGATCAATACAGCCAGCAAACTAATGCATATGAAGTCCGAACATTGTATCTTTTTTTAAACAGTAAACAGAGTTTACAAAATATTTATTTATCATAACTGTAAATAATATTCTGGTATGAAATAATAAATAACATCAAGCCCTGTAAGTATTTATAGAAACATTTTTACTGTGTAAATATTTTCTTATAATAACTATATCTATAAATAATAATATTGATGTGCAAGCAGTAAATCCATGAAACACACTTTCATGATCACATTTATACAAATTCAGTAAAAGTGTTTATTGCCTGGGGGGGGGATTACTTGAAGGTTAAAATGGCAGGGATGACCGTAAGCCCAAATTTTCACCCTAAAAAATACCTGATGAGAAAAAATTCTGCCGACCCTAAAAAATACTCCTTGGTCCTAAAATACCTTCTTCAGCGCACTGTTTCAGTTCAAAGCACCCCTCAAAAAAACACAAAATTTTCTTAGCCGTACCGTTTTCGTTCAGTTAAAATCCCTATAATATACCGGATCGCTGATTTTGCACTCTAAAAAAATACAACGGTCATACCTACCATCCAAATATAGGGAGTACCTTACCAACCCCCCCCCCCCCCCCCCCCCCCACCACCAAAAAAAAAACTCCAAAGACAGCAAGCATGCAAATGTAATTTTAAATGTAAATATATGTAAAAGGGTAAATTTAACATCTCAGTATAATTAAAGAGCCTGTGTCAGCTGCCATTTTTACAGCATAGCAGGATACCAAGTTGGAGAAAACATCGATTTCCATCAGCTGATTCAAAGATTGCTAAATTAATTCTGAAACTTTGTTTTTAGACGTTTAATAGGATATTTCTACATGAAATCCGTCTTCTAATATTGAACGAAAACAATAACAAAGGGGTGGCTGACAAAGGCTCTTTAATTAGCATTTTTTAACTTATTAGTTAAATTTATATTTTGTAATTGAAGAACATCTCTTTAAAATTTGGACCATATGTGCATATGTACAGTACACGTAAAAAAACAATTATATTTCATAAATATATTTCTAAAATGATTTCCTGTAGAAAATGTCCTCTTAAAGAGGCTATGTAATGTTACTTTATGTAAGGAAAAACTTTGTAATTTCCTCATTCTAAATAAATTCTTCTTGGATTCATGATCTCTGAGTTATTTTATGCTATGTGTAGTGTTCATCATTGAAGGATGCTGGGAGTTTATTCCTTTCCTTTTCTCAGACTCATCCACATGTAGGTTCCTTTTCTTCAGTGACAAGAATTCCAGGATAAGGGTGAAAAAATAGAATGTTACTTCCTTTTCTGTCTCCTGAATGGTGCAATTAAATTTCCATGTTCACTTTTCATCCTCCTTTGTCAATCGACATGCACAGAGAACCCAATGCCTGCTCCATGAGACTCTATCAATTTCCATGGGACTGCCAGTTACAATTTAACAGCTATTGCAGCACGTGATCGTGCAATGATCATTGCATAACAATCCATGGAAACTGTACACCAGCACATTGTAAACTGATCATCAGTAATGATGAACTGTCCACCAATAACAATCAACAGTATTTATAGTCTCTGGAACTAGTGTTCTGGGTTATCCACTCCTGCCATATTTACCAAAGAAAAACAGAACCCTTGTGCACAGCCAACAACTAATCTTTCATGGAACCTCCACGTAATGATGAGACTCCCAATAAAAAAGGCATAAAGTTTGGTTCCAGAAATGATCTATCTCCACCCCCACGGAAGGGATTGGAAATTCTGGATGGGTGGGGGGAGGGGTCAATTTACCTTTTCCATACAAATTTGTATTATTCTTCGTACTTTGTAATTCCTTCTGTGGGGAGGGGGTATGGGTATTTTCTGGAAACACACAATCTAGTACTACATCTTGTAATAGTGAGAGAGGACACTGGAGAATGCCTCCCATCACCAACCGGGAGCCTTTGCGGTCCGTTTTCTTTTGTTTTCAAATTGGACCATTGTTTTCTGGGTGCTCTGATTGGCTAAGAGGCTGCAAAGGCTCTCAGTTGGTGATGGGCCTTTAATAATTTTATAAAGCATTGTAAAGGACAAGATGGATGTTGACAAAATAATATTATATTTACTTGCATTCTCCAGATTGCTTTGTAAATAGACTTTACACTGGATACTGTTGGAAGGGAGCCTCCCAGGGGGAATACTCGGATGTAAAAATGGCGAGGGATCTGACAAAGCTCCAAATTTCATACCCCAAAAATACCTGAGCCATAAACTTTATATCTGCCAAAATACCTGCTCCCCAAAAGACCCAACCTTGTTAGCCTAAAAAGGCTATTTAATACCAGCATACACATGGTGCCGTCTGCTAGAATTATAAAACAAGTTCTAATTGACTATTGGAAAAAGCTTCAGCTTGAGGCAGTATCATGATAATCAACCAGCCTGTCAGAAGTTTAAACCTCCCCCCCCCCCCCCCCCCAAAAAAAAAACATTTTCAAGTACCCAAAACAAATGTTAGTACAAATTTCATACCCGTCATATTTATATCTGAGTATCCCCCCTGGGAAGGCTGGTTTCTCTGCGTGTCTTAGTCTTCATTATGTCTGACGGATGTGCCTTCTTGCTTTTGATCTGGAATTAGACTGGGGTTGGCAAGAAAGGTGATGAACAACCAAACCTTTTTGCAGATTAATTATTTGAAGTAAGCTCACACAACATAAATGCCAATTTACAGGATGCAATTATGCTGTGGGAATAAGTGCATTCCATTCCCCATAATGGAATTGAATCTCCAGTATCCCAGTGCAAAGCCTATAAACAAATCCATAATCCTTCTCAGGACTCACCACCAGCTTGGTGGTGTGCTCATTCCTATTACCTCGTTGTAGCACACGCTTGAAGTATCCCCTCACCTCTCCAATGTTCAATCCAGTTAGCAACGAGAAAAATCTGAGAAGAAACGAACACATGAAAATTATTTCATATAGTTTTTTGGAGCCACACATTGGATATAATCGTCAGATCAAAGAAAAACTAATTATTATTTTTTTTTTACATAATATGCCATGCACACATCTTCGACGTACCTCTGGACTGAACATAGAGAGGTAAAGGAGATCACTTCTCCCTTTCTATTGGTCGCTACATAACATCGAGGTTCCTTGAACGAATCATCGTGACTGTACACAAGAATCCGCCTTCCCGTGGTAAATATGGCATGAGGGATACTCCGGCAGATTTTCGAGGTGTATGGCCTTTTTTGTTGTCGTAGGCCCGCCAAGTCTGATGAAGATTTTCTTTAACCATAGGCGGGCCTCATCCCTCAGAACAATGCCAGCACTTATGGTAGAAGAAGCCAGAAGCGTGGTTGCTGTGAAAACAAATCTTGGTGTGTTCAATCTGACAAAGAAATATTTTCTTTTTCGAAATAATTTTGCCTCTCAAGCATATAACTTTAACGACAAGTATCAATTGAATTTATAATTTGATTAGAAAAGCTGCGATCACTACATCCTACCTGTTGATCTTTCATTGTTGTCATCGCTCGCCGAACAATGAGCGATGATAGGAGTCAACGCCTCCAGCGCAACCTCCCGAAACAACTCGTGGTTGAAGGTTGCGCCACCGACAAACCCTCTGAGCCACTCCTCAGTTCTCTCCTGGTCTACCTTCTCCCCTTCGCATTCCTCAACCTCCTCTGTTTCTTCGTCTGTGTCGTCCTCCATCACCCTTCTCACCACTTCCTCCAAGCTCAACTTTGCCGCCATTTTGAAAACAGCTGGGCACCTCGCGGGGGGTCTTCAGCGAATTACCGCTGTACATGCCAAAAGCGAACTTTCCACTTGCCCGCGCATTTGGGCCCGCTGTGAACTCTTTGCCACCCCAGCCAGATTGAAAAATAAGGCCTGTTTTGCGTTTTAGCCACTAGACTATAACTGGTAACTATCTGGAAAAAATGCAAGTTGTCAAATGTTACCCCTAAAAGGTACTAGAGGTCTAATTTTAAACCCTAAAAGGTACGACGAGCAACCCCGCCCCAAAAATATGGGAGTCCCCCCCGGGGTATATCGTATATCCGACACCGTACTCGTTCTACAGTTTTTGTGGAATTTTTTATAACCTCCTTCAACCATGTTGATTTATAAGCGTTTCTCCATATGTTATGAAAATTCTGACATGCTGCTGTTCTGTTCTCCAATTTTTTGGAGAAATGACCTGCATCTCCAGCCAGCTGTAGATTTCTCCTAAAAAACGTTTCGCTGTGGATATTTTCGACAGTCCGGATTTAAACATTAGCTCCGGAATTAAGTCAAGACGTGTTGTAAGAGCGCCGAGACTTTATTTTTTCGCCCGAAAAATATTCCAAATGAACTTAATGTATTTCGGTTGTGATATATTTGGAGTTTCCTGTTAATTCCAGGCAAAATAACATCAAAAATTAACCTCTCTCAATAAAGAAAAGACAACTTCAGGTTATGGCCTCGTTTTCATGTTGACTATAACATATGCGATTGTCGGGATGTTTGCATGCTCTGATTTTTTACCAGTGATTCTATAGACATCGAAGACCTATATTCCGTCGAAAAACCTTCTGTTGCAATAAGTTACATTTTGCGCGGATTTTTCGCCTATCTTTACTGGACTAGACAATCAATTATCTAGAGAAGTCAATGGGTGGAAGAATTTGGTTACGTGATATGGCGTCATCTTGTGATGCCATATGCAAATAAAAAAAATACTAGAAGTTTCTAATAGAAAGTGAAGTGCACGCAGCAACAGACTGTGGCTCCTCAGTATGGTATGCTAATCAACCAATAGAAATCATCAGAAGAGCAATATCCAAGGCAAATGATTTTTTTCATCATCATTTTGTTTAACACACTTGCCTGTGATCCATGCTGGTGTTTCAGGCTTTACTCAAATAAACTTACAATTTGTTTATATAACAAACAGAATAATACATGACCGCTGGGAGATACAAATTTTATCCTCTGTATGCAGCTGAGGTTTGAATATGAGATAAATATTCTCTTGGTGTACTTAATAGTCTCCTACGCAGCCCGTGGTTTGTGTCAGTCACGGGAAGCGTTGCGTGACTGACACAAAACACGGGCTGCGTAGGAGACTATGTACTTAAAAGACAATAAAATTTGCCAGAAATTTAGACAATCAAAAATAGGGATGCATTGTAAGAATACAATAAAAAAGAAACATTTCTATAATTTCAGAAATAGCTTTTAATTAAAGTTTCCATGCCCCAGATTAATCACCAGCAATCACCACCAGCAATATTGAATATATATATCCATCCAAGAGTGGATTAACAAGAGTTAGAATCTTTCGTACAGTATTTGTCCACATCACAGTCAGAAAAGTGTCTATTTTTAGATTTGAATTTCGCGCGCGAAAGTATTCGAATGCTCAGGTTCGAATGCTCGTATACCCAATACACAACAAATAGAGAATATCCTACCATATCTTTGCGACTTTAAAGGTTTTTCGATTGATCTGCGATTTAATTTTAGGCTGGTTCTCACAACTGTTTGCGTGGCGTTTGTAGTTCTAAAAATAGACACTTTTCTGACTGTGATTCGGGCGTACATAGTAAATATGGAAACTCTTGGTAATCCACTCTTGAGCCATCAGATGTTCTTGTTTATTATTCCCGAATAATGTGGTTGCGATTGTAATCGCTTAGCAGTTTTTTTTAGGATGGCTAGTTAAACATCACTGGAATTATTCTTGGGTAAAGTCTACAAAAAGAAATTTAAAAAAATCCAAATGTGAGCACACATAAAAATACCACTCAATCATTCAAGTTTATTGACCATCACACTGTTTGCAGGAAATGGATACTATTGGATACTGATTGGGTTAGAAGTCCCCCCTTTTCTTGATATAAATTTACTTTAGCCATGTTTTGGAGAAATTTCACCATTGAAACATTATTCAACTACTTGTAAGATTCACATTAGCTATAAAGCTTATTCCCTGCAAGCAAAGGCCACTACTTTTGCGCCACTACTTTAGTTGTAAAAACCAAGAAAACATTTAAGTAAAAGAAAACGCAGCGAAATAAAAAGTAGCCTCTGCTCACAGGAAACTAATTAAGCAACAAAAGTACTTTCCGCGTGCTCTGAAGAGCACGCAGAAAGTATTTTTATTGCTCTTAGAAAATAACATACACACGCGCGACAGCGTTGCGTGACAATCGTGTTTCTCAGGTCTTACAAACTTTTTAACCAATCAGAATGCGCACATTCACAATACAACATAGGTGTTATTTTCTAAAACTCAATAAAAGCTAAGTTTCTTCTGAAGAATTCCCCTCTCTATGCATGGCCGAGCAGCTTAAGTTGAGGAAATTTTCGCCAAATCTCGTGAAATGGTTGTCGAAATACACTTTAAAAACATCTACAAATGCAATTAAGACTGACAAAAGCAATTAATGACTGTTACTTACCGAAACTAAACAGCATTTCTTTAAACCGATCGACAAATGGTGAATCCATCTTGACGTGAATGGCTTTTGCTAACTCACCGGGCAAATAAAAGGACTGTGGGGGTTGGGTAATGGGCCACGGAACCCAAAATCACTTCGCCTAGAAAATTATCGTGCACCACAGGTAACCCACGTCATAATTGCAAGGGATTTGTCGAGATTAGTATGCTCGCTCCCTAGCGCTCGCTCGCAATTATCTCGGCGTGAGACCACAGGCATCACATACAACCAAACCTGGATAACAACGGTTAGAAATCAAGAGGTTCAACAATTGATATGCTTGCCTGGTATGTCAGGAAACCATGAGTGTTAGTTTGCGAATGTCTACAGGCAGTTGACTTTCTCTAGGCTGCTTCGAGTAATTTAGGCAATAAAAAAGCGTATTTCTGTAGAGCTCTCAACCAATCAGAGCGCGTACTATCCTAGCTATTTTATAAATCCATAATAATCTACGAGTAAATTCTCCATTGGTTTGTACACATCATTGCGATGGTGCACAGCGTCGTATGGATCAAAGCGTGTGTCTGTTCCTCCAGGGTAGGACTCCGATATCGGGTACACGTCCAGAACTTTGATCCCCGCGCGGCACATAGCCCAGGCAGCGTACGCATTAAAGAGCAGAATCCTCTGGAAATATATCGAAGAGAACCTATTGTAACTCAAAGTGTTGATGTTTCTAGCGACTACATTTGATCGTCTAAACGGAAGTGATAGTTTTCAGCCTCTAAGAAATTTGATTGTACTTTCTAATGGACATACATTCATAGGTTTTTTTATGATTCTGTAAAAAATATATAAGAAAAGAAAGACAGAACTTTTAAAAAAAATGTTTTCTGTTGCTTTGAACACCCATATAGCAACAATTTTACACGTACCATTTTCACGCGTGCCTTCATTTTTTTTGACAAGGAAACGAGGCAAAGCAATAAACTTAACAGGAAATGTAATCACAGAGTCTGCCCTGAAAACAACTTGTGGCACAGAAGTTTCACAACCGTGACGAAAAATATGAGCCTGCCAGCTACAAAAGTGATTGCCACTTGCTTAGCCTCGTTTCAATGCTCAAGACGGCGTCGCGGGACAAAGGCCGATGTTTCTTTTAGCGTTTACTCAGTTTTCTCTCGCGTACCTGAGTCGTCATAAACCGTCTCCCCTGGTAGTAGGGGTCCTTAAGTCTCTCCCGGTTAATGGCTGTTGTTGATTTCCATATTACATCTCCACGATAACTTGGTTTTGATAGACCATCGTTTCCAATTGACGTCTCCTTGATCAAGTCTATCGCTCCATCAATGATCTTCTGGTAACTAGAGAAGTTCAAAGCAGATATAAAATGGAGTCCAAA
Source organism: Scolanthus callimorphus (assembly GCA_033964015.1). Taxonomy (NCBI): domain Eukaryota; kingdom Metazoa; phylum Cnidaria; class Anthozoa; order Actiniaria; family Edwardsiidae; genus Scolanthus; species Scolanthus callimorphus. The sequence goes on from CM066915.1 coordinate 8,198,803, forward strand.
GTTTAGGATCAGGACACTAGACTCCTGATTCATATCTGGTTGAGAGAGAACTTCACGTAGTTCTTGGAAGACTCTGCTAGCGTTGATGTCCTGAAAATTTTGTTGACGCTTCTCGATGGAGGAGTTATTTATCCTGTAAACCCAGTTGTAGGAAACATTGCAACGTTTGAAGATACGCGTGCACAAGGCAGTATTTATAATGGACTTGAACATTCGTACTGCAATGGAATCTCCGTAGACCCACAGAACGCCTTGTCTGAGGCGAGGGTGAGCGATTTGCATCTGAATTCCTAATGAGACAATAGCCAATAAACACTTTCAATCTGAATTCCTAATACGGCAAATGGCAAATGCACACTTCTCTAAATCTAAATCTAAATAATAATAACAACAACAACAACAGCTGCTGCTGCTGCTAGCCGATGCCCGTGAAGAGGGAGATTTATTTTACTCACAGTATTCTCCAGTTTTGAAAACGGAAAAAGAAAAATCACAATGGACATCATAATGACAGGGGGGAGGCATGGTTTCCCTGAGTTCCCTGAAATATTTTTTCGCAAATTCCAGAGATAAATGTGCCCGTGAAAAATTCACGGATTGAAAGGAAGAATTTATTTTACTTAGTACTCTCTTTAAAAAAACGGAAAAAGAGAACAACACAACGGAAATCGTAATGGGGTGGAGGGTATCACTTCCTATATTTTTTCGTAAATTCCAGAGATAAGAAAGCGAGGTAAAGTAAACTTGTTCTAAGAATTTCTTAATTCGAATTCATAACGCGCGCTCTGCAAAGAAAAGCAGTGATGTACGTTGTTCAAACTTCAATGTAATATTTTCTCAGCTCAAATTTATCCCTGATCATAACTGTAAGTAATCTGTAATAGAACCATTTAGGTTTGGATATCTATGGTGCCTTCGGCTGTGCGAAATAAGTTCTTTTTTAATTCCTGTGGGAGATTTCAACTTGGCGGCGATGGCGCCTTTGTCCTCGCTTAAAAAATCGCTTCAATTAAAACCCAAGGTGAAAGCCCAAGGTGGATCTTTTCCAACAAAAAACGCCCACTGAAGAGATTTCCCCCTTCTCCTCGGTTTTATTTGTGTCCTACGCTTTGCGATACAACGTCAGCAGTTATACTTAGAGAATACTTTTCATGGCTTTGGTTTGTGTAAATGTGTAATTTTGGAAAGCACGGCAGTGGTGTACGTTTGTTCAGGCTTGAATGAAAATTTTTCTCAGCTCAACGCTTTCGAATTAGAATTACCCCTGCACATTTCTGTATGTAATCTGTAACAGAACCATGTAGGTCTGGATGTCTATGGCGCTTTCGGCTGTGCGAAATTAGTTCTTTTTTAGTTTCTGTGGGAGATTTCAACATGGTGGAAATGGCAGGTTTGTCCCTCGCTTAAGAAATCGCTTGAATTAGAACTGAGCCCAAGGTGAATCTTTTCCAACAAAAACGCGCCCACTGTCGAGTTTTCCACCTTCTCTTCAGGTTTGGGAACTTCGTTTTGCGGCACAGCTTCAGGGCTAAGCGGAGTGAGTGCTGACACGATTTGGCTTACGGTATTAATATATAGATAATAATTAACAGTTTATATAGCGCCTATGCATTACTGTTGTAGGCGCATTAAAGTTGAAACTGCATCTTAATTCTGGACAAAAACTGAACAGCCCATCTTAGACAAAGGTGCTCAAAAGTCAAGGTGCAACAACATTGTCATGTGATATTACTGATCAGGGGGTTTATATTAAAAAAACGGAATCTCAATAAGAACAACGGCTGACAATCAATTATCTAGAGAAGTCAATGGGTGGAAGAATTTGGTTACGTGATATGGCGTCATCTTGTGATGCCACTGCAAATATAAAAAATATTATCTCGGCGAGAGACCACAAGCATCACATACAATCAATCCTGGATAACAACGGTTAGAAATGAAGAGGTTCAACAATTGATATGCTTGCCTGGTATGTGAGGAAACCACGAGCCGTTTGCCCAGCGACCGAAGCCATCCCATAATAGATTACAATCCTCATGACAGTAAACCGGTTGCTCAAGCCCTAGACTTACAAATTCTGAAAGAAAATTTTATTTTAAAATTATTTCCGTTACGCTCGAGGCTAATGGCGCAAACTTTCGAAGAGTTAACAGTAAAAAAGAGAATGGACTGATCGTCATCGTCTCACCATCGTATCTTTGCGGTTCTGTTGCTTGTCTTACAGTGATGCTCAAAGGTGTTCCCTCCAAAGTGGTTTGTTAAGAAAGTGCGACTCTTGTCCCAGAAGACCATTTACTTGTCCGCTTCCGTGGATGTTGCCTAATTAAGCACCAACAAAACGCACATTTACTTGTACTTCCTCCAACAAAACCCTTTCTTTGTAATACATTGCAAGATAAAAGTGTCTCAACAAATCAACTGAGCAATCTTAATAACATTTTGTGGAACATTAAAAGAGCTCTGATGCTAGAAATAAAATATTCTATAGTGTGAAAGATGGTCACTCCTAGTTTTAACCATCTAACATGCAGCTTCCTCTTCGCAGACAATCATATGAACCAGTTTATTTAAACTACATTTACAGCGCGAGAAGCCCAAGTATGGCCACCCGGTAATTAATTCGCATACTTTCGCGTTAGCCAATCACAGGCGGGGATTATTACAAGTGAGCCGCGCGGGCTCAAACCGCAAAACTGCTCGAGTCACGATGAGTGTTCAAGTCATGAAATACAGCGAAACTTCCTTGGTTTTCTATTTGCTGTATTTGCTCTGAACGGATAAAAGTTATCCAAGCTGAAATCAAATATAAAATGTCCGCTTTCTTGCGGGTCAAGTACTAGAAAGACAAAGTAAACAGGTGTAGTCGGAAATCAAAGCGCGCGAGAAAAGCCGTCGACTGAGTTTGTCTCTCCGCTAGTCGGAGGTCAAATTATTCGCCCGCATTTTCCATTTATACTTGGCACTAAACCTGCATCGATAACAATTTATATAATTTAGAAATGAATTGAGAAATTTTCTTTTCGAAAAACATATTGACCATTTTCCGAAAGAGAATAGTTTCTTGTTCGCGAATAATTTGACATCTGATAGACAACTCAGTAGGCGGGTTCTTGCAAGTTTAGATCGCAATGTGAGTTTATTTATCATCCCAGGATCTGAAAAGTAAATTGCTTATTTGAACATTATAATTTGTAAGATTCTAAGCTCATTTCTAAATTATTTAAATTATTACATGTATCGATGCCTGCAGGTTTAGTGCCGAGTATAAATGGGAAATGCGGGCGAATGATTTGACCTCCGACTAGCGGAGAGACAAACTCAGTCGACGGCTTTTCGTGCTTGACCCGCCAGAAAACGGACATCAGCTTAGATAACTTTTAGCCGCTCAGAGCAAATAGAAAACCTAGGAAGTTCCGCTGTATTTCATGACTTGAACACTCATCGTGACTCGAGCAGTTTTGTGGTTTATGCCCGGCTCACTTGTAAAAAAGACCGCCTGTGATTGGCTAACGCGGGCGAAAGTATGCGAATTAATTATCGAGTGCCCATACTTGGGCTTCTCGCGCTGTAACCTAGTTTATCGTTAAGGTATGAGTATACCTTTGCGCGAGAGATGTCAATTTTTCGCGAAAAAAATCACTGTCGCGTCATTATTTACACTACAAGGGCCATTTATATATCGTTTTAAAGCTTGTGAAACGGCCTTACTTGCTAAGTGGTATATTTATATGCAACGTTAATTTGATGGAACGTTTTCGTCGTTTTGCGCTTCAAAGGAAAAGTACCAATTTTTGCTTTTTAAGAGTTCCTGACACTTCCAGTTAATGTTAAAAGCTCCAGATTTCCCCAAAATGTATTCCTTAGAGGGCGATCTGAAAAAAGGTGTGCGGGATTTTTGATATTTTACGTATTTTCGGAAATATTACGTAAAACAGATTGAAAATCGATATTTTTGGCAATGCTAACACAAAAATTAGCATAAAATATGTTTTGAAAGGAAAATCAAAAATCCCGCACACCTTTTTTTAGATCGCCTTCTAAAGAATAGATTTTGATTAAATTTGGATCTGTGCAATTTAATTGGAAGAAGCTGGAACTTTTTAAACAAAGTCGGTATTTTTTTCTTTAGGGCTAAAAATTATATGATCTTTTACAATATAATGAAAACAAAATTATCCATCAGATAGACCAACCTTTTAGCTTTAAAATGATATATAAACGACCTTTGTGGTGTAAATTGTGACGCGATACGAATTTTTTTCCCGCGACACCCTTCAAAGGTATACTCATACCTTAATGTGAATGGGGTAATAGCGGTTCAACAGCTTTGTATACTACAGGGATTCCTATTCCTTTTGTTTTTCTCTCTCCGCTGTTAAGAAGATCGAAGGCTTTGAGGACAAGATTGTCTGGAGCCGGGGCTAGTTTCCCTTTAATAAACCATCGTTGCCTTTTAGAACGGTCGTTGCCATTTCTTTGAACGGTCGATGCTTTTTCAGAAAGGTCGTTGCCATTTCTGATCCCTTGGGATAATTAGTCATTATCATTCATATAACTTCGTTCTATAGATGTTAATGAAAGATAGTACAAATCCACTTCAAAAGCACGTGCCATCCAAAAGGCAACGATGGTTTACGAATGGGAAAATTGCGGAGCCGGGCTTGAAGCCGAACTTACGCGTGCATACTTGTGGAAATGGTCTATTCACTGATACTCCGCCTACATACGTTTTACGAAAACACGATAAATGTGCTTTACGTAGAGTTATCAACTCACCGGCCTTGAACCAATAAGCGGGAGGGTCTCTCAATCCATCGCATAATGAGTAGTCCAAAACTACCTCAACCCAGTACTTCCCGGCCTCAAGTACCAGAAATAAAATCTCATAAGTCCCGTTCCCATGATCTACCACAGTCGGTGATAGCGAAGATGGTCCTCGAATATGAACTCTCCAAAAGTCTCCACCAGTCTTTCTCATGCGGCCATCAGGGGTCTGGGCCTGGATTCCTATCCGACTAAATTGACCTGCCGGTCTGATATCCATCAATGATACGTAACTACTATCCGCATCCGTCATGTTGTATGTCGACCATCCGGGAGGATAGCTACCCCATCTTCGTTTTCCGACGCATGGAGCCTGAATCGCTTTCCAGTCCGTTCTAGCTTTTCTCTCCCGGCACCAGTCATTCTGAAATTCCTGTAGAGTATTTCTGTTTACAGTGCTGGTCAAATAAAGTGGAAAGTACAACTTCAGGTACACCAGCACAAAGATAACCACGAGCCAATAAATGTAGAAAAATCGACGCAGCAAAAATAGTCGAGGAAGGCCACGGATAGTTGTCATGGTAACAGAACGATTAATGCGAGTCCACAGCAAGTGGAAGCTGCGCCGAAGCTCAGGTGGGCAGCGGAGATACTCACGGAAGCTTTGGAGTCGAGGTGTGTTTGTCTCATTAGGGGTTGTAGGAGTAGGAAGAGTGGGACCGTTCTCTGAACTGTAGCCATTCATAGATCTAAGGAAGCTGTCAATAACAAGTGAACAATTATTTAAAAGAACAATCAAAATTTTAGAAGCTCATTCATAAGGGTTGTTACTTCGGGAAACTCCTATGAATAGTAAACTATTTTCAGTGGTCTTCCCTTCACTCTATAAGCTATGGGAGGAATCGTTGGTTGCCCGGCCAGGGACGCCTAGGAGTACATGTCGAGGGTCGAGTAATAGCTAATCATATGATATAAACGTAGCTGGTGTAACCAATTTATGTTTATGGACATTTATGTGCCTGTCTCCTTCCCAATCTCAAAACCCCTCCGAAGAAAACAAAACAACAAAAGTGTAGGCTAGGGCAAGCGCACACACACAAAATAAAATGCGTAAGACTGTTTAAACTGCTAAGATAGTGCTAGAAGAATCCAAATGGTACATTGCTCAGTCATCTCGTCGTGTAGCATTATACATTATGCAGGTTGATAATTGTACCAGCCAACACGAGACATTAACTCAGCCGAAGATTATGGCCGCCCGAAAAAGCTTTAAGGCATTGCGTCCAGATTTAACTCCTTAAGTAAACACGTAACGTAGATTCTGTGGTAGAACTTAAAATGGCCGACTCTCTTCCTCTAGGGTTTTTGAGGTCGAACGACAAAACCAATAGGCTAGCGATAAGCTATGACTTGTCACATGGCGAAATAATTCTTGACTGCCCTGAAAGGACCGATCAATGGGCAATGCCTTTGAGGACATATAGAAAAGGTCGTCACTCACACTTTTGCCTAAAATGTGATTGAAAAGGCCTGTTGTGTGGTCTGGAAAAATGGAGAATTTCTCCGGTTTGAAGATTGGCCGAGGTTGCCACCACGATTAACTACAAAACTAGGAGTAGGAAAATCTAGAGTTGTTGCTTATGAGGGCTAGGCCTAACTATTTGCGCTTGGAATAAACGGGCCAAAACGAGAAATTTATCCATAGACAAGGGTGTAGCTTGCTAAGGGACTACACGGGCCTGTAGGGGTTCACAGTCTTGAACGCTAGGCGGCATGGGCGTTACATGGACATGTGACAAAGTACGCGCTGCTGGACAAGTGGAATCTTAGTGTTTTATTTTTCCATAGCCAGAATCAGCGAATGAACATCTTCGGGTGTGCAAACAACAGCACGCGAAAGTTCCTTGGAAAATTATTAGACGTGGTTGACAAAAACATTTTCCTGCAAACCTTTGCAACATGTACAGGAGCAGAGTCTGAGATGAAACTAAGATGATATGCACAAAGATGGTAAAACATATATATTTTGCGCTGATCAAAGTTTTTCCCTCTCTCCACGAGTTAAAAGGTTTAATATAATAACATCGTTCCTCCAAATTGCATCAATTGCAGCAAATTGTAATGATAACGAGTGAGGAAAATTGCCGAATAGGCTACGAACTTGTTGCGATCCGCGGTGGTAAAACCATGGCAAGGAAAAAACGGCAAGGGGCTGGAGTGAAAGAAACTGAAGAGTATGACGTTCGTCTCTGTACAGAGAGCAAAATGTACCAATAGAAGACATCTGGCAGAGAGTTTCACGTGACGACACCAATGATATGAACGCTTCAGCTGTGATACCGTTACAAACCTCTTGGGACCATTTATTCCAAATATCATATCGTTTAATTACTTAACTACAGAATATCTCTGAAGGTAATTCTTGTCACGCAACACCTAGAAAAACTACATATGTCATCCAATGTTGTTCCAATTATTAATGTGCGCTTTTGAAAGACTTCGTGATTTGGTCGCCATCTTTACCCTAGACGAGCACAAAACATGGCGGCTCCATACCCTTTTACTGTAAGTCGTGACGCGTATTACGTTAGCCATGTTTTATTCAGAAAAGAATACAATACCTTCATCTGTTAGTCCATGCTATTTGTGTGCGAATAACAGTGTTTTTCAAAGATGTCACCAGAGAAATTGATAAGGTGTCGAATCGCAAAGTTCCCAGCAACTTCTTACTAAAACCGTATTTATCATAACTAAACAAATGGATGACCTGAAGCTCGCTTAACCACAAGTATATGGCAATATCTAAAGGGTTCGTCGTGAAATGAAGGCATATAAGGGAGTTTATATTTGCTAACGTGACACATGAAACCAAGAATACACAGACCTGGCAATTTTCACACGGGACGGAGTTGTTGCTAACATAATAGCGTTCCGCCAACTGACAGAAAATCCCCAAAAAGTGTGAGACTGCGTTTTGATAGAGGAACATTACAATAGCCAGATTTGTAATCGCAAACTCTTTGAAAAGAGTGCAGCAGCGAGAGAGCAGAAACAGGTTATATGAAAGAATGACTTCTATTGCTTGAAAATAAAAATTCAGGAAGCGAGCACATTGCACAGGACGTGGTTTGTCGGGATACAGTAAGAGGCATAACGATCTGGAGGGGGGAGGCTCAAGAAAACTAAATATGACAAAAGGCGTACAACTGATATGGTTATGAATTGGGTTAACGTCGGCGGCAAAGGGAACATATGAATTGTACTTATGCCCCTATGGGACACTAGGCTGAAAATGATTGAATATTTGAATACGTTTACTATGCATTCTACCGAATCTAAAAATTTCACTGGTAGAAGACTGAGCAAGTTCTTTACATGCTGCAATATGGCGACGAAGCCTACCAGCAAGAAATGACGAGAGGTCCCGAAACAGTGACGTGACGACATGAGCGATAGCGCGGCCATTAAGAACATATCGACATGATAGACGCATGTAGTACACACTGTCAGCGGTCACTCCCCGGGCTTGTAAAGGATAATCCCAGCACACCCAATTCTAATGCACTTCCATTTAAAATCTGGAAGGACTCTAAAGTAAGGCCATTATAGAAGACTTTATGACGGTAGAATCGAAAGCTGGGAAAAAAATGAAAAGTATAATGTATAGGGAGGACGAACTAAAACACCAATAATAGAAAAAAAACCTTTAAGCCCGGGGAGTGACGGCTGAGGCAAAGATGGTATTGAGATACCCCACCTAACCGTCACTAGAAAGATTAAACCTAAGAGGAGAGGAAGGAAAAGGGACCCCCCACCCAGGGAAGGAGAGTGAAGTTGAAAGATAGCAAACAGAGAAATAAAACATGAGAACGAGCAGGAATAGAAAATAATATATTTTTTTAACATACAAAACTGGAGGCGTAAAAGTAGAACTGGTGAAGATTGCAAACTAAGTTGCTTAATATACGGGCGTGGCGGCGGAGAAGCGGTTCGGAATGATATGAACGACACCCCTTACAAAAAGCACCGCGTCATGGTGTGGCCTCGTGCAACATAAAAATATCAAAAAGACTGATACGCTTGCTCCTAACCGCTACGTCTGGTAGTAAGATATAAAGGAAGCTGAATAAAACTAATAGACTGCAGCAGAGGTCCTTTTTATGGGAGGATTGACGCGAAATAACGGCAAAAAACTTGAAATAGAGCCAAAGCGCGGCACTTGCCAAAATCCCTGCTTATGATGGCGTAGGTTTGAATGATACTCTTTTAAAAATATTTTATAATTCTGGACTGCCATCCCCAAATAAGAGGCCTACCAGGAGGCAAGTTCGTAGAGCGGAAACTTGAGTGGAAACGAAGAACTTGAACCGTAAAATACAAACCTGTGACGAAACAAGCTAAAAAGAAATACGAGTAATAAATAAACAGAATGTAAACGAACGGCTCTAGGATAAAAACTACATACTTTATAAACGAGCTAAAAAAAAAAGAAAACACGAGCTAAAATTACGAAATTGAAAACGGTTCGCCAAGAGCACTGATGCAATATCTTTGGCACACTAATAACTGGCCTGCCAGGTAGCGAGCAGAAGCAATAAAGGATAGTGAAAATATGAACCGAACAGAAAAACGAACAGCTCGCCGTCAATCACTTCAATATTTCTGGCCCGCCAATTGCGAGGAAGAGACATTGACGACCGAAAATTAACTCAATAGAAAAACGAACAGCTCCCTTAACATTTCAATATTTCTGGCCCGCCAATAACTGGCCTGCCAGGAAACGAGCAAAAACAAAACAGACACAAGCGAAAATTGAAGTGTTTATAAAAACGAACGATAGAACGGTTTTAGCTAATAGCTGACCTGCCAGGAAACAAGCAAGAAGTATACACAAGCGAAAATGGAACTGTGTAGAACACGAACACTTCGCCAAACATCAATATTTTTCGCCCGTCAATAACTGGCCTGCCAGGGAACGAGCAAGAAACATACACGAGAGCGAAAAATTGAATACAAAACGAACCACTCGCCAAAATACTTCCATTATGAAAAAAATCAAATGAAAATTGAATACAAAACGAACTGCCCGCCAAACACTTCAATATTTCTGGCCCGCCAGTAAATGACCTGCCAGCAAGCGTGCAAGAAACATACACGAGTGGAGATATGAAATTGAATACCAAACTAACTGCTCGCCAAGCACTTCAATATTTCTGGCCCGCCAATAAATGACCTGCCAGCAAGCGAGACAAACTTACACTGAGTAGAGATATGAAAATTGAATACCAAACGAACTGCTCGAAAAGCACTTCAATATTTCTGGCCCGCCAATAAATGACCTGCCAGCAAGCGAGCAACAAACTTGCACGAGTAGATATATGAAAATTGAATACCAAAGAGGAGCGAGATAGAAGTTGAATAATTACTAACTTTATTTTGTGTAGAATAAACCTGGTGTTGCAGCGAATGCATCAGAAGGACCAGGTTTACGAGACAGTAGCAGGCGGAGAGGTTGGAGTCGCTTGAATGGCTTGCTGTAGGATCATCCGACGAAGAACGAGATTGGAACAACATTGTTTTGAATAGCTAGATGAAGCCAAAGGTTCGCTCTAGACTCCAAGAGACTTCGCGTGAAGTGTAACTAATTAATATGCATGCTAACTTATATCATGGGAAAGACCGCTGAAAATAGTATAAAAAAGCATTTCGAGATGTGCTAATATTTTGTTTCTATTTATGACTACAGTTGGTATAATTTTATAAGTTTAGTCTCGGTGAAGTTTAACGAATCGATAGCGCTTTCCTACGTGTGCAGTTACTAGCTTATGTATTGAAGATTGTTTGAAACACATCTGTAAGTAATCATTTAGTAGATATGCCATTAGAAAACGTTTGAAAGCTTGTGGTTATGCCACAGATATGTTAGAGAAAACCAAGTGAAAATATTATTTAACCACTTACCGCTTTACCGCTTTTAGTCGTTGGCCCGTTCGAATGGAACACGTTTCAATTCCCTCTTCCTTTCCATTGGTTAACCATAATCCAGATGCATATCGTTTTCAAGAAACCATATAAATATCAATACTTTTTTTTTTTAAGCCAAAGATTCGCTCTAGACTCCAAGAGACTTCGCGTGAAGTGTAACTAATTAATATGCATGCTAGCTTATATCATGGGAAAGACCGCTGAAAATAGTATAAAAAAGCATTTCGAGATGTGCTAATATTTTTTTTTGTATTTATGACTACAGTTGGTATAATTTCTAAGTTTAGTCTCGGTGAAGTTTAACGAATCGATAGCGCTTTCCTACGTGTGCAGTTACTAGCTTATTATTGAAGATTGTTTTAAACACATCTGTAAGTAATCATTTAGTAGATATGCCATTAGAAAACGTTTGAAAGCTTATGGTTATGCCACAGATATGTTAGAGAAAACCAAGTGAAAATATTATTTAACAACTTACCGCTTTACCGCTTTTAGTCGTTGGCCGCTTTTAGCCGTTGGCCCGTTCGAATGGAACACGTTTCAATTCCCTTTCCTTTGGTTAACCATAATCCAGATGCATATCGTTTTCAAGAAACCATATAAATATCAATATTTTTTTTTCTTTCGTGTTTGTTTTCGTGACTGCGCGGTGGTGCGTGCTGTAGCGTAACTGTACGCTGTTGACCCCACCTGCTCGAGTACTTTATCCAGGCCGTGACCTGGCCCACACAAACGTCGAACTTCATGCGAAATGAAATTAACGGACTTCTTAATACTCTCTTAATGCTCTCGCTAAAAGTGCCAACGAGCATTACCACAGTGAATCATGTTTTGCCTTTTTGAAAATATGAGTTCCTCTGACTCACTGCTGCCCTAATTTCATTTGGCCGACTATAGGTCACTTTAGAGACAAATATCTACCTCTAAATTTCGTACATGTAAAGGTTGCATTTCCATGAGCATAATTGTGTAATAATAGCAGCGCGAGAACTGCAAACACATCATCGTGGCGTTGGCTACACGGGCGCACTTCAGAAGAGGACCAGGGGTCAAATAGTAGATTTCTCTCCTGATACTGATAGTGCTAAGTATTTGGTTACCCACTTGAATAATAATGCTCTCTCGAAATCCTGGCACTTTGATTGGCTAGTGGTTACACGACTCTGAACTCGAGACTTTTTCGGCTCGCACGTTTCTATAATGCTGCCGCCTCGCAGCCTCGCCTTTTTGCTCGGCTTCTCGTTTGCAATAATCTGTCAATGGCACATACAGTTCGCTCAGCCCGTCCAACATGGTCTTCGGTAAACTCAAACGCAACACAATACTTTGTACGTACGATGTAAATGTATAAGACTTCCATTTTTCAAAATTTTAATATTAAAATATTTCAACCGGTGTATTAGAATATGGACTATAGCTTTTCAAACACCTTGCTTCCTACCGGCACTCTTCCTATTTTACATTCTTTTTTGTATGGGCTAAGCTGATAATAAAAATAAAATACAAAATATTCATGCAAACTTTAAAAAAGGATATCACCACCAGGGAGTCGCAACAGCATATCATTGCACCAAGTTCAGCGTTCTAATTAACTGACTTCAAGTTGTAATTAACTGAGGTCAATATATCGTCGGTTGTGTCCTGTTTGTTTTGGCAGAATTTCACCTGAAAGATCAATGACCATGTACACCACGAAACCTAGAAGCAAGACGTTAAGGTAAAGTAACAGTGCTTATATAGCGCTTATTCTTAAAGCTCTAAGCTTTGGATAACTCATCCTACAGAAACCAGTTTTATAAACATGAATAATTAATAAGAACAACACAATAGAAACACAATAAGAATCAAAGGGCCGTAGCGTGTTTTAAACCTGATACAACCACTAGTGGTTGTAGTTAATTTGCATAGCAACTTTCATGAAACATATCTTGAAGTTTCTCTGGCAAGTTTACAAGTTTTTTCAAAACAGAGGACACCAGAAGCGATGAATGTTGTTTACAACATTCGCATCAGTGTTGTATCAGATCGCCTGCGGCTCGTGATGTAAATCTGATACAACACGGCTGTTCATATCAACATTACGTGTGTTTTCGTATGACGAGTTCTGTGACACAGGTTGAGCAACTTCCGACGGTCCTCGAAAGGATTAATTGACGTCCGCCAAACTCCAGTCGCGACTCGGAAAGGAAAAGTGCAGGGTGCACGTGTGACTGAAAACGAGTGTAATGTTTCGGTCAAATTGCCCACGCCCTGTTAAGCATTCGATTCATTCTTAGATAACGTACGTCCAACTTTAAACATTTTCGTTCCAAACCCTCGCGAGGAGAGGAAAATGCAAACCACCCTGCGATTAAACTAAGGTATGGCCTATTACTTCATTTAAAGTTTCAGTTCAACTAGATATCGTGAACTCACTTTGTTCTTTATGAAATTTGTAAAACATATTTGGTTAATTTTAAGCATTAAGCTTTTTTTCCGCGTCGAATTTATTGTATCAGAAAGTTAAATCGACGCATTCGACGCGGCAAAAGAAAGCTATTCGAAACAGATTTTGAAGCCGGCTCAATCATTCTATAATGCTCTGTTCAGCCACGCTTATTGTGGCATCAACGAGACAGAAAAATATTGCAGTAATCATACGTGTTTGTACCATCTTGCGGCATTTTCAAGGAGCTTTTTTAACGTTATCATAATTTATTAATTCATACTGCTTTTGTAGACATGCACACATCAAAAGAGGACGCCTGATACTTAAAGGATCCGTCTCACCTTGCCCATAATGCATTACTTTGTTTTTGTTTACATTATTCATTGCATCAGAAACTCTGACATAAGGCAGGTGAATTCTACCATTACGCGTTTTCTTGCACGTGTACAGTAAAATGCTCTAACCTGAACACCTTTTGTTGAGTCTCTGATATCGAAAATGGCGGCGAAGCAGTGCATTATGGGCAGGGTGAATATTGTATTATTGCACAATACAAACGAGAGAGACTCGTATAGGTTCATCCTTTGACTTTCTGGTGCAGTAGATCACGGTAAACAAACAATTATGGTCAGGGAGACCCAGCCATTTAATGCGAAGGCCAGGGAAATCACTTCGCAAGTTGCATCGTGTGAACAAGCTAATGATTGTGTTCTTTTTGTCGTTTCTATAGGTGTCACCTGATGGCGAGGTAGTGTTCCAGCAGTCTCTCCACGGACTCGAACACGAAGTGCGGGTAGTGAACTGCGTCGTTGGGTCTGTCAGGGTTCCCTGTCCCGTGTGGGTAAGAGTCAGTCAGCGGGTACAGGTCAAGGACATCAAAGCCCGCGCGGCACATGGCTGATGTGGCATACGCGTTATACAGCAAGACGCGCTGTAGAGCAGCGACAAAAATTAATCAGGGTACATTTAAGGGGCAACAATCTGGACAACACAACCTTTTCACCCAACTAATATGATTCTACCCTATTGCAAAAAATAATTGTCAATATACCTTAAGCTGCGAATACGGCAACGAGGACAACGACGCATCACTGAGCTTCAATAGTTCGATTCACAACAGTTTTGAATCCCTCTAGTTTGCATTTTAAATTTCATAGCAGCAAGTTCACATCTAGATGTATATATGCAAAGCATTCAACTATGAAATCAAACCAAAATATGATGGAATTTTGCGCCCTTGCCAGACCGTAAAACGTAGCAGTTGCAAGTCTCATAGTTCATAAGAAAACAATCGAATGCATTTGATTCCATTCATTTTCATGTGCGAGCAAATTGTTCTATGCCGTCGTCGTCGCCGTTGCCGTCGTAGAACACATAACATTTAGGGGAGCCACAGGTCTTTTTTTGTGGGCAGTAACTATCCCGAAACTATAGAGACGTTATATATACTTAAACAAACTCTTACATGTGACGTTAAGAATCGCCTTGAAGTCATATGCTTTCCATCAAGCTTGTGTTTGTGGAGCGATGTTGTTGTCTTCCAAATCATTTTACCAGGAAATGGTCTCGTGGTGCCTGCAACCACACCACGTTGTTCTTTCTCGGCCAATCGAAACCGCAACACTATTTCGTCAATAAGTTTCTGATAGTTTGTGAAGTTTGTGCTTTCCAGGTAATGAAGCCCTGCGTTGAGAAGTATCACGCTGTGCGAATCAAAGACCTCGTGACTGATGACGCCATCAATCTCGTTAATGATCCTGATGTAGTCAAAATCTTTGTGGTCATCCTCGGACTTCGAGACTGAGAAGTTCCCTACAGGAAATATCGGTGTACTTAGGTTTTTACTCGTGAATAACGCATAATTCGAATAAGCGCCGCAACGCTTAATAAATGTTTTGCGCCTTTTCTGCGGTGCTTATTCGAGGGCTGCTCTTATTTAAAAGTCTCATGCCGTTCGTGCCTCTCGTGCCCCTCATGCCTTTCGTGTCCTCATGCCTCTCATTGCTTCTCGTGCCTCACGTGCCTCTTATGCCACTCATGCCCCTCTTATTGCTTCTCGTGCCTCGTGCTTCTCGTGCCTCACGTGCCTCTCGTGCCTCTTATGCCACTCATGCCCCTCTTGCCTCTCATGCCCCTCGTGCCCTCATGCCTCTCATGCTTCTCGTGCCTCTCATGCCCCTCGTGCCTCTTATGCCACTCATGCCCCTCGTGCCTCTCATGCCCCTCGTGTCCCTCGTGCCCTCATGCTTCTCGTGCCCCTCATGCCCCTCGTGCCTCACGTGCCTCTTATGCCACTCATGCCCCTCTGCCACTCGTGCCCCTCGTGCCTCTCATGCCCCTTTTTCCTCTTTTGCCCCATGCCTCTAATACCACTCATGCCTGCCTCTTCACTCAATGTCAATGTTCCGACTTCATTACAGCGATTACGGTGTATTCTGTACCCTCTTATTCGAGTAAATTTGGTGTGTTTAATTGAGAAGTTATTAGAAGAAAGGAATACTGTATTTGGTTGAAATTATCAATGGAAGGAGAGATTAAAGTAGATGTCGTGATATCACACATCGTAGAGGCTGGTTTCCATAAATGTCTTCGATATCTTCAGTCTCGCCATGAAGTAATGCACTCGCGATCCAAGAGAGTACATGGACATTACCTTTACGGAAAATGGGTCTTTCAGTCGTAATTTGAACATTTGCACGAGCTCTTGTATGCCGTTTTTAAGAACTCGAGGAAAAGATGGCGGAAATTGCAAAGCTTATTAAAAAACTCAAAAGAAACCACGAGTGAAGAATAACATCACATCTAATTTACTCTTGTAGAAACTCATTATTTCCAGTCCTATTTTTAACTCGCAAAATATCTATTTTGATATCCTATGACTGCATGCATCGATGGCATCATATTTTTGCATGGTTTTAGTTCAAATTAACCAGGTAAACTTCAGGTAAAATCTAGTCATTTTCATGGTAAAAGCCAGCCCACCAAACTACCTTCATACCTTTGAGTTTATAGACCCAGTTGTAGGTTCGACCACACCAGCGGAACAACCAGGTGCAGAGAGGATGACGGCGGATTCCCGAGAAGAACTGCTCTGAGACAGAGTCCCCATAAACCCACAGCATGCTCCGCCTATCAAATGATGGACCTTCTTCACGGGATATTCTCGCTCTGTCTGAAAATCGGGATGAGGTTATGGACTATGATTTTGTTTTAAAGATGTCTTACACCTCACTAATAGACATTAGTATTTCGAAATCACTTACGCTTTCTCCAATCTGATTGGCTGAGTGCTTTTTTCTCCTATTTAGATGTTTTCATCGAGAGGAATTTTTGATTTCTAGCGTGCGCTCCATGTTGAAAACATTATTTCCCTTAACAAATGAGTTCATTTTTTTCAATTCACATATATATCTCATAAATTAGTATTAGTATTTAAAGTATTAGTATTTAAACCTTGTGTCTTGCAAATCATACCGTCTTCCTTTGTAAATGGTCGCCATAGCAAGTGATTGTTGTTGTTTACCCAGTTGCCAAATCCATCCCATAATAAGCGACATGAGATCCCACACGTAAGGTCATATCGATCAAGATGTGTCAGGACCTCTGAAAGAAAGCAGGCAGGAACAATGGAAAAGGTTAACCGGTTTATCAGTGGAGGCGGCAGTAAATGTTTATTGCCCCAATGCGTTATTTTTCTTTCGAAACCTAATTGGCGCGGGATCAAGGTATGGCGTACATTAGAACATCCAGCACAGTTTTGATTCCAGGAGAAATTGAATCTAAACTTTGAATCTAAACTGACCAGTTAGAATGCTTAAGTGCGAGCTTATCATCTCATTTCTTTGTGCAATATATCGAATTAAAGGTAAAAGAATAAATTGTCTGGTCTGATATTCACTCTTCACGATTAGTTAAAAAAAAGTAAAAAAATTGAGACAAAGTGCATCTAAGTTATCAGTATATAATTGAAATTTATTTAGGTATAAAGACTTCGCAATGGAAAAAGTGTTGAAAGAAGGCACGAAACAACTTTATCCTCAAATAACTTTCCTTTGGAAAAAGATGTCAACAAAACGAGACACGTTTTTTTCCCATTATGTACTGTGAATTCGATGCACTTTGTTTCATTTTTTTTTTACTTTTTAAAACTATGGGAAAAGATATAAAAAAAAGAGACACGTTTGTTTTGCCCATTATGTGCTGATTAATTTCTTAAATATATTTTTCAATTTTTTTTTGTCTATTTTCTAGTCTTTTTAATTTAATTATGAAAATTTAATAATAGACCAGATACTGCATTCTTTTACCACGTGCATATATATTGCACAAAGAAAACGAATGTTAAGCGCGCTTTTGAGAGTATATCTACGGAAGCCGCCGCTGAAGCTGTACCGTATCCTTAAACATGTTAAGATGATTATCCATATACCTGCTATGATGGTGCGATTGTCCAGTACGGGGGGTATCGTTACACTGATGCGCTGCCCTCCCCATAGTTTCTTCAGTAAATACGGTCGGTCTTCTCCTAACACTCCTTCTTTCTGGTTCTTACCCTGAGCGCTACCTTACAAATCATACGAGCATCAAAATTAGGGTGAGTACTACAGCATATTGTAAACGCTGGTTTAAACGCAAACGGGAGCACAAACGCAAGGATACCCCCACTACGGTCCAGTGTAATTAATGATGCTTTTTGGCTTGCGCATGCGCTTACACTTGCGTTCAGCTTGCATCCTGCGCTAGCACATGCATTCGCGTGTAAACCAGCCATAACACCATTATAGAAAGAATTGATAATTATAACATTGGACTTAATAGCGTGGAAAAAATCTTTGTTAAATAGTTTATTTTACTGTTTCATAATTCTGCAAAGATGTGGCTGTAAATTTCAAATCGCCAAATCGCGTTCATAATCAGACGAAAGTTTCCAATCTATCGAGAAAGGTATTATTTGTGCCAACAGGAATTTTCGCGATTCCTTAATTTCGTTCATGTTTGCCCACGTTTTCTCGTAAGTTTAAGGACCTTCGTTCTACGAAGTATCCTCAACTCTAAATGTAGGTAGGACCGGGAATATTGCGTGTCCCATTCAAACTATCTGCCAGGTATTTTAAGCCGTAGGAATGCTCACCACTTTAGACAAATAACTCCCCGGAGGGTAGACATCAAAATTGGCTAATGCCAGGGAACTATTAAGGGCCTGATTTTTCTTATCGTACCAATTTCATCTCAGGATTTTTAGATAGGTTATTAAAATCGAGGATCTCGAGATTTGTTGGCATGCATTTAATAGTTCCCTTTCTGCTTCCTTTTTATTTTAGCCGGTTGCATGTCTCAGATATACCGCTCTGAGGACTGCTGGCACATGTTTGATTGTAGTGATCAATTAGCGACTATCATCATGTGCGTCTGGTATTAGTAAGAAACCCCGTCTCTGTACGATTAGATAAATGAGTAAAACGCGGATCACATATTTTGGAGTTGATATCTCATCATCGCATCTTACCAATAATAAACCAGTAAGGTGGCGGGTCCTTTATGCCATCGCAGAGTGAGTATTCCAACACAATTTCTAAATTGTAAACCCCATGCTCCATTACTAAGAATAATATCTCGTAGGTTCCATTTGCGTGGTCGAAAACTGTCCCTGAAGTTGATGATGGCCCATTGATTTGCACCCGCCAGGAATCGCCCCCTATTGATTTGTGTTGACCAGCGGCTGTTTGGGACTGGATGCTAATGCGAGAAAATTCTCCTGCAGGATGGATATCCCATAATGATATATAACTAAGATCCGGATCAGTTCGTTTGTTTCTATCCCAACCATTATCATCGAATTCACTCCACTGTGTTTTTCCCTCACAAGGTCTAAGTATTTGGTTCCAGTTCACTCGCGCTTTTCTTATACGGCACCAATCCCTCAGGAAGCCGTGGATTTTTCTTTCTCGTGTAGTAGGGTAAAATAATATTTTTAGTAAAAAAATCGTTGTAATTGCGAAGCAACATACAAGAAAAAGCCTTCTCCGTCTTGTTTTTGTTGTTGTAAGCCGATAATATTCCTTGTTCCAAGTCATTCGTGTGACACAAACTCAAATCGTTATCTTTTGGCGTTGTATTGTGATCCAGTACCTCGGAAGGAGTTCGTTAAGTGTCATGTAAATAACTTCTTCAATTAAAAGGGCAATTTATATTGAGATGGCTGCTTGTTCCTGTTAAAGAAAATCTAAACATCTTTCATTATTGTTCCGGCGTTCAACGTCTGTAAAGCGCATGCGCTAAATGCAACAGGTATATCTACACTGCCTGAATAGCCATGTCAGTGGGTACCCGTTAGAATAAATAACAATCATAGAGTTATAGTTCTTTTAATTAAGGTTAGAAGAAAAGACGAAAATAGTAAAACGTTGCTCATTTTTAAACTGGTTTACCGGTAAAGAAGTTTACACAAAGAAGTAAAAATTAGCAAGTATTTCCCGCTCATGTGAACAACAGATATTCCATTCCTCAGATTATTTATATTACGCTAATTCGAAGACGATCATCGGTTTTAACTTCGAGCTGCGAATCCTAGCGCAACACAACACGGTTCTTTTTGTTGACGGTCGTATATTGTAACTGTCAATTGGCAGATACAATGTCCCAGTTCTAAAAAAAACCGTCTTGGGGATTTTTTAAATTTTAAAAAGAGCCGAGTTTGTTGTCGATCAGTCAGTCAAACCTGCGGTTCTTGCCAAGATAGATCCTAGATAGTTTGGCACATTAATCCCTGGCTCAAGTCCTGAAGCATTGGTGAGTATGCTACATGCATGGCACAGTAACACGGATGGTAAGGGAGCTACTGTGAGCTATTATTGATCATCACATACTGATGAGAAAGCTCCACTCTTACGATATTTCTGAAGTGGTAATCATGCGGATCAAATACTTACCAACCTGGCCGTAGATAACGGGTCAAATTCAGCCATGACCGCTTCTCTAAGTGGAGTGCTGTTCCATCCGGTGTCCCTCAAGTGACCAGGCTTGGTGCCTGGTTATTCATCATCATGAATAAAGACTTGGATGTCCCCGGGATTAGTATGGAAATACGTGGACGACACCGCAATCTCTGAGTGAGTTAACAAGTGTCAAACAAGGCTGTTGATTCTCTTGCCAGTGCTGCCGAAGCTGAGAAGTTCCAGTTGAGAAGTTCCAATTGCAAGGAACTTTGATCCTATTATTATTACTACCGTACATGGATGTTTTGTATTTTACATTTTATATACAGTTTGTTTTAAATGGCATGTCTCTAATAAGTTTCACAGGTTATAGCCTCTGCGCAACAATTGTTCCATTAACCTCAGAAATGAGAATATTTTAGGCCATCGTTAACAACAGTTAGATTCCAAAATAGCTTACTTGTCGACAATGCTCTTAAAATTGTAAAATATTATTATATATATTTATTTTAGTACTTAGAGCGGATTTCGGTTGCAATTATCCCTATAGGTTTTGTTCAGAGTTGGTGTAATCACTTTGCGATTGGTCCCACTACAGTCATATGAAATCCGCTCTATATTTGATTTCAATCATTTCATAAATTTGTTGGCTATTTATTTTCTCCTCTACGCAATTCAATCTTCGGCTTGTTGTGTATTTATTTATACACCATTATTCGTTTTTTGGAGGAATTTGTAAAATTACTATACACAATTATCTCCCATCTTTCGAGATTAAATTTAATAACTTTACTGAGTAAATTTAAACAAATAAACCTACACACCTACACCTATACATGGCTACCCGCGCCCCTAGTCCAGGACGCTCTTTGTGTTCTTCCTGGATTGTTCGACAACAGAGCTCTTTTCGTCAGTCAAAATCTGTCCATTTTCAAGAACTACAATGTTATCACAATCAGCAATAGTCTGTAGTCTGTGAGCTATAGTAATCACTGTGCACTCCTTGAACTTAACTCGGATGGTCTCCTGGATCAGCGCATCAGTGATGTAGTCAACATTAGCTGTCGCCTCGTCCAGTATGATGATTTTAGATCGCTGCAGCATGGCACGCGCTAGGCACACAAGTTGACGTTCACCAGCGCTGAAATTGGAGCCACATTCTCGAATCCGCTGATCAAGATGATGTGGAAGATTTTCAATAACAGGCCTCATTCCCACATCGTCTAGCGCTTGCCAAACCTGAGCGTCATTGAAGCGTTCAAATGGATCTAAATTAAAACGAAGAGACTCATCGAACAGCATGGGATCTTGAGGTATTACCGACATGGCGCGTCTTGCACTTTGTATGTTAAGTGACTTGATATCAATACCATCAATACAGATCATGCCAGTTGGCTCTGGCATACGACACAGCGCCGCAACCAGAGATGACTTTCCCGCGCCTGTCCTACCGGCAACTCCAATCTTTTTCTTTGCTCCCACATGTAAGTCGATACTCTCGAGTACCGTAGGCCCTTCTGGGTAATACTTAAGGGAAACGTCTCTCAGGATTATCTTTCCGTTCTGTGGCCAGTGAAAGGGAGGTTGGGTACTAGTTTCGTATCCAGGCTCACTCGATATCTCTGAATAATGGAAAACTCGCTCGACAGAGGACATGTTGCTTTCAGTCGCAGTTAAAAACTGAACCAGAAGTCCGCTATTTTCTATTGCTCCTTGCAATGTGTAAACAAAAGACAGCACAGCAGCACCTACAAGTGTAAGAAGAGATCGGTATGATAGTATGATAGTATGTTTGTTCATACATGAACGGAAAAGCAAGCGCAGGAAGCATTAGTGCAAACCAAGGTGAAACTACGCGAGAAGCAGAGGGCAGCAACCAAAGATAAGAAGAAAACAACTGGAAACTGTGGTAAAGGCGACGTATTGAAAGCTATTAACAGGTAGCTCCGTTTGTATTTGTTGGGGAGGAGCACAACAAACCAAATTTACTTGCAAATGTATGTAAAAAAACGAATGACATATGAGTATGTCATGGACATTATTTACCTTGATTAAGTTTTGTGAGGATTGCGATTACCATGACAACAGCATTGAACACAATGGCGATGATGTTCACTGACATGGCCATCCATTGAGATGTAACAATGGTTACTACGCTGTCCTGCGTGTGTATGTCCTGCAAACTAAGAAAACAAGTAATGCCCTAATAAGGAAGGCTGCGCAGCACAGTTAAGGTATGACCTCTCTAAAATGAGGTGTCCGCGGACAAAATTTCGTGTTTAAAAAGTTTATGCTACGAGTTTCTATTATAGATCTTTTTTTAAAGAATGGCATTTGATCTAAACAAATCAAAGAAAGTTCCTGATGGCGAATTTTTTTTCTCGCGCTCTTAACTTAAAATTGACCATATTAGTAGTCAATTAGTAGTAATTTTAAAATTTTAGTAGTCAATTTTAGAAAAAAATGTACGTCGCGAATAGCGCCTGGTAGAATTCCAAACTTATGCCGATGTGTGTATAGTTAGTGTTCATTCTCACTTATTAGAATTCCAAAGTTCACCACCTTCTTCCTAGCTCCGCTCAAGATTCTAAAGCTGCTGCAGTTTTCATCGGCTGTAGATTTTATTCAAATTTCTCCTCGGATTTCACATTCCAGCATGGAAAAGTGTAGCACCTCTTTTATGGTTCAGTGAACCGAATCTGTCACGTTTACGTCAGTCTTTTATTCGCTGTTTTTTCCCGGGCGCAAATTAAAACAACCACGCGACATACCAGACACGCGAACAACTAAATGGTAGCTAATAAAGACTGACAGAAAAAAAACTTCTGCTAAGCAGGGTAGTCACGTTTAGCTCTTATTAGTTCTACAAGGATGTTTCGCAGTAAAATAAGTAAGCTTTGTCTAATCTCCATCTTATCCAGCAGGAACTGTATTTGATTAGCGCTCTACAGAACTCTACAGAACTAACTTGACCGGTTCCGCTCATTGAACCAGAATAACATTAAGCAAAATTGAATGCTGGAATTGAGAAATAGACTAAATCCTATAGAAATCTGCAACTGCTACAGCTTTAGAATCTTAAGAGGAACTAGGAAGAAGGTGGTGAACTTTAGAATTTTACCAGCCGCTATTTTTTTCTTACGCGGACAGCATCTCGCTAATATGGTCAATTTTAAGTTAAGAGCGCGAAAAGAAATTTCAGGTACTTTTTCGGAAGCCTTACTGCGGTTTTCATAACTCTGCGAACTCTCGCTATCGATTTCCAACCGTAAAACCGCCTTCTGGCTTCCGTCAATCAAACTCTCGGAGTCTTTTCGTCTTATTCTTTGTGTGTTTCACAGGAAAAGTATACTAACATTTAATCGCCAGCTTTTCTCAGAAAACGCGCTTCGATTGCTAATATTTTTGGCTGCTAGAATAGCGGATTACTAGAGATTATACTGCAAGGAAATTATAATAGAAAAGTTACACCGATTACACAAAATAATCAACTTCCTGAAGGTAGACATATAGCAACAAAAGTTCTCCTTAACAGAAAGAGAGACAAATTTCTTTTTAGTAGGCTCAATAAATTACTTAGGTATTATAGTTTGTATATGTAGTTGTATATTACAATTGGCCTCGTGGAAATCGTTTGATGAGTGTCGACTAAAATTGTGTAGCTTATAAGCCTCAAGATACTTCAGACTCGAAAAGCACGACGGCAACTGAATTGCGAGCCTGTAACGACAAACATTTGTATCCAAGGAAACTTCAGTGCAAGAACCAAGAAGATAGGAGGGACGCTCTCAGAGCTGACTCTAGTATAATTGTGCGATTTATCCTGTGTGTAAAGTTCATAAACAAAGAATTTAACAAATTGGTCATACATAAAACTTCTAACTTCTAAACTTCTAAACGTCCCTCGAGGTATTCAAGTTATGAAGTCTGAGGTGTAATGTCGTGGGTTTGCAATGAGACCGATTTGCAGTGAGTCTGCTGCAGCGATATTTGGTTCCTAATTTCTCCGAAGCGATTGTTTTTCGTTTGCTGCCACTTGGTAAGTCGCTTTAACATTCATTGTTCTTCTTCGTTATTTGAAAAAAACGGCAAAAAATCGGTTAGAAGTTTTATGTATAACCAATTTATTAAATCATTTGTTTATGACCTTTACACACAGGATAAATAGCAAAATTATACTAGAGTCAGCTCTGAGAGCGTCCCTCCTATCTTCTTGGGTCTTGCACTGAAGTTTCCTTGGATAATATATAGATTTAGCCACTGGCTAAAAGCGGAGCTCCCGGTTACATATTTTTCTGCTTACGAGGCAAAATGGTTGCCATTGTACATAGTCGTAGTCTTGCACCGTCATACCACTCGACTAAGCACTTGCACCCCCTTGCCATTTTGATAATTTCACACAAGTCTGGTTGTCTGAGGTTTATCCCTTCCTGAGATATGTTCTTTTTCTCTTGTGATGACGTCATCGATGACGTCATACCACGTGACCATACAGTAGCACCCCCCTTGCCACTAACACAACTTCACCCAAGTTTGGTTGTATGAGGTTTATCCCTTCCTGACATATGTTCTTCTTCTCTTATGATGACGCCATCGATGACGTCATACCACGTGACCATACAGTAGCACCCCCCTTGCCACTAACACAACTTCACCCAAGTTTGGTTGTCTGAGGTTGATCTCTTCCTGAGATATGTTCTATTTCTCTTGTGATGACGTCATCGATGACGTCATACCACGTAACCATGCAGTAGCACCCCCCTTGCCACTTAGATAACTTCACCCAAGTTTGGTTGTCTGAGGTTGATCTCTTCCTGAGATATGTTCTTTTTCTCTTGTGTTGACGTCATCGATGACGTCATACCACGTGAGCATACAGTTGCACCCCGCTTGCCACTAACACAACTTCACCCAAGTCTGGTTGTCTCAGGTTTATCCCTTCCTGAGATATGTTCTTTTTCTCTTATGATGACGTCATCGATGACGTCATACCACGTGACCATATAGTTGCACCCCCCTTGCCACTAACACAACTTCACCCAAGTCTGGTTGTCTGAGGTTTATCCCTTCCTGAGATATGTTCTTTTTCTTATGATGACGTCATCGATGACGTCATACCACGTGACCATACAGTAGCACCCCCCTTGCCACTAACACAACTTCACCTAAGTCTGGTTGTCTGAGGTTTATCCCTTCCTGAGATATGTTCTTTTTCTTATGATGACGTCATCGATGACGTCATACCACGTGACCATACAGTAGCACCCCCCTTGCCACTAACACAACTTCACCTAAGTCTGGTTGTCTGAGGTTTATCCCTTCCTGAGATATGTTCTTTTTCTCTTGTGATGACGTCATACCACGTGACCATACAGTTGCACCCCCTTGCCACTAACACAACTTCACCCAAGTTTGGTTGTCTGAGGTTTATCCCTTCCTGACATTTGTTCTTTTTCTCTTATGACGACGTCATCGATGACGTCATACCACGTGACCATACAGTAGCACCCCCCTCCCTAGCCACTTAGATAACTTCACCCAAGTAAGTTTGGTTGTCTGAGGTTTATCTCTTCCTGAGATATGTTCTTTTTCTCCTATAATGACGCCATCGATGACGTCATACCACGTGACCATACAGTTGCACCCCCCCTGCCACTTAGATAACTTCACCCAAGTATGGTTGTCTGAGGTTCATCCCTTCCAGAGATATATTCTTTTTCTCTTTGATGACGTCACGTCACGTGATCATGTACAGCACCCCCCTGGTAGCACAGAGAAAATATCCCAAGTTTGGTTGTCTTAGCAGTGTTCCCTTGAAGAGAAATAATTTTTTTCTTAGTATACCACAGGGTTCCCATGAGTTTCCGCGTACGGCGGACGGACGCCGGACGGACGTACGCTATACCTTTTATACCAGGAAGAAAAAAAATTCATACCTCAAGAAGGGAACAACCTATGGCAACCAAACTTGGACACATTCATCTTTTGGGCGATACCACTTCAACGCCATAATCATTTGTAGAGTGCCACTCGCCTTACAACTGGCTATTTTGACTGTTAAGAGCGAATGCACACAAAAATCGAGCAATGGGCGGCCAGAGCTCAAATTGTTTTATCCTCATTTTAAGTTTGTAGCAAGATTTTAGTGAGATTAAGACCGTTATAGGGTTTTTTCGCAGTCCGGGGGAATTTTTTCGATTTTTTCGAGATTTACGTTTTCGCCCGTCTGAGGCCAGTTATTTAAGCGAAATTCAAGGGGCCCACAAATTGCCTCGCGTAGTTTTTATAACGATATTTGCAGTGGATTAGCACTTAATTTTCGATCAGCAGATAATAAACAATTGATCAGTGGTGAATTTCCGGATTAAGATCATATTTATGTCCTCGATTAACACCATTTTTTCGAAGCCACTTGACAACACAGTATTTTACTGGCTAAAGTAAATGCCGAATTTAGGTACGGGGCCATTCTTCAAATCAGCCCAAATTCAAGAATTAGAACAGGAGAGGTAGTATTTTAAGAATATATAAACATTTCTTTGGCTTTTACCTTGAGCGCCCTAAAACTGAAGGACGAATTCGGTAGATTTCACGCTAATAACGTGTTATTTGACCCGCCGACCTGTGCGTATCAAGTTGCCGGGAGTGAAATCAAACTAGAAAACAGCCTCTATTTCCCAGTTAATAGAATTAAGATTGTGAGACTTACGTTTTGGTGGAGTTATTTCAAGGGATCCAGTGTGGTCTTTGCAGCAAAACAATCGGTTTCGGCGTGGTATTAAAATAGGGAACTCCTGAACGCGGTGCGCGGTAGGCATGTCCTCCCAGTCCAAAGTAAATAACAACATAACTGCTTGAACTTTAGTTCAGCTAGTTCAGTTCAAGGATAAATCCTTGTAGAGAAATATCAGCACTCTAATGGAAACAGACGAACATCTATAGATCTTGCTCGGTTGTGTAGGATGTCAGGGACGACGTGAGAATTCACAATGGTTTGGAACAGAATTCATGATTCTCGTGTACTGATTTCTCAAATCACCACACTTCAGGCCTTATCCTTACAAATGTTCGCATCCTCAAATTAATGTACTGTATGTGGTCGATAACTGCTCATGTGCCTGCAGTAAAAACTGAAGAGTGCTTGCTGCTCATAGTTAGCAAAATCATCTGTGCTTGAATCTCGCCTGTCGCCTATGCTCACACTAATAACCATACCCCTTGTGTGTATTACTGGCGTGACAGACACGTGCGTGGCGTCTACACAAATCCATGCACGTAACACAATTATTAATTATTATCTTTTCATCGAAACGCTCAGAATTTCTGTGCTCCTTCAAACCCCATAATAATGGGAAAGGCGCGGGAATTTGAAGGAAATTCAGGTGGAATTGGGGGGGGGGGGGGGGAAAGAGGGGGCTGCTCGATCAATTCATTCATTCATGCATTCATTGGGATTATTTTTATTGCCTGGGTGTGGTGGGGTGGGGGTGGGGGGTGGGGGGGGGGGGGGGGTGGCGGTTGGAGGATCGCTCTCTATTATTGGGAAAGCGATCATTTGTACTTTTTTAGGAAGTCTAGTCTACTCAACTTCCTACGTTAAATTGCGCGAAGTCTCCAGTCACTGCAGGTCAAAAAAATAACTGTTATCGAGGTATTCGAGGGCTCGGCGGAAGCCCCTATACAGGGACCGACCTAAAGCTGGTAAATATATATATATATTCCCCTATATTCCCCTAGTGCTCGCGGGAACTTTCGATTTTACTCACCCCTAATATAAAAGGCACCAAAACGGCGTCGCTCGGATAAAAGGTAAAAACAAGACGTATTTTTTAAGAGAATATCCAGTTTCTCGACCCCTTACCCTTCGTTATACCTATTTTAGAGCAGAAAAGGTACCCCTTTCTTATACCAAAGCCGAGAAAAGGTACCCCTTTGACTTTGAATCGGCTTTGTGTGTGTGTGTGTGTTTTTTTAAAGAAACAGGATTGCTCCCGCGTTGCGCGGTTGAAAAACCGGTGAAATACAGGCCCTTCTTTATTCCAAAATTGCAATTTTCCCTACCCTTCTTTATGACCCAGTCCAGCCTGAAAATCCTACCCCTTTCGGGCCGTTTAGTCCAATATAGGGAATACCCCCCCCCCCATCTTTGCGCGCCCAGGGTCCTCTCACCTCCCCCCAGGGGAAAGAGGAAATAGGAAGTACCCCCAGCCCTATCCTCGCGCGCCTCCACCTCCCCCCAGGGAAACATGAAATAGGGAGTACCCCCCTCCCCAGCCCCATCCTCGCGCGCGCCAGGGTCCTCCCCTCACCTCTCACCTTTTCCTCTTTCCCCTGGGGGAGGCAAGGGAGGACCTTGGCGCGCGAGGACTTTGCCCCAGCCCATGGCCACTAACAGAGGTACCCTGGAAAAAAGTTTTTCGAATTTTACACCCTAAAAGGTACAGCGAGCGCCCCCGCCCCAAAAATAGCGGAGTCACCCCGGAGGGAATCGAAAACGGTATGAAGAAGAAAATCGTGGTATTTTCTTGGGGGGGTTCATGAATTAGGGACGGACCATTTGATACTTGATGGGGAGGGTGGCTAATTCCCCCAAAAAAATTTCGAGCAAGCCTCTGACCTAGAAAAAAAGTATCGCGCAAGCAAAGGTGTTGGTGAAAAAAAATCGAGCAAGCTCTACCATTTTTTTTAGGGAAGCTAGTCCAGTACTCAGTCGCAGTCCAGTACTGATTTACCAAGAAGGGCATTTAGATAAGAAAGAGCTAAATCCGCTAACCGAACGTTAGTAGTGAACATGTAGGAAATCTATGACCAAAACTTGAACTGATCCTGTTGCTAAGCATGCTAATTTCTCTAACCATAAAAAAAAAAATCAGGAAAAAATTATCGAGCACAGCCACGTACTAGGTAAAAAAAATCGAACAGCAAAACTGGACGCGAAAAAAACATCGAGCAAAAAAAATTAGCCACTCCCCCCATCAAATATCAAATGGTCCGTCCCTTAGCTACGCTGAACCGGAGGATGTATTTGATGAATATCAAAATAAAAGGCTAGAATTAAAATCAATTGTCAATACATTTTATTACACCGAGGTTTTTTTAGAGTAGAAACTGTTCATTTTCTGGCCGGTTGTGTTTTAGGGATACAGCGACACACGAGGAACAAATCACATTGACGCGTGACTAGTCACGCAACCACATGAAATAACAATACCAGTACCGGTAGCTGTATTTCAATCTTTCCCACTATACAGGACAGCAAGGCTTGCCAGCCGAAACGATCCCGTTGCTACGCATATTTGCAAAACATCAAGAGAAAGTGGTTCATACATGCGCCTTTTCATTCGAATTTGGATGCAAACAACATATTTCGGGAATGTTTTAATGTATGCGGCCTGGGCTCATGTCTACCGCGTTCACAAAGGGAGTTCTCTATTTACCACGCCGAAACCGATTATTTTGCTGCAAAGACCACTGGATCCCTTGAAATAACTCCACCAAAACGTAAGTTTCAAAATCTTAATTCTATAACTGGGAAATAGAGGCTGTTTTCTAGTTTGATTTCACTCCCGGCAACTTGATACGCACAGGTCGGCGGGTCAAATAACCCGCTATTAGCGTGAAATCTACCGAATTCGTCCTTCAGTTTTAGGGCGCTCAAGGAAAAAGCCAAAGAAATGTTTATATATTCTTAAAATACTACCTCTCCTTGTTCTAATTCTTGAATTTGGGCTGATTTGAAGAATGGCCCCGTACCTAAATTCGGCATTTACTTTAGCCAGTAAAATACTGTGTTGTCAAGTGGCTTCGAAAGAATGGTGTTAATCGAGGACATAAATATGATCTTAATCCGGAAATTCACCACTGATCAATTGTTTATTATCTGCTGATCGAAAATTAAGTGCTAAATCCACTGCAAATATCGTTATAAAAACTACGCGAGGCAATTTGTGGGCCCCTTGAATTTCGCTTAAATAACTGGCCTCAGACGGGCGAAAACGTAAATCTCGAAAAAATCGAAAAACACCCCCCGGACTGCGAAAAAAACCCTATAACGGTCTTAATCTCACTAAAATCTTGCTACAAACTTAAAATGAGGATAAAACAATTTTGAGCTCTGGCCGCATTTTCCCGAATTTGCTCGATTTTTGTGTGCATTCGCTCTTAAATACTGGGTGCGTGTCAAAGATCCCTTTCATAGTGATACACTAGTAGGCAAAGCCGCTTTAGTTAATATGGAAAGTAATTACAAACTGGTGATTTTTGTAAATCAAATATTGAAACTATGTGGTTTAGGAAACATTTCTGAAATTGTTATCACAACCAAGAATATAAACAATTTTAGCCAAAAATTGCGTAAAAAGCTTTCAGATATTTGGTCAGATTTCTGGAAGTCGAAGTTGTCAAACACCTCAACTGATAATTTTGTGGGTCAGGGAAAACTGAGAACCTATCGTCAAGTAAAATCGTCTTTTGTGTTTGAAAAGTATTTAGACGAGGTTTCAAATTTTAACATAAGGAAGGCTGTTACACGCATGCGTATTTCTGCCCACAGACTCCCGATAGAAACGGGTCGTTACAATTCTATTGCGCGTGCCGATAGACTATGCCCCCTCTGTCAAACACAAGAAGTTGGGGACAAATTCCATTATACTGTCAATTTTAATGTCGAACAAATTAAAAAGTTAAGGACTGATTTTATTGAACGCCTTTGTAAATTAAATAGCAATATCATGAAATTAGACACTAAGTCGCTATTTTTGTATTTGTTTTCAATGAAAGATCAGTCATTCATGAAACTCTCTTCTAAATTCCTTAGTGATTTAAGGTTCCCCTGTTTTGCACGGCGCACGCTGTTCTGCGCATGGACGCGCGATCAATTCGTTCGAAAATGACGCAATCGAGCGTGCGCGCGCAAGCTAAATATCCCCATTTGAGCGAGAAACACCAAGAAAAAGTCACTTTTTGGGATATTGCGCGAAAA
The DNA here is from genome assembly GCA_033964015.1 of Scolanthus callimorphus. Lineage (NCBI taxonomy): Eukaryota > Metazoa > Cnidaria > Anthozoa > Actiniaria > Edwardsiidae > Scolanthus > Scolanthus callimorphus. Next base: position 8,229,896 of record CM066915.1, read on the forward strand.
CAAGATTGGGCATCCCCATTTTTTATTTTACCATTTTGATAAGACTATCATTCCCCTGTTATAAAAAACGTTTAAAGAAATTTCCACGACAAGTTTTTGAGCTATCGTCATAAAAAGCCCCAAAATGAGACACCAAAGATACTCAAATTATCACGAGCGTGCGCACATTTTGCACATTTTCAAGAGTAGCGTCAACACACATAGAAAATTAAACATTCCACTGTTCGTCCTAGGTAGTGAAGCATCCAATAGTTCTGTTTAAACTTGCAAGCGAACTGGATTGCTTCATTAGTGAGCGTTTATCACAATTTTCTTGTTTCACGTATTCCTTCACAAATAGCCCTCAGCCACTAAAAATGGGGTATGTTTGCGCCATCACAGTTTCTAAACGAGCATGGGCACCCCCTCTTTTTAATTCATATTTTCATTACTTATATACTAAATAGTAAATAGACAAATTAGGAAAAAAATTCTACGACAAGTTTTATTTCAGGGAATTACCTTAATGTGTATTGTAGAAAAATTATTATCTGAGAACACAAACATTATATAGATTTGTCTTAATAGACTTGATTTGTTTTGTAATTTTCGTTTTTATAATATTATATATTTTGCAGTTGATAGCTATACCGATATACCTGTATTAGGATATAAGGTTTAATAAAATTGTAATTTTGACTTTGTGCCGTCAATAACGTAAGCAAAATGAGCGAGAAAGCCCGTGACGTTTCAAAATCAACTCCATAGTTATGCCTAGACGTTATTTCCTTAGGTATGGTGCTCCGCTGGCGCGGGCCTTGGGCCCGCGCAGGAGCTCCGCTACAAATTTTTGTCGTTACAGGTAAGATTAGGCTCGCAATTCAGTTGCCGTCGTGCTTTTCGAGTCTTTTAAGATACTTAAAAGTATCTGGAGGCTTATTAGCTACACAATTTTAGTCGACACTCATCAAGCAATCTCCATGAGGCAAATTGTAATATACAACTACATATACAAACTATAATACTTAAGGATACCGTAAACCTTCGCGTGCGTCATTTTGACGATTTTTTGTTTTTATCCCAGTCAATAAGTTAGGGTAGGAACTTCAATATTCCAAAAAAGAAAATTGAAATAACTTATATTTCACGAAGAAAAATAAGAAAATCTAGTTTTCAACTGTATTGCGTTACATGATTCAGGCGGTATAATCTTTTAATCTTGTTTAATTAGCCTTCGGGTCAGGAAATTGGCGCTTCTTGCGGCGCATGTTCTTGCCTGGCTTTCTTCGTTGAAGAGGCACTTTGCCCATTATTTATCAAAATTTGGTTCCTGGAAATGGTCGAAGATGTTGCAGAGAGCGATTACCACGAGTACGAAAGCTCAAGCACAACATGAAATCTGAGCACAGTAATACTTTCCCGCGCACAGAGAAGGCTTGCCTCCAATTGGCCGATCGTGTCACGTTTGTTTGCTCTCCTGCTGTTAGCGCTTCAGATGTTGACACTACTTCAAATGGCTATAACTCGGTATTGATTTTGCTGCCGATTCGATGGAAAGACCCAAAATGTTCGCCCACAAGGATTTGTACGATTGCCTTCAAATTTGGCGAGCAGTTAGTCAAAACAGTGATCTTCGAAAGTGTGTCGGCGATTTTTGATATTTTCATTTCTCGCACTTTTATTACTGTTCGAAGGCCGAAACTCATCAAATAAATGAACCTTCAACTTTTGGAAGTTCTTATTCTGGAATGGATTAATATATTAAAAATCGCCGACACACTTAAGTAATTCAATAAGTGTTGATTGATTTAGGACAGAATTGAAGCCAATGCGCACCGTATTTCTATACGAACATTTTGCATATTTAAATCGCACCGTTTTATCGTTTTCCTTTCCGCGTTAGAGCAGATTTCGAAAAATCAGAATAAAAACTGCGTCATCATAAACTTCGTTTATTAAGCTTTAAATGATATCTAGTTTATTGGGGTTTATTTAAATGCGCCGCGAAGAGAATTTTTGCGCGAAGGGTACCCGCGAAGGTTTACGGTATCCTTAAAAAACTTATTGAGCCTACTAAAAAGAAAATTTGTCTCGTCTTTCTTTGAAGGAGAACTTTAGTTGCTATATGTCTACCTTCAGGAAATTGATTATTTTGTGTAATCGTTGTAACTTTTCTACTATAATTTCCTTGCAGTGTAATCTGTAGTAATCCGCTATTCTAGCAGCCAAAAATATTAGCAATCGGAGCGCGTTTTCTGGAAAAAGCTGGCGATTAAATGTTAGTATATTTTTCCTGTGAAACACACAAAGAATAAGACGAAAAGACTCCGGGAGTTTTAAATGGCTTCCTGTCGCGACAGCAACGGTTACGTGTTGGCCAAAATAAAAAGCACAAAGAGTAACGACGAGAAAACTCGAGGCAGTTTGATTGACGGAGGCCAGAAGGCGGTTTGACGGTTGGAAATCGTTAGCGAGAGTTCGCAGAATTATAAAAATCGCAGTAATTGCAATTTCAATTCCGTAGGTAAGAATGTTTCAGAATTGTGGTCGTCTAAACTTGAGAGACCAAGTTGAAGAAAAATTATAGGCAGCTCCTTAAGGGAAATCTTAGTCAAAGTTTAAAATAAAACGAATTGAGGTATTTTCTGATTTCGAATTCATTTTTCATTTTTTTTGGGAGGGGGCGGGGGATTTTCTGAATCTTACTTGTGTAGTCTTTGAAGAAACGGGTCCGTCATGCCATACGCTCTAATGGTAGCGACACCCTCCAAGGTATCAGACACGTGAGAAAAGATTGGACTGCTGTTGATGCATCCGAGTCGCGCAATATCCTTGGCAGGCCTGATATAGAACCTGGCTATCAATCCTGAGAACAACAGCAGTGGTACCATGACCAGAAATACCCAAGGGTTCAGCACGGAGGGGACTACTACTCCCGCAATCATAATGAACACGTAGTCTAAGGCATAAAGAGCATTTCTTGGTAAAAGATCGTCTAACATCGTCATGTCACGGGAGAATCTATTTAATATACGACCTGCTGGGTTGGTATCGTAGAAATACACAGGCGATTTGAGGAGGGCCAGCAACATACGATTGTGAAGGTTCGTAGATGCGTTTATAGCAGCCGAAAAGACCAACAATGATCTAAGGAATGCTACAACAAAGATACCTCCCACCAGACCACCAAATAAGGCGATGATGTGAGACTGAGGACTGTTTAAGGACTTGGGGACTTGAACAAACACCCAGTCACTGAACACGACGAGTCCTGAAAGGTAAGTATGCCTGTTAGCAAAGTGATTTTCAATTTTTAAAGAAGGCCTAGATTAAAAGTATTTTTTTAAAGAAGGCCTACATTTTCTTCCCTCAACTAAAAAACTTTGAATGCCTCACTTTTCAAGTGCTTCTTTCTAATTAACTGCATTCGGATGTTCTGCTTTATCTAAACTTTTTAAATGATACCCCTCTCGCCATGAGTGTCTGGCTGATAATAATCATACGATAATCATCATGAAAAGTTTCGAGAGAATTCACTGGTCCGATTTCATGTTATTCGAGTGCACATTTTTAGTCAGTCCCAAAATAACAGCACTTTTATGTCTATTATGTCGCACATTAAGCTATGTTCGTTGGGTACCTTATGGAATAATGGTAATCCAATTGGTTTTATACCGTTTTAATAAACGATTTATAGATACCTGATGGTCACGTGTTAATGAAAATTAAGTGTCTAAGGTGTCAGCGGAGAAAATTCCGTGTCGCAGAAAATTGGAACGTGGAAAAGATATAGCATGAATAGATACCTTCTCCAGCTCCAAAGAAAGCCAGTAGACCGATGGCGGGCAGACAGGAAAGCCCAGCAGAAATGTACTGTTTGTACAACCCAAGGGACACCGTTTGGGTCTCTCGCTCCTCATTTCCTCTCCCCAAACCTTTGCTAGCTCTCATGTTCTGATCTTTGGCCCATATTCCACTCGAATTACGTTTGGCACCATTTGTGCCAAATGAATCATGAACATGAGTGCTTTTAGAATGAGCATCCGCATCACCCATAAGCTCATCACTAATCTGTTCGTGTACTTGGTCGTAAGTTCCTTCTGTTAGAATTTCTCCGTTTTGTAACATCACGATGCGCTCCGCGTTTTTGAGATATTGCAGCTGATGGGTTACCAGGATTCTTGTTTTACCTGCGTATTTCCAAATGAGAAACCCTAAGCAGAGGTTTGTGCGCAAATCAAATAAATCACGCGAAATACCACGACACGCAAACAAATTTAATATATAGATTTAGCCACTGGCTAAAAGCGGAGCTCCTGGTTATAAAATGTTCTATGTGAATATGAAAGGGATTCCCATGTGTACATGGTTTATATGGTTGCTTTAGAGTCTTCCCTTCACGAGATATTAATTTTTCAAGCATAGATGACGTCATCGATGACGTCATATCACGTGACCACTTCATTTCGCTCATCTGGTGGTCTAGACTACACTACCCAAGTTTGGTTGTTTTAGAGTCTTCCCTTCACGAGATGTTAATTTTTTTAGCATAGATGACGTCATCGATGACGTCATATCTCGTAATCACTTCATTTCGCTCATCTGGTGGTCTAGACTACACTACCCAAGTTTGGTTGTTTTAGAGTCTTCCCTTCACGAGATGTTAATTTTTCAAGCATAGATGACGTCATCGATGACGTCATATCACGTGACCACTTTATTTCGCTCATCTGGTGGTATAGACTACACTACCCAAGTTTGGTTGTTTTAGAGTCTTCCCTTCACGTGATATTCATTTTTTAAGCACAGATGACGTCATCGATGATGTCACATCACGTGACCTCCTCATGTCGCTCATCTGGTGGCCTAGACTACACTACCCAAGTTTGGTTGTTTTAGAGTCTTCCCTTCACGAGATATTGATTTTTCAAGCATAGATGACGTAATCGATTACGTCACATCACGTGACCACTTCATTTCGCTCATCTGGTGACCTAGACTACACTTCCCAAGTTTGGTTGTTTTAGAGTCTTCCTTTCATGAGATATTCATTTTTGAAGCATAGATGACGTCATCGATGACGTCATATCACGTGACCATTTCATTTCGTTCACCTGGTGACCTAGACTACACTACCAAGGTTTGGTTGTCTTAGAGTCTTCCCTTCACGAGATATTCATTTTTCAATCACTGATGACGTCATCGATGACGTCACATCACGTGTCCGGGTTACAGCACCCCCCTTGTGACATAGACAAAATATCCCAAGTATGGTTGTCTTAGCGTGTTCCCTTGAGGAGATATAATTTTTTCTTTGCATACCACAGGGTTCCCATGTGTACACGGACGACGGACGGACGGACGGACGGCGTACGCTATAGGTTTAATACCAGAAAAATAAAGAAAAAATCATATCTCCCGAAGGGTAGCTTCTAAAGAAGCCAAACTTGGACAAACTTTCAAAGACCATAAGAGGAACTCTATACCAAGGTCACATGCCCTTACGTCATCAATGACGTCAACAAAATGATCCATAATGCCCGTGACGTTAAAAATCAACTCGATAGTATACTATACGTTTTTTCCTTAGGTATGGTGCTCCGCTTGCGCGGGCCTTCGGCCCGCGCAGGAGCTCCGCTACTAACTAATAAAAGACTGAGGCCTAGGGTATATGTCATTAAGGTTGCACCTATTACTTGTTTTCAAAAGATGCCGATTCAACTTTCAAATCGAAATTGACTATTGTTTTATATGTATTCCGATCGACGCGACTTTAATTGCACGTATGCCCTAGGCCTGACAGAAAGAAACTTTTACTACTGTAGCTCACCTGCCAGAAATTGGCAAATGCATTGCTCGAAATATGTTTTCCCACATGGACGTCCACAGCACTTAGAGGGTCATCCAGGAGATATATATCAGCATCTGCGTACAGTGCGCGTGCCAGTCCTACGCGTAACCGCTGACCCCCACTGAGAAGAACACCGCGTTCTCCGATCAGAGTATCGTCGTTATCTGGGAAGTTTTCGATGTCAATGTGGAGATCACAGGCGTTAAGCACTGCTTTGTATTTCTGTTCTTCATACTCCTGGCCAAATAGGATATTCTCCCTAACCGAATCAGAGAATACCCATGGTTGCTGAGACACATAAACTACACGGCCGCGAACACACATTTTACCGCCAACAAGAGGCAGCTGTCCTAGAATGCTTAGAAGGAAAGTTGTCTTGCCACTCCCAATTTTACCAGTAACAATTCTAAGCTCTCCACATTTCACAACCAGTTTGATGTTCTTAAGTTCGAACGAGGATGATTTACTGTCACTTAATTTGCACGACACATTGTCAAACAATATTGCGACATCGTGTTCAAAATTACTCTGGACTGCTTTCCGTACAAATTGACAATCTGAAAAGGTAAGAAGATACTTAGCCCGTGCTACTGCCGAATAAAAGTCTGCCATTTGGTTCGGCAACTCTTTCATAAATCTTGCCACACTGTTAGATATGATTTGAAATAGCACTAACACAGCAGCTACTTTAATTCTGGTGAGTTCCGCTCCAGATACGAACATAGTTAGTAGTGAGATGAGAATTGCAATTGATTTAGACACGGACTTGAGCATTCTCAGTGTCGATGCTATGGCGCTCTTCAGGTATATAAACTTGGCTTCCTGTCTGAAAAGGTAATACGTTATACAAATTAGATACAATTAGGGATAAATAATTACGAAATTCAATTGATTTAAGGGTGGATTTACCTATCTCGTTACCATGGAGATCGTCGTCAAGGGCTGAAGACGCGCGCGCTCAAAAGAGCGGGAATCTTTTTTACTTCCGGTATTTTTTCTTCAGGAAACCCGTACGAGTTGTTCACTTTTCAAGAAGCTTTTTACCTTAATTCTTCCGAATAACAATGTAGAACTAGTTTTTTTGTTGTTGTTGTTGACTCAAATTGTCACAAAACTTGAGACGAGACAGTCAAGCGAAAAGTCAACACAGCACCGCTGGAGAGTTGAGTTTGACAAAAGATGTACAGAGACAGATGAAGTTTGTCGTTTTTGGAAGAGGAATGATTCCAGAAAGTGGTAACTATTATTAATTACTCTCTTGTTGTGTCCCCATATAAGTATGAGTCTTTGTTACAAGCTACAGGTTGCTCTTGGCACATAAATAAAGTTGATTGATTGATTATACCGAACGCTCGTTTTCCCGTAAATAACGAACATTTTTCTTTTCGAATGAAACTAAACACGGTTTGCAAACTAGATAAAAAGTTTTTTGAAACACTAGGAAACTAAAGAAAGGAATGCTAATGGATACAAAGAAACAAATGGATACAAAGAAACAAAGTATACAGATCACAGTAAATATTCAAACAGCTACAAGAGCTCACTAACCTGGATTCAAAATCAAGATTTACAAAACGAAATGCGCTTTTGTTCTGAGTACATTCTTGCAAAACGTCTTTTTTACTCAACTTTGGAGTGTAAACAGATCGTGATTCACTACATTTTAAACTACTCACTCTTTGTTTTCTTTCTCTTCATTTTCAGTTCTATGATTGCCCATAAGAAGAATCGTCAAGTGCAAATATAAACCTGTCTTTATTTTCGTCTACGCGAACATGAAAACTAAAGCCAAACCGGCCCGGTACATTCTCATCATGACAGGCAAATTTCTTGACTTTTTCGCCTTTTCCAACACACATGCAGATTGTTGATCCTTTCTTATGATTTCTTGTCGAATTTATCATTATCTTTGATATATTTGAGGATAATATTTGCTTGTTTTCGCCATATTAAAGTGCATCACAACCTTCAAAAAACAAGTGCCGGTTCTCGGAAGAGCAAGCATCGAAATGGTTTCCCTGCCAGTCTCCACCAATAAAAAGCCAGCCATGTAACCATGCATGCCTTACCGATGAGCTAGGGGGCCTGGGACGACAGTTTACTTCCGGTTTAACAAAACACTGTACTTCTTATGTCAAATCAGAGAAAACCCGAATTTTTAAAATGTTAAAGTGTTGTTTAACTTATTTTCCATAGAGCCTAGCATGGGATTGGCGAATATGTGAAAACTTTTTGAGTTATGACATCTGAATGGTTTAAAAACACACAAAATCAAGCGTAAAAAATTCATTTTTTAATTTATCTGCAAATCCTTGCTAGGTCTTATGCACAATGCCTACGGTTATATAGCCACAGATTGGGCAGATTCCACTAAGAATTGGAAGACAAACTATAGGTTTTTCTGTTTCGATGACGTCACTATGACGTCACATGATGACGTCATCATTTTTCAAAGCTTTTCCAAAATGGATCTTTCCTGTAAAATATTATCCTTAAACATATTCATTTCGCAGAGTTTTGATTTTTTAAATTTTCCCTAGCAACGGCCCAAAAAGATAGGTAAATCCACCCTTAAGGTTGTCCGCATTACTGTTCAGTCTCTAAACTTTATCTCATCGCTTCAAAGTTTTGTATACCTACCGACCAATGTTTCTTTTTTGTGTAATAAATAAACTGATTTATAAATACAGTTACTAAAGCAGTGTAAAAAGATGGAACAAAAAACATGTATAGCTCTTTTTAAAAGCCAGAGTTACACATTTCTCTCCATTGAGGGAACCGTACTTCTTGTCACTACAACAAAGGGGTTCAACTTGCATCCTTATTACAAATGCCGCGCCACCTTTAGGTTCCTCCCCCCCCCCCCCCCCCCCCCCACACACACACACACACACACTCCCCAGTCGAGTAGGCCTAAAAAAGAGGCGAAACAAATTTTTGTTCACAAAAGCAGTCTCATACGGTCAAATAATTTGGCCCATAGTCAAGTTGTTTACCCCGTCAATTTAGCGGCCCTTAGAAAATTCCCTACTGATAACCCGAATGTAAAATTTTAAATAAACAACGGTTGGAGCCAGCTGAAGGAGCAAGGTAGGTTATTTTGGTCCCTGGGCCCATTTGCCTTTCTTAGAACCGGCCGGGTGCTCACGAGAACCCTGAAGTTGCTTCACAGAACCTTGCTGTTGAAGTCAGGAAGGGTCGCACTGCTGGCGATTACAGCTACCCCCCTCCCCCATTCAGAAATCTTCAGATTTTTCCTATAGGTCAGGTTAAAGAGGCACACATTTCTTACATCGGTTCATCGCTTTTCCCTCAATCAGAAACACTCAGCATAAACTAAAATATATATCTATGGACCACGACTTACTGATCCACCCAGTATACCACCGAAGACTGGGAGCTTGTGGGGATATACTGCAAAAGTCAATATTTGTTTGTTGAAGTTCTCCCCTTATAAGGAAGTTCCCCTTCCCTACTTCATGAAGGGGAAGTTCTATGACAAGGGTTTTCTAAACTGCGATCGTAGTAGCGTAGGGAGCGTAGTGGCATTTCGTGCATAGTTTAGTAAAAGCTACAGCGCAGTGTGGCTCGATATGAAATGGTAGTTTTCAACCATCGCCTTCCAAATAGCGTAGGGAGTGTAGAGTGCGCAGTGTGGCTCGATATAAATGGTAACGCTGCGCTCTCTACGCTCCCTACGAGCCTGCGCTGCGCTGTAGCTTTTTCCAAACTATGCACGGGATGCCAGTACACTCCCTACGCTAGTACGATCGTAGTTTTGAAAACACTTGTCTTGAGAACTTAAGAGCGCCTGTCTGTAAATATCACCGATCGGCGTCAAAATGCGAAATTACAAAATCGCTCAAATTTGGTCAAAAGTTAGGCCTACGTGAAGGATTTATGCTGTGAAAATTTCAGGTCGATCAGATAAATATTTTTCGGGAACGACGACGGAAGTGATTTTCCCGAGCAAACTCACCATTTCGGAGCATGTTTCACCTAATTCAAAAGATCGCGAAAAACTCCTATACGTGCGAAATGGACCCAAGTAATAAACACAGATCCTTAAACACGACAAGATAAGCTTTCATTCAAGTGGTTTGTCAACCATTCCGTTAAAAAATAAATATTTTATTGATTTTTGAATAATTATCACTTTTTTCGTCTATTTTATCAAGGCTCAAATCGATGGCTAATATCTCCGATGAGACGTGGAATTTTTCAAATATTTAATATCCCGGGAAGAGATCTATACTTCTTCTTCTGATTTATCAAATAAAATTTTGAGGCAATTAAAATCCCGAACTTTCACAGCGCGGAAATTGACCTCTATTGATTTACCGATAATAGGACACATTCCAGGCACTTCATGTCACGAACTTTCAAGAGATATTAGCGTGGAATTACTGTTAAAAAGGTCACTTTTCGAGGAGAAATATATTCTAACACTTGAAATAAAATTAAAACTAATTGCTCCTTGCTTATGAGGTGATTGCCTTGTCTTGTTTCCTGGGGAATGAAGGGAATGAAGCCCTTTTCAAGCGCGAAATCCAATGTTGTTATCTACTCAAAAGCCTGTGACGTCATAGCCAGGCAAAGCGTGACAGGCCCGGAGAAGCCAGTACAGACAATTTTTACTTAGTCTTCATGAAGTGCTCGGATATAACGTACGACCGAGGATTTACATGGGTTATTTGCTTCCTTGAAATGTAAATAGCTGGATGAATTTGGATAGATTCGACATGAATGGAGAATCCCACAAGCCGCTGCTGTTTGCTTGCGAATTCGGCTGTTTACTTTGGGATAACGAAGGAATACTGCCAAGAATGAAACGATTTTGGAGTGAATTGACTCAAAGCACCTTCTAAACAACACGCAAGACTATTACTCGGCAACTGAGGGAGTTATTTTGCTGTGGATTACTGGATTCTTTGCCAGGTGAGTGAATGTTTTGAAAGTTCGTGACATGAAGTGCCTGGAATGTGTCCTATTATCGGTAAATCAATAGAGGTCAATTTCCGCGCTGTGAAAGTTCGGGATTTTAATTGCCTCAAAATTTTATTTGATAAATCAGAAGAAGAAGGATAGATCTCTTCCCGGGATATTAAATATTTGAGAAATTCCACGTCTCATCGGGGATATTAGCCATCGATTTGGGCCTTGATAAAATACACGAAAAAAATGATAATTGTTCAAAAATCAATAAAATATTTATTTTTTAACGGAAATGGTTGACAAACCACTTGAATGAAAGCTTATCTTGTCGTGTTTAAGGATCTGTGTTTATTACTTGGGTCCATTTCGCACGTATAGGAGTTTTTCGCGATCTTTTGAATTAGGTGAAACATGTCCCGAAATGGCGAGTTTGCTCGGGAAAATCACTTCCGTCGTCGTTCCCGAAAAATATTTATCTGATCGACCTGAAATTTTCACAGCATAAATCCTTCACGTAGGCCTAACTTTTGACCAAATTTGAGCGATTTTGTAATTTCGCATTTTGACGCCGATCGGTGATATTTACAGACAGGCGCTCTTAAGGTATTGATTGGATTTTGCAAGTGATGAATCCCTTTGTCATGCAGGTCTATCTAGCATGTTTTTATCCCTATCGCTCTCCACAATACAGAAAGGATTCGACTTGCCATGAAAAGTGAATGTTGCGTGCGAAGCCCACTACCTATCACAAAGTACAGTCACTCAGCGACCCCGACTTTGCGCATCAGGCTATTTTACCGGACCGTCCTATCCTTCAACGAATCATTCATCTCACAAAAGGCAGCAACCAAGCTACCCTGGCATCAGCATTCTTTTGCTTCAACTCTATGGTATATTGCGTGTCACATATAGGGTCCAGTATGGACATCAAAACTCATACAGTTCTTTCTTCTATATGCAATGCTATTTTTAAATAGCATATACTTAAAAGTATATGACAATGCAAATACCTAATTGATTGACTGATTGATTGATCTTTCACACTAAAGGCGTGGTTTAGGATATCAGTTCATTCTAAAGCAGTCTTCCTCTCTTTAACATGAAATATAATCCCGCTTTTAGATGACCCTCTTTTGTCAGCTAGCCCAACTCATGGAAACATGGAAACCATCAGCCAATTAGAATACAGAATGAGCGCAGTTTAATCTCCATTGTCTACCTCCCTGAAGCTTCGCTTTCAGGCGGTGAATAAATCAATATTTTAGCTAGGACGCGGCTTAGACATCGTCAACACAAATGATACTCGTTTTTAAATTGTGTTATTGTTTATATTGATATAAAAAGTGATGTTTGTGAAAATTAACCTATTACCGATTACCTTCGTAAAACTTGCACCTTGCCCATCATCGGCCACTCCCAAGCATTCATCTTTATGGTTCTTATTCCAACAACAATGGCGGATATTAGGCCGATTCTCTTATCAGCTACTTCAGCTGCTTTCTTCCTTAGGAAAGTGCTTGCTTTACCGCTTAGTGCACCGTAAGTCGTGGCCAGGAATATAAACAATATGCCTGTAAGGCTTTCCAAGCCGGCGAAGTACCACAACAACACAAGGCCCATAGCGATGTCCACGACGTTTTTGAATAACACAGAAATCCAGAACACGATCAGGTCTATCCTTTGGAAGTCTCCGGCGATAAGATTCACGATGAAGCCAGTGGTCATCTCTTTTATTACAGGCTGGCGTGCCTGTAAAATCTATAATGTACGCGAAGAGATTATTAGATAGTGTCATGGGGTTATTCAGGACTTTTGGTGACAAAAATATAGACAATGAACTATAAGGGAAGTTTGGCAGTGGTTGTCTTTGAGTGAAAGCAAGCCAGCCAGTGGCTACATCAGAGATGGCTATTAGAATTGCGACACTGACTCGGCGGTCTCCGCCCTTTCAATGACTCTACTTTTTAACAGCCAGTGTGGACTCTCTTCCCTATGTGACCAATGCAACAGGGTATCAACCCAAATGGTACTCAATCTTAAATTTTATGTCACACCATAGGGTTTTTTTAATCAAATAGGGGAATGGTAAGAGACGAAGAATTGTTAATAGTGCAGCACAATAAGTGCTCAGATTAAAACATTTATCAGTCTAGGACATTCGTGCCTTAAAACTTGTTTCTTTGTGAACTTGTTTCCTGACTTTGTAAACTGATGTTTTGAAGACACACAAAAAGTTTTGATTATTATTGTAATCTATTGAAATTTCACTTTATCAGAAGTTTAACAATATAGCAACTACTTTCATAGCTGAAAGTTGAAGTAAATTCGCTTTTCATTTCCCACCAAAACTACCAAGATGTCGTTTTCTACTTAAAAGTATTTGAAGTACAGGTGGGCTGGAAAACGGCCAAAGTCACACCTCTATTTAAGGATGGCTTGGAGTGTGACCACATAAAATTTAGTCCCGTATGAGGAAAAGCCTGCAGTGGCAGATCCAGGACCTTCCATGGGTTTCATTGAAACCCCCTTAGAATTTTGGTCGAGTAGAACATGGCGGCGAGTTTCGAACACGAGATAGCAAGATCAGTAACAGTTACTCTCTGTTTGTGTTTGTAACTGCCTTTGGCTTACATTGCCTTACATTCACCGGCTGGTCTCGACAAAAGACATAGCGCACCTATTTTCTGTTTGATTGTTGCATGTTAGATACCAATTTAAAGATATTAATAAAGAATTTGCCGGTGCTATTTATATTTATAGATTTTGTAGATGAGAGAAAAGAAATGGTATCTCATTCTATCGATATCTTTTTTTCTCTTGAAAAAATACTTTCGAACGACTAAATGGAACAAAAATTAGCATCGTTTTCCCTTCTCTTGATATTTTCTGCCCAGACGACAAGGCAAAGATATCATAGGCACATGCTAACAGTTTGCTGAGTGCATTCTTTCCACTAAAACAGAGAAAAGTTGAATCGGCGAAACTTAGGGTTAACGTAAGCATACCTTATATAAGCGTAAGCATAAACAAAAGGATCAAACTAACTTTTTTCTTTAGTGTGGTTTTCACTACGACATAAGCATAAGCATAAGGATCAAAGGCTTGCATTCTTCTTATGCTTGCTTATGCTTACGTCGCTTATGTGGTAATGAAAACCAACCCTTAAGCCTAGTTTCCATATAGTCTTATCTGTCGTATCTGTTGCATCAGTCAACCGTGAAACAAAAGAATAATTCCGATTTCCATTGTTTCACGGTCTACTGATGAGACAGATACGACAGATAAGACTATATGGAAACCAGCCTTTATGTAGCACACGGCAAGATATTAGGTTAACACTAATTGGCTGATAGTAGCAGGTCGTAGAGGTTGTAATTGCTCCATTCATATCCGTCACGTGATTCTCATCCAGGAGCCAGAATTCCGGGAGTCTAGGAACTACAGATAACGTGACTTATAGGTCAAGTGTGTGTTTATCTTAGTATCCCGCCGAAATTTTTGCCGTTATTGTCCCTTTTTTGCTCTGAAAACTCAAGAGAACAGTTTATTTTATCTTATGACGGTTATGTTTAGTACATAAATTATATAACAACATCGAGAAACTGCAATAAAAGGCAAAAACACGAAGTTAAATAATTTTGAGCTGTCCGGATGCCGTTACTTTGTAGGCGGTTGTTTTATCTTTTACATCTCAAGGGGGTATTATTTTCGTCTCCGATCCTACACGCAAATTTCAGGAATTTCCATAGAAAGAAACCGATTTCATTCTTTTAGCGCTATTTTAGCTTAGATTTACCTTTTGCTTATTAACAGAAGAAAACTACTACTACGATTCACTATGCTTTATGTGTGCTTTGATACAAAATATCACGGATAAAAGGCGTTAGCCACTTGAGCTCGTTAATAGAGACTGACCTCGAGGGCAGGCAAACAGCACGCGTATCTCCCAAATAAGGAAAGTAACTTCCTTATTTGGAACACGGCCTTATGAGCAACATTTGTGGGGTAAAAGCTTGATATGTGATCAGACGCGAAGATAGGAAGTGGCAACATACTCTACCCTAGTGGATGAGAATCAGGCTGAGGTCACATAGTAGCAGTGTGTAGGAAAAGTGCTAATATATAGCATTGACTGTGTAGCGCTATGGTATGTATATAATATATATAAAATTTGGATTGTAAAGCGCTTAAATATTAAACAGACGTTTCGTGGCTCCTGCTTTCCACATAGTAGCAGGGACTTTCTAATGCTCATGCGCGGCTTACATTTATTGAACTCCATATGCCTCAAGGAACAATCTCGTACCCAGAGCCCGTCATATTTTGGTCAGCGGCAAGATTCGGGGTCGATAGGGAATCGATTTTTTTAAAACCCTGATTCTGGGTTTCAGGTTTGAACGTTGTATGAAAGTTCGTTACGTTTTGACCTACCAAGCATGCTAACAAATCGGATTCCCCCACCAGTGTCCCGAATCTTGTCGCTGGCCAAAAGACGACGGGCTCTGGCGGTACGTGATTGATCAAAGAAAGGTGTGGGACGGAGTTGAAATGAATGAGAGTACAGAAATTGAATAACAATATTTCGTTATCAATTTGTGTTGAATAATTTGCAATGGTTGCCTCCTCTTTTATGTCCTGTAGAAAAATATCGAGTTCTTTTCTCCATCTTAGTTTTAGAAGCATGATTTTAACCAGAAATGATCAAACCCAGCATAACTAAAACTTTATTTCAGTACAGACCTTTTTCGATTTTAGATGCACGTACATATCTTTGTGTATGGACAAAAGACATTTAGACCTTTTCGATTTTAGATGCACGTGCAGTTATTTGTGTATGGACAAGGTTGAAGACCAAGAAATTAGCAAAACACTCAGCTGGCCTTCGCTTGAGAAACGTAGGATGTATCATAAATGCCTCCAGATCTTTAAGTGTCTGCATGGCCTTGCGCCTGCCTGCCTTTTGCGCGATTTCAGTCACGCTCGTGACTATTACGCGTACAATACGCGCAACAAAGATCTCCTGCGTTTACCGTCTAGCGAAGACCAGCAAGTACCAAAACCAAAGCTCCTTCCGCTACAATGGTTCTAAGGCGTGGAACTCAAGAAATGAAAATAACATCATCTCTTTCAAACGGGATTTGAAAAGGCACCTCTGCCAGTAAGAACAAGCATTCTTGTTTATATGTAATGTGATGAAATGTTTTGTACTTTTAATATCTTTTACTCTTGTTACAGGCCTCAATTTAAACCAGTATACAGATGAATTTGACAAGCCAGTTTAAATACTGATAATAAATAAATAGAAATAAAAGACATTTAGTTTAATGTTGACATATTTCATCCATTTGATTTTCTCAGATCTTCTGAATCGAGGTTTTGATACTACCTGTGACAGCATATGAAACTCAAGAGCGATAGTAATGGCCTCTTGGCAAGAAAGGGGTTGGATGTTTTGAGTCAAAACATTGTTTTCTTTGCATAATTAACTTAGTTATTAATGATATCATTTTTTGCATAATTAGTTTATTTAAGAATAGTGCATTTCTACTTCGGGAGCTAAGAAAAAAGTATAGTACGAAACCAGCCATATCTTACAGCAGCATGGAACTCAAGGCTATCAGGAAATCCCAGCTTAAACAAAGACTATATCGACGGATGTTTGGAATAAGCTTGGCGAACTAGGCATTCGGAAATCTTTTCGGTCGAAAAAGAAAAGACCTGTCAACTCCGCATCTGGGTCCCCTGTGGCTAACACCACAGCCTTCCCAGAAACGCAGCCGAGAACTACGTCGCCATCCACCAGGACCCCAAGCCTGCCTAGTATGATCCTGGCTAACGTGCGTGCTCTGGCCCCAAAAATTGACGAACTATTTGCAATCACAGGAAGGCATAGACCGGGAATCATCTACCTTACTGAAACATGGCTAAATGATTCAATACCAGACTCGACTGTCCATCTTCCCGAATATGTGTGCTTTAGAAATGACAGATCCGACCACCGCTGCGGAGGTGTGTGTGTCTATGTAGAATCGCACCTCCCTTGCAGACGTCTGACCGACCTTGAAGACCCTGAAATCGAGTCATTGGATCTGGGTTCGGCCGTTTCGCCTCCCGAGATGTGTATCTAATATCCTGGTAAGTAATATCTATCACTCCACGGCATCCACCAGTGAGATGAACTATACCCTCGTTGATCACATTGTGAAAAATGCGGAATCCTTTCTACGCAAACATCCAGATGGTGTTATCACAATCACAGGTGACTTCAACCCGGCTAGTACCGGCCTTAAAGAACAGTTTGTTAAAAACAAATCAGGTCTATCTCAATTAGTGAAAGTCTTAACAAGGGACACTGGCGTTTTGGACTGGTTCCTTACCAACGGGCCTAAGTACTTTCTACCGCCAGCAGCAGCTCCCGACGATAGGCCGCAGCGACCATTATGCCGTCTTAGTCACGTCAAATCGTACCATCACGAACCCTAAAGCTACTAAAAGCCAAATCTGGAAGCGATACCTAAGGGAGAGCTCCCTAGCGGCCTTCGGTCGGTGGAAAACTAGTTTCAACTGGGACTGTGTCCTGAGCCTACCGCGGGTCTCCGAAAAATCGAAGCCTTTCAGAAGACCATAACAGCTGCTGTGGACGCTTATCTCCCCCTACGCAAAGCTAAAGTGTGTAATTCCAACAAGCCCTGGGTGTCTCGTAAGTTATCCTTACTAGTCACCAGAAGACAGAAACTGCTTGCGTCGCATGGGAAGGATTCCCGTGAATTCCGTGAAGCCAGTAACCATGTGCAACAAGAAGTGCGATCCTGTAAAAGAAAATACTATGCCAGCAAAGTTGCAGCCCTTAAGGAAACAAACCTTTCACGGTGGTGGAATGAGGTTAAGAGCCTAGGGGGAATGACGGGCTCAAGTGAATGGTGGCATCAACTCCTTGACGAATCAACACCCTCTGTACCTGCACTATACGAGAAGTTCAATGAGTTCCTGTTTAGCCTGACGTCCAACTTTCCACCGCTCCAACTCCCCCAGCCGTGCTCAGCTCCAGTGCCTCGGCACCTGTTAGTGTCTCCTGGGATGGCGAACAGAGCACTACACAAAATCAAATTAAGAAAGTCACAGGGACCCGACCCAGTCCACAACGCTGTGTGGAAGGAATTCACCCCCGAGCTTGCTCCAGTGGTCGCGGACCTGTACAACTCCTCCCTGGAGGACCAGCTCAAGGAGTCCATCGTCCATCCAATCCCAAAACTCACGCCCCCTAAGACTGTCGAGTAAGATCTTCGTCCAATAACGCTCACCTCACAACTTGCGAAAGTAATGGAGGGATTCTTACTGGACTCACTCTATAAGCAGGTAGTCGATAAACTAGATCCTAAGCAGTTCTCTGTTGACAAAAAATCTACCATCCACGCCCTAGTCTATCTATTACATACCATCCTAGAATCACTAGATAGAGGGGAAAACTACATGCGCATATTTTTCGCTGACTTCTCAAAGGGCTTTGATCTGGTCGACCACAATGTTTTTATAAGCGAACTTGAACTCTTAGAAGTACTGTTTAGTACGCTGGATCGCAGCCTTTCTTCGTGCTAGACCACAACGGGTAAAGATCGGTAGTGCCCTATCAGTGCCTGTGGTGCCAAACGGAGGAATTCCCCAGGGAACAAAACTCGCACCGCTGCTCTTTGCTATACCAGTGAACCGTCTAGTGAACAAATGGCCGTACAGAGTTAAATACGTGGACGACACCACCGTCTACGAGACCGTGCCTTGATGCTCGCCCAGCTACCTTCCGTGTATTGCTAATGAGATTTGCCAGTTTGCCACGGAACGGGGCATGCGTCTCAATCCCAAAAAGTGCAGAGAACTTATCGTGAGCTTCCTCATGCAACAGCCCTTCCCAGTTAACGGCCTCCAGTTAATGGGGAGCACCATCAAGCGCGTAAATTCCTATAAGATCCTGGGCGTACATCTCAGCGACGATCTGACCTGGAACACCCATGTTAATTACATGGTAAAAAAGGCTAACAAGCGTCTTTATGCAATCAGACTCCTTAAAAAATCAGGAGTCAGTCCCGGTGACCTGGTCAAAATTTATTCTGTTCTGATAAGATCTGTCTTAGAATATGCATCGCCTGTGTGGGCTGCCTTCCCAGATTATTTGTCTTATACCATTGAGTCTGTTCAGGCCAAAGCCTTGAAAATAATGTTTCCCGACCTTAGCTACTTAGATGCATTAGGAGCCGCGGGCCTCTTCGCCTGTCCACGCGCCGAGACGAAGCTTGCGCAGCAGTCGTCAACAAAGAGAGAGGCACGCAGCCCCAAAACTTTCTACAAATTAGAACTTCAACTGTCCATCATGACTACTGCCTGAGGTCTGGCCCCAGTAGGTCTGAGAAACAAAGTACACGTACTAAACGTCTTGGGGACTTCGTATCCATAAAATATTTGTAATGTTTGTTCATACTTATTGCCTTGTCCGCTCTGACTCGCACTGTAATTCAGTCTTGACTGCTAGAGTGTCGAACAAACACATCTACATCTCCATCTACCAACTGGTCTGCTCATACCAGTTTATTATTGTTCTCATAAAGCTTGGTTGTCATAATGTATAAGTCCTTTGTTTGCAGGAGTGTTGGTCGTTTTTCTTTCATTGAGAACATAAACAATTCAATTCAAATCCGTAATGATCCTCTAATTGAAGGAATTAAAATTGATAACTCTGAAATTAAATTAGTTATTCATGCAGACGATATGACGGTTTTCGTAAAAAATAGGAAATCATATTCTCCAATAGTTGAAGTATTTCAAAACTTCAGTTATTACTCCGCTCTAACAGTGAATCAAGAAAAAAAGTTATTGCCTTGGGGCCGATTAAATTGATTCATACAGAATTATTGGTCAAAGAGATAAGTCCAATTGTAAAAATATTAGGAGTTAAGAGGCAGTCTTCCTAGAGCGATCCGGTCGAATGCGCGCCAGAAATAAAGTTCCCCTGAAACTCTCAATATTAAAAGGTTTGATATTCAAATTAATATTGTTTGCATATATGCATGATCAACTTGAGCAAAAAATAATTGGCTTGTATACTTATGGGAATTACGTATGGTTTATGATATTCATTTAGAAAGTTTGCACATGGATCTCCTATTGGTTTTACGTCCACTGCCGTTCCTGTTTCTCCATTCTGATAACACAATTATTTTCTTTTGTGATAAAAAAACGTATATTTTTGAGTCAATGAATCTAAAATCAAAACAAACTCATTTAACTTGCCTTTTTGTAGACAAAGCCAGTCAGGGCGGTCCGAATGTGTGTTCCAATGATCCTGGTCTGGTATATCACGAGCCGTTTGAAGATAGCCGCGACAGTTGTAGTGATACTAATGCAAACCACAAACAAATACGGTATAATTCTGTCTTGCTGGTTTGTCTCGCTAAGCTCGGCAAGTATCAGGATGACTAGCAGAGGCTGTAGCGCATCCGATAAGGCCCATATAACACACAAGATTAACGATTCAAAGTATCTCTTGAATGAGTGAATTCTGAAGATTGCTCTCATCAATGATGCATTGCGCGCATTGCGGCCTCTCTTGAGTTCAAGTAACCAAGCTATCTCCAGTTTCTCGGTGAGATGTTCCGATTTGTCTTCCCCAAGTAAAGGATACAAATCAGAGTTGTCAAGTTGCCGTTTATTTCCGAGCTTTAATAAATCCAAAGCCCACCAAAATGTAATACGAGATAAGATGCCCGCCTGGGTTCTCGGGTTCCCTTTGGCTGGTTCGTCATCATCGAGCTTGTGATATGAGGACGTAGATCTCATTTTCAGGTCTATGAATATGAAACGACGTGTGATAAGCATGAGTAGCATTCAAAAGGATATTATTATTCATTCAGCATATTTTCCCGCTTCTGATTGGTTGAGCGCCCCCGGATTGATGTTCTTGATGTTTTTGAAGGCAAGCGACTTATCCCATCGATGACTTCAAAGATTGGATAAGTTGAAAAATTATTGCACGCGTCATTTAACTCGTCACGCGACGCACTTGTAGGCAGGCTGGCAAAACTGCCTGCTCTCTTCAAGAAGTAAAGGAGAGATTATTTTAAATGAATAATAAAACAATTGAAAGTTTGAATGAATAATAAAACAAGTAATGAATTCAGTTTTCGTATGATGTGGAGAATTATTCAGATCGAGAGAGTGTTATCCATCGAGGCCGAATGCCGACACATCATACTCTGCGGAATTCATTAATTGCTAATTATTCACCTTTTCTTATTTAGATTATTGAATTGGGAAATTCCAGATGATCGTTTGTAGAGTTTCGTAAGTTCATTTACAAACGGTTCGCGAAGATTTCCCATTGGTTTCTGCAAAGTAGACCAAAAGGTTTAAGTTTCTAGATTGATGAGGAGTCTATCACAAGGGAAGAAAAAAGATGATCTTGCTGAATCTGTAAAAATAATTGAAGAAAAACCAAAATACAACAGAGAATAAGTTGCTTTCGTAGATGGATAGGTTACTTTGAGATAGTGAGACCCAGCTCTAGCACGAAGCCAAGTTCGAGACTATATTTCTTCAAACATCCTCTGTAAACTAACACGAAAACATTACAGCTCAGAAAAAAAAAACGAGATTCCGCGATGCAATTCTCGAAATTTTGTTTAAGTTCGATTAGCACCTCTGAAAGTGAAGGTACATCAAGCTTGCGGCCATCGTATACAATGGCAATTTAAGCGCATTTTAAGTATTGAAAACTTACTAGTGAACTTGCCGACTTGTCGCCGACGTCAGCTTGTGCAGTGTTTCCACAATGTCTTATCGACTGTATGCGGTATGTGTAACACAAACGGCTATGTGTACACCTAAGATCTCCTGTATTCGTGACAGAACTAATGATATTGATATTGATCAGATGCGGGCGAAAGGAAGTGAAAACTTACTCTACCGTAAAATATAAGCGGAAGAAGCAGTATATATTAAGTGACCTAAAACTCAGACAAAATCAAAGCCAGTCGGGGCGGTCCGGAAATGCCTTCCAATGATCCAGGAGCCGTTTGAAGATATATTTGCCACCATAGTTGTAATGATACAAATGCTGATCACAAACAAATACTGCACTTCTTCTTGCCTTGCTAAGCTTGCATGATAAGGTCAGAAGTTTCCGGATGAGCAGCAGAGGCTGTAGCGTATCCGAAAAGGACCACATAGATTTAACGCTTCAGAGTATCATCAATAATGATTGGTCGGTCAATTGGGGCCTCTGTTGAGCTCAAGTAACCAGTCGCTGATCTCCAGTTTCTAGGCGAGATGTTCCGATTTGTCTTCCGCAAGTAAAGGATACAAATCAGAGTTGTCAAGTTGCCGTTAATGTCCGAATTTAATAAATCCCAACACCCACCAAAAGTCATTTCTCACATTCACATTTGCTGCACGGCACACACTTCGTTGAACCTCACACAATAATATATAGGACATGACATATTTCTTATAGCACTGGAATCCCTTATCCCAAAACTATGCATAAATATTTTATTTCTCTAGACTGTGGCGTGGCGCTGCTTGTTACCCGACCAACACTGTAGACTCCCGTGAGCTGGAACTACAAGCGCGCATACACTTTATGTTAGAACAAGGGCATTCTGTCGATTTACGGTCGTTCACCAAAGAAGGGACTGCAAGCAGTCTATTTTTCACTTACAGCATCTAGGCATCAACTATTGATATTTAGACATTCTTTTTGGTAACAAAAGGCCATTAATATGTCATTTTGCTCTGCAAGGTTCCTTTAGGCCTAGTTTCCATGTAGTCTTATCTGTCGCATCAGTCGACGGTTGACTGATACGACAGATGCGATAGATAAGACTAATGGAAACCAGGCCCTTACTTGCCACAGTATGCTTCCCATTTACAGATTCTCACGCCACGCTAACAATCAGAACATGCAAGGCAGAAGAACGTAAAGCCTGATATTCTGGTGTCACTCACATCATGGAGTTATTATGCGGGGGATGGGAGACGAAGTCAGGGCTCGAAATTAAGAAATAATCGTAGTCGCAATTGTACGCCTTGTACCAACATTACTGGTGTAATTCGTCAAAAATCTAGGCGTAAATCCACTAGGAGAAGACTGTAAAAACTGAAAATACAGTTGTTATTTTACGCCTAAGTCTAAAAAGTTAGGCGTAAGATGAAATTTTATAGGCGTCGCAATGAGTAGGAGCTCTACGCTCGTTCGATTTTAAGTTCTATCAACAGTTATTGCGCGATTGCCTACATCTAAAACACTTGTGGCAAAATAATGGATTTTGAGCTTTATACGGAGTGTTTTCGATGAAAAACGTGTACCGAACCGAAATGCATTGCTAACTGTAAAATCAGCCGCGTAAATTTATTCGTAATCTCGCGATCGCCGAATTACCAACTCATCAAAAGTACTGTAGGAGCTCAATTCGCCGAAACTATTTATTATGTTCCCCCAAATACGTTCAAGTTGCCATCTCCCATGCGAGTAACTTTAAAGTAATAGCGTTTTGTCCACCGATGGTGAGTTTACATGGAAAACATGTACTCGAATGCTTGCTTAAATTGTGTGGATGCTTACTGTTTACTTTTCTATTGGACTCAAAATCACTATTTTGAAGAAGCTCTACGGTCGTTCAATTTTAAGCTTTATCCAAAGTTATTGCACGATTGCCTACATCTAATTCACTTGCGGCAAACTAATGGAGTTTGAGCTTTATACGGAGAGTTTGTAGATGAAAAACGTGTACCGAAATACATAGTGTAAAATCGGCATTTTCTCGAAGCTCCACAATCGCTTGATTTTAGGTTTTTGACCAAAGTTATTGCACGATTGCATGCTTCTATAAAACCTGAAGTAAAACAAATTGTAGTTGAGTTTCAAACGGATGAAAATTGTGTACCGATTTTGCAGTGCATCGTTCTGAACGAGTCGCACTTTGCCTTGGCAGTCTTTGGGTTGTGAAAGAACCCGGTAGATTTTGCTAGTATAAACGTACTACATTTGTAGAGGTCAATATAAAAGCGTAATGATGCTTATCTTAATGTCTCGGTCAGGGAAAACGACATGCTTGCGAAAAACATTTCTCAACGCGTCGCAATTTATGCTATGATAATCAGTTATATATCGTTTTAAAGCTAAAAGTTGTTCTATCTTATGAAGTTGTTCATTTTAGCGAAGTTTGAAAAAAACTCAAGTTTGAAAAATTTTCAAGTAAAAAATAACAATTTCCTCACGTTGTCATTTTCTAACGACACAGAAAATTTGACGTCGATATCTTAAACTGTGCGAGGTCAGGAGCTTTGCTAAGGTGAAAATTTGACCTAAAATTTAAGTGCTAGAAAAAGCGTGTAAAGTTAATTAAAATACAGAAATGAGTGGCGGGCAATACGAAAGAATGGGCTATCGAGCCTAGGAAAACAATTGACGCGTCATTTGAGGTTTTAGAAATATACTTTAGGATTGTATTGACTGAATTCTAGGGAAAAAAGTCGTATTATGGATTTTTTATTATTTACCCTGACTGAGACCTTTAACCAATCCTAAGTCCTGGTTATGAACTGGCAGAAAGTTCCGAAAGAAGAAGAAGATAAGAATTCGTATCGTGTTGCGCTCCAGCTGAAAGCTTTCAAATCAACGCGCGAAATCTCATGGGACATTCGCGAAACGATGACTGAAAACACGCTTAGCCAATCAGAGCACGGTTTTAATGTCTGCAGCTTCGTCTCCCGTCCCGCATAATAACTCCATGCTCACATTTTGTTTATTTTGCAAAAAAAATAGAGCATAGACCAAGGAAACACCTCATACGTGGGATAAAATTTATTATTTATTATTATAATGAAGTATATTGTAACTTTTGAGGAACTTGCACCACTTGATTATTATTCCATTTTTATTCTTAAAGTGCCACTAGCACCTAATTTGTCACTTGCCTGAAGTGCCATCAGATTCGGCACATAAGTAGAAGACACCATGATCTTTAGCTCTACGCCATTTTTTTGCCAAAAGTTGAAAGGAAAATAGCGTATTTTCACGCCAATGTTTGAATTTAATGAGCTGGTTTCGTCCTGATATTCATAGAGTCAATTCCCAAGGGATGTAGCACGTGACCAAGCACAGGGAGCCCGAATTGCAGATGTTATTGCGTTTTTCCCTGTATTTTAGGGCAGCTATCCAAAAAAAGCGTACTGTAATATGTCTTACTTCTGCGGTTCTAGTCGTCGTATTTTCTACCAGTTTTTGCTTGATTTTTGTTGGATTGAAGTTCGCGACATTTGCAAAAGTCAATCGGAACGCCTGCTCAATTGAAGTTTTTTAAGACTCCCAAAAGAATTTCCAAAGTTCTCTGTTGGTTGTGCTTGTCGAGTTCACGGTCTGTTGGTTTGACTTGACTGTTTCTTTCATGCAAAATGTTTTTCTTGCAACGTTTTCCGCTGGGGGGCTCAAATAATATCAGCGGAAAACGTCTGTAGATTTGCGTGCGCATATAGTGGGATCAAGAAACGGTCAGCAAACCGTCCAAGAATGTGGACGGCCTCAGGTATATTAAGGCATGGGTGCTTTTCACAAAAATGCGAAAAAACACTGAAAAAAATTCCCTAGGCTAGATAAAATGACTTGTGAAGAATGTTTTTCGTTAAGGTTGCTCTACCCGGTGAGACGTTTCATTTGATGTATTTGGTAACCATGTCAACGGGTTGCGTGACTTGTAAGAGCGTGACAAAGCCACAATTTTCTTTCAGGTCTCTGCATTCAACGGGGGTCATACCAATGGTTTCCCAATAGGTCTTATTATGACCGGTGTCGGGCGTACATTACCATTCCAAAGAGGCGTTCTGGCCAAGTTATCCTCATTTTAAGTAAATGAGAGGTATCAAATTACATCATCACAAATATAGCTATTCGGAACAACATTTCCAGGCAGCCTCGTTAGATCAATAATCTACACTAGATAACAAACACCATCACACACTCAGGTGAACGATTTAACTTTTCCCCATCGAATGCAGATGCCATTTTCCAAGAAATTAAATTTAAGGTCAAAGGTCATAATTCTGTTGCCATAGAGACCAACATGGGTGAAAATGATTGAGAATGACCAAAGGTATTGAAATGCAAATTGATTGGATCCCTCAGAGACATTGGTTTAGAGATAGACTACCCCCCTCAGTTTTACGACCGCCATTTTGGATTTGGCTTTCACCCAAGCCTTAAGTTACCTGAGGCGGCAAAACGAAGCGTGTTTCGACCCAAGCGCAGAGGGGTGGCGAACCTCAGCCAGCGAATTGCAGATAAAAGAGGCCTCTGCTAGCAGGGAAGTAGCTATGGCGCCCGCGGGAGCTCCGCTATACATGCTTTGTTAGTGCTTTGTTGAATCAAAGGCATAACTGGAATTAGCAAGGATACGTGCTACATATGGTTATCCTCCAGTGATCATTGTCCCTCTTTTTGATGTCATAAAACTTTTAATAATGCAAAGGGGGCGTCGAACGTAATCGAGTGTATTTTTTAAGGATAATAATATTTAGATACTGCCTAAAACTGGAGCTCCCAGTCAGTTTTATACCTTTTTTAAACCTTGCCGTCGTCGATGACTTCTCCAAAAGTTTGTTCTCTTCGAGTCTTCCCTTTACAAGATATGATTTTTTCAAGCTTTGATGACGTCATCGATGACGTCACATCACCTGATCATTTCGTTGCGCTTCTCTAGTAACCTAGACAATTTTGCCCAAGTTGCGTTGTCTTGGAGTCTTCCCTTCACGAGATGTTAACACATCACATCACGTGATTATCATTGTTGTAGCACCCCCCTTGTAGCATAGACAAAATACCCAAATATGGTCTTACCATGTTCCCATGAGGAGAAATGATTTTTTAAAACTTTTATCGTGTTATTCCAGCATCCCTCGTGCGTTTCTCGCATTATAAACCACGGAAATCCGCTTTTTATTGCTTAAACATACCACGGAATGACGTAATAAAGTGGTCAAAATGTTGTGGACTCGCGAGGCAAAGCCGAGTGGGTCAGCAGTTCATTTTGACATCTTTATTGCGTCATTCCGTGGTGTATAAGAGGACATACCACAGAAAATCAGAGGACTTTTGTTTTAGACCATAACAAAAAGGCAAAAATAGAAACAGAAACAGCGCGGGCGCGCAGTCAAACTGTGTTTTCATTGGTTCTTTTTAGCGCGCGCGCTGATGATGGCGCGTTCCATGGTATATACTTTTTTTGCACCCATATGACTGAGACCCAATCAAAATTCGAGAAACGCGCTCATTGTGGTATAAACGCTTATAACATATGGTTTTCAGTTTTAATTTCCTCTTTAAATGAAGATTCTGATTCCTTAAAAATGCTTAAACTATTGCGCAATTGTGTCAAAATGTTTGTCATCATGAGTTTGATATGTACAAAGTTTCTTAAAAAACGACCATAATTGAATGGAAACGGGATTTCGATTTCTTTTACCAAATTCGGTGATACATTGTGGGGGTGATCTGAGACCCTCTTTTATTATCCCATACCCTGCCAACTAGAGGCTCCATGCTTTACCGGTTGTGGTTAAATGGTAAGTACTTACTCAATGCCATTTCCCAGTGAAAACATTCTCAGAATCTTAGTCCTATTCATTGAAAATCCCAGTTTAATTGATGGAAATATCAATCCCATTCCCATGTTTTATTGTTTTCAGTACTGCTGTACCAAACCCATTTATTTGTTTCAACTATCTATCCGTTAATTCTGATATATTTTCACTGAGAAAGCTTTTGGGAATTTGTTCCTGGGAAATTGCTCCGGGTTAATCTGTAAAACTACTAGACAAAATTATTTCTCACCTTTACAGACGGACTAAATGTAAACAAATGAGATTGCATACCTACACATGGCTACCCTAGTCCAGGACGCTCTCTACATTTTCTCTTGAAAACTCGACATCAGAGCTGTTTCCGTCTGTCAAAATCTGTCCATTTTCGAGAACTACAATTTTATCACAATCAGCAATAGTCTGTAGTCTGTGAGCGATGGTGATCACTGTGCACTCCTTGAACTTCACTCGGATGGTCTCCTGGATCAGCGCATCAGTTCTGTAGTCAACATTAGCTGTCGCCTCGTCCAGTATGATGATTTTAGATCGCTGCAGCATGGCACGCGCTAGGCACACTAGTTGACGTTCACCAGCGCTGAAATTTGAGCCATATTCTCGAACCCGCTGATCAAGATGATGTGGAAGATTTTCAATAACAGGCCTCATTCCCACATCCTCTAGCGCTTGCCAAACCTGAGCGTCATGGAAGCGTTCAAATGGATCTAAATTAAGACGGAGAGATCCATCGAACAGAATGGGATCTTGAGGTATTACCGACATGGCGCGCCTTGCACTTTGTATATTAAGTGACTTGATATCAATACCATCAATATAGATCATTCCAGTTGGCTCTGGCATGCGACACAGCGCCGCCACCAGAGATGACTTGCCCGCGCCTGTCCTACCGGCAACTCCAATCTTCTTGTTTGCCTCCACATGTAAGTTAATATTTTCGAGTACCGTAGGCCCTTCTGGGTAATACTTAAGGGAAACGTCTCTCAGGATTATCTTTCCGTTCTGTGGCCAGTCCAAGGGAGGGTCGGTACTTGCTTCGTATCCAGGCTCACTCGATAACTCTGAATAATGGAAAGCTCGCTCGACAGAGGACATGCTGTTCTCAATCGCCGTTAAAAACTGTACCAGAAGCCAGCTATTTTCTATTGCTCCTTGCAATGTGTAAACAAAAGACAGCACGGCAGCACCTAGAATTATAAGAAGAAATCGATATGATAGTAACTTAGGGCCTGTTCGTACATGAACGGAAGCGCAAGCGCAGTTGAAACTACGCGAGAACAGAGGGCGGTAATCAAAGATTATAAAAAACTGGCAAATGTATAGACGATATATTGAAAGCTAGGAACATGTAGCTTCCTTTGTATTTGTTGGGGAGCAACACAAACTAAATTCACTTAAAAATGTCTGTAAAGACGTATAAAATATGAGCATGTCATAGACTGCATTATTTACCTTGATTAAGGTTTGTGAGGATTGCGATTACCATGACAACAGCATTGAACACAGTGCCGATGATGTTCACTGACATGGCCATCCACTGAATCGCAGCAATGTTTACTACGCTGTCCTGCGTGTGTATGTCCTGCAAACTAAGAAGAAAATTAATGTAAGGAAAAGCTGTGCAGCACCAGTGCAGTTGGCTTTGTAGAAGCCCTAAATGTAATAACTGGCCCTAAGTGTAATAAAGGCCCCAAGTGTAATAAAAATTGGCCCTAAGTGTAATAAAGGCCCCAAATGTAATAAACATTGGCCTAACTGTAATAAAGGCCCCAAGTGTAATAAAAAGTGACCCTAAGTTATTAATGGCAATGACCATACAATGTCCTAGCTGGAATAAGTCAGCGTTGTTATATCAATTTATAAAATAACTAAGATAGTACGCGCGCTCTCATTGGTCGACAGGTGTGTTTATATGAGAGTATATAAACACGGTTGTGACGTCACGCCCGGGACGATGTTTGCGCTATCTTCTTTTTTCATTCTTTACATATTTTGACAAAAATTTATCCAAACACTTGAAGCAATGAAATTGCTTGAAAGCAGTGCTGTTTTCTTTTTAGCTATCATTTGTCGTCCCATCCTTAAACCACAAGTTCAAAGAATTGCCTTGTCTTCGACTTTTTTAGTCAAACGCGTGTAAACTTTCAGGATTGTCAACATTTTCGTACGATTATAACTTAAGTACACGATATTTTTGTCCTCCGAACTCCTCTTCCCTCCCTTTATGAAACGATTTATTTGACTTCTGGGAACTTTTTAAAAGTATAAAGCTCGTACTAATAGGAGAAAAACAACACACAAGTTATAAAGCGACCCAACTAAAATTCTGAATTTGGAGACTTTCGGCGAATCGGCTAGCCAAAAATGAAGACCAAATTATGGAACAAATCACAATTTATTTCCACTTACTTTCCTATTCAATTTCCTATTCAATGATGATCTTTCACAAGCCGAGTAGGTAAGAAATCGTTTGCTAGCAAGTTAACAAGATTTGGAGTATTAATTAACAAAACATGAAATTCTTACCGGCGATCGGCGAACACCGACGGCACTGTCGACGAAACTTTGACTTGAGTTGCTTCAAAAATTCAATATTCGTTCATGCCATCAGCAACAATTGAAGCCCCCATAGTATCATTCCAGTCTGGTATTCAACATTTTGCTTGATTTGAAGATTGAAACAAGACACTCGTCTTTTTTTGCTATCCAGCTTTTTCGATGCCGGCCGAATTTGCCTTTCCAAAACTCGTCAAAAGGCTCAAGTCAACACGAAGGCTATTGTTGTACGGAAAATTCCTTTGGCTTTGCAATTCTTAACCCGTACATCCCTTCATTGACATTCGCTTATGCTTCAATTACAATAAACACCATAGAAGAGGTCAATAAAGTCGTCAAATGTCGTCAAATGTTTCTTAGAAAGAAGTTTTCTCTCGTCTCCCCTTCGCAAACTTGCAGCCAACTGAGTGAAAAACTTGAACACATGCGATATAACACGCCCTCTGATTGGCCCGTTCAGACCGTCGCGCGGTAAGGAGAATTTATATATTCACACAAAATGTTGAAATAAATTCATTTTAAATCTTTCGCTTCAAAAAGTGAAAGATATTTTATAAAAGCAATAGAGAACTTTTTCCCAGTGTCTACATACTCTGATGCAAACACTCGGGTAGGTTGGGAGAATTCTCGACTAGTTATGCAGCCACTCGACCTTCGGTCTCGTGGCTGCATAACTGTCTCGAACTCTCCCAACCTCCCCTCGTGTTTGCATCAGAGTATGTAGACACGGAAAAAGTTCTCTATTGCTTAAATATTACAGTGATACCTCAATAAGCGGTCATCCTCTATTGATCATCCACTTTTTAAAGTCCCAAAATACCGTATTTGTCACTCCAACTAGGACGGATATTTCTACCGCTGTAAAAGGGGTCTAATATGAAGCAAACACCGCGGACTTTTTAATATTAAGTATTGGCTTCGGGGTACTCATGGAACAGGAGACTAGGTGTGTATGATCATTACCATTATTACACTTAGGGCCAATTTTTATTACATTTTGGGTCTTTATTACACTTAGGGCCAATTCTTATCACACTTGGGGCCTTTATTACACTTAGGGCCAGTTATTACATTTAGGGCTTCTACAGGCTTCACTAAATGAGAAACTTTCGTGTCGCGTCAAAATTATGCTAAGAGTTTCTTTTATAGACCATTTTTAATGTCAAAGAATGGCATATTTTCCGGGGTGGTCATGAGAAAATCACTGGAATTCAAGGGTGGGTGGTTCAAATTAAAAAGGCCAGAGTGGGTAGCTGTGACTGGGGTTCTCAACAGGGGAGGGCTCGAGTGAGATACCTCGAGTTAGGTTCGAGGTGTTGTTTTTGAAGGGTGAATCTTACTTGTGTAGTCTCTGTAGAAACGGGTCCGTCATGCCATGCGCCCTAATGGTAACGACACCCTCCAAGGTATCAGACACGTGAGAAAAGATTGGACTGCTGTTGATGCATCCGAGTCGCGCAATATCCTTGGCAGGCCTGATATAGAACCTAGCTACCAATCCAGAGATCAACAGCAGTGGTACCGTGACCAGAAATACCCAAGGGTTCAGCACGGTGGGGACTACTATTCCTGTTAGCACGATGAACGCGAAGTCTAAGCCATAAAGAATATTTTTTGGTAAAAGATCATCTAAGACCGTCATGTCACGGGAGAATCTATTTAATATGCGACCTGCTGGGTTGGTGTCGTAGAAATACACATGCGTCTTGAGGAGGGCCAGCAACATACGATTGTGAAGGTTCGTAGATGCGTTTATAGCAACTAAAAAGACCGAGAATGATCTAAGGAATGCTACAACAAAGATACCTCCCACCAGACCACCAAATAAGGCGATGATGTGAGACTGAGGACTGTTTAAGGACTTTGGGACTTGAACAAAGACCCAGTCACTGAGCACCACGAGTCCTGAAACATAAGTATGTTTCTTAGCAAAGTGATTTTCAATTTTAAGGCCAACATTTTTTTTCTTCCCTCGACTAAAAAAACCTTGAATGCCTTACTGTCCAAACACTAAAGCAAACGTTTTAGCCCCGCCTTTGTTTATGATTAAAACAGCCTTGACAGACGCGCTGCTTGATTCAAACCTTTTAGATGACACCTCTCGCACTTATCCCTGAATGGCTCGCTGCCAATAATCATACAAAGTTTAGAGAGAATTCGCTGATCCGATTTCATGTTATTTGAATGTACTTTTTTAGTTCCAAAATGACAAAACTATTATGGCGTAAATATTTCCTCAGCTAAAAAATGACTGATATTTGACAGACAAAATAGCCTTTGCCGCCCGAATAATCAACAAACCAAAGACCATGCCTCCGCTAAAATTTCATTTCTGCCTTTGGGTATTCTTTGGCGCATGTTGGTGTGAACATAATCAAATCAGAAATTTTGGTCAGACTGCATGTCATAATTCTTACTTAAATATATGCCAAAGATGATATCTCACTTTTGAGATCATTGAAGTGCTCTAACGCACAATAAAAATAATCCAAGTAAAAATAATAGTTCAGTTGGCTTTTGGGTCGTTCATCTGGTGTTTAACTGTGTTCTTTGTTTAGTCTCAATCGGTATCAAGGGAACATGACAATGCACCACTACTGCACCGGGAATTTCTGCAGAATTTCTGCAAAAGCTGAATTTTTCTCATGGCGAAAGACTGGGAAGTGTTCGGAATTGACATGTATAGCCATTGGAAAGCTGAACACTTCCCATTTTTGTGTCATAGGAAATTCAGCATTTCTCAGTGGGTTTCTGCCGAAATTCCCTGTGCTGGTTGTGGCTCTGTCACTTCTCCGCGTTGTTTGCCGAGACGGTTTTAAGAGGCAGCGGATAAGTACGAGCGTAGAAAAAGTGTTTGCGGGCGTCCTTAGAGTTGTTGCGGACGTCTTTACGGGCGTTGTAGGCATCCTGCGCGCGTCCTACGGGCGTTGCGGACGGGCCAGCCTATCATGATTAGCCTCCAAAAAACATGTCAACTAAAACTTTTGTTTGCTCCCATTCATGCTCTGTAACCCTGGGTCATGAGTCTCCAAGCTTCATATCACAGACTCTTTTTCTGTCCAAACTTTCAGGTGTCGGACATTGGGGTGTACATTTTTTATGAGGATTGTTGAAATTCGTTTTTGTTGGTTAGTTATAAAAGGTAAGTTTTTTTTAAATTGTAACTTGGAAAAGTAACAGCATGAACGGATACCTTCTCCAGCTCCAAAGAAAGCCAATAGGCCGATGGCGAACAGACAGGAAATCCCAGCAGAAATGTACTGTTTGTACAACCCAAGGGACAGTGCATGGGTGTCTCGCTCCTCATTTGCTATCACCAAACCTTTGCTGGCTCTCATTTTCTGAGCGTGGGCCCATATTCCGGTCGTTTTACGTGGAGCACCATTTGCGCCAAATGAATCATGAACATGACTGCTTTTAGAATGAGCATCCGCATCACCCATAAGCTCATCACTAATCTGTTCGTGTACTTGGTCGTAGGTTCCTTCTGTTAGAATCTCTCCGTTTTGCAACATCACGATGCGTTCCGCGTTTTTGAGATATTGTAACTGATGGGTTACCAGGATTCTTGTTTTACCTGCAACAAATAGATTTCATGGCTATTCACAATTTAAAAAAATTGTCCTATCATGGGCGACATAGTAGTCAAGTTCCAGTTTAGAGATCCTCAAGAAAGTCAGAGGAAGGGATCAACATAACAAATGACGAATGGAAACAAAATAAGATCACGAATCTGAGGTTGATACCTCGTAGGACAGGCGCAAGGAGCGAAGTTTTATTTAGAGAAAATACATGGTATTCAGTAGGGCGCGTACCCAGTTCCGTGTCATTTGAACTTTAAAGAACTCTTTTTTAGCGGGGGCGAAATTCTACATGTCATTAATTAGCAAGAATGCAAATTTGCCGATTAATATAATCAAGAAGTATTTTTAGAGCAAATTGTGTAACAAGTACCGTGCCACCGCGTACGAGTTCCGTGCCACTTAAAATATTTGCAATTTGCTTACAATTTATCATTCAAGATTAGAATTCTTGCTAACGGATAAGTTAAGGGATTACGAAAAAATTAAATTGGATGCGCATTTTATCAAAAATAAAAACAAAACAAAAATCAGTGCGCGAGGTTGCTTCTAAATAAGAGTGCTCTCTGAACAAACCATTTGATAAAACAGCCCGATATTTAGTTGTCCGAAAGTTTAAAATACACGTTTTATTCAGATAGTTTTAGTTTGTCCAAATTACCATTATTCTTGGCGAAAAGAGTTTCATTTTTGTGTGGCACGGAACTGGTACTGGTGTACGGAACTGGGCGTCCTTACTGTACGCCTTAGTCTAGTTTCATTAACGCTTTTTGTCATGTCTTGAAACAGAACTAGTTTATTAGCTCTCGAAGTTTTCTCGACGTTTTCAAGTCAGTTACAGCACTCTTTCACACATCCTGGTGGTTGATGTTTTCGGATGCGTATTTCCAAATGAGAAACCCTTGGCGGTTACACACTTGAAACTCTTCTACTCTTCGAGTAGAGGTTTGCAAATCAAATCAATCACGCGAAATACCGCGGCACGCAAACTACTTTGTTTGCTAATTTAAAAGACTGTCAGAAAGAAACCTCTACTCTCTTGAAGGTAAAATCTGACTCCTCTATGCTCACCTGCCAGATATTGGCAAATGCATTGCTCGAATATATGTTTTCCCACATGGACGTCCACTGCACTCAGAGGGTCATCTAGGAGATATATATCAGCATCTGAGTAGAGTGCGCGTGCCAGTCCTACGCGTAACCGCTGACCCCCGCTGAGAAGAACACCGCGTTCTCCGATCAGAGTATCGTCGTTATCTGGGAAGTTTTCAATGTCAATGTGGAGATCACAGGCGTTTAGCACTGCTTTGTATTTCTGTTCGTCATACTCCTGGCCAAATAGGATATTCTCCCTAACCGAATCAGAAAATACCCATGGTTGTTGAGATACATAAACTACACGGCCGCGAACACACCTTTTACCGCCAACAAGAGGCAGCTGTCCTAGAATGCTTAGAAGGAAGGTTGTCTTGCCGCTCCCAATTTTACCCGTAACAATTCTAAGCTCTCCACATTTCACAACCAGATTGATATTCTTCAGTTCTAACGGGGATGATTTACTGTCACTTAATTTGCACGACACATTGTCAAACAATATTGCGACATCGTCGTCAAAACTACTCTGGACTGCTTTCCGTAAAAATTGACAATCTGAAAAGGTAATCAGATACTTAGCCCGTGTTACAGCCGAACAAAAGTCTGCCATTTGGCTCGGCAACTCTTTCAAAAAACGTGCCACATTGTTAGATATGCTTTGATATAGTACTAACACAGCAGCTACTTTAATTCTGGTGAGTTCCGCTCCAGATACGAACATAGTTAGTAGTGAGATGAGAATTGCAATCGACTTAGACGTGGACTTGAGCAACTTCAGTGTTGATGCTATGGCACCCTTGAGGAAAATGAACTTGGCTTCCTGTCTGAAAATGCCATAAGTTATAAAAATTAGGTATAAATAATTACGAAATGCAATTGATTTAAGCACTTGATTTAAGGCTGCCCGTAGTTTGTGGGCAGCCTTGCAATTTTGTGACGAAACTATTTTTCAAGGCTCTCAACTTTTATCTGATCGCCCCGAAATTTTGTTAACCTACTGATCAATGTTTCTTTTTTGTAATAAATATAATAATACACAAGAAAAAATCTCTGGATTCTGATTGGCTGAGAGCAGTGCAGTTTTTAAGTAAGTGCCAAAAAAGGTAGCAAAGTGCAAACATGGTTAACAAAGTGCAAATATTCTTTTGAAATGCTAAAATATTTTGATAACATAGAGCTATATTATGGAAACTTTGCTTTTTGTTCATGCTAAAATTCTGTCAGGTTTTGGTCCAGATTTCAATCAAGGAAAAATGCGTGCGGCTTGTTGAATTTGTAAGCAGATTTGTGAATAACTCCTTAGAAATTGTTTCATGTGTATTATTAAAAGGAATCATACGACTTTTCTCGTTTAATTTGGAATTTATTTACACTCGTGGGTTTTTCAAAAAGCTCAAATTGCACTCGCCTTGAAAACCAACTCGTGCAAATAAATTCCAAATTGAACTCGAAGTCTTATGTTTTTCTATACAAACAGATTTATAAATACAATTACTAAACGGGCGTAACAGAACAGAACAGACACATTTTTAGCTCTCTTCATGATTGTGTCACCTATAGGGTCCAGTATGGACATCAAAACGCATACAGTTCTCCTTTGATAATAAAGGCGTGGCTTCAGTACACGGCGCTCCAAGGTCCCAAGAATTATGGACCTAGTGCGGGATTTCAACCTCTACATCTCTAAAATATAACTTTCTTTTTAAAGCGGTCCACCTCCCTGGAATATGAAAAGTGATCGCGGACTCTCTCTCTCTCTCTCTCTCTCTCGCTTTCAGATGACCCTCTTTTGCCAGCTAGCGCCACATGCCAACACCACTCGAGAGAAAAATCAAGCCTATCTCTACAACCTCTAGAGAATCAGGCTGAGCAGTACAAAGAGATACCAATACCAAAAGGATGTACGGCTCCGGCTTCTGGCAGTTCTTACTTTTCTGTTTAAAAAATCCACTATCTATCCAATACCCGAGAACACCTTAATTCTCTTCACAGTCTCTGTGACTAGAACAGTACAGTACAGCATGACAAATAACTATGTGTCAGCGACCAAGCATTATCTTTCATGGAAGGGCTTCCCCTTTGACCTAGAAAACCACCTTAGGTCGAAAACTTTGGCATAAAACGAGTGCAAGGCGACCACTCGAAAGCTCGCTGGCCAATCATTCTCCCAATCTGTTTTACTGATTTCTCAATCTCGAGCATACAGCAAAAAACGACTCTGTCCGATGATGTGGGCAGTCACAACACTAGCATTCCGTGGTTTTCCTTAGGGCTGACATGCAAATCAATCTTAAGCGAAACCAATCATCTTACTGCCAGAGACGTAACCCTTGTACCTTTCCAATCACCTCCTTTCAAGAGGTATGATTCTTTTATTCTTTTTCCTTAATGTATCGTCGTTGATGACGTCATCCATGTATGAAAACTATAATATCTCAGAACGGGAGGCCTCCAAGGCCACCAAACAAGTGGTGGGACGTCCACGATGACGCCGTTATCAAAGCTTGAAAATTTGATAACTTGTGAAGGGAAGGTTTTGGACAACCAAATTGTAAAATTGCGACTTGCGATCTTATTACAAATTCCGCTATGCAAAAAATCAAAATTCAGGCGGTCATTCTTCAGCTATAGCGACACGTGAAATTCTAATTGTCGTAGCCGTGTGACTGAAGATGACAGCGTGACAAGTAGCGCGTAAGGCCAGGAAAAAGGGCCTGCCAACGCGTTACCTGTCACGCTGTCAATTTGAGCGTTTCAAGCTATATATACTTGCGAATGGTTCTTAGAATTACCAAGTACAGAGCAGAGAGAAGAAATGTGATCTCTTTATCAGGTAAAGTTCACTTATTCCTGCGTTCGCGTTCGCACCTCGAGTAATTCCATTTCAAGTCACTCGTAATTTTCTGCTGAAATAATCCCATTTAAAGAAATTCGAACTTTTCCTACTATAGCATTCCTCTCTTTGTATTTTGATGGGGTTATATGAATAAAGCTACTCTCGGCATTATTCTGAGATTTAAGACTCGGCTCGGAAGTGAACAAAGTGACAATTTATTGAAAAATCTCAAATTTCACAACAACTTCAGTGAATAAATTCGGAGTGCTGTCTCAAAATCCCAAACCAATTTTTACATGACGTTCAAGAACAACATATGGACACTTGTAGCGTGACGTACAGGATGATCAGAGATTAGCCACTACTCAAAATAATTATTTTAGTTTTCAAGGTAAAATAACTGTTGCATCCCTAGTTAAAATTCCTCTCAAAAATGTATTTCTAGACTGTCGAAAACATCAATAGAAAATTCTTGTGAGCTGATAAGGGCCTATTTTCTCGGAATTAGGTGTTTATTTGGCGGCATTCGAGCTTCTTGTGTTCACGCGAGGAAATTTTTGAGATCAGGTGTTTTAGCGTCCTGAGACGGCTTTTTTTCAGGGCTCGAGGCCGCGATCCTAAATTCCTTCGGCCTCTCGCAAAATAAGCACCAGAACGTTGCTTAACTCATTAATATCTACACATAAACCTAAAATAAAGGTATATTGGTTTTTCATCAGTGGCCGCACCTCGTCTGGTATTTCCTGACATTATAATATTAATAATAATAATCATAATAATGACATTACTTTAGAATTTAGACACGCTAAAATCTACAGCGGAGCTGATGTGGTCGCTCCTGTTACTCCCTTACCTTCGTAGAACTTGCACCTTGCCCATCATCGGCCACTCCCAAGCATTCATCTTTATGGTTCGTATTCCAACAACAATGGCGGATATTAGGCCGATTCGTTTGTCAGCTACTTCAGCTGCTTTCTTCCTTAGGAAAGTGCTTGCTTTACCGCTTAGTGCACCGTAAGCCGAAGCCAGAAATATGAACAATATGCCTGTTAGGCTTTCCAAGCCGGCGAAGTACCACAACAACACAAGTCCAATGGTGATGTCCACGATGTTCTTGAATAACACGGAAATCCAGAACACGACAAGGTCTATTCTTTGGAAGTCTCCGGCGATGAGATTCACTATGAAGCCAGTGGACATCTCTCTTATGACAGTCTGGCGTGCCCGTAAAATCTATAGTGTACGCGAAGAGATTACAGAGTTAGATAGTGTCATGGCGTTACTCAGGACTTTTGGTGACGATAGTATTTGGCACAAAGAAAGACACAAAACTAAGGGAAGTTTGACAGGGATTGTCCTTGAGTGAAAGCAGGCGAGCCAGTGGCTAACAACAGAGAGGGCTATATGAAATACGACACTGTGGCTAGGCGGCAGCAGCTTCAAGTGTTTCCGCCCTTTTGATGACACTACTTTTTAACAGCCAGCGGATTCTCTTACTTATGTGACCAATGCAACAGACCAACCCAAGGGGTACCCAATCTTGAATTTAATGTCACACTATAGAGGGATTTTAATCATTAAAATAAGGGAATGGTGAGGTCAGAGACGAAGCAATGACCTGCAAGTGAGTTATTCAATAAGTATGATTTACAATTGATGAAATTATGATATTGTTATTTTGTTTTCTTGTTTCGTATTTGAACCATAGGTTACAGAAACCTCTCAACAACTGCAAGGTTTTCAGTTAAGATGTTAGTATAGGAAAACTATCACTTCAAATTCAATAAACAAATTTGCTACATGATTGAATGCTTGTTTAATGCTTGTTGTTGTTATTATTTTTGGGAGTGATCGCGGGTGCAGATCGCGGGTGCATCTTCCGTGGTCTGCTTTGACAATACTGTCCAGCTACTAGCTTGATAAACATTGCAGCAGAACAAGTACAATCAGATTAAAACATTTATCAGTGTAGGACAACGTGTTTCTTTTTTAGCTTGTTTCCTGATTATTATTGCTGTTGATTGAATTTTACAGCTGCTTCAGGTAACACGCGACTTCGCCGTTGCCGCCAGAGTTTGGCAGTTGGGTTTTTTGTGCTGTCCATCAATGCAATCCGTGTCCGTGTGAGCCAATCATATCCTTACTCAGTGCATTTGATTGGCTTCCTTTGCGAGACATGTCGCGACAGAAGCCAATTCACTGCACTAGGCGAAACTAGGCAAGGATCTGATTGGCTCACAATGGTTTGATTGACTACACAGGAAAACCCAACTGGGAAAAGCTCTCTCGATGTTTTGAACGCGCTGGGTCGCGTGTTACCTGAAACAGCTATAACTGTCAGTATCAGAAGTTTAACAATATAGCAACTACTTCCATAGCCGAAAGCTGACGTAATTTTTTTCATTTCCAAAACTACCAAGATTTCGTTTTCCACTTGAGGTATGGGGAAAGGTTAAAGGGGTCCTTTTGCAAAATGGTTGTCAGTTGTCATAGCGCGCCTTTTTTTTGTTTCATTCTTGCATGTTAGATATCAATTAAAAGATAAATTTAAAAAAACATTTGCCGGTGCTATTTATATTTATATTTTTGTAGCTTATTTGAGAGTTTATATCTATAAACTAGAAATCCAGTGGTGTACCGACGACGTGCAAGGGATCGCTCATGCAATTGCCATGCAAAATGGCTCTATGGATTCCGCAGATCACAGAGAAAAAATTCTGTCTCATTTTATCGATATCCTTCATCACTTAAAAAAATACTTTCGAACGAGTAATTTGAACACGTCGTTTTTTCCTCTCATAGTGTTTTTTTTGCCCAGACGACAAGACGAAAATATCACAGTTTGTTGTGTGAATTTTTTCCACAAGAACAGAGAATCGGCAAACAGAAGAGTTATGAGGATTTTAGCATGAAGAACTGCTGCACGTTGATAACTCATCCCCTAGGGAAACATGGCTGATCCGCAAGTCCCTGACACATCCTCGTGGGCAAGGTCTCATTAGCAAGTGTGTCGTTATATGAGAGAAACGGTGTAGCTGCGGTCATCGAAACCATGAACGCGGGGATATATTTTACAGGCTCTTTATTACTCTTTAGACAACTATACGATGGGTGACGAGACGAAATTCGATTACACCGTGTCGAAAAGAGGCGTGCGAGTCGAGTCGAGTCGTAAACTGAAATACAATACAAAAAGGTCGAAATCTAACTAAGACGTTACATACACGTGTATACATAATCGTGACATTCCGATCATAGTTTTCAAAGGTAGATATGTTCTAAGATAAATTAACATGCGAAGCATAGAATCACGAAATAATAAAATGGCTATGAGCATGAACAATCTACTAATAGAAGACATGGCAATACAATTGTTTCTTGCGAAAAGCGAAAACTATAAATTCTGGAATACAATTTGGGCGTGAAGCCAAAGGCAATGAAACACGTACATCTAAGAATACACTTGGCTAAAAGCACGTTCTGAAACTAGCAGTCTTACTTTCGTAACTATTATAATTGCTAATTTCTAGATTGCTAATCATTCCATTAATGCAAAACATTACCCAAAGTCCTAGGCACAAATATGTATCCGACAGGCTATTGATTCTTGCGGCGAAAACTACGCTTTAGATTTGAAATACCAATCTAAATGAGACGATTACTTCTAGCGAATACAAGAGAACAGTTAAAATCACTTACATAAGAATCCCGCTTGCCAGTTCTTGAAACAACAACTCCGATATAAAGCAAGGTCGATACGAAAATATAGGTGACAACTCCCTT
Organism: Scolanthus callimorphus; assembly: GCA_033964015.1. Taxonomy (NCBI): domain Eukaryota; kingdom Metazoa; phylum Cnidaria; class Anthozoa; order Actiniaria; family Edwardsiidae; genus Scolanthus; species Scolanthus callimorphus. The sequence continues at coordinate 8,271,147 of CM066915.1, forward strand.
GCTATGAACGAGCTAACTGAGATCCAGAGGCGTGGCGATGCGGTTTGATCGTAACTGATCACGCGGTTATATAGCTAACTAAATAATACGTCAATCAAATCAAGATAAGCGAAATCAAGGCTGGGAAGCCGTTACAAACGGGATGGTGTCATTCCTATTAATCCTTTTTTATTGTATAAAACGATGTTCATTTACCCTCTAATTGCCATTGATTGTGATACCTTGTGATACCAGGATTATCACTATCCTCTGAGGGCGAACATGGCGAACGCTGTACCTGTGCCAATCGTAGCCTATGCCGACTACTGAGAGCATGTTGTTGTCAGTCTGTTTGTTTGTTTGTTTGTCCTTTTAGTAGCCTAGCGTAGTTTGTGATACTAGTCTTTTTGTATCGTTAAAAATATTGAAGTCTTACTTTTTGTAATACGTTTTTATTATATGTACTGTATTTAGAATTAGGAGGGCGATAACTTAGAAAACTATATAGTATGGTTTATATGAAACCCTCGTGAAATAAAGTTTATGCCTTCACTCTTACAAAATCCAATTCTTTTATCAATAGGAAAACAAAACACTGCATTTCAGACAAGAGCATATCACGGGCGGTAGGACCCGCTAGAGTATTTTTAAATGTACTGCTTTACCGAATTTGGTCAATAAGTTCGTTATCAGCCGTGTCGAGAGGTCTTATAAAAGTTTTCGAAATCTCCTTAAAACCCGTTCTTTTTGAAGCCCTGTCGGAGATATTGCGTGACGATATAGCGTGTGTGACAGTGACGTCATAGATATTTAGGTTTTATGCTATAAGTTAGTAGAGTTTCGAGAGTAGAGAGCTTGAGGAAATTTGTATACAGTGTGTGAACGAATATAGTGCCAATTTGAGAATAAACGAGAATCGTGAACAAGTGCTATCTTTACATTTACGACACAAGTGGCGACCACACCAGGACCGGTTCGTTGTGAATGCGAGAACGCCTGGATTTTAGTGAGTACTGAGTGACTGGGTGAATTTGTTTGAATCGAATCATGACGGATAAACAACTGGGAGATTTATCTAACAAGTTGAAAACCTTGCACTTTCGGGTTGAGAAAGTAAACGATGTGCTGTCAAAAGGAGGAAAATCACAAATCGAGAGGCACGAGCAATCATTGAAAAATATCGTGGATGCCGTGACCGTTGCTAAAGAAGAAATTGAAGAGAAGAAATTCGCGAAGGGCGAATCTGAAACGAGTGTTGAAGAATGGAGTTTAGGCGTCGAGAAGGAATTGGAGAAGGCGGATGAGGCTATTGGGAAACTCCAGGCAGCCATCAAAGAGATACAAGATCACAGCCTGGAGGAGGAGCGAACTAGAGAGCAGCAAAAGAAGATCGAACGAGAGCGAGAATTCCAAGAGAAGAAGGCAGAATTTGAAAAGGAATTTTCTGCCAGTACAACAAACTCGGGACACGCCTCTTCGAACGGGGCGAGCGCTAAGCTGCCTAAACTGAGGATAACTCCGTACGACGGAAAAGTAGAGAATTGGCTCTCCTTTTACGGAAAGTTTAGGGTGGAGATCGACCAGAGTAATCTCCCCGTTCTAACAAAATTTGGATATCTCAAGGAATCCTTACAAGATCATGTGCGAGCAGATATCGACGGGTTGCCGTTCACTGCAGAGGGGTACGGCAATGCGAAGGCGATTTTGGAGGCAGAATATGGCAACACCAGCGAAATTGTCAACACTTATATGTGCAATATCATGGAACTTCCAGTAATTCAAGGAAAGAGCGCTTCCAAGATCAAGGAATTTTACAAGCAGTTACGCTTTAATGTTCAAAGTCTGGAGACACTAAGGCGAATTGAGGATGTGCGAGGTAATGTGAGAATCGTTTTGGAAAAGCTAAAAGGGATCAAGCAGGATCTTGTGAGGGGCCACGAGAATTGGAGGGATTGGGACTTTAAGGATCTTTTGCAAGAACTCAGGAAATGGACGGAAATTAACCCGGTCGAAGAAAACAAACAGCAAGCGTCCCAGGGAAACCAGCAACAAGGGTCAGGTAAACACACATCACGTACACCTTTGTTTAACACAAAGCAATTTCCTGTGAAGCCATTAGCGTGTGTTTACTGTGAAAACCAGCACAAAGCTGTGGAATGCGATAGTGTTACTGACACGAAAGCGAGGAAAAAGATTTTGGCAGATAAGAAACTTTGTTTTCATTGTGCCTCGTCAAAACACCAAGCAGGTCAATGCCCGAGCAAAGGGAACTGTAGAGTCTGTGGTCGTCGGCACCACACCTCTATTTGCGATGCTAAAAGGGAAACTACGGCGAATCCCTTTCTTTTAACTATGGGTAATAATCGCGTTATCTACCCTGTTGTGATAGTTGAAGTGCAGGGCATCAAATGCCGTGCGTTAATGGATAGCGGCGCCGGGAGCTCGTATGCGTCTGCGGCCCTGTTAAACCGACTGAAAATCGACAATTGTGAGCGGGATGTGAGGCGCATAGAAATGATGCTAGGCTCGACTGTTCGTGAAGTAGAATTGTTTAACATTGATATCAAGGGCGTAGGGACAGATTTCAATTTATCGGTCGAAGTGACGAAAGTTGAGAAGAGCGAGCTCCTTTATTTAGATAACCCACGCTATCAAGAACTAATTAGTTCGTACTCACATTTGAGTGATGTGACAATGGATGACAGTGACCCAAAAGATAAACTTCCAGTTCATATTATCTTAGGCGTTAGTGAATATGCAAAGTTGAAAACCGAAACGCCCCCAAAGATAGGCAAAACTGGCGAGCCTATCGCAGAACTGACGCGATTCGGTTGGACAATAATATCGCCCGGCAAAGAATCAGTTGACCTTTGCAACATGCTCATGTGTCAAACCTCACACGTAGATTATGAGGAATTATGCCGTCTTGACGTGCTTGGGATCGAAGACCGGATGTTGACAAATGATCAAGGTCACGTTTATGAAGAGTTTAAGGAACAGTTGATTAGGGACGAGGAGGGCTGGTACGAGACCGTACTGCCTTGGCGAGCTGACCACCCTCCCCTCCCTAACAACCGCGAAGGAAGCTTACGTAGGCTTAATTCATTGGACGGAAACTTGACAACAGCGGCATGAGGGACAAGTATGGCGAGGTGATTGCGGAACAGGAGGAATCGGGAATCGTGGAACGTGCGGAGTGTCCTAGCTCCGGGAGGGAATTTTACATCCCACATAAAATGGTGGTCAAATCCGAAGGCACGACGAAGCTACGAGTGGTCTACGACGGATCGACGAGGGCTTACGAGCATGCGCCGTCGTTAAATGACTGTCTATACACCGGTCCTCCTCTTCAGAACAAGTTATGGGACGTCATGGCGCGTGGACGGTTTTACCCTGTCGCCATTACAGGTGACTTACAGAAAGCTTTTCTTCAAGTCCGGATTCGGGAAACGGACAGAGACGCTCTCAGGTTTCACTGGAGACCCGAGAGAGACACGGAAGTTCAAACACTGAGATTTACAAGAGCATTATTTGGGCTTGTGTGTTCCCCTTTCTTGCTTGGGGAGTGATCGACACGCACCTTAATAACTGGCAGGAGAAAGAGCCAGAACTTGTGGCGTCAGTGAAAAGGGAAATCTATGTCGATGACCTCATATTATCTGGAGGGTCTACGGTGGAACAAGCGCAAGTGGTAAAAGAGAAAACAACTCAAGTCTTCAAGGATGGAGGATTCACGCTTCACAAATGGCATTCAAATGTTGTGGAACTCGACTCAGTGGTCGGGGCAGTTGGAGAACAGACTTACGCAAAAGACCAGCTGGGTACCTCCCAAGACCACACCTGTTCATTACTAGGTCTCGGATGGGACACCCAGCGGGACACTTTGGCAGTGGCAATTCCTGGTAACCAGGGAGGAGTGACTAAGCGCAGCATTCTAGCGAAGTTGGCTAGGATTTACGACCCCCTTGGAGTGCTTTCACCAACAACATTGTCTGGGAAGATAATTTACAGGCTTGTGTGCGACGAGAAGATTGGATGGGATGTGCCCATCCCGGAACCCCTGGCGAAGATCTGGAGGAAATGGGAGACAGGCCTCCCACAAGAGATATCGTTTCCTCGCTCGCTGGTGGGATACCGGGAGAATATTGACAGTATCGAACTTCACGCTTTCGGAGATGCGTGCGCGAATGGAGTGGCCGCGTGCGTATACACGGTAGTACGCCAGGCCAGTGGAACCACTCAGGGATTGATCGCCGCGAGAGCGCGTCTGGCAAAGAAAGGGCTAACCATACCGCGCCTCGAGCTGGTGGCGGGTCACATGGCGGTTAATCTCGCAACTAATGCAGAGTCGGCGCTGGAAGGACTGCCTGTAAGTAGCGTGACTTGCTGGCTGGACAGTGCCGTGGCACTTTACTGGATCAAAGGTAGCGGTGAGTTCAAGCAGTTTGTCGCGCACCGGGTAGCTAAAATCAAAGCTAACTCGCATGTGTCTTGGCACCACGTCCCCTCGGAACAAAATCCAGCTGACCTCGCGAGCCGGGGGGACACGTCAACGGAGTGGAACTGTGGTGGAAGGGACCACCATGGATCGCCGAGGAGAGTGAATGGCCTGCGGATATTGTCCCCGAGCCGTCCCATGAAAGTAGCGCGGAGGCTAAGTTGGTGAAAGAAGTGCTTCGCGTTGCAGTGAGTGAGGAGAACAGCGAAGTCGACAACGTGCTCCTCAGATTCTCTCTACAAAAGGCCACTCGAGTGGTAACATGGATGCGAAGGTTTATTCACAATGCTCGCCCTGCTCACCGGAAACAGCGGTTGTCAGGACCGCTTAGCACAGGCGAACTGAAACGTCAAACAGAATTCTGGGTCAAGCAAGCACAGTTGAGCTGCGACATCTCTGACGACAAGATCGCGCTGAATCTGCAACCCAACTCCGAGGGCATATTGGAATGCCGAGGCAGATTGCAAGGCGAGTATCCGGTGTACTTACCTGATAACCATCTCTTCACGCAGCGACTGGTGGAGGACGCGCACCTGCGCACACTGCATGGAGGGGTGGGGCTGACAATGGCGAAGGTCCGCAACAAATACTGGATACCACGCCTTAGGCGCTTGGTGAGGAAAGTTCGCAAACGCTGTCACGGGTGCAAGCGTCACCAAGCGATCGGATATGCTGCACCACCAGCTGGAAATCTACCTGTGAGCCGCACCCAAGGGATCAACCCGTACCAAGTGATTGGCCTCGATTTCGCGGGTCCTATCAAGTACAAGGTAAACGCGAAGCAGGAGGGCAAAGCATATGTCCTCTTGTATACCTGTAGTTTGACAAGAGGCATATACTTAGACCTCCTGCCTTCTCTAGAGACAGCGGACTTCTTGATGAGCTTCAAGGAGTTCGTAGCGCGAAGGGGAAGACCTGACAAGGTCTATTCCGACAACGGCCGCACATTCGTAGGTGCAGAGAGGTGGCTGAGAAAAGTCGCCAAAGACGAGAGTGTACAGAACTATCTGGCGGTCAATTCCATTACCTGGCAGTTTAACCCAAGCCGGGCACCCTGGTGGGGTGGACAATTTGAAAGGTTAGTGGGGATGGTTAAGTCATGCTTGGACAAGACTATCGGGAATGGGACGCTTAAGTGGGGGGAGCTGCGAGAGCTACTACTGGATGTGGAGGTGTGTTTGAATAATCGCCCTCTAAGCTACGCTGAGGATGACGACGTACAGCTCCCTCTCTTGACACCCAACTCGTTGCTGTTTGCTAACAGTAACGTGTTACCCGAGCTCGAGCCTCATCACATCACTGATTTTGACCTGCGCAAGCGCGCAAAGCACCTACTCAAGTGTAAGCAAGCTGTATGGAACAGGTGGACTCGCGAGTACCTAAGGGGTCTGCGCGAGCGCCATCGCACCCTGAACAAGCCCGACGGGGGAGACGCACCGAAAGTGGGGGACGTCGTGATCATCAGAGTCGAGGACAAGAGCAGAGGAAAGTGGCCGCTAGGGATTGTGGACCGCCTCATTGTCGGACGCGATGGTGTGACGCGAGGAGTGGTCCTGCGCTCAGGGAGGTCATTCATCGAGCGTCCCGTACAGCACCTGTACCCCCTGGAACTCGCCTGCGATCGGAGACGCCCAGTGCCAACTCCTATGAATCCTGATGCGGGGGTGTTCAGACCACAAAGAGATGCTGCGGCTGCTGCACGCGTACGGGTGCAGCAACTCGCTGAGACAGAGGATGCTTAAACATTGTGAACTACCAGAAGTGATTCTCGAGAACTGTACATGGTCAGACTTTGCTTTTATATCGAACTCTGTGACAGAGATATTTTCATACTCATTTATATTGTTTGTTCGAGGCCTTGATTTATTGTATGATTTAGCGGATTGCGAAAAGTGTTTAATCTTTAACTAGACATACACGTCCTCCGGAGCTGTATGGGGGGAGAGTGTCGGAGATATTGCGTGACGATATAGCGTGTGTGACAGTGACGTCATAGATATTTAGGTTTTATGCTATAAGTTAGTAGAGTTTCGAGAGTAGAGAGCTTGAGGAAATTTGTATACAGTGTGTGAACGAATATAGTGCCAATTTGAGAATAAACGAGAATCGTGAACAAGTGCTATCTTTACATTTACGACAGCCCGAAACTGCTCAATCTTAACGTTTATCTACTTATTTCTTTGTTAATAAAGCTTCTTTTAGCTTACCTTGGGCTTTTGAGGCATTATTCCTGATAAATAGACGGAGAGCCAACGTTCCTGTCGTTATACCTCGTGTTACCCGAGACGCGACTGGAGCCAACGTTCCTGATATTATACCTCGTGTTACCCGAGACGCGACTGGAGTCTTACCTAGCCGTTAATGACTAAGCGATCAGCGCATGTCAAACTTGACAGCCCGAATTTCCCCACGCAATAAGAAATAGACAGGGTAGGCAACCAAGCCGGCTTCCTTTGTCCTCTCGACAGCTCCAGACACTTGCTGTTCTAGAGCAGGCCAATCCATCAACACCGTCACTAGCAACTTGTCAAGTGAGGGTCGAAAATCGAGCTGACGAGAGGACAAAGGAAGCCGGCTTGGTTGCCTACCCTGTCTATTTCTTATTGCGTGGGGAAATTCGGGTTGTCAAGTTTGACATGCGCTGATCGCTTAGTCATTAACGGCTAGGTTAGACTCCAGTGGCGTCTCGGGTAACACGAGGTATAATAACAGGGATGTTGGCTCCAGTCGTGCTCGGGTAACACGAGGTATATAACGACAGGAACGTTGGCTCTCCGTCTATTTATCAGGAATAATGCCTCAAAAGCCCAAGGTAAGCTAAAAGAAGCTTTATTAACAAAGAAATAAGTAAATAAACGTTAAGATTGAGCAGTTTCGGGCTTCAAAAAGAACGGGTTTTAAGGAGATTTCAAAAACTTTTATAAGACCTCTCGACACGGCTGATAACGAACTTATTGACCAAATTTAGGAAAGCAGTACATTTAAAAATACTCTAGCGGGTCCTACCGCCCGTGAGCATATGGAGATTACTGGGGCGCGCTTTTCGAATGGGGCAAGGCATGACAGCAACGATTGTGGGATTAACATGTGCCAGGGGGCACAATCGCCAGGTTAAATCTAAACCTTGTAACAATTTACAGAATTTGCAATCATGCATTTTACAAAGATGTACCCCATCGAAGGTGAGGGCAAAAATACCGCCACATACAGCATTTGGTCAGGTCTGGGGAGGGTTTGGGAAGCTCGGTGAAATTGCTGATGCAATGGCGCCAAGTTGCAGCTACGTAGAGGGGATTTCGTGATAGTTGCACCCCAAACCTGTTGCACAAAGCTAATAATGTATTTTTTTGCCATCACAATAGAAAATAATCATGAGATCAGAATGAACAAACATTTAGTCCAGTAGAACAGGAACAGCAGCGGACGTAAAACCGAACTTAGGGATCCAACATGTGCAATTTTGTTATAATTCCCAATACAATACAAAACAATACAATAAACATATATTTTGTCAATGAATCTGAATTCAAACAAACTCATTAAACTTGCCTTTTTGTAGACAAAGCCAGTCAGGGCGGTCCGAATGTGTGTTCCGATGATCCTGGTCTGGTACATCAGGAGCTGTTTCACGATAGCCGCGACAGTTGTATTGATACTAATGCAAATCACAAGCAAATACGGCAGTATGTCTTGCTGTCTTGTCTCGGTGAGCTTAATAAGCTCAACAAGTATCAGGACGACCATCAGAGGCTGTAGCGCATCCGATAAGGCCCATATACCACACAAGATTGACGATTCAAAGTATGTCTTGAATGAGTGAATTCTGAAGATTGCTCTCATCAATGATGCATTCTGGCCTCTCTTGAGCTCAAGTAACCACGCTGTCTCCAATCTCTCGGTGAGATGTTCAGATGTGTCTTCCTCAAGTAAAGGATACAAATCAGAGTTGTCGAGTTGGCGTTTATTTCCGAGCTTCAATAAATCCAACACCCACCAAAATGTAATACGAGATAGATGCCCGCCTGGGTTTTTGGGTTCCCTTTGGCTGGTTCGTTATCGAGCTTCTGATATGGGGACGAAGATCTCATTTTCCAGTCTACGAATATAAAACGTGTGATAAGCATGACTAGCATTCAAAAGGATAGAGCTTTCTTATTTAGATTTTTCAATTGGGAAATTCCAGATGATCATTTGTAGTCTTAGCATTACCGAGATTAAAAAAATATGTTATAAAGAAGCCGCTTTTAGTGTTTCGGAAATTTCATTTGCAAACGGTTCGTAAAGATATTCCATTAGTTTTTTTGCAAACTGAACCAAATAGGTTTAAGTTTCTAGATTCATGAAGAGACAGACTAGGGAAGAAAAAAGATGACCTTGCTGAATCTGTAACAATAAAATTCAAGAAAAACCAAAATACAACAGGATAAGTTGCTTTCTTTTAATAATATAGATGTAAAAATTTATCGAGTCTGCAAGAAAGCATGAGATAAGGACAGTTTCCCGGGTCCAATTCCTGTAAATCTTGGGGGCCGTTCGTTAAAAACCTGTGTGGGGGACCAGCAGTTTTTCCCTGAAAGACATTTTTTTTTCAATGTGACCCCCATTCGAGTATTGTTTCGAAAATGTGGCCCCCCCGTCGCGAAAGAAATTTCAAAGTCGACCACCCCTCCCCCTCCCCCCCCCCCCAACCACCACTTTCCAGGGTAGCTAGTCCCACCACTTTCCATGGTTGCTAGTCCCTGTTTTCTTCGCTCTCTCCCGCTTCCGAACATAGGAGTGGACTCTCCAGGAGTTGAGCGCGGAAAATGTAAGGACTGTGAATGTGAAGATTTTGAGCTCAAGGATGACCAAACAGAATGTTTGGTCATCCTACAAAACACGAAAGAAAGGAGTTTGTATTTACAGCCACGTGCACGGGCCAGAGTCGACATCTTCAACATCCACAGCATTAGAAAGGGAAACGCCGAAATGGATGGATCAGTAGTAGCGATGAGGATGAAGATGACAACGTACTTGCGTTTGAAGGCACTTCGGTCTCATCACGAGGACGTTTGCGGCGTCACAGAGATGACAGTTTGTACGCTCATTATTAATTTCTGATAGGTTCTGATATTTCATGTTTGTTAAGAGTGCTCAAAATAAAAATTGAACTAAAATATACGTGTTAGTAGTTGTATGTATTGAACCCCAGCAGAGAAATATTGGCAAGTCAAGGATATTGCCAAGGCCGGATTTGAAATATTAGTACGAGTTACGGATAAGTGACTCGATAGTTTCGAACATGGGCAAATATCGAACCACAAAAACTAAAAATGATCCCCCCCCCTAAAACTGCTGTTTGGAACGCGTTCGGTGTCTTTCTCTGAAAATGTTTGCATATACTTTATTATTAATAAGTAATCATACGACTTTTTTCGTTCAATTTGGGATTAATTACACTCGTGAGTTTTTCAAAAAAACTCAAATTGCACTCGCCCCACGGGCTCGTGCAATTTCGGTACCTCACGTCATGGCATTATTTAAGGATGCTTTTCCCCTGTGGAAATTCCAGACTCCTTGTACAACCCCTATGGAAATTTGAAGCATCCCCTGTGAAAATTCCTCATTCTCTTGTAGGCCTGTGGAAATTCCACACTTGCAAATGAATACCCTGTGGAATTTCCATGGTAAAATGAATGGCCCTGTGGAAAGCTGGAAAGCTGGAAATACGAGCGCGCATACACTACAATGTAGGACTAGGACTTTCTCTTGATCTCTAAAGACTGCAAGCAGTCTATTATTTCCCTTACGACATCTCAGCATCAACTATTGATATTTTGATACTCTTCATGTTATTCCACATTTGAATATTTCACACATATTTGGAAAGGCCAATAATATGTTATTTCGCTCTGCAAGGCTCCTTATAATTTGCACACATTATACTTCTCATTTTACACTGCTCATCACACCGCGCTAACAATCAGAACATGCAAGAGAACGAAAACCGTAATATTCTGTTGTAACTCACATTTTATGTTTATTTGCAAATAGAATAGAACAGAACAACCAAGGAAGAAAGCGATCGTTGCTAGGAAACACCTCATGCGTGGAATTTATTATTTATATTATTTATTATTACAATGGAGGATATTGTAACTTTTGAGGAACTCGCACCACTTGATTATTATCCTTAAGCAAGGATTTTGGATGTTTTATTCAACATAATAGCCTCTTGCAAGTGCCTCATCAAATGGTTCAATATTCACATTTGTTAATTTCTCACACATATAAACTAAGTTACGAATATTTAAACGGAATTCATCACTTGTTGTCCTGTTCTTTGCAAAACCTCCACATAGGAATTTCCTCATTGACACCAAATTGGCTTGGTTATTTCAATAATGTACATTGCTTATGAGAATAACAACAGTATTCGAGTATAGTTTTAATTATCAAATAATATCCCGGAATGTACCGTGTTGAGCCACCGAGATAATTTGCTTTTTCGAGCGTTCGAGCGTTAATCATAAATAATTCGTTAATGAAACTATAGAACCATTTTCATACCTTCTTACGCCAGGGGAGCGGTATAGAGCGAATACAAAATGGGGCCTACTACAGGCCCCTGAGGAACTCCACAATTTAGTTTACGGCTGGTAGAATAAAGAATACGCATTACCCACTTTAACACACTGAGTGCATTCAGACAGGTAGGATTTTAACCATGCTAGTGCGTTCAGCTTTTGGTTGCCAGTTATACCAAAGCGATGTTCGAGGCGCCAGAGGAGAAGAGCATGGATTAAAGGTGTCGAAAGCAGCAGACAGGCCTAGCAAAACAAGTATGACGCATTTATTATCATCAATAGCGCGAAGGATGTCATTGTGAATGCGAATTTCGGTGCTATGCCCCTTTCGGTAGGCAGACTGAAATATCTAAAGTGATTCATTATCTGCCAGGTGCTGAGTCAGGCGTTTGGCAACAACCTCCGACGCGTTAGAAACAAAGGGCAGGTTAGAAATTGGTCTGTATTTTTTATCGACCTCGTGATCAATGGAATCTTTCTTGAGTGGGTTCAACACGGCTTCCTTGAAGGAAGTTGGCACAGTTACCTTTGCAGTAGACAAGTTAATCATACAATAACGGGAAGCAGCATGCTGTTGATATTCCTGGTGATCTACCTTCATTAGATCACCAGGAATAGGGTCTAGAATACAAGATTCGCCATGCATGGCTTCAGCAGTAAAAGAGTTCAAAAGAAGATGTAGGCGAGAAATCACTAAGCTGAACCTAAAACCGATTTTTCTTAGAGGGAGGCTGTTTGTCAACAAATGAAGGGCCGGAAGGCTGTTGCGAATGAATGTGACTTTGCTATCAAGAAAGTTCGCTCTCGGTTAGTTCTTGAGGACTGTTATGCGATGGAAGCTTTTTGCAAGCTTTTGGGTTTAGCATTTTCTGTATTGACGAAAACAAGATCCGCTGACTGTTTGCATTTTCTTGAATATTATCTGCATAGGAAGTCATTTTTGAATCACGAATGAGCTTGTAGACCCTGGCACACTGTCCCACGTACATCTCTCGATGGACTGTATGTCGAGCTTTTGGCCGCTGACGTCTCCTCCGTTTGAATTTAGCCCCCTTCTCGTTAGAGTACCAAGGAGCTGCAGGCCGCACTGCAGGTTACAAGAGGGACATGATTTTTAAGAGGGAGCATAACGTGTTGCCATAGCAACTAGCAAATTGAGAGATATGCTGGAAGTTCCGAGTCATCAATTCAGAATCTCTAATGTCTTGAAGAAAAAGATCTCTGTCAATTGACTGTAGTTTGCGACGATTTAGGTCCCCTTTTTACAGCAGTTGGCTTCATCAAGCATGTAGCTTCCCAGTGCACGGCCGAGTGATCAGATAGAGCAGATTTCGTATGACTGTGAAAAGTACCGCCACAAAGCTGTTCCGCGCCGCGACCGTGACCGTACCGCGACTACGCGATTTCATTGGCGATTTCATTCCATTTACAGCAGGCCAGGTTCCGTACCGCCACCGCGACAGTACCGCGCCGCACCGCGGCACTTTTCACAGTCATACGAAATCTGCTCTATTACGGGGTCCGTGACCCTCACATTCTTGAGAGGCTCCTCGCCATCTCTATAATGACCAGGTCCAGGGTGTGGCCATTTTTATGGGTTGAGCCATTCACATGCTGAACCAAATTAAAGACTTGAAGCAGAGCGTTAAACCGAGTATGTTAATTTCACGAGCTAAACTCGAGCCCAGTCAACGTTATATTTTTTAAATCGCAAGGAAATCTATTTCTCGATCATGAAGTTGGAGCTCGAGTTAAGCCACTGTTATATTTTTTTCAAAATCCCGTTAATTAAGCTTACCGGGAGGCATTTTGAAGTCTTAAAATAAAGTCAACAATTTATTTTCCTGCGATTGTTCACTCTGGATAAAGCTTAGATCGCGTAGAAAGCCCTATTGTTCTAGTGACTTTTTCCGCTCGATCAGATAACGAGATGCGATCAAAAACATTCGCTAGTCCATCGATGAACTCACTAGAGCATTGCGAGACAAGGACGTGTGATTGGCTGTTGGTTTGGCTACCAGAATACTCGCGGGAATAAGCTTTAAAAAGTCGAGCAGAATACTCACGGAATCATATGAAATATGCGGGTATTTTGCACAAATCTTTTAGAGCGAGTCATTCTGTTTAGAAGGAAACCGAAAGACCTTTTGGATTTAAGAATTTTTATGACGCGATCTTTACACATCGCGAAAGAAATATGTGAATATTTTGATCAACTCAAGAGAGAAACGACACGCGATGCGTACAGCGCATTTAGATGAACCGGACTCAAACCCCCTATTAAAACTTAAGTACCCCATAGTCCTTTATTTAGCTAGCAAAGTTGTTCGCGTGGTTGTTTTGATCGCGGCATACCAGACACGCGATCCAAATTGCTGGAATAGTTGGAGCAAGAAATAAACGATAACATATTAACCAGTGAGAACGGTTTTGCTTACCGAAAGCCGCCATACTCGCTTCACTCCGGTGTTCCTTCTTTCCTCATTGCACAATTTCACTGCGTAATCCAAGCATTCTTTTTGAACATTTGGTTGGATGTGATAGAGATTCGAGTTCGTAGCAGCAGCATTACGATGTCAGAATCTAGCGATCTTAGTTTGTGAGCCATGTTTTGCTTTCCATTATTTAACTCAAGAGACAACAGTATGTAAGGAAAATTCTAAATCTAAAATATTTACAGAACTCTATTATAAAATAAGAATGGCAAACTATGAAAAAATTATAAAAATGTACAAATTATAAAATGTACAGGCAAGGGCAACGCGTAAAAAAGGGGCTGTATCTTTAAATGCCCGCATTACTAACATTTACTCGGCAGTCATCGTCCCCTAAGTTATGAAAGGGCACTCGGGACCCTCTAATACAGGCATGGACTGATCTCAAAAGTTCGAAAGAGATGATTGTTCTTAGCCATGTTATAACAACGTGATATGGCTCGTCGTTTTTTAGCGCGATTTTGTTTGCCTAACTCTTTAAGAAAGCGCATGCACTCAGATCCCATCCCGCCATTCGTTCCGAAGACCAAAGGTGGGAATGACCCCATCTCAACGTCGAGAACTCGTTGCTGGTATTTTCTTTTCTTCTCCTCTTCTTGATCTTTGAATACCTCTGAAGTAGTCTTCATCCGGACAGCAGTATTGTGTATTCGGTTTATCAACTTGGCGCCCTTTGTTTCGAATTCCCAAGTGAGTTCCCGCGGTAGATTTGATTCCTAATTAAAATTCTAGTTTTGGAGTGGAATTAATCGACTTCTGTGCTGGAAAATTTCATCTTCTATTTCCTACCAGAAAGATTTAACCATATTGCAGTAAAATTGGAAGGGTTACAATTTGACAGTGAAAGCACATTTTGCAAGTGTTCGTTTTATTCTATGTCTAAGAATTCGCGCAAAATTAAGCCGTGAATTGCTAATCAGAGCAAAGCCCATATGCTTTTGGGCCAAAATACCTCCTACTTTAACCTAAAAAACCTACTTGAAAAAAGTAATCAATCTTGTTACCAAAAAGCGAAAATCATAGTTCGATGTTTTATTAACAGTTTGCAGGGTTTCGTTTATTCCCAATGACTATTCCGTAGCCGTAGTTTGAGGATTAGTTTTAGGTATATCAGTGTTTGGCCAATTTTCTTTGTATTTGACAATGAGTAATCGAGCGCGAACTCGAATCAAGCGCGCCAGACTGTGTCACGTGACAAGCAAATGTCGCTCCTAGACTCACTCAAGCTTAAATTACCGAAAACTTACCTCTTTTTCCTTCGAAAAGTCCGCGAAAAGGTCTGGCTTCGCAGTGCCAAGGTTTCCCGTACATTTTTCCCATTTTTCCCCGGGAGACTTTTAGCCAATCAGATGCGGCCATCTCGCTTCTCAACCAATTAAAACGATTCGTTTGACAGCTTAGCTGTCAATCAGTTTGACGCGTTGATTGCAAGAATGTAACAAACGTTCAATCCAAATGCACAATTTCACTACAAACTGCTCTTTTTTTCGTACAGTTAAGCTGATTTCTTTACTTTTTTCGCAGGAATTACAAACATAGCGGTACACTTTGTAATCTAGTGTCGACAAATTGCTGAGTTTTTGTGCAAGTTCGTTGTTACATCCTAAAATTAAAATTTTGATTCCGGGGCCCCATAATACTTTCGGGAGGTTACGTACCGAGAGCGGTACACTTTGTAATCTAGTGTCGACAAATTGCTGAGTTTTTGTGCAAGTTCGTTGTTACATCCTAAATTAAAATTTTGATTCCGGGGCCCCATAATACTTTCGGGAGGTTACGTACCGGGAGAGCGTAAACTCTCCCGATAATAGTACCGGGCATTTTGAGAAACGGGCCTTTAGACTTAAGGAAGTGATGTCGGCATCGGAATTTCTTTCTAGAGGGCTCCTGGTCTACATTTTGAGAGCTGCACTTTCTTTTACAACATTTACAAAAATAAAAAACAAGCATTCTTTAACAAAAAAAAAAATGCCAACCAAGATGACACAGTGGACGATTCTCATTATGCTGCCTTGAATGTTGTATGCCCTGACTGATTATTAAAAGTGACTCGAAGTTGGCTCGTGACTCGGGCTCGAGTTTGGCTCGTGCTACTTGTTACTCGCGTTAACCTACTTGCAGATCGATCCCGTTCATCATCTAAATGATGAAATTGCAACATTGAAATTCCCCCGTTATTATAATTAGAGAAGCTGAGTCTTGTGGTAATTACCCTCTCAAGAAAAGAACTTAACTCTTCTAGAAATTGGGAAACATTAAAGCGATTTTTCTTTTTTGGCGGAGGGCGGTAAACAAGCATCATCGTTAAACTTGTCGACATATAGTTTATATGGCAGCCTGTAAACTCAAAAGACACACCAAGAGAAGGTTTCTTTAGTTTAAAGCGAATTTTATAGAAAGTGCCAACCACCTCTGGCTACAATGCGGGGTACGTGATGGAGAAAGTACCCCGAGGGGACAAATATTAGCCCTATCTCTGTGATGGCAAGTATGTTGATACTAGTATCGCCTACAAAGTCCTTAATAATGAAGGACTTGTTTTTCGCAGACCTTGTATTCAAGAGGCATAGGTTCGCAGCGCTAAAAAAGGCATTAGTCCGCAGGGGATCCCTTGATCAAATTTGTGAGATTTTGCAGGACAGGGATTTTAACGGTTGAATAGCCTGTGCCAGTACTGTTTGATTTGTCATGGTGTTAGAAAATGGCTAATTCAGTGAGGAGGAAAGAGAAGGCGGAGAGAGATGCTTTACAAGTAACTTTTTGTATAAAATTCGAAACAATCTTGTGAACATTAGCTTCCCTCTCTTGTGTAAAACCAAACCTCCGTCCAACTAGAAATAACGAATCAATGTACATGCAGCCCCAATCCTCTGTCCTGGCATTTAAATACTGTTTTTTTTTCCCTAGAACTATCAGGACATGGAATCGTTTGCAGTCTGAGGTTGTTTCTAAACCCAGTCTGCTGTCCTTAAGGACGCCGCCTTGCTCGGCTGCGGGCTCATGGTCACCTAGCCTGCGTGGCCGCTTAGGCCTACGGCAAACGCCGAACTTCAGTCGCTCTTTCTTCTGTCGAGCTTTTCTTTTTCAAAGGATATACTTTATAATCAAGAACTTCCTTTTGTTTTGTATTGGAACGGCGCGACTCTGGCACGGCGTTTGCCGTTGGCCTAAGTTGCTTTCTTGGATGGATAAGTACCTTTGAGACGATGAGATCCAGCTCTAGCACGAATCCAAGTTCGAGACTATTTCTCAAAACACGCTCTGCAAATTTACACAAAAAAACCATTACAGCTCAGAAAAGCAGATTCCACTATGTGATTTTCAAGATTCTGATCATTAAGTATTAGCATCTCTGAAAGTAAAGCCTAGTTTCCATATAGTCTTATCTGTCGTATCTGTCGCATCAGTCGACCGTTAAAGGCTGGTTTCATATAGTCGTGTCTGTCGTATCTGTCTCATCAGTCGACCGTGAAACAATAGAAATCGGAATTATTCTTTTGTTACACGGTTGACTGATGAGACAGATACGACAGATACGACTATATGGAAACCAGCCTTTAACAATGGAAATTGGAATTATTCTTTTGTTTCACGGTTGACTGATACGACAGATACGACAGATAAGACTATATGGAAACCAGCCTTAAAGGATAATAAGTTTGCGGCCATCGTATACAATGGCATTTGAAGCGCATTTTAAGTATTGAAAACTTACTAGTGAACTTGTCGACTTGTTGGTGACTCCGCAATGTGTTATACATTTGTTATCGACAATGTGTCAAGCAAAACGGTCATGTACACATCTAAGATCTCTTGTATTCGCGACAGAAGTAATGATATTAATATTTATACCACACTACAGAAAATACAGCGAATTAGAATGCAGCATTGTATTTTCGGCAGTATTCCACTCCCGGGCCGTCGTGCACTGCATTTACGTAAAAGGTTGTCTTTAATTTTTTGTAGCGTGGTAATAAAAATAATGGCTTACTGCAGAATAACTCACTTGTCACTTGTATAGCATACATATATAGAATTTATTCAACCACAGTAAAAACACTCAGTGCAGATAGTGACAGTGACATTTAAAAATATACAATTGGGAGAGCTGGGTCTAGAAAACATGAGTTTTCTCGAGTCATGTGTCAATGCGTCATGTGTTGCGCAAGTCAGGTGGAAGATCATACCACAAGACGGCACAACTAGTATAGCTAAATGACCGCTTTATATAGTCAGGTCAGTCAGTACGTGGCTTTTCGAACGGCTACCTTATAATCTGCATTCCTGAAATTGTAGGAGGCTTCGCGATAAGAAAAACTCCAGCCACTCAAAAACATTGCATATAACTGGCATTGATCAGACGCTGGCGAAAGAAAGTGAAAACCTACTCTCAGGGTATAATATGACCTTAAACTCAGACAGAAACATTAAACTTGCCTTTTTGAAACAAAGCAAGTCGGGCCGGTCCGCAAATGTGTTCCAATGATCCAGGAGCTGTTTGAAGATAAAAAATTGGCCGCCATAATTGTACTGATACAAATACTGAAAACATAAACTAATACTGTGCACTTGTACTTGTCTTGCTAATCATGCATGATAAGATCGGCAAGTTTCCGGATGAGCAGCTGAGGCTGTAGCGTATCGGAGTATTATTACAAAAATAATACTAAGTAGCCATACTTCCTTTTTCTTTTCTTTTCTTTTCTGTTCTTTTCTTTGCTTTGCTTTGTAATTTTTGTAATTCATTGTCTATATTGTAACTTTATGTTAACCCTCTGCCCGCCTCGTTAGCTAAGCTATTTGCGGGCACTGGCTATTTATTTTTGTTATATGTACAAAATAGAATAATAAACCTAAAACCGATTAAAGGGCCATATATTTACTACCCACACCCTCAACCCATTCTTCCCTCTCTGCACTATATCGTCGATTGCAGGGTAACCCAATAGAGTAATAGAGTATTAAAGTGATAACAAAATACAAATGGTCGATTTAGCAATATTTGTCCCTTGATTTAGAAAGGGCACATAAAATGCTGTACATTCGCACGTTGAAGCCAGAGCTTAACGTCCAAAGCGACTCCATTCACGCTCGAGTGTTTATCTAGTTAAATTACAGATGCATGTAAATAAGTTTTAGTCTTTAAATTCACGCTTGTTTAACTCTACCATTCACTCTTGATAATGGCGTAATGTTAGCGTCGGAACGTCGGGTAAATAATCTTTCTTCCATCTCAATCTTGTTTGCTAGTTTTTGCTTTGGCAAATCATTGCTTATCAGAATACATAATTGTCTTGAACAAATCACTGTATTTTGGTTCAGTTCATAAAGTTTTCTACTATGTCAGTAGAGTGATTTGCTAATGAACGTTATGTATTCAGTGAGCCTTATCTCGCGTTTCAACCGATTCACCTCATTTGTTGCATGCAACGTTGGTCTTTCATTATTCGTGGACTAAAATCTGAAGTCGATTTTTTTCTTCAAATTTTTGACGTCAGACTTTAGGACTCTACTTGATATGCAAAGGCACTTAAAGAACGGGAGCGCTTGTTTTTGTCAGAAGTAATTGACAGGGGCAGGGCACTCACACTAAATAAGCCACCCTGCAGGCTTAGAGTGCGTAGAGCCTTACTTCTGTCAATTTCTGCCACCCTTCTAAGAACCTTTCCTTCCAAGTGCCATCACTTTGAAAACAAAGACAATTAGACGAATGATACCATTAATTATGCGCGCTATATATCTTATAATATACAGGGCAAAATTACTCGATGCTGATTGGCTAAGAGCGAGGGCATTTTTTCTTAATTGAGGGCAAAATTACTTTGCACACGTCTGAATACGAGCAGTCAACACGCGCCCTGAATTTTGCCCTTTTATATCATAAACAAGTTATCGCATGGGGCCGAGTAAAATAAGGGGGAAATTTATTTTACTTATAGTATTAATATAATCTTTAAAAAAGCGGCCTGAAAAAAGAAAAGTAACAACGGACATCATAATGGGGAGAGGGGGGAGGAAGCATGATTTTCCTGAGTTCCCTCACTGTTTTTTTCCCCGTAAATTTCAGGGATCACAGACGTTTGTCGAAGCATTTTTGTTCTAAGACTTTGTTAGTTACGGGATGATTTATTACTTTAGCGCGCGCTCGGTGAAGCAAGCCTGTGTACGTTTGTTCAAACTTGAATAAAAAAATTTCTAAGCTCAAAGCTTTCGAATTGAAATTATACCTGTACATAACTGTAAGTAATCTGTAATACAAACATGTAGGTTTGGAATGTCTATAGTGCTTTCGGCTGTGCGAACTGAGGTTTTTTTTAGTTTCTGTCGGACATTTCAACATGTCTTTGTCCCTTGCTTAAGAATTCGCTTGAATTAAAACTTAGCTCAAGGCGAATCTTTTCCAACAAAAAACACACCCAATGAATATCTTTCCTCCTTCTCTTCTGGTTTGTGTCCTTCGCTTTGTGATACAGCGTCAGGATATATACTTAGAGAATATTATCCATGGCTTTGGCTTTGGTTTCGTGTAAATGTGTAATTTCGACTTGGCGCGCGCTCTGGGAAGAAGGCAATGGTGTAACGTTTGTTTAGGTTTAATGAATGAAAATGTTTCTCAGCTCAAAGCTTTCAAGTTAGAATTATCCCTGCGCATTCCTGTATGTAATCTGTAAGAGAACCATTTAGGTTTGAATGTCTATGGTACTTTTGGCTGCGCGAACTGAGTTCCTTTTTAGTTTCTGTGGGAGATTTCAAAATAGCGGCGATGGCGGCTTCGTCCCTCGCTTGAGAAATCGCTTGAATTAGAAGGTGAATCTTTTCCAACAAAAACACGCCCACTGTCTAGATTTCCACCTTCTCTTCAAGTCTGTGAGCTTCTTTTGGCGCACAGCTTCAGGGCTAAGCGGAGTGAGTGCGGACACGATTTGGCTTACGGTATTAATATATAGACTGGCTGATGCCCGTGAAAAATTCACGGATGAAAGGAAGAAATTTATTTACTTAAAGTGTTCTCTGTTTTTATAAAAACAGGAAAAAACATCACATGGTCATTTGGATGGGGGCCCCCCCTTCCATAAAGTGCTCGATTTACATTACTAAATAACCTCCCATCAGCATGAGTATCCCCAGAAAGGGATTTTTTTGCACTGGTCTCCCTGATCTTGGTGCGACAAAATTACGCGCGTGAGTCCGTCTCTTAAATCGGTCAAAGAACACGCGAAAATTGAAAACGCAATTAAGCCAAAAAACATAAAACCCATTTGTCATATCTCAGTTAGGGGAGAGAAGAAACAGTCAAGTAAAAATGTTCTAAGCATTGTTTTAGTTTATGATTCATATTTTTTTCGGCTTTGTCCCTAGCCCAAAGTGAATCTTTTCCAACAAAAACACGCCCACTGGAGAGATTTCCTCCTTCTCTTCGGAATTGTGCCCTTCGTTTTGCGATACAGCCGTCAGGATTTATACTTACAGAATGTTATTCATGGCCGCTTTGCTTTGTAAATGTGTCATTTCGACTTAGCATGACTGAGCGTGCGCTCTGGGGGAAGCAAGGTACAGGTTGTAGTGTGTACGTTTGTTCAAACTTGAATGAAAATTTTTCTCAGCTCAAAGCTTTCGAATTAGAATTATCCCCGCGCATATTCCTGTAAGTAATCTGTAACAGAACCATCTAGGTCTGGATGTCTTTTTTAGTTTCTGTGTGAGATTTCAACATGGCCGCGATGGCGGCTTTGTCGCTGGAATTAGAAGATCTTTTCCAACAAAAACACGATTTGGCTTAAAGATTTTTAAGTTCGTTTCGTTTCTCCGGTCGCGCCATGGCGTTCATCATACAAATTTCTCACCCATGCTTCTACCTGATGTTGTCGGACGCTCAAAATTTACCGTACATTTGAGGTCTGCCACGGTTACTAGATTATTGAAGCGCTGATTATCATCTGAAAATCTAGTGAGTCTATACATTTGTTTCACAGTTCTTCAGTATCCAGCTCTCGCGATCTTTCTTACACGAACGAGTATGCTAAGTCAAAGCAGAGAAATGTCCAAAGCAATCAATTCCACACAGGCAGGTCGAGCAAGTTACAGAACAAGTCAACATACTACTTTCGTTTTCAGCAACACTTTGCACTATAAAAATTGACCTTTCTTCCTCATCTTCAGAACATGAAAAAATTGCGAGAGCTCACCCGTGTGGCACCTACCCGTAGACTAAGCGTCGAGTAATGAAGGGACCCAGAGCTATTGATTTGTAAAGTCATGAGTACTACATATGAAACATCCAAGAGAACGCAAATAAAAAGCTTAAGGTTCAGTGACGGTTCTTCAATAAGGTATATTCAAGACAAACACTTAGCACAATTTGATAGGCGAATAGAGCCCTAAAGTTTGACGTCACAAATTTAAGTGTACCAAATTATAAGCGGCAGGTACGCAGAGCGTACGGGATGCTATTTCCTGATTTTCAACAGGATATTGGGACAGGGCCGGCCGTGTACCATGTGTACAACCTTGTTCCCAGCATTCCCCGGGAACGAGGTTGGGCGGATCTGAGAAAAGAGGTGGGACTTGTTTCGGTGACGTCACCGGTTAAAGCATGCGGTGTCATTTTGGGTTTGGGTTTATCTCTTAAAGCAGGCAATAAATTTCAGATAATATTGTGCATATGCTCTGTGGCAACTTTATGTACTATTTATAATATGAGCGGCCGAGAAATTGTTAAATCCAAAACAAATCGGACGCGAATATTGTAAATGACTTATGATATGTCAAGACAACAACTCTGGTATTTTTTTGTTGAAAACAATCAGAACAATTTGGATGACAAGTACTACTGAAAGTTCAAGGCAGGATGAATTAAATTCAATTGAAAAGGTTTTTAGCATTCTTTTGTTTTATTGATGACAATGAATAGTCCTTTTGTTGTAAATGATGTAATACACAAAATAATGAACTGGCTTTTGTTATCAACTGTAGCCGAAAGTGGATGCAATGAAATGTATTCACTCTATGCTAATTACTGTAAAAAAATGCAGCGTAGCACTTCTGGTACACCAAACTCGTCACAAGTCGCTTTCTCTGCTCTTCAAAATCGTGCGTCGCGATGGGACTTTCCTAAAGTCTAAAACACGGCAGGACAGCAGTTGGATAGAGGCATCCGTACCGATACAAATAACAAACTATATGGTCGAGCTTTTTGAGACAGCAGTCGAGCAAGAAATGAAGGTTAGTTTTATTCTGAGTATAGCGACTTTGCTTTATCAGACTTGTTGTTAAATTAAATGTATAATACATTAAATATCGAACTATTTCCATTTGTTTAAGGTTTCCAAACTGGTTTCGAAAGCATTGCACGCAGCTAGGATTGGAAAAGATACAACAATGGCGCAAGTGAGAGCAAGACGAGGTCAAGAAATTGTTGGAAAGGCAGTGGAGGGAAAGCAATTCAGCTGAGTCTCTCGTTATTTATTGATGTATTGAACGATGCGTCTTTTTTAATGCTGTTAGTTTTTTATAATAAGACAGCTTTCTGGTCAAATGAACACTAGTCTGCTTGGGCTTGCACTATTTCAAGATGCAAGATGCAAAGATGCAGAGATGCAGAGATGCAGAGATGCAAAGATGCAAAGATGCAAAGATGCAAAAGATGCAAAGATGTGCAAGATGCAAGGGTATCAAATTGCAGCATTAGTGAAAATTCCTAATACAGTGTTGACAGCCGCAATGTCTCATAATAAATACATTATTAGCGGTTGTACGCGTGAGCCGAGTATCGATTTATTTAGCAATTTCGCAGATTATTATACCAATTTTAGAAGCTTCACGATGAAAACAAAAATACATAGAACTCAACCTGACCCTGTTTATGACTAAAACGCGGAAAAAGGATAATTTCTGCGTGACGTATAACTTGATAAAATTTTAAAAATAAAAACCGCGTTTATGACAAAAAAAAAAAAACTCAAAAACCGGGTAAATCCGGAAAAGATATACGCTGTTTGTGACAAGCTCGAAAACCAACGCCCCGAGGTATGTGTATAAGTTTCCCTTATAGCTGGCTACAATTAACAGAACGATTTTTTTGGGGTAGAAACGCCATTCTGGTTCAAATGACGTTTTCTCGTTGTTTTCGGCTCGCGCTTTCCGCTTGAATTATATATGAGTTCAATAAATTATCTTGGAGAGCTCGAAGTAAAAGAGGTGTCCTGGGCAATTGAGTTCTATGTATTTTTGTTTTCATCGTGAAGCTTCTAAAATTGGTATAATAATCTGCGAACGATACTCGGCTCACGCGTACAACCGCGAATAATCTATTTATTATGAGACATTGCGGCTGTCAACACTGTATTAGGAATTTTCACTAATGCTGTAATTTGATACCCTTGCATCTTTGCACATCTTTGCATCTTTGCATCTTTTGCATCTTTGCATCTTTTGCATCTTTGCATCTTTGCATCTTTGCATCTTTGCATCTCTGCATCTCTTGCATCTTTGCATCTTGCATCTTGAAATAGTGCAAGCCGTCTGCTTGCAGCCGTTCTTGAACTTATAATTGTTGTAACATTTTTTGCCAAATGTTTTTCTTGCTTAAAGTTTTGAGTTATGTTTTTTCATAGTCGTAATTTTACTCGAATAGTTCAGTAGTGAAAGGGTGGGATTGATGAATAATGACAATAGCTAATAGATCTATTAGTATTCTGTAAATATTTATGGAATACTAATATCGATATTAATAGTATTCTATAAATATTTACAGAATACTAATAGATCTATTAACTATTGTTATTATTCATCAACCCCTGCTGAATATTCAAGCCCTCCCCGCTCTTTTAGTTTGATGGACCTTGTATCCAGTTTACAAGGCTAGTCATGTGACCTTAATTGTGCCTCCTCATTGGATACCTGCTTCATGAATAATTGATGAATATTATAATGGTAGTTCCACCTTTTCCCCTATCGATTTGGGAATAAAAAATAACTTTTTCAATCATACACTTCCGGTAACAAAACACAAAAAATGCTTGTAGATGTTCAGGCAAGCCTGTGGCCGCGTAGCACTAAGTTCAACAGAATGGAGATAAGGATTAACCTTGTGTGAAAGCTAACGTGCTAATGAAATGATCCCATGTGTGCTTATGAGCGTTAGCCCTAGTAAGCGGAGAAAGAGAAAAAGTCTCTGACCCCGAGAGGGATAACAAAAAATGCTTGCCTTGAGAAAAATGCAAAAAATATTTCAAGCCTTGTCTTCTCGGCACTCGAACCCCGGACTTTCAGTCACAGAGCGGAGATGATACCACTGAGCTATAGAAGAGATCGCGTAACCCATCCTATCCTTTTATTCATCTATACCTAAACACTTGACCTCGTCCTCGAATATTCGATAAGACTTCGATCTCGGGTCTCATTCTTGGACTTGTTTTCTCTCATTACCCACCTGTAAGGTTTTTCCCCTTTCAGTTTCATCCGTTTCATTTATGTTTGTCTCTGTCTTGTATAGACAGCCCCTTGTCAATTTCGGCCGCCGTTTGCTGAATTCTACGCTCGATTATCATGACTATCGCATCACTGACAAGACTCGCAAACATCTGTAGTGTTGTACTGGCTTAGTATCGGCTCAATAAAACACCAAAAAACACTAGCAAAGCTCCGTGTCTCTATTCAAGACCCAACTCGGTTACAATCACAGTCACATGTATCTTATCGCTATGCGCGCGCATGTAGCCACAGGCTACCCAATAATACGCTGACACTACATCCCCCTTTCTGGGAAGGTGACGCACCTAAATGTTAACATGCATCTAGCAAAATCTAACATGTAAATAATCAAATGTCTTATGAGTCTCTCTTTACAAGTCCAGTCTTTTGCGTGGTAAGAAACCCTTCCCGAACGCGTAACTGTGCCATCCCGTTGTGCAACATCGTGCGCAGCAACTGCGGTGCTAGCCTCGTTTTCCTCTCGCTCTAATCTTGTTGGCGTTCCGTGTATGAGCGGCTTATCTGCTGATGGCACTGACTTGGCATCTGGAGGTCCTGTCTTTACAAGATGATATCGGTTCCTCCGGAGCTCTCCGTGTTGCGTTTTGACGAAATACGATCGGGGTGTAGCTGCATTCTTGACAACTGTCCCTTGTTCTTTCTTGTCTCGCAACCAAACGGTATCACCAGTTTCCAGTGGTGCTTTCTCCCTCGCTCGGTGGTGCGTGTCAAAGTTGGACTTCTGTCGATGTTTAATCCGTTTGTCTTTATCCCTGAACTCTTCAATGTCCGGCCAATCCGGCTCCAAGCTCTTGGATATCACGGAGACTGTTGTACGCAATCGTCGACCAAATAACAACTCTGCTGGTGACTTTCCATGCTCCAGTGGAGGAGATCTGTAAGCTAACAGTGCTAAATAAGGATTTTCCGACTTCCTGATCATTTGCTTTACAGTCTCTACCGCACGCTCTATCTCTCCATTACTCTGTGAGAACTTAGGGCTGGATGGTACATGTTGAAACCCGTATGTCTATGCAAACGTGTCAAAGTTATGTACAGAGTATTGCGAGCCATTATCCGAGACGACTGTCTCTGGAATGCCATGTCTCGCGAACATAGACTTCAAATGTTTAACGACACTAGACGACTCGGTGTCACGACCTAATTTCGCCATCTCAACGTACCTTGAGAAGTAGTCGATAACTAACAAATATGAAGCACCCTTGTATGCGAAAAGATGCTTCACACGATTGGACCATTTCTTGAATTGCTTTGCTCAAGCCTGGCAAACCAAACGGACTCCTTAGCTCTTCCGCGGCACTTAACGATACCTTGGTGCCACTGTGTAAGCGCTGTAGGATTTCCGACCTAAGCGCAGCTGGAATGCGGATTCTTCCTTCCTTCATAAGAAGACCATGCTGTAATGTGATAGACGCTCTCTCGACCCAATAACATCTGATATCCGACGGGACTTTACCATTCTCCGGCCAGCCATGCATGCAATTATAGTGCTTGATTCGAACGCATACTTCATCTTCGTTTTGTGCCTGTCTAATCTGCGTCAAGCGACTCTCTGATGCAGGCACACCGTCCATTATGCAGTCGACAAACTGTGCCACCTCCTCCTGTAGCTTCACCTCATCTGGCTCTAGGGATCTTGTCAGCGGCGCACGTGATAGGGCATCAGCAGTGTACAGGTTCTTTCCTGGTACATGCGCAATGGTGTACGAAAAGTGCATCAATCGCATTCGAAAACGCTGGATTCTTGCTGGACCTCATCCAGGTTCTTAGATCCAAGAAGCGACACCAAAGGCTTATGGTCCGCCTCAATATGGAACGTTAAACCAATGAGATAATCTCTGAACCGTTCGCATGCCCATGTCGCCGCCAAGGCCTCTTTCTCGATCTGCGCGTACCTTTGTTCAACTCCAGACATTGCCCTAGAGCAATATGCCACAGGTCTCTGGCTTCCATCTTCCTGTCTCTGCATCACAACCGCACCTAGGCCGTACGACGATGCGTCTGCTGAAACCGTTGTCTCCAAATCGGAGTTGTAGTGCGCAAGTACTGGTGTGGTGCAGAGTTCCTTCTTTAGCGCATCAAATGCTGCTCTCTGGGGAGCCTCCCACACCCACTGGTTCTCTTTGTTAAGTAAGTCCCTCGGAGGTTTGCTTTTCTCTGCGAGAACTTACTTAGCTGATTTGCCATGCCTAAAAAACGGCGTACATCTGAGGTGTTTTCAGCTTCCGGCATTTCTGAGATAGCGCGCACTTTATCTGGATCAGCGCTTATTCCGTTGGGACCCACGATATGGCCAAGGAACTTAATCTCTGCTTTCGAAAACTTGCACTTCTTATCATTCAGAGTAATGCCGGCCATTTCTAGTCTACGCAGTACCTGCGATAGGCGCGTATCATGCTCCGTTTGCGTGGCGCCGTGCACTAAAATGTAATCTGCTTGACATAACACACCGTCCAGTCCGTCCACAATTTGAGACATGCGCTTCTGAAAGTGTTCCGGCGCGCTGGAAATTCCAAATGGGAGTCTGTTAAAATAGAACCTGCCAAATGGCGTGATAAATGTTGTGAGCTTAGCCGACTCTTTCGCTAGCTCTATCTGCCAAAACCCGAGTTTGCGTCTTACTTGGTGAAAACTTGTGCGTGCGCGAGCTGTCCTAGAGTCTGATCTACTGCAGGAAGGGGGTGTTTTTCTCTCTGGACACTCTCATTCAGTTTAGTGAAGTCCACACATATGCGCACTTTACCAGTTTGTTTGGGTACTACAACCATTCCTGCACACCACTCGGTGGTCTCATCAATCTTTGAGATTACCCCAAGGGATTCCATTCTTGCTAACTCTTGTTTCACTTTGTCAAGGAGGGGGAGGGGTACACGCCTGGGTGTGGTCAGTGTATAGGGTCGCGCGTCTGCTTTCAACTTTATTGTATACTCAGGACACTTGAGTTTTCCCAGCCCATGAAACAACTTTGGGAACTGCTGTTCATATTTATGACCGCTTCACGTGATCTACTTTCTGAACAATTTTCAGCGACTCTATAGCAGGGCGTCCCAGTAATGCGTGCTGCAGACCCTCAACAACATAAATTTCTTGTCTGCATGATCTGGTACCGGTGGAAATGTTAGTAGAGAAACAGCCTTTGACTTTAAGTTTATTTTTACCTGGCCATACAAGTTTCTGTCAGACACCTCAAGAGGGTAGTTTCCCATTTGTAGGTACACTTTTTCTGGAATTGCGGTCACATCCGCCCCTGTGTCTATCTTAAACTTCACTGTGACCCCACCCACATTGAGCTCGGTAACCCAGGGACCATCACTGTTATCTTTAAAGGCCCATCACCAACCGAGAGCCTTTGCGGACTCTTAGCCAATGAGAGCACCCGAAAAACAATGGATCAATTTGAAAACAAAAGGAAACGGGGCGCAAAGGCTCCCGGTTGG
This sequence comes from Scolanthus callimorphus, assembly GCA_033964015.1. NCBI lineage: Eukaryota > Metazoa > Cnidaria > Anthozoa > Actiniaria > Edwardsiidae > Scolanthus > Scolanthus callimorphus. Next base: position 8,299,615 of record CM066915.1, read on the forward strand.
TGATGGGCCTTTAATTATTTCCCCCATGCTACCAGTAGTGAGTTCTCCAAAAAGTCATAGTCGTCATCACTATCATATTCATTCTGAACCTCAGAGATTTCTGGTTTAGACATACACACGGCCGCGAAGTGTCCAATTTTGTGACATTTATGGCACTCCGCCTCCGTTGCCTTACACACATTCCTGGAGTGGTTTGGAGATTTTCCACATCTCTGACAACGGTCTGGGGTTGGGTTAGATTTATTTTGTTGACCCTGGTTAGGTTTATTTTTGCCCTTATTTTTCTGTGGGGAATTAGACTTTAACTTCTCTTTCCTGGGACTGTTACCCTTTCTCCCAGGTAGGAAATCAACTTTGGACCCTTCATCCGTAGAAGCCCCCCTCAGTTCATGCTGTTGATTTTTCACTGCTTCACTTTGGCGAGCCTGTGTTGTGGCTTTATCGAGTGTCAAATCAGGATTAAGCTGCAATTTCTCTGATAACTTTGCATCTCTAAGACCTACAACGAGCCTATCTCTTATCATTTCTTCGACTAGGGCTCCATAATTGCAATGCTCCGCTAATTTGTTAAGAGCCGTCAAGAACTCATCGACCGTTTCGCCCTCTTCTTGGACCCTACGATTGAATTTCGCTCGTTCAAAAATAACATTCTTTCTAGTCACAAAATACTCTTCGCACTTCTTTTTCACAACATTGTACTTGCTACTTTCAGCCTCGCTCAGGCGGAAGGACGCTAAGATGTCTTCGCTCTTCTCACCAAGGCAATATATGAATGTGTTTACCTGAGCAGCGTTGTTTTTCTCGACTAAACCTGAAGCTTGTCGGTACCTCTCGAATCTTCGGATCCACTGCGGCCATTCTTCCGCTTTGAACGAGAATTTTTCCGGTGCTTTTACTGTGAAAGACATATCCCACTTCTGACACCATGTAGTGTTGTACTGGCTTAATATCGGCTCAATAAAACACCAAGAAACACTAGTAAAGCTCCGTGTCTCTATTCAAGACCCAACTCGGTTACAATCACAGTCACATGTATCTTATCGCTATGCGCGCGCATGTAGCCACAGGCTACCCAATAATATAGTCCAGGCAATCTAAGAAAAATTTAGGGTCTCAGTCAAACTAATTGCAAAAGAATTTCTTTCACTGCTAAATGAAGGTTTGAGGGGACCTAAACAACATACTAAAAATCCCAAAAATCCCTTCGGTGGAACATCCCGAAATTTAGCTGGGACCACAGGGTACCCGCATCTAGTAAAATCAGCTAACTACTAAAAATCAGTCAAATAACCATTTCTTTCCACGTTTTTGTGCCCAAGAGCTGTAACTAGATTGATTGTTTTTAAATACAATTGAAAAATAAACGTGTTGACCGAAAAAATATGTAAAATGCCATTCTTGTATACCACAGGATACCCACCACTCATAAACTGAGAATAGTCAATTTATTTGAGAATCTCAAATTTTTTGCAATTTCCTTTACAGATTTGGGTTTGAATTGGTAAAATATAACATTTCTCTATTATTTTGGAAATTTTTCAGTTTGCTTTATCACTGCATATCGCATATCGGGCCGAGCCATGTTGAGTCAGTGGAATCACCTGATGGCGCCGCTTTTGTTCAATCCCATGTTACTGTTGCTGAACTATCTGCTTAGTGGACCGAGCAGCGAGGCTAGTAAGTTATTTGTTCGCAGACTCGATATTGTGTCACAGTCAGATATAATGTAATACTAACAAGAAATCTTGCCTGGGTCATTGGTAAGCTTTAAAATCTTGCTCAAGCGCAAGGATATCAAACTCAGACATGCCTCTTAGGTGGATTACATTAAAACACAAGCGCAAGGAAATCGAGACTTTGCAATTCCTTGCGTTTGCGTCTAGTGTGAAACAAGTGAACGCAAGCACGGCAACTAATCACATAATCAATGTTGATTTTAGGCTTGCACTTGCGTCGCTTTGATTCACACAATTGCCTTGCGCTTGAGTCTTGCGCTTGCGTCCTGCGCTTGTGTTCCAGTTAGAACCACCCTTAAAAGTCTTCCCGACCTTCTAATCACAGCTTTTATGCGCGCTGATGGTGGGAGATGGACGCAGCAGGAGGTTCTGGCATACTAGTCCAATACTCTGACAAATTTATGCATGGTATTGTTCTTCTCCATTGTATTGCCTCGTTCTATAATACACTCCATTGCACTCCATTGTTTTAGACAATGCCTTGCATAAATTTGTCAGTGTATTGGACAACCCTCGAACACAATGCGCGCGTGTGCAAATGTATGAAATCAAATGCATTTCAATTGTTTTCTTCAGAACTAGGACGTGGAACTGCTAAGTTTTACGGTCTGACGAGAACGTGAGCGTGGCGACCGATTTTGTCGTAATTTTGTTTGACATGATTGAAGTTGGATGTCATTTTGCTGCTATCAAAGTTAAAATGCAATGGTGAATTGCAAACTGTTGCTGCATATTAAAAATATGAACAAACGGGTAGACGAAGTTCAGTGATACGCCGTCGTCCTCGTTGCCGTCGTCACTGCTTAAGGTCTCTAGTGTTGGTCGGATAGGAGGGCTTGGTAGGATGCCTGACTCGTCGATCTTCTCTTGGTATGGATAAGCGCTCGCCTGTTTCGTCCAATCACAGAGCCTGGCGCAGTCCCTAACATACACTCGGTCTCCCTGTCGGAGTGTTGGTAGCTTCACAACTCTGTGAAGGGCGTCGTAGTTGTCAGAGTAGCGCTTTCAGTATTTCCTGGCTGACGTTCTGGGGTCCAATGTCCGAGACAAATGTGTTCGGTTCTCAGTGCAAGGCGAAGATTACACGCGTGACGTGTAACTACAGCAGTTTCCGTCGACTGGCGTTAAGGTAGTCGGTCTGGTCTAACTCGCAGAGGTCCGACTCCATGGTTGATTTGGCAATGACAGCGCTACGAGGTGCTTTCTCAGCTCTGGTTTTAGCTTTGCACAGGTGCGGCATCTGTTCACCACTCACCAGACGGAGTAGCTAGCGCGTCCTTGACATTGGTTATCCCAAAATGGCCTTAGCGTATGACTTCTAACATCTCTAGCTGCATCGATGACGAGTCCACGGGTTACTGTGAAGTGTTGCCTCAACCCCCAGATAAATTGGTTTGAGAAATGGTAGGGATGGCATAAATGGAGGCCGTCTTGACTTGCAAACGGTGTCGCAGTCCTGGGCTTCCCGGATTTAAGACGCTGCTCTGTTGCTAGTAGTGACTCCAGGACCGACTCACTGTGTTCTTCGATCAATTCCTGACGATTAGGACTGCATGTGGGGCACAAGACAGGGCGTCGGCCGTATTTTGATGCTACACTTGGACCTTCGGGCCATCCAGAACACACAGAGATAGCCTTGGACACTGTATTTTGAGAGAAGAGGTATCAGTGGTTTGTTTCTATGGTGAACGGCATCCCTGGACTGTAGCCAGAGAACTTGCCGCATGCCCATGTGGCGATCAGGGCCAAGTTATCGATACTGCCAACAGAAGAAGAAGGGAAAGCAATTGAATGTTGGTTCCCGTTGCCATCGGCTTGTTAGGACTGCTCCGAGCCCGTCTGGCATGTATCGGCAGCAATGCTCAGCATTTGTTCGGGTCATTTTGTCTGCCCAAGGGGAATGCAAAGGCCAGAGCGGCCTGAATTCAGCCAGTCCCGACCTCGAGGGTCCTCGAGGATGGTGACGAATTTAAAGCTAGCTAGGTTTATATTTACATCTCAAATCAATGCAAGTTTACGAAGTGGTTAGAAGTGATATCCATTTATGCTATAAAAGAGTTAACATAAAAACAAACCAAGTGCGTTCTAAGACTGTAAATACATAATTCATATGTCCCTACTTTCTTTTATTAATTAACGAAGACATTGCGAAGAGGTCAAGAAGAAAGAAGAGGTCAAGAAGAAAGTCCTGGGTGTCCTACAGAGAAACTTGTCTTCCTGTAGCAGAGACATCAAGGCGCGGGCGTATCTGAGCTTAGTAAGACCCATAGCCGAATACACCACCACGGCTTGGTCACCCTACACGAAGAAAGACATCGCCGCCATTGAATCTATTCAGCGGCGCGGGGCTCGTTTCGTTACCGGCGACTACGCCCGAACGAGCAGCCTCACCAGCATGCTGGAGTCGCTGGACTGGCCCCTTCTGGAGACTAGGCGTTTGGGGTGGGACTTAGATATGTTCTTCAAAATAAATTCTGGGCTCGTGTCTATACCGTTCCCAAAAGAAACTGTTCCAGGGTACTCAAGCACAAGAGGCCACCAATATAAGTTTAGAGCTATTGGCGCTGATATTAATACCTTCAAGTACACGTTCTTTGTAAGCACAGTTCCGCATTGGAATGACCTCTCAGCGGAGGCGGCGGATGCCGACAGTTTAGCCGCCTTTAGAATGTAGGTCACGCTGACCCCATTGCAATATTAGCATTATGCTAAGTGCAATTACTTCAATTAAAGATTAAAGATTAACGGAACAGCTCTACAGTCTCCTACCCAAAAGAAAACCCAACAAAGAGCATATCAAGATAGTTCCCTCGGAAAAGTGTCGACTTTCTCCAACTTCCTTATAAGGAAATATCTTGGAATCCCAGTAAGTTTTCACTATTTCTATTAGCATAGAAAGCTTAAACCTCAACCAAAACTCAAATATACTCGAGGAAAGATGCTATGTGCATTTTCCACTGTGTTGTTCACGGTCAAGAGCCTGGCAACAAGGTAGACAAGATACCACAGGAAGCCCGGTCAATCTCTAGAATGGCGACACAGCTATCTTGATATGGAAATGGTGAATTATCAAGATGGGTACCCTGTGGTATGTCAAATAGCAATTTTCTGATACAAATCAACGAAAAAAACATATTATCCATGCTAATGACTTTTGTTTAAACGTAAAACATATAGAAATGCGTAAAAGGCACGGTCAAAGTATACTTCCATCATCGTTTTGCTTTTTCTCAACGCGGGTACCCTGTGGTAAATGCTTGATATTTTCATTGCTGAATTTCAGGATGTTCCACCGAAGGGATTTTTTGGGATTTTTAGTATGTTACTAAGGTCCCTCAAAGCCTTCATTTTGCAGTGAAACAAATTCTTTTGCAATTAGTTTGACTGAAAATCATAGATTGACTGGACTAATACGCTGACACTACAACATCCACCTCGTAATTAGGTGATTGGAGCAAAATAGCACTACGTTGAAAATATGCAGTACAAAACTGAGGAAAGGTTTTATTTTCAAGCACACCGGCTTGATTTGATGATTTGTAGCAATGCAATTAAGGAAACATATTGCGCATGCTCAGTGGCAACTTTGATATTGTTAACGTTTTACTACCTATTTAGTTTTCGTAATCGAATATCCTAAATAATACACGATGATGGGCATGTATGACGTGATACCGAGAGCATGCTCAATTGACATCACCTCCAAGAAGGAAATTATCGTCCCACATGGACGATTGACTGGCCTGTGTGGCCTATATATATATGTTGGCAGAGGAAAATTGCTTTGAAGGGAGTAGGGACAAGACACAGGATATCCAAAGTTGAACAAGTGGCTGCCATAATGCTACAAGGGAGGGGGTGGTGGGGAAATGTACAAACAGGAGTGCGAGCTGGACGATTTCCGCGAAGTGACATAGCCACATAGTCCGACGGGCGGTGACCAAGAAGAGATTTGCTGAGCTTCAAAAAGAAACTATAAAACAAAGTTCATGTCCTAATCGTGACTGCTCGAGCCTAGTGCACCTAGCACTAGCTTTAAATGCCCGAGCAATTTTCAGTGAGCTCGATATTACTGTCTCTCGCATTCTCTTGAGGAAGCCCCCTTCCCCGCACCCCAAACAGCTCGATCTCATGGATAAATGGATAAAATGTACTTCCCGGACTAGCCTCGCAATACCTCTTTGATGGTGTTGTGCTCCTTGACTGTGTCAGGGACGGTGGGACAGTTTTCATAGTGGGAGGTTCATTAGTAAGATTGTTTATAACATAGCTACGATATAACGCGCGCTCTGATTGGTCAATTTTTATGAAGAAGTTTTGGCGTGACGCACGTAGTCAAGGGCAACCAGGATGGTCCACGCTTTGAACTCGCCGAAAGATTGATTTGGTTCGCGGGTAGCACTCATTTCGAGATACAAGATACAAAGATACAAAGATACGAAGATACAAAGATACAAAGATACAAAGATACAAAGATACAAAGATATGAAGATACAAACATTCCTTGTTATATCGGATTTCTCATATAGTGGTTTCAATAAAGTTTGTCACCCAAAAGACTAAAGCCTACAAGCTGTCGGCGCCAAGCCTTGTGGGTCATTCGTGCTTTGAATAACAAATATTCTCCGTGAGTCAAAAATCCACACTACCCTTTTTCAAACGAAAACGAATACTTTTGCTCCGGATACGGCTATCGTACACACTACAACGCCGAAAACGATCACCGAAAACGGCGAAAACAATACGAAAACGATAAGTGTGGACGCAAATCTTTTTGAAAACGAAGTAAAAAGTATCCGTTTTCGTTTGAAAACGGTGTAGTGTGGACGGGGTCTTAGCCTAGCTGAAGATGTATTACTCTTTATTAATTAGCGCGTGTTTTGAATTTCTACGCGAGCGTTCCGATACTTACTTTCATTATATCTTCGTAGGTGTAGGATGACTAGCAAAAACGGACGGACGGAAACAGAATAGAATTTGCGAAATATTTCTTTCTTTAGATATTTGTTCTACAGAATATTCCAGCGGAGTTTCAGTAGTTCGGGTCTCATGCAATCATCTCACAAAATACCCCGTCAGTATTTGATTTCCTCCTTGACAAAGGAAGAGCGTGGCCGAAAAGTAGAATGGACAGCTTAATGCTGTAGCAGTACTGTCGTTCACGTTTAAGAACAAAGTTCTTGCGCCCTCCAATTTGAGATTTGAAGTGCACTACTGTCCCAACACAGGGTCCTGAAGGGGGGGGGGGGGGGGGGGGGGGTCCCAATCCCGTTTCCCGGCCGTTTTTTTCGCAAAATCCCGTTTCCAGTAGGTAAAATCCCGTTCCCGGTAGGACCAGTCAGTAAAATCCCGGCGCACGAAAACTGTTATGTTAAAATTGAGATTCCTGCTTTTATCGGTACTATCTCTTGGTCCTGTAGGTTTTATTGTTCATGCACGCTGCAAATGACGAAATTGTTATTATTGCTACCAAATGACGAATTGCTATGCTTGTAATGTCGATTTCTTTCCAACATAGTGATTGTCCGCCAGGCCTATCACTATAAAGGCTTTTCGTGATCCCCCTTTCAACATGGGATATATTTTACAGAAATTCTCTTCTGTTGCGCGTGAAGCGCACCCTGTTTTAATTGATAAACGAATTCATCAAGCCTCAGAAAAAAGGTAGATGAACATTGCATTTTTTGTGTATAGCAAATAAAGCCTGTCGTTTGTATTCTTCGTGCACGACGCAAATGATGTAATCGTCATATTTGCAGCCCAACTGATGAATTTCTATGTTTGTAACGTCGATCTCACGCTTACGGAGTTCTTTCGAACATAGTAATTGCCTGCCAGGCCTATCACTGGAGGGCTTTTCGCGGGGAGTTTGTTTGTCCTCGCTAAGATACAAATGTTCTTGTAACGGGCATTCCATTTAAGCGGCACGAGCATAAATGATTAACGTATTGAAAGAAGAGAACTACAAAAATGCAAATGATAACGAAATTGCTGGAATAATTCCGCAGAAAATTTCTTGCGATCCCCCCTTCCAGGGCTTGTTTCGAGAGTTCCCCCCTTTCGCCCACCCCAAAATGAAATGATCCCTGCCCGTATGATATCTCGTCCTCAATTTTGATACAAAAGATATATAATACGATTCTATTCAAAAAGTGGTTCCGCCGTTTGAAAATGCCTATGCCAAGTTATCAAACCGTTGACCAAAACCTCGCAGGTTCCGAGAGACAAAAACAGCAAAAAGAGGGCCTTAATTTAGAAGGAGCGAGAAGTGAAATTCTATTTTCAGGTAGCCTGCTGTTAGGATACTCTAAACAGTCTTAAAATGCGAAAAATGGTATAAATTGACGACTTTTTATTAGGATACACAGGATATACAAGGAGAGATTTGAAAAATCTCGTTCCCGTTGAAGCATCTTGATTCCCATTCCCGGTAGACAAATCCCGTTCCCGGTAACACAAATCCCGTTTTCCCGGCCTAAAAAATGGCGAATCCCGGCTCCCGTTTTACCCCTTCAGGACCCTGCCAACACGCGCGTAAATCGAATTGAATTTTGATTAGCACGTGGGACAACGTGGGACAACAAATGACTCACAAGGCTTGGCGCCGACAGCTTGTAGGCTTTAGTCTTTTGGGTGACAAACTTTATTGAAACCACTATATGTATTAATGTTACCGGGTTTCAGCTTGTATAGTTTCAAGATATAGATGCAGATGCTCATTTTAGCTGATTTGTTTAATTTTGCAATTGAAGTTTGGTTTTGTAGTTTTAGAGTGACCGCAAACATGGTTTCCATGTCTGTGTCTTGAACTCTAGCACAATTGATGAAGGTGATAGCGACGGAGAATCTCTGGTCGAAATGATTGCCTATCTAGAATCTCCATCAAATGCGGCGTAAGTACAATATATTTTCTAAGCTAAAATGAGCATCTGCATCTATATTTTGATAGTATAGAGGCTGAAACCAGGGTAACACTACTGACACTAATACATATGAGAAATCCGATACCTTGTATCTTAGTATCTTCGTATCTTTGTATCTTGTATCTTTGTATCTTCGTTTCTTTGTATCTTCGTATCTTTGCATCTTGTATCTCGAAATAGTGCTACCCGAAGATTTTCGTGTCTTATTCACTAAAAATATGGCTAACAAGTCCTAAAATGGAGTTCATCAAGCTATTGAGAGCATGTCAATTTGTGGGTTATGCACATGAGGCTGTTAATTTACATGGATTAGTGGAAATTTGAAACACAAGAGGTATTTAAACAACTTTGTTAGTTTTATGGAAATTAGCATTCTGTAGCTTATTTTCGAACAGTTTATACGTCTAAAAAAAATGTTTTTTTTGTTTATAGTGCTGTTGGTTTTTGTGCACCTGTTTCGCCCTGCCTGACAAAAAAACTTTTGCTGTCTCTTGTTTTATTCCAAAAACCCATGAAAAACTTATTTAAGCTTAAGTTTATTTTCTTAAACTGTCATTAAACATTTTGTTTATGAAAGTTTTATTATATTTCATTCCAGTTGACTTTGTTTTGACGAGTGAAAAATGCAATGTTTTCAGTTTATGTTTATGTTTTCAGTAAGTTGTACCGTGTTCGCTTGAACGTTTCGGTGTTAAAATTCGTGTTCGGAGCTTCCTTTCCACTCATCTATGCGAAAATCTGTTGCTATGTTATAAAAGCAATGGTCCATGCTTAGCTGTGCGTATAGCCAGTTCTGGAAGCATTTGGATAGTTGAGAGAGCACTCAGTTAAGCTAGAGTCGCACTCGGCTACGCCTCGTGCGATACGCCTACCTTAGTGCTCTCTCAACTATCCGCGTGCTTCCCGAACTGGATATACGCACGCTAAGCATGGACCATTACTTAAATGACAATTTTTTGGGGCTGAGTTTAGTGAAAATGTATGAAAACTTGGCGAAGTAGTCCCCATAGCCCCCAACTCCGCCGTCCCTGTGTATAATTAGAACAAGAAAACAGCCCGTCACTTGTCGTGACGCTAGAAGACTCAACCTGAGTTTCCCCTTCCATAAACTGCTTTTTACTAATGACCTACCTTCAACAAAGACACCCTGCCCCATGCCTTTTTTGTATGTTTTGCACTGGTCTCCCTGATTTTTTGGTGTCTGTCCGAAGAACGCGCTAAAATTGAAAACGCAAGCCTATTATTACACAGAAAACCCATTTGACATCGGAATTGTTTGTATGCTTATTATGTCTCAGTAAGGGAAGAGAAGAAACACGTAAAGTAAAATTGTTCTAAGAAATTTTAGTTTATCATAGGATTTTTTTAGAGAATTTCATTCATGGCTTAGCGTGCGCTCTGTAGGCAGTGCCAGTGGTGTAAGTTTGTACAAACTTGAATGAAAATTTTTCTCAGCTCAAATCTTTCGAATTAAAATTATCCCTGCACATAATGGTAAGTAATCTCTAATAGAACCATTTAGGTTTGAATGTCTATGGTGCTTTCGGCAGAGGGAAATGAGTTCTTTTTAGTTTACGTGGGAGATTTCAACATGGCCGCGATGGCGGCTTTGTCCCTCGCTGAAAGAATCGCTTGAATTAGAACTTAGCCAAAGGTGAATCTTTCCAACAAAAACACGTCCACTGGAGAGATTTCCTTCTTCTCTTCGGGTTTGTGTCCTTCGTTTTGCGATACAGCGTAACGATTTATACTTAGAGAATATTATTCATGGCTTTGCTTTGTGTAAGTATGTCACTCGCGCGCTGAGGAAAGCAAAGGCACTGGTGTACGTTTGTTCAAGCTGAATGAAAATTTTTTCTCAACTTAAATCTTTCGAATAAGATTATCCCTGCACATTCCTGCAAGTAATCTGTGACAGAACCATTTAGGTCTGAATGACTATGGTGCTTTCGGCTGTGCGAACTGAGTTCTTTTTTAGTTTCTGTGGGAGAATTCAAAATGGCGGCGATGGCAGCTTTGTCCCTCGCTTAAGAAATCGCTTGAATTAGAACTTAGCCCAGGGTGAATCTTTCTAACCAAACACGCTTACTGTCGAGATTTCCACCTTCTCTGAAGGTTTGTGAACTTCTTTTGGCGACACAGCTTCAGGCCTAAGCGGAGTGAGTGCGAACGATTTAGCCACTCACAAACGTTTGCGCAGACAACCCGATTATAATAGTATAGATTGCTGTCTGAGTTCCCACCTCAGCAGGCATTACTTATTCGTTTTCTCCTACCTTTCTCTTCGCTCTGTTATCAGACCAAGTGCAGCTCATCTCGATCGCCACAAGTTTTTGTTGTCCTTGTGGTTACTGCGATTTTCATAATTCTGCGAACTCTACACCGACAAACAAACCGCAGTTGGGCTTCCGTCAATCAAGCGGGTAAACAACTCTGGTCCATTTCACGGAGGCTTTGATAGATCTTGTGAGCTGATAGGGGCTAGCTAGGCTTCAAAACACAATTTTTCACTATAAAATGCAAACCAAACTCAGAAAACATGCGTAGACTTGACTCATAGGTTTGATTGACGGAAGCCAAAACGCAGTTTGGCGTTCGGAAATGTCAAGTGGGAGTTCGCAGAGTTATGAAAATCGCAGTAACAAACCTCAGCTAACCTCGCATCGACTCTATTCCGTCTCACGTGGGACTGCACAGCAGCAATGCATTGCTACGCGACCTCAACATTCAATGTTTCCATGTACCCATTACGTTCGTCATGGGTTTCCTGTCTATTCAAATATCGAGAAGGTCTGGTGAACATGTTCAAAGTGCGCATGCTCAAATGAAATATACGAGCCCGCATTACAAATGCCATATTGTCGGTTCTTTTGGAGAAATGTTGTTAAATTTTAGTGGAATTTATTGTCTTTTTCTAAAGAAATATGCCTTCGGTAGACGGAGAAGAAAGTGGGGAGGAGGAAGTTGAACGAAGTCCAAATGAGGAGGAAAATATGAGTGAAGATGAAGACGAAGATGACAGTATGTCATCTGGATCCGATGATCCTCGTCTGACTCAAGTAAGATTTAGCTCAAATATCTTCTATAGAAGATCATTTAAAACAACGCACATCAGTTGTAATAACATAATCGAGCATCTCATGTCTTATCTTCTCAGATTAAGTATTTCTCAAAGGTTCAGTGAATTTACAGTAGATACTCGCACCGTGAACACTTGCTTATGTTATATGACTGTTGTGTTTATGTTTGCTATTCTCACTAAAACTGTTTGTAACATGCCATGAAGTTTTATAACTGTGGCAAAAGTTAAAATATATTTCATTTAGGAATATGAGTCACCAAAAACTGCAGAAACAAATATGAAAGAAATAAATGTATAGGTGTTACGGTTTGAGCATCCTGGCTGTAATGCACTAGTCATTTGTTTCCACCGACCCCCAACCCCGCGACATAGCAGGGGAGTATGAAACAGAGGTTGTCAAATTTGAAATAATTCCACCGCCTACCAGGGGAGAACGCCTTGGCAAATTCCCTACACCCCGGGGAAACATTTCCTACACCCAAGGGACAAATTCCACCCTCCACAAGATGGACACAAGAAACTTCCCTAATACTATCAAAACCAGTAGAGTGTCTTTTCCGAAATGAAAAAGACAGATGTTTTGTTTCCCCCGCCATTCCCGGCCGGTTATCTGAGCCATAGCAAATTTGAAGTAAACTCCCTGGGGATCGGGGCACGAATACAAGACAAACCACTGATATTTCCCCCACTATTGCCTGGCAAAATCCCCGCATGTCGCGGGGGTTGGGGGTCGGTGGAAGCAAATGACTAGTGCATAATAGGTGTTTTGCAGTTCGTCTGCCACATTGTTGTACTAGTAGCAAAAAATAATTGAAATGTATATATCTGATCTGTAATTTTTTTGACATGTTCAGAAAGAACTTGGTCAATTAACTTGAATATGCCACATTATCAGTTTAAATTTCTTTGCGATTTCATAAACAAGTCAACTAAAAACTTCGTTTGCCTTCCAGTCATGCTTGGTTAGTTTACCCTTGGGAATCTAGAAGTCTATCATAGGCTCGTAGTGAAATAACAAGCACATGAGTGTTCAGCTGCAAATGGCCTATTGTTGTTAATAAACAAGTGCACCATCAAAACATCTTATCTGTTTTAGGAGAAACATGCGACAATTTAGGCTTACAAAGTTTGTAAATTTAATACAGTTTATTCGAGGCTTGGTAGCTGAGCATCAAATTTTGGGATAAAATTTACAAGCTTTGATAAGCCGTATTGTCGCAATTTGTAAATGTTTTGCTTTGAAACTTTTACTAATATGTAAGGTGCTCTTTTTAGCTGTACTGATGGATTTTCTTTCTGTGGCATAATATAGAAAAACGTAAAACCTCAAATGCAACAAGGTCTATTCTATCCATCTGATTTCTTGCTCTCAAATTAGCCAAACTCAAAGATTTTGTTACGTTGCCAATCCCTTCGTCCAGAAGTCTTGCAATGTGTAATTCTGGAAAAAAATCCATACCCTCAAGGCAGAGGGAATTTTCCAATTGACCCCCTCCCCTATAACACAATATTTGTATGAAAAATAGCATCTTTACTACCTAGAAAATCCCCTCCCACCCCTCTGGAATTTCCTATTCCCTATTCGTAGTAGGGGTATGATTCTTGTTGGAGTTACACATTAAGTCAACTGTAAACTGGGTTTTACTTGTACGATGATAAATTCTCAGAGTACACCATGAGGTGAGATCAGCTGGATTTTTTTTGTGGCAAATTTGTTTTGGGATAGTGTGGAGGTCAAAGTACTGAGCTTGGGTCCTTTTATGACCAATAGAGTTTTCTAAAACCGTGTAGACATTAAATCATACAGTGTAGTTAATCGAGTAGAATGGTTGGAAGCCTGGTAAACTTCAAGGGGTCAACATAATAGTGTGGGCTGGTTGTTAAGAGGGGCTATCTTGTGATATTGACCCTGCCTATTCTTTTGTTTCATGCTCATCTAATTTTGCATGTCTGATTACACACTGAATCCTACTGGCTGTATTTTAGTAGTGCGTAGTGCGTAGATCATTTATTAATTTACCAAAGTTAGTAGTGGCAGTCGCGTTGTCAACATCAACTTTGAAAATTTATTTAAAGAGCTTTGTAAAACGTACATTTATTCTCCAAATTCTTCGTCCGAAAATTCGCTGTTAATCGAGTAAAAGGTCTACTGCATTTTCGCCAAAACAATGTCCGAAATTCGGCGAAATTTCGTCTCATACTTTTTGCCAGTAGTGTATGTACTATGACCCTGCATAGACAAAAGGATTCCCCCAATAGAGTGAGCAAAGAGATACAATAACAGGGTGTCAGGTCTCCTAACCATTCACCTCTGTAAACTATGATTACATGTGCCCAACAATGCTAACAAATTAATTGAGCCAAAATTTACCAATTTGTCAGAACTGGCCAGCTATGTTAACCTGTCCTTTGTTTGAAATGTTATTCTAATTTCTTTTGTTAAGTTGATGAAACAGAAAACGAGAGACGAAGGAACGAATGTCTAGATGATATGCAAGACTTGGAGAGACAGTTTACAGAGCTTAAAGAACAGTAAGTTAGAACTGTGTACCTCATCAACCTGTTAGGCTCTTTCAACAATGACAGAATCCAACCGGAGGGATATACAAAAATAATACTTTGTATAATACTTTTGGGAATACTGTTACACTGTAGAAGAGAAAGTACCATCAAAATGTTGTCAGATTAACGTACTACCATTTGCGTCCTTCCGTGAGGCGTGATGCTACAACAAGGTTTGAAAACTTTCTATCGCAGACGTTCGCTAATCAAAACTTTTTGTTTGATCCATGAAACGTTGCTAATGAGGATCAAATTTCATACTAAAAATGTTGGGTTTCTGTCGCTATGATCTTAGCTTTCACCACAAGTCATCCTAAGTTGAATAATATCAAAACATTAGTACCTTTTCTTGTCAGAAATGCCAGATTCTGTAAGTTTGTTTCAATTTTGGTGTGTAACTTCTGTAACTTTAGAGAGTCCCACAGGAAACATGAAAGTTTCACATCCCTGCACATGCAGTTTAATTAGTGAAACAAAAAGTTTTGATTGACAAACGTCTGTGATACAAACTTTTCAAATCCTAGTTGTCGCATATGCCTCACGGAAGGTCGCAAATGGTAGTAATTTTTCATGATTTTTTCACTTTATCTTTTATTGTGTCTTTTTACAGATTATACCACGAGAGACTAAATCAAGTAGAAAAGAAATTAGAGGAAGTTGCATCTGGTAGGTTCAGGTTTAAAATCAATGCAACTTTACTTGCCAACAGTAAGGCCCCACCACCAACTCCCATCTTTTGCAAGCTTGTGTTTTTATTAATGGCTCTGTAATTTTTTAAAGAAATATCGCAAGAAATTCAAAGGAAAATAGGCAAAACAAAAATGTTTAGGCATATTTACATGTATGCCTGTATCAGGTGCACTTTCGAGCCCTGTACTACTCATCAAAGAGGCTCATACAAAGAACAATATGTCTGCAGTCTGGAAGCAAACATAATATTTCTATTGATGAGGCAAGGTGACCTGATACTGGGCAAAGGTCTCATTTTGATGAAAAAAAATTAATTTCAGTTGCACTTACAGGTTGTGGGTGACTAAAATTTTAGTTGCCAAAAATGGAGTAAGTTTAGTCGCAAAAGTGACTCATACCGGCACCATTTCCAGCCCTGCTAAGTAGTTGCTGCCTTTGCAAGCTAAACAGAGCGGATTTCAGATGACTGTTGTGAGTAATTGGCAATTACTTTGTAATTACTCCTATAGGTTTTTTTCAGAATTGCAATAATCACTTTGCGATTGGTTCCAGGATAGTCATGTGAAATCCACTCTAATTGTATATTAATAGTGCACTTGAAACATTTTTCATGAATATTTTGCAAACAAACTGTAAACTGTGTTTTCGATTAAAAATAGATGACATTTAATTTAACAACATTTTACATAACATTTTTGTTCACCAGAACAAGCCAATGAATATGTTGGACCTCTGGCAGAGCTAGAGAAAATGTGGGAAGTAAGAATAGAAGTTTCAGGTACGTAGGTTGATTGTAGAATTGAGTACTAAGTGGTCTCAGTCTTTTGTTCCAGGGACACACAATTTGAAGGGCTCCCTGCAATAACGACGTAAGTGATCTTTTAGAGTGTTTTTCGATTTTTCGGTTTTTGCTAATTAAACAATCTGCAGAAATCATGTTAAAATAGCTTAAAACTAACCTGTCTGTATTTTGGGGGTCTAAATCGCTACGAGAACGCTGTACGACAGTGTTAGTTGTAACCTAAACATTTGCCTAGCAACCACACTCCACAGATTTGTCTATTGGGTTTAATTTGAGTCTTTGTTTTCCTTCGGAGGAATTCAGGTATTCGATGCAACTTGTAATCTCTATTTGAGTGCATAAGAAAATTTGTAACGGGGAAACACTGGCTTGAGCCTCCAACCAGTGAGTTCAGAAGCAGCTATATTAACCGAAGTGCCACGGAAGAATCGAGGTACTGGCTATGATTTTAAAACTTTATTTGAAATTCATTGAGTGCAGAGAAATGACGGAAGTTCACACAAGCACTCAGTCAAGTTTATCCAAGCCTGTCTACAAGGGAAATAAGTTCGACTTGAAGCGATTAGAGCGCTTAGAGGGGGTGCCCATGCTCGTTTAGAAGCTGTGATGGCGCAAACCAGGGCACACACGTCCCTGCGCAAACATACCCCATTTTTGGTGCCTGAGGGCTATTTTGTGAAGGATTGCGTGAAACAAGAAAATTGTGATAAAACGCTCATTAATGAAGCAATCCAGTTCGCTTGCAAGTTTGAACAGAACTGTTGGATGCTTCACTACCTAGGACGAACATTGGAATGTTTAATTTTCTATGTGTGTTGACGCTACTCTTGAAAATGTGCAAAAACGTGCGCACCGCTCGTGATAATTTGAGAGTCTTTGGTGTCTCATTTTGGGGCTTTTTATGACGAAAGCTCAAAAACTTGTCGTGGAAATTTCTTTAAACTTTTTTTATAACAGGGAATGAAAGTCTTATCAAAATGGTAAAATAAAAAATGGGGGTGCCCAATCTTGTTTTCGCGCAATATCCCAAAAAGCGGTATTTAGGGATATTTAGCTTGCGCGCGCGCGCTCGATTGCGTCATTTTCGAACGAATTGATCGCGCGTCCATGCGCAGAACAGCGTGCGCCGTGCAAAACAGGGGAATAACCTTAAACTCACTCAATTGAGAAGCTCTTGAATAAAACACAATAGACAAATTTATGCGGCTGTTAGACAAATGTCTAGCGGTAACTAGGGCCGTTTCACAGCGTTCTCTTAGCGATTTTGAAAAAAAAAATACAAAGAAGTTATCTTTAACATGATTTGTGCAAATTTATGAAACACCGAAAATCAGTCTAAAAAATCACTTATTAGGTCGTTATTATCCCGAGCCCTTCATTTATCCATCCATGTACATCAATTATTATTGTACTTGGAAGTTGCTGGTTAACTATATTAGAAGGGAAGTTGGCTAGGTGGCGCAGGGTGTTTGTACATGGCACACTTTACATATGGTCCTGAGTTTGAACCCCAGTCCGGTGAACAGCATCGACTTTTCTCTGTTCCAAGGAGCTTCCTTATAGCTAATTAAATTCTTTGAAATGGAGCTCTGATAGAACAGGGGGTAAAGTGGTGCACAGTTGACCTCAAGTTTGTTTGCACATTATTCGTGTTACTTTTCAAACATTCAATTTATTGTCTGTTATCCTTTACAGGTATTCTTAAAAACTGTAGGGTAAGTGTAGACGCTACAACTATGTAATAAGAGTTGAAATAATGTTGTTAACTTGGTTATAAACATATGGGCACAGCAACTGTAAAGTGCTCATTCATCTGGAAGGGAGATATACTAGCTGGTATCTGTTTGCGAGCTTCTGTGTCTTTTGCGGCGTTTTTCTGCTCTGTCGCTTGGGTTTACAGCTTCTTTGCCTTTTTTACTTATTAATTTTGCCTCTTCCATCTCAAAATTGACTTTACATTTGTCGAGCCGGAGAGCAATAAATTTTGTGTCCAACGTGCTCCAACGGTCTCGCCCCAGTGTATGTAATAAGAGTTGAAATAATGTCGTTAACTTGGTTTAAAACATATGGGCACAGCAATCGTAAAGTGCTCATTCGTCATGGCCTTGATTGCAGGCGTTTTTTTTCTCTTCTCTGTCACACCCTCTCCCCTTCCCCTGGTCGTTTTTTATGTTTTTTTTTGGTTATGTTTTTTCCATTCTTTGTGCGGCCATGTATCAAACAGTTCGCTCTGGGAAAACACACACAACCGCCAGCTACGCAGGCTATTCGAACGAAGGTGTTTGGCTGTTCACAAGTTTCTAAAAGCCATTCAGCAGGCTTGACTAGTCGTTTGTAAATCAAACCCCATTTGCATTGTATGGGTTGGTAAGTGATTTAATTACAGGTGCCCCTCGGAAAAGACTCTCCCATGATACACTGCAGACTACGATACAACAAAAAACTAATATATCACAGAGGGTGCAATACCCAGGGGGTACTCGGATATAAGAATGACGGGGGGTTCGACAAATTTTTTGGGTATGAAAATTGTAGTAAAAGTATTTTTGGGGTTAAAATTCTACCAGGTACTTTTTAGGGGGTTGAAAAATCCATGGGTATTTTGGGGGTTGACTTTTCTGACACGCTAGTTGATCATCAAGATACTGATATTTCCTGGAAACATAATGGGACGGGCATCATTTGTATGCTGGTATTATATAACCTTTTTATTAAAAAAGGTGGGAATTTTTTGGGTAATCAAATTTTGGGAGCAGGTATTTTTTGGTTATAAAATTTATGGCTCAGGTATTTTAAGCTTATGAAATTTGAAGCTCTGCCTGACCCCCGTCAATTTTATATTCGAAAACCCCCCTTGGGTGCAATAGTTTCTGAAAAAGGTGTGTCTTTGTATTTTGCAGCTGGATAATGTTAAAAACAAGTACGATGCAGATGAGCAGGCTGCTCTTCAACACTTTGAGGTATGTTTTTGTGGCATGAAATAATGTTGCGAACCTAATGGAAAATAAAAAGGTACTACATGTAATAGAGCAGATTTCGTATGACTGTGAAAAGTGCCGCGGTACGGCACGGTACTGTCGCGGTGGCGGTACGGAACCTGGCCTACTGTAAATGGAATGAAATCGCCAATGAAATCGCGTAGTCGCGGTACGGTCACGGTCGCGGCGCGGAACAACTTTGTCACGGTACTTTTCACAGTCATACGAAATCTGCTCTATCGTTGTTATTTTCTTCAGAGTGAGAAAGTGGGCTTGATGGAAAGTATGAAAGTTGAACTTGAAGAGAAAATTAGAAAATTAGAAGAAGACAAACATAACATGGATATATCTGCAGGTGAGGGATCCTATAATCCTTGCATAGACGTACATGTACATAGTTCAGGGCGTGGCGGGCTCGCGGTAATAACGACCTAAGTGACTATTTGGACTGTTTTTTTCGATTTTTGACAAACAAACTGCAGAAACATTGTTAAGATACCCTAAAACTAGCCTCTCTGCATTTTACCCAAAAAATCACCGCGAGAACGCTGTAAAACAGCCTCATCTTTTCCCTTTTTCAAGCGCAAAGCATTATGGGTAAAACTGAAAAAGTTGACAGCACTTCGTCCCTCACAAGGAATTCGAGCGGAAATCTAACCGAAACGAGCAATACTAGTGCGGACTCGTATCCTGCCTAAATATATGCGCGCGCTGGAATTTATTCATGAGCCCACATTGTAAAATCTATATGTACAGCTGACTTTTGTGTAAAAGCTGCAGTCAAGTTCCAAATTGCGTTGAAATTGCGTGATCGTTTCGATGCGAAGCGAGAATTCGAATAATGTTTAGGATTCAGATAACACATCGAGTGAATGATTCCGAAGCGATAATATCATATTTGAACAAGAGAAAATGATATTTTTTCTCTTGATTTGTATTAATAAAAGAAAATATTGTGTATGTTTTCAGAAAGTTCGCGATTTTCTGATGCGTGCACTCTTTATAGCTAGAAATTTCTGAATGTTTTTGTGATAGAGCGGATAATATGGTTATAATTACGCTTGGTGCAAACTGCGCTTGTACAAATTTATTGCGGCCCAGACTAGAGACGATTTCTTGGATTTTTCTAAACTAATCAACTGAAAATGCGGCCTACGTAATGTCAGGAAACACACAAATAGGGAATTGAGAATACTTTGAACCTTTCAAGTGCCAGCACTCCAGGCAATGACTTCATCGCCGCTGGCAACAATAACTTCGCAAGCCATCCAGCTAGGAAACTTTTTATTGCAAATCAATCCATTTACAACAGTGCTATGTTTTTATGTTATGATCTTCCCGAGATCTGCTTCGCTATGGCGCTGGCTATAGAAACCTAAGGCGTAGTCTAAACGTCGAGCCAGCGTCGTACCGGACCGAATCTAATTTGGCTCGGCGCTAGCGCGGTAGCGGTTCTAAACGTCGAGCCAGAGTCGAGCTGGCAATGTGAAGTTTTGGGGATTCCTGTGGCCACGTGACAGGCCTGGATTCTTAGCAAAACCCTTTTTTAAATGTATTCTATAATTTATGCATCAGACTCGGCGCGACGATGGCACAGCGTTTAGAGCCAAGTCGTGCTACAGTCGGGTAGCGCGACAGAGAATGTCGAGCCCAATAGCTTGGTCGAACCGAATAAAAAGTTGGCTCTAAACGTCGTGCTAGAGTCGCACCAGCGTCAAGCTCAATCCAATATTTCGGTTCGGCACGACGCTGGCTCGACGTTTAGACTAGGCCTAACTCGAAAACCAATTACGTCTACTAATTAGACTCTAGGCATTTCCGGTCATATATTTCAATTTCTATTTTATTGATGTTTCTCGTTCATATGTTGGACATAAATTCCAAGAACCACTCCACGGCGATACGAACGAATGTGGATGGCAGAATATCTGTGCTGACTCTCGTCATGGTACTTCGTGCAGTTTTCCCACAATAAAATATTTAACTTTCACCTGAATAATTACTTGCAATGCATTGTTAATTTCAAGTTGGCAAGCGAATAATACACTTGAAATCCTCCATATGCTTTTCCTTGGACAATTCAAATGTTTCATATCTCCAATGCCTCAAAGTCCTCGTAGCATTCTATTCCATACGACTTTCAGTTTCCACTGCTTTAAATCCAGTTGCGGATCCGCGAAGATCTCTGAATGATTTTTTTTGGAGTGTAATTGCAAATGACATTGCTGCACTGTAGGAAGAATACTTATTTGAATGAATTTTTTTCAGTATGTTGGACATAAATTCCAAGAACCACTCCACGTCGATACGAATGAATGTAGATGGTAGAATGTCTGTGCCGACTCTCGTCATGGTACTTGGTTCAGTTTTTCCACAACAAAATATTTAATTTTCATCTCAATAATTCTTGCCGTAACATTGCTAATTTCAAGATGCAAGCAAACAATACACTTGAGATCTCGATATGCTTTTTCTTGGAAAATTCAAATCTTTCATATCTCCAATGTCTCAAAGCATTCCCTGCTACTTTCCACTGCTTTAAATCGAGTCTCGGATCAGCGAATATCTCTGATTGAATTTTTTCGAGTGCAATTGCAAATGACATCGCTACATTGTAGGAAGAATACTTATTTCAATGAATTTTTTCAGTATGTTGGACACAAATTCCAAGAACAACTCCACGGCGATACGAATGAATGTAGATGGTAAAATGTCTGTGCCGACTCTCGTCGTGGTACTTGGTTCAGTTTTTCCACAAAAAAGTATTTAATTTTGATCTGGAATAATTATTGCTACAAATTGTCAATTTCCAGATGGCAAGTACTACACAGAAATTCCAGCAGAATACACTTTCGTGGTGCTTTTTCTGGGTAAATTAACATCTTCTACACCTCGAAGCATTACATGTGACTTTCCATTGCTGTTCAAAGTGCCTCGGATCAGCGAGGATCACTGAATGAATGTTTTTCATTCGAAATACAACTAGAAACGACCGCTTGAAGAAATAATTTTTTAAATAACTTCGACACGAATTCCAAAAGTCACTCCACTTTTGCTTGAATCCTCCAAGGAAAACTGAATGTATATGGAATTTCTAGCGTGGTACTTGGTTCAGTTTTCGAGGAATGAGACGTCAAAATATCCTCTCTCGAATCACATGGCTCATCTTGCGAAAATATTCAGTGAGTTAAAACGCGATCCCGGGATAATGCGAAGCTTCATCATTGTGCTGGATGCTAAGTACAGATGTTCATCAAGATTAGTTGAAGTTTTTAGCTTTCCTCGTTTCTCCGATCAGCTAAAATATAATTATAAAACTCCGCTGTCGTTGCCGTCACATTTCAAACAGAATTGCAACTTCAGACTTTGACTGTGGGGAGGGGGGTATTTTCTCTTACTGCGCATGCGAATAACAGCAGGTCAGCAGCTTCACTGAGGGCTCAGCTCAAGATTAGTTTGCGAAGAGATATACGGCTCGAATTCCTTGTGCCCTGCCCCGGTTTTAGATATTTTTTTATTAGTGCCAAGTCACTCGCACCTGTCAACTAAATATTGCGCGGAATGAATTCTTTTGGATTCAAAACTAACCCAAATTGTCTTGACAGTGCTGAATTTCTGCTACAGAACAACAGAGAAGCTTCATAATACTCAAAGAGTCATCACACGGCCTGCCAAACTCTCTTTGTGACTCGATTTTGCTTGTAAAAATGTGCTCCTCACTTGTGGGTTCTTTCACAGGTTTGTCTCTACCGACTTTGTTTGCTTTATGATGCAAGCAAAGCGGCTCTTGTAGTAGAAAATGACTCGAAAAAAGCACTTATAAAAGCGAATTCGTGGCTCCCTCTCTGTTCGACAAGCGAAACCAAGAATCCAACGGTCTTCACTGAAAAGGGTGAGCCCTTCGTCTTTACAAACAGCGGTTTTTTTTTTTTGGGGGGGGGGGAGCAGAAGGCCTTTTTCTTTCTTTTCAAGTGGAAGAACATTGCAAAATAAGCGAAATTACAGAAATGAATTTGGGCTACAAAGGGTTAACAATGCGGCAGGTAGGATGAAAAGCTCTTTTGTATTCTAAACAATAGACAAATCTATGCGGTTTTATAGGCAAAACCCTAGGCTTACCGCCAGTTTTAGGGTTAGGTTAGCCTTCGGGTGAGATTTAAGTTCGGGTTAGATTGAGTTTAGGGTTTTGGGTTTTTAGGCTAAGGCAGTCTGAATAGTCACTTACCGTAGGTCGTTATTGATAAAGCCACTGGTTAGAGGCCGTTTTACAGCGTTTTCGCAGCCATTTTTGGGGGAAAATGCAGAGAGGCTAGTTGCTCGAGCGAGCGCAGCGAGCGAGAGCAACTCTAATTTTGTACCACAGTACCACAGTTTGCAAATGTACTGTACTCACGACTGCTCACCGGTATCACTCTTTGATTCTCGCGCATGCGCAGTACGATTATAGAACGTGAGGGGAAATATTTTTGGATGGTGCGGGGCAACATGCCACAGGATACCCGTTTGATTAATTTGGTTTCTCGACGAATCTAACACTAACAGAAGTGAAGCGGCGTGTTTGTGGAATTTCAGAG
The DNA here is from genome assembly GCA_033964015.1 of Scolanthus callimorphus. Taxonomy (NCBI): domain Eukaryota; kingdom Metazoa; phylum Cnidaria; class Anthozoa; order Actiniaria; family Edwardsiidae; genus Scolanthus; species Scolanthus callimorphus. The sequence continues at coordinate 8,322,962 of CM066915.1, forward strand.
AATATCGGTAAGTATAAACGTTGTGAATCACTTTAGTTTTCTCCTTGAAAACTATCACAGCTTTCAAAGCACGAAATTCACTGGTATGAGATCATTTTCACGCAGGACGTCTAAGACGTTTCTAGAGCCCGATGGTGGCCATCGAACACAACACATTTGGTAATTTTGCCAAACGAAATACAAATCCGTGCTGCTAAATGAGCGGCAGTTTTCTATTGTTTTCCATGGACTATTTGACACGTAATTATAAACCTGACATGGATGCAAATCAGCTTTATACTGCGTTACCAATGGGCTTTAATGAAACACAGCATTGTCAACTGACACTACTACCAGTGAAATCTCTTTGAAAGATGAATCTGTTTATCAGTATGCAGAGTTATTTCAGGAGCTCTGCTAGAAAACTTATTACTAAATAGCTATCTAGATTTCCCGAGAAAAAAAATAATGCAACTGTTTATAGGCAGGAGAACTAAGAAAGAAGCTGAAATTTCTACTCAAAAAGGAGTCCCTAATGGGCTTTCGCATTTAAAATCCGTATCCCTGGGGTTGAGGACCTTGTGTTCTTTACCATAAGTCATTACCCCCTGGAATTCCATGCTACTATGTCTATCCCCCTGGAATTTGCCATTAGCCCACTGGAAATTACAATTAATTCTGGAATTTCTAGGCTTTGAGTCATGTCCCCCTGGAATTCCAGATTCTGTCAACATCAACCCCTTGGAATTCTAAGGTCCTCAACCTTGGGGGGTACGTTTTTTTCCTGTATTTCCAAGCTTTACATTACTGCCATGTAATTACAAACACTGTTTTGCAGCTTTGAGGAAACGAAATGTGAATGTTTTCAGTGTTACTTAATTTTTTGTGTAAAAAATAATTTAAATTAGTGCTGTCTTAACAATGATACAACAGCCATATTGTAGTGTTTTTCCTTTCTGTATGTGTAAGCTGTAATATTGCAAGTAATCAAATCATTCTTTTTTTGTTCTTTATTTTTAATGATGTTTCTTTTTTCCTTTTTGTAGATTTAGCCTAGTGACATAATGAATAACCACTCTAAGCAACCAGTACAGCATGCTCTTTATTGCCTATGTACACATGATCAATCGTTATGGGCATAGACTTTGTTGGAAAGAAGCAAAACAATGTGTCTCACCAAACTCTCAACGTTTACGCCCACAAATACTGATCACGTGGTACATGAGCAACTCATCATGTGGTACAAAAAAAGGTGATGACACAATCAATTTTAGTCAGCCGCCTGCAGGCAGAAAAAACAAGATATGTAATGGTTTACTGGGAAGAGTAGTAATGGATATGTACAAGGAGGTGTTGTGCAATTATCAAGGGGCCAAGTTATTATATTTTACAGTATGAACAATGAAATGTTGCATGAAAAGTTCAAAGCTGTTAATAAAATTTTAACTGGAACATGTCCAAACTGAATCAAGAAAATGGCTGCAAACCTAGAGTATTCAACCAAAACAAGAAACTGCAATTGGAAAATCATGCTTTAGAAATTATATTTCAGACATTACGAACTGGAAAGTGCTAATTTCTGAACTGTTTGTGAAACTAGAAACATTCCTGAAGCAGCTACAAAAAAAACAGTTGATGTTATTCCAGCCTACAGATACAAATCACAACACTAAATCAATAACATTAAAACATCAACTAATAACATCAATTCATTAAATTTCTTGCAACATGTTGCAAGGTTTACAACATTCACATGCCTCATTTTTATAAACTAGGCCAAAATTATTTCTAGAAACAGTAGCTTTTGGCTCGAGCACTTCACTATCTAAATAGATACTACTAGTTTTAGGTACTATTTACAATATGAGTGGCTATGTTGTATCGGCAGATACAAACACGAGCGCGTAGCGCGAGTGTTTGTATCTGCCGATACAGCATAGACACGAATATTGTAAAGTACTTATGATATTCTAACTTTTTTACTTATATGAAATTAAGTGTGCATTGAAATGAAAGAATTTTCGGGTGTTTACAAAAAACGCCAATCGTTTTGTAGCAAGCATGCACAGAAGGCATGATTCCTGTCCCATATGGAACTAGCCGGACTAAAACAACATATAGTCTCTCAGGTGAAGCTTTTTTAGGTACTGCTCTACGAGAGAAGACCATGCTTGGACTTCACTAGAGTCCCCTACAGACTAAAAGCTGAAGGGGGACCATATTTGAACAATGTGCATTGAAAATGAAAGAATTTTCGGGTGCACAAAAAACGCCAATCGTTTTGTAGCAAGCATGCGCAGAAGGCATGATTCCTGTCCCACATGGAACTAGCTGGACTAAAACAACATATAGTCTCTCAGGTGAAGCTTTTTTTAGGTACTGCTCTACGAGAGAAGACCATACTTGGACTTCACTAGAGTGGTCCCCTTCAGCCTTTGGACAGTAGGGGATATTTGTTATTTGAAACAAATATCCAACTGTTCAAAGACTGAGGGCTGCACTGGAAGGTGTCCTATACAGAATACTAATTAGATCAATTAGTGTTCTGTATCAGACACCTACAGCTATGTGGTATCGGGGGCTACAAGTAGTGTCACCTGATCCGAATCCAGTGCAGAGATTGGATGAGCATCCTATGAATATTGGATGGATATTATAAGGTATTTTAACCATGTTTCTGCAGTCTGTTTGTGAAATATCGTAAAATCGAAAAACAGTCCGAATAGTCACTTAGGTCGTTATTACCGCGAGCCCTTCAAGTACAATACTCCAATAATCTACAATGTGTTCCAACTGTACTGCCTTTGTTAGACGCGTTTGTATCAGCATGCCCTAATTAACGCTGGTGCTGTAAAGTTACTAGACATGCAACTGACTTATCGTTTGTTACAAGCAGGTTGGTAGCACTTTCAATTCAGCCCCACCCCACCCTCCCCATTGCAAAGCCCACAATAGAAAGTTTCCCATTTCATGACCATCTTTATTTCATTGTAAGCATATTTTGTCTTTCTTCAGATTTATGGCTAGAATCACATTCAACAAACAAAAGGCACAGAAAAGCAGCAGAGGCTGTCATGTTTCCCGAGAAAAGAAGGAAACCAATTACCGTCTCAGGTACATCCTAACTATTGCTTTAGGGAAATTTTCGTTTCGTTTGCGTTGATAACATCAGACCTGTGTTTGGAATTGTAAACGTTTTTGCCCCAAGCTAAACGATGCCTAACTTATGTAATGATGTATATTTTCAGGTCCCTATATTGTTTACATGTTAAAGGAGATGGACATCTTGGAAGACTGGGCTGCTATTAGAAAAGTGAGAATCTACAATTAACTCTGTACTTTAAAGTAAAATTGTGAAATCTAGTCCGTGTCACGCTGTGCAGTGCTGCGTTCTGATTGGTTGAGCTACACTTAAGTCAGAAAATGGCAAATGACCAGACCAGAAAACGTTTTTGGATACAAATTGACCTAACGAGTGTGATTTGACCTATTTCACTATGACGTCATATCAAAACACTCTATTGTTTAAGCACTATGAATCATGGTCGCCAGAGCGGACAGCAGCATTTAGAAATGACCAAAATGCCAAAACATAATGAAAACGCCATTCATGATGTAAAGCAAAGTTGTACGCTATATCAGGACCCACATCTCGAATAGAACTTTTATTTGAACTAAATTTCAGCTATCATGTTCATGTAAAGAAACCATGACGTCCCGTACGGACGATGAGGCTATGCTGCATCGCTGCAGGAACGCTAATTTGCAATGCACTAAACGCTGCATAAGCACTGCAGCATCCATGCTTTCACTGCACTGCACAAGTTACGAAAAATGACTGTACAATTGATGCATGAGCAATGCTGAGCGCTGCACAAAAAGCCACACAAAACCCTTTAAAAATCATAGCATTGCTGCCGCAGTGCTCAGCATCGATGCGTGAGCACTGCGCCATCAATACAGATTGTTTCTAAATTCTTAGCATGCACATCAGTCGTCACCTTTTCTACATCAATTATCACACTGGCTCTGTTTACTCAAACGTCACGCACTTTACACCGTTATATATCTGCATAATATCGGGGCGTTTTATCTCTTACAGTGCTTGTCCAAGAAAATTTGCGTTAACCAAAGATCTTCAAGTCGCCTCTGTGTCGTAGTCTCTTTACAGTGCGTGTCCAAGCCAATAAACAAGTCGTTCAAGTCGCCTCTTTGCCGTGGTGCATTTGTTCCGTATATTCAGTCGCCCGCAGTCGAGGGGTACATCCTGCTGATACTTGAGTAAATTGCACGACTAAACTCAGCAGTTTGTTTTCACCTGAGTGTCAAGTAAAGTTTCCTATTGCTTTCTCGTCTTTGGCCCATTTCCTTCTCTTGAGAATGATTCCGTAAGTTTCCTTTCCAGTTTTAGTATAGGGAGTTCCGCTGCATCTCATTTTCGGTTCGCTTTCTCGCCAACGAGCTTCTATAAGTTTAATCATGTATCTCATTAGCTCCGCCTTGATTTCTGCAAAAAAAAATTAAACCTTAGAGACCAAAAGCCGTCCTCTTGTCCCATATATACGGTGGCTCTGAAGGGCCATACCACTTTTTCTTAAATTTCTACTTTGTTTTTGCAAAGTTTGTCTTTTTTTTTCAAACTTCTACTTTGTTTTTTCAAGGTGTAACTTTTTCCGGAACGTCAACTTTTTTTCAAGGTGTATCTTTTTTTTTTGAAGGTAGACTTTTTCAAGGTGTAACTATTTTTTTCAAGGTGCAACTTTTTTGAAGGTAGACTTTTTTTCAAGGTGTAACTTTTTTTTTTTGAAGGTAGACTTTTTTTCAAGGTGTAACTTTTTTTCAAGGTGGACTTTTTTTCAAGGTGTAACTTTTTTTTGAAGGGTAGACTTTTTTTTCAAGGTGTAAAAGCTATATTTCAATATAAACTTAAGATTAACTTATAAAGTTTTAATTTTCACTCCGTCACCCGACCGAGAAAAGACGAGGGAAATGACATCTACAAACAAGCAGCATTAGCTTTTCTTGTTTGATCTCGGGTTAAAATATCACTTCTCTACTTTTGTTGTAGGATTGACTGATTGAATAAGTATATAGAACAGTCGAAAACCTTTGTTCTTACCTCTGTCAAACTGTCCATGGCGGCCATGTTCACTGGAAAGCACGTGCAGCCATTCATGAGCCCGCGATCACGTTTCACTCGAAAAAAAGTCTACCTTCCAAAAAACGTTACACCTTGAAAAAAAGTCTACCCTTGAAAAAAAAGTTACACCTTGAAAAAAAGTCTACCCTTGAAAAAAAGTTACACCTTGAAAAAAAGTCTCACCCTTGAAAAAAGTCTACCCTTCAAAAAAATGTTACACCTTCAAAAAAGTCTACCCTTCAAAAAAAAGTTACACCTTGAAAAAAAAGTCTACCCTTCAAAAAAAGTTACACCTTGAAAAAAAGTCCACCTTGAAAAAAGTTACACCTTGAAAAAAAGTCTACCTTCAAAAAAAAAGTTACACCTTGAAAAAAAGTCTACCTTCAAAAAAAGTTGCACCTTGAAAAAAATAGTTACACCTTGAAAAAGTCTACCTTCAAAAAAAAAAGATACACCTTGAAAAAAAGTTGACGTTCCGGAAAAAGTTACACCTTGAAAAAACAAAGTAGAAGTTTGAAAAAAAAAGACAAACTTTGCAAAAACAAAGTAGAAATTTAAGAAAAAGTGGTATGGCCCTTCAGAGCCACCGTACATATATCCCTTGATTTCTAAATATTTTATATGACACATTGTAGCCGGGCACATGCCTTTCCTTCGTGTTTCCCAGTTTAGCCAAGCGAGAAACACTTGCTGCGCGCGACAAATATTGTAACAGGGACACAAAGAAATGTTTCTTCGCAAGACAAGAGTCCCGAGACAAAACTGTGTACGATGTTCCGAGTTCTTAGCTGCTCGGGCAAATGTCGGGCACATGTTAGTGTCACGTGTCCTAGTGCCGTAGCTTTACACACTCTTGACTGACAGCTATTCAAAACCGTTAGTTCAGTGCGCCAGATCAAGAACAGATTTTGAAATTATTGAACTGTACGCAACGCTTTCTTTCTATTTGTTTTAGCTTCAGGCCGATGAATATGAATGATTTAGCTTTTAGTAACAAAAAGGTATTTCTTAAGCGGATATATCGGCAAAATGCTTGTTTGGTACCACCACAACAACAGTGTTGTAACAAAACATGTACAAGAAAAATGTGAGTTTTGAATCGTACTAGTACTCTCGCTTACCTCCGATTTTGACCACTTTTGTCTGCCACAGCTTCCCCTCCGTTTCTAGCATTGCACTGTTCCTCTCTCTTTGAAATCATTTCGGTATTTTGACATAGGCATCACGTTCCTGTTCATTTCCGTTGACTCGCTAGCGGATGGTTGGTCTCAAAACGTATTTGAATTGCCCGCGAGCGCTAGCTACGGTAGTATGCAGCAAGTCCAATAGGGCAGAACTATTAGTTACCGTCAGTCAAATCTTGTGCTAGCCAATTAGATTCAACTGTTGTGTAAGTTATCTGATCCCGTAAAATTCCTCAAATGATTTCTGTAGAAAGCATGCATCATATTTTTAAAGTGAGTTAGTTCTGATGAAGGGATCTTTGATACCACCCAAATATATGTTATCAATGAGAGGTAACAGTTCCTTTAGAAGGTTGCAGTAAAGTTTCAAAGCATTTCCACTACAGAGATAAAGTTTTAGCTTTCGTGATCTCTTATCTTCGGTCAAATCTCTCACGAGAGTTTCGCCTTTAGGAGACACGGACACAAATTCACCGCAATAACCCTCAACAAATAGGTCTTAAAGGGCACTCCACCTCCTAAGAAATCCGATAAAAAGATGTCTTTGTTTTTTTCTAAATAGGCGAATGTTCTTGCCGTGTTTTTCTTATCCTCGGGGAATTATTCTTGGGCAGCGAAATCCTATCTATAACCGCGTCAATAACTTGTTAATAGCCATCATTCATCAGCACGTTATAAACCCAGAACACTAGAACTTTTCGAATTAACCTTTATGGACCGAAAAACGTTTGTTGGCTTGTAAGAGAAAAATAAAGCGAGAATTATCGTGCATTGCGCACTCCTAACAGATTATTATAGTAAACTGATCTCGCCCGTATCAATCGTCGCTCAACGTTTCCACAGAACCATCCTAGCGCGCGGACTGAAGTGCACATGAAGACCGATTTCAGGAACATGAATTCCTTTTATCTGGAAGTAATGTCATCATTTCAATGGCTTCTGGGCACGGCAGTTTGTGTTCAGTGTGTCTTGTAGAAATTGCGGTTTCTTTGTGTACACCAAAACGCTCTATTTGGTTGTCACGAAAACTTCGGGGATATTCAATTTTACGGGTAAGGGGTAACATTCAAATTCTTGAATTTGTGCTCATTTCATATAAAAACTAAAGTGGCAGAGTTTACGCAGTTATCGGCAGCGATGATTTTTCAATGCATGTACAATGCTTTCTCTGCAAAGGAATCCGAGTCACATAAAAGAGACCCGACCTAGATGATTTTTGACAGCAGCGTTAACGCAGCTTTCTGCAGCGTTGCCTTATCAATGCTCAAGAAATGCTTCCTCTGCAAGCAACTCTAGGTTATCTTGTGCAGCGTTGCAATTTTGTCGATGTCTGCCCAAGTAATGCCTGATCACTGCATAATCAATGGCTAATCAATGCGCAGTCAAAATTAGCGTTCCTGCAGCGATGCAGCATAGCCTCATCGTTCGTACGGGCATAGTGATATAGGGCATATTGCCTTTGGCATCATGGGTATTGAGACCTATTCGGGCCCGAGGAATAATTGTTACATACTTACTGTATTCGCTATATAGGCTAAAGGAGCTCTGGCAAGGCGGAAACAGCAAAGTGAGTTGACAACAACATTGTTCTTCATGTTAACTAATTTAAGAGCCCTTGTCAGCCGCTTCTTTGTTATTGTTTTCATTTGATATTGGAAAAGGAATTACGTGAAATAACCATCTACAATCAGAGTTTTATCCTTCATTTGCCGAATTCAATCGAAAATATCGTGTAACATTCCTTAAATCAGCCGATGGAAATGGATGCTTTCCCTGAATCGGTATGTTGCTAGGCTGACAATTGTGGCTGACAAAGGCTCTTTAATAAAAGTATATCTAGGTGCTATAATCCTCATCAGTATATAGCAATTGAATATACTGCTACAAAACGCATGTATTCTATGCAACATTACCTTCTCCTGGTACTGCGTATATACCTTTGATTCTTATATCATTTCTCGTACTTCGTGATACGCAGATTTGTATGTACAGTACACTTGGGTACATATTCATTTATTTTGTAATCATTATCTTTTTCATTACTTACCAGAACGCTGACCTTTTCTTCTTGATCTGTGAAAAATGTCAACTCGTTCATATGTTGTACCATAAAACGTCCTTGGTCGTACCAACATATTATATAGTTATCTTAGGCCTAGGATATACGTCGGCCTAGTCATGAGCCGTTCCTAATGCAATGAGGAAACTCTATTGTTCAAGTTCATTTGCATTAGGAACGGTTCCTGATAAGTGCGGCGTTTGTCCTAGACCTAAGACTCTACATTATTCTTGGGTTTCATATGACGTCACATCCGCTTTTTGGAGCCTCATTAAAAATTCAGCTGGAGGTCAAGCGTTCGTGCCTGCAGTGCTTTCCGAGATGGAAAACTGTGAAAATGTTATCTCCTCGCATTGTTTCTGGTTCTTCAAGTTGGGTAAACAGATAAACAGATGTCTTTAGATTGCCCAAAACAGACAGCAAGGAAACAAACACTGAAAACAATCGAAATGGTCCAAACGACTCCAGAAAAGCAGCCGAAAAGAACCAACGGCCTCGAGAACTTGTTGTCGCCAAGTGAAAGTGATTCATGAAGATATGTATTTCAAATTAAGTTTAAATGAGTTTGGTAGCTACGGATGGATTAGGGAAGCATAAAGGATTTACACAAAAGCACCAGGACTATGGATGAATTGGTTTCTCATTTGATACACGCATAAATCACATGAAGTTCGCTTCAAACAATCCGAGAAGGTAGGCAAAAATGAAAGTTTGTCAAAAATTTACAAGGAGTCCAAAAACCCAGAAAAAGGCCTCCGGGATTTACTATTTACTTCTTTCTGGTCGACATGGACTTTTCGATTCTTTTACCTAGTCATGTGTATACGATTTGTTTTTCATTGACTAAATTTGGTCAAGTTTGTTTAATTTCAAAGTGAGTTTTGTCGCTGCGTTGAGCTGGCTGAACACAACTTTTATAGAGTCAAAATTTAGGCGTTTAGTAAAAACATACTTTAGAAACTACAGAAATTTGTCACCTACATGTAATAGCTTATTGAAAACTAAAACTTATTTATATGGAAAGTTGTTTTGCAGTATGGGGAAAACTGTATGTAACAGAGCCGGTCGATTTTCTGAGTTCAATTTGTCACGAAAAAAACACCAATGAGCATGGAGTCAATCATTGACTAAAGTTTCTCAGGTCTTTCGCCCAGAAACAAAGAACAGAAGGAGCATATAAATGTCTCTCAACCCTATCACATATCTATTTTACATTACAATTATCTTTTTTCGAGCCAAATGAGTGAAAGCATCGAGCATTTGAAAAAACGCTGCCTAAATTATATCAGCCAGTTTGTAGCGGAGCTCCTTGCGGCGGCCGAAGGCCGCCGCAGAGCGGAGCACCATACCTAAGAAAACAGCGTCAAAAAAGCAGATAATCGCAAAATATAACTGATAACTCCAATTGGGTAGCCTGTGCAATTTGCTAGGGATCGATCCGATTTTTGGACGTCTCAGCAAGTCCCGGATGTGTACGAGTTCGTGAAGGGATACGTCACAATAGCCCTATTGTGACGTCAAGCATGCTCAACTAACGGAGGAGGGGCGCGTTGTCAAGTTTGGCAGCCGACAGGGCTGCTAGCGGCTGAAAAAAAAAAAGCCAGCCTACAATAATTATTCAGAGGAGAAATACATGAAGAAAAAGCCATGAATACAAGCATTTGACTCCTGAAATTCTTCCAGTTTCCAAAACAAGCAAATATTCCTGTAGTTGCTGCTCGAATTGATTTGTGTTGATTGTGCTGTGAGTGTGAAGTACGAAGTCGAAGAGCTAGCACGCGAGAGAAAACGCAAACAACGACCACAAACCTATTTTCAAGGTAGGTACTTAAACTTTGTAGCTAGTGTATAACAGTGGCATTTAGTAGTAATCATTTTTTATCTATGGCAAACTTTCATTCGAGTTTTTGTTCTTGTTTTTCGCGCTTTTGCGGCTGTTTTTCACGGCTCGCTACGCTAGTTTGAAAAAGATGAAAGCTGAATGAGACTTAGCGGCCGCTCGGGAGATTTGTCGTTTTTACACGCTAAACTATTGTCTTAAGCTTTTTTTATCAGAATACCGTATTTTCTAGTGATTTAGAATTGCTGACAATGGGATGGCTGCCGTGGCTGTGTTTATCATTTGGCGGGGAGACTCGGGAGAAGGTCATATTATAAAGTGTCATGGCAGCCATCTTGTTGAGCTCGCGAGCTTTGGTCATCAAAAGGGCACAAATCAGTGCGAATCACTAAAAGGCACTCGCCATGCGCTCCAATCTTCAGAGATAGATAATGGTACAATGATTCTTGAATTCTCTAATGTAACTAAGCGATTTATTCTTAAAATTGAGACCCTTTTTCGACTTCTCAATTTGGTTCGGCTACAACGAGTTTTCCCCGAGTTTTTTCACTTAAGATTGATTTAAGGAGGGCCAATTTATAAAACTCTTGTGTTTAATTTAATTTTTAGAAATTCCCAAGATGTATTCCTGGCTGCAGGGGATGCTTCACAGAGTATTTCACATATAACAGGCAAGTGGATATCTATCTAGGAATAATTATTGCTCTCTATCGATTAGATTATGGCATGCTTCTCTGTCGACAGTACACAGAAGGCATGGACTTCAGATGTGGAAGTAAAGTGTATATTTTGCTCACAGATACAATTCATAGTCCATATTTAAAATATCAATCAAGGGGATTCAACAAAGAGGATTTTTTACTTCGAATTGTCATTTGCTTGAAGTTTTGACAGGCCCCTGAAATTGATTTTATAACATGGTAGTGTATCAGACACTCCTATCCGGCAGGTCCAAAATGCACACTGAAAAATGCATACCGGAAAATGCACACCAGGTCTCTTCTCTCTGAAAACTCAAAAGAACAGTTTTATTTCATCGTTTGATGGAATGGCTAGTACATAAAATATTACAACACTGACAAACTGCGGCCAAAGGTAGAAATATGCAGTAAAATAATTTTGAACTGTCAGGATGCCGTTACTATGTAGATGGTTGTTTTATCTTTTACATCTCAAGGGAGTTTCATTTTCATCTCCGATCTTACACGCAAATTTCAGGAATTTTCCTGAAACGATTTGATACTTTTAGCGCTATTTTAGCTTACATTTGCCCTTCGCTATAAGTAAGAGAAAATTACAACTACGATCAATATGTTTTAGGCGTCCTTTTGATACAAAATATCTATCGAGGATACAGCAGAGCTGTCAAAACATAAGCCGGCGACCGGGCTCCTTTTTGCCGAATGTGAGAAAAGTTCGAACCATAGAATTTTGTTAAGTGCAGCCTGAAAGCACACCTGATATTCTAAAATAAAATAAAACTGGAATCCTTGAGTCTGTCAGAATTGGCTTGGCGAGGAAACTTAACATATGTTGCTTTGAAGCTACGAAATTTGCATCATGCAGCCATCAGTTTTTCTTTGCAGCCTTCTAATCTTTATTATTATACATTGTACTCGATATATCGATTCTGATTGGCTACGAGCGCGCGCTTTACTTTGGGAATCACGCACTGTGAGGGTCTTCAAGAATCAGCATGCTGATTCTTCAAGAATCAGCTAGCTGATTCTTGATACGCGCGCAATGCATCATGGGACTAGAGCGCTTTCCCTATTTTAACAAGGCGCTTGTGTAAAATAAATTGCTTGACAGAAAGAAAAGTTTTTTACTGAATCAATGTATAATAAAACAATTATTGAATTCGTTTTTGTGATCTCCAGTAAACAATGTCTCGCCAAGTGGAATCAGGCTCGGCCTCACGGCCTCGCCTGATTCCACCTGTCTCGACATTGTTTATTCTGGAAGTCACAAAAACCTCATCCAATAATTGCTTATTATTATACATTGTACTCACTATCTCGATTCTGATTGGCTAAAAGCGCGCGCTTTACTTTGGGAATCGCGCACTTAGAGGGTCTCCAAGAATCAGCATGCTGATTCTTGAAGAATCAGCTAGCTGATTCTTGATCCTGCGCGCGCAATGCATAATGGGACTAGAGCACTTGAATGTTTTCCCTATCTAACAAAGCGCTTGTGTAAAACAAATTGCTTGACAGAAAAAAAAGTATTTTTACTCAATCAATGTATAATAAAACAATTATTGAATTCGTTTTTTTGTGATTTCCAGAATAAACAATGTCTCGCCAAGTGGAATCCGGCTCGGCCTTACGGCCTCGCCTGATTCCACCTGTCTCGACATTGTTTATTCTGGAAATCACAAAAACCTCATCCAATAATTGCTTATGAGCAGCCGCCTACTTCAAAACATTATATCGGGATATGAAAATCTATCGGGGATGTAAATGACTCATATTTGCATTTTCTGGTCTGCGTTTTCTGGTCTGCATTTTCTGGTATGCATTTTGGACCTGCCGCACTCCTATCATTTATTTTTTCAATGATATGTACTTGCCTTCCAATAGAAGGCCACTTTGTGAGGCAGTGGCATAGCCAGGAATTTCTGAATGCTCTGGATCATCTGCACCTCAAAGCTTGAAATACATCACCATTTTGGGAACCAAAAAAGGAAATGAAATTCTCCCTCGGTATTAGTCTCATTCAAGGTTATAGATTTTTTTGTTATTATCACTTTTTATGAATGAAAAAATATACAGATGACTTGAATGTACTAAAACATAACTGCTGGAAAATTTGTATAGAGCATGTGCTCGTCAAAGTGAGGCCAGGCTTGTGAGCTTATGCTAGCATTGCATTCCTGCCAAATGTGTGGGCAGGTTAATTCGTTCTTTGTTTTACTGCATCTGCACGGATTATTTGTTGGGGTCAATACTGCCTAACAAAAGAAGTTTTGCATGATTGAACATCCAGAAGTAAAATAAGCCCAATTTTATAATTAAATCAATAATTATTATATGAACATATTCAAGAAACTAGCATTTGCACCAGAACCAAGCTTTCTCATGTTCATACTTGCATTGGAACTGACCTATTCTTGCAAGTTTCATCGGCTGAAAAAAATCATCTTGGTATATTTTGAGGGCCGTTTATACCTTCACTCGCCACGAAATCAAGCATTGTCAACTCCTGACGTTCTATCATGCGAAACTTATTTTGTTGGGCGGTCTTGATCCAAAAAATAATCCGTGCCAAGCGACCGTTCATTTTTTATCAGGGAGAGGGGGCTGGTGGAAATGAGAGGGGGGGGAGTCACCCAAAGAAATACGGCCTCAAAGGGGGGAGGGGGGGTCACCCCAAAAAATACGCCACTAAAGGGGGGGTCACCCAAAAAAATACAAGCACATAACAGGGAGGAAACAAAAAGTTTGTATTTTTTACAGAATGCAATATGTTATATGTTTCTAATTTCACTCAATACTTAATTAAAATTTCAGTGCGCTTTGCGCGCATGCAGAATTTAACATCTAATATGCACTGATAGGCCTGCCGGGTAGTCTCTATGTTTGAAAGAACACACCTTAGGTAAGCGTCAGTTCAACGTTTAGTCATTTCGGCCGCGCTTCACGCACATGAATAATAATAATTTCTTCATTTGCGAAGCGCATGAAAAATATTACCTAAAAGCTCAGGAGCCCTTCACTAGGAGCTCTCATATAACCTATATAATTGGTGTCTTTCCTGGGCTCCTGACAGGCTTTGTTTACTATACACAAAAAACCTTCATCTACCCTTTTTCTGAGGCTTGATGAAATGCGGTTATCAAAAGTTGGGCACGCTTCGCGCGCAAAGAAAGAATTATGTGACCCCCTCTTTATGTAAAATGTCTTCTACTAGGTCAAATAGGGGACCTGAGGTGGGTGTCACGAAAATGTTTAATAGTTCTGAGGGGGGATCGGTTCCTTAGCTTTGACAGAAGTAAGAAAAACGTTAAGAAGAATGAGACTGCATCACTTAGGCAAGAGTCTATCTTACAGTGCAAGCATTTATAAGAGGGGGGGGGGGGGGCACCAGAAAAAATACATTAGATTTTGGGGGACCACCTAAAAAAATACGGACATGAAAGGGGGGCCACCCAAAAAACTACAGGGTCTCCCCTCATTTCCACCAGTCCCCCCCACACCCACCCCTCCCTGATAAATGTAATAAAAAAAACTAATTTACCCGGAGCATGAAACTTTGCCAGGAATGCAACGTCTGCACAGACTTGCAAGCCTGCCCTCTTATCTGCACCGGCATTCATTGTCAGCACCGACACATTTACCACCTGCCCTAAAAACATAACATTACATTGAAGATAAGTGTAATATGTATGTTATTTTTTATTATTATGTATAAATTATTTTTATTCATTCAACATATTTTCATGCTTCTGATTGGTTGAGCACCACCAGTAAATTCTTGATGGCAAACTGCCTGGCTCTCTCAATAAATTAAAGCCGGGAAATTAATTTTGAATGGGCAATAAAACAATTAAAAGTTGGCAGAATTGCAGGCAGAATTCCAAGCTTGAAAACCCCTCGCCCATTCAGAATTTCCAAATGCCGCCCGTCCCCGGGTACATATTTTCTGGAATTGCCAAATATTTATAAATTAACTCTACAACCTTGAATAAGATCAATATCGAGGGAGAATTGAGTATATTTTGGTTCCCAGAATGTAACCAGATCAGGATCCAGAGCATGCTAGGGACTCCTCACAAAGTGGTCTTCTATCGGTAGGCAAGTGGGGCGGGTGGGGGTGGGGGAATGATAAAACCCCATTATTATTGAAAAAAAAAATGATGATAGGAGTGCCTGATACAGGCATAAGATATAATTATAGGGCATAAAAGTACTACTTTTTTTTTTTTGGGGGGGGGGGGGGGGTCAATACTGTTGAAGTTTTATTTTTCATATTTCCTTCTATGCTTTGTTACCAAATGTTTTATACAATAACATTCCTTTACTAATATCTGATGTGCCAAAAAATGAAATTGAAAAAGATAAAATTAACCAATTACATGATAAAAAAGAAATGATTTTATTTACCCTTGATTTGATGAACTCATTATTTTTGTGCCAAAAACAATGGTTCCAGTATGTTCAGCTTACTAAAGTATCCACATAGCCATGTATGTTTTACATAAGACTGGTAAATAAAAGATCTGTCTTCAAGGCTCATCAGACTTACCGGTGTTATCATCTTTCAGTTTCAGTGACACAACAGCAGCCAGAGGTGGCTTTTAGATAGACCATACCATCACACAAGTAAAACATAGTTAGAGCGGTTTTCACATGACTGTTGTGAGTAATTACAAAATACTTGGTAATTGCTATTGGTTTTGGTTGTGAGTGGATGAGAGCATGATTTTTGATCCTTCAGCCAATCAGATCAAGCAGAAAAAATAATTACACAGTTAACACAATTTGGCAGTCGCAAAAAAATTCGCACCCCCCCCTGTTGAGGACCCCTGTTGGATTTCCTGGGTGGGTGGTCAAAATGGAGCTCGGAATTCCAGGGTGGGTGGTCAAAGTAGAGCTTGGAATTCCAGGGTGGGCACCCTTAAAATACGAAATTCCAGTGTGGGTAAGCGCAATTTCCAGGGTGGTCATGAGAAAATCACTGGAATTCCAGGGTGGGTGGTTCAAATTTAAAAATCCAGGGTGGGTAGCTGTGACTCGGGTCCTCAACAGGGGGGTGCGGATTTTTTTTGTGACTGCCCATTACTTGTAATTACTTCGCTCGCAAAAAGGAGAGATTGTGAATGAACCTCGCTCTCTGATTGGTTTGTTTTCTAATTTCTATTGCATTTGATGGGATAGTGAATTACTGATTTGCTTTAATGACAGTCATGTGAAAACCGCTATACAGTTTATTTTTACTATAAATACTTGTCAATAGAATCGAGAGCATATGACGCTAAATCAATTTTGGTACTCTTAAAGATTATGATTAGAGAAATTGGGTATGACCCGATAAATAGCTGTGAAGTAGCCTGCGAACATCCGGTACACGCGAGCTTTGGGTTAAGCTCGCGTGTACCGGATGTTCGCAGGCTACTGTAAAGTTATGGCATTGATAACTTTCTGTTTTGCATGCTGAAGATGACCTTCTGAGTCTCTTTCTCAATGTGTGTCAAATGTCTGATTTGCTTGAAATATAAACTCCTTGTGTTATTCAATGTATAATAAGTTTGGTTAAGTATGTGCTACACAATCGTGCATTGGGAGGGGGTAGTCCCCAGGGTGGTCCACTTGGTTGCAATCAAAGCAGAAGACTGTTCAAATTTTAATTCACGCAATCCCGCTATAAATTAAATTTTGAGCTTGTAATCTAATTATTAAGTATTGGAAGATCGTAGGATCCTAAAAAATATCCATACTCATTCATCCATGGTTTGTTTTGTACAATAACACTAACATTTTCAATAAATTTGGTGATTTTGGAATGACACATTTTAGTAAAATGGTTTCAATAAAAAAAATGTCACATAACGTTTTTCTCCTTACCCTTTGCTATAGTATCATTCCATTACAATACCTTAAATGGGAACCCTTTTCCATTCACATGGAAAAAATATGCAACTGGGAGCTCCGCTTTTAGCCAGTGGCTAAATCTATATATTAAAGTTTTACTCATTTAACACAGTTGAACGGTCTGAAAAAGCAAACCCCGACTCTCCAATCGTTACAAATTTGTATTTACACTAGGATTTAGTTTAAATACGAATCAGGTTCATTTATAGTTGTGATTTTCTAGAAAATGTAGCTACTAAATTTGAATTTTCGCTGTGAACTTCAGAAAACCTCTTCATCTTGACCTCCAGCTGATTCAGACCGGAAGCAAAATTACGCGCAAAAGTCACGTGATTGAAACCCAAGAATTGGCCGTTTTCACACTAGAGACGAACAAATCGTCTGGACGGACAAATCGTCTCGAGACGAACAAATCGTCTGATGTGAAATCGGGACGAACAAATTTACAGACGAACAAATCGTCTAAATTTGTTCATCTGTTTGGCCGTCTAGGAAGACAATTTTTCATAGACGATCTGTTCCTGTAGACGAACAAATCGACCAAAGCTCGACCTAAATTCACTTTAGACGAACAAATCGTCAGACGATTTGTCCGTCCAGACGATTTATTCGTCTTCTAGTGTGTAAACGGCCATTGTGTATCCTGATGATGTTTTGATTGCTATCGACAACAGGACTTTACCAATCCGAGAAAAGTCCCTACAATGCACGCTATGAAGATGGTAAACTCTACTATGAAGGCGAATGGTAAGGAACAGATGTGGCTTGGTTATACTAAGGGTGCTTATCATTTGTCAAGAAAGAACAGTTGGTTTGATCGGCGTCGTTTAATGGTACAAAATTGAGATTAAATCCTGAGTGGAAAGGCGCTTACCTTTGGTCATAAAACAGGTTGGGTACTAATGGTACTAACCATTCCGTCCGCCTCCTTCCAACCGGCGAAACGATCTTTAGAGCTTACCCATACCGGAAAGACCAAAAATCGACTGTACCATTGCATCCCAAACGGAAGTTCCAGAATTTTATTAGAAATGGTAATCACCCTCAAGGCCGTAGCTAGAAATTATTCTGCGGTGGGGGTAGGTGGGGAGGGGGGGGGAATTCTTGGTTCCTTTTTTTTGCTGGGAGGGGCAGGGGGTATTTCGTTCCTTTTTTTTTGCTGGGAGGGGCTAACAGGCTTTTCGCCACATGTTCACACTAAAATGTCTACTTCCCTTGGGGGACAACTGCTTCTCTGCAAACCCGCTAGCTACAGTACTGACATGGGTACTTCTGAGCTGTAGCTCTTCTTGCTTGCTACTGACACCATTCGTGATCAAGTGGCATGACCAATTACTCAGAAACCTCTGCATAAGCCTGCGTAGCGGCTCTAAAGGGAAAAGGAGAGGAACCACTTGCGGCCGCGCTTCGTCCGGTTTTCGCTCGCCCCGATTCCCAGCCTTTTCCTTTGTTTTGCTCACTAACTCTCAGGAATGCTTGCAGCAGTTTATTTTGTCATGTTTACAAAGGGGTACTGTTAAAGGGACTGTTTCAAATAAGTAGCAACTCGGAATTCTATATTATGCTTCAACTTAGTCCTAGAAAGAAAAATATAGCTTTCACTATCAAATTTGAAAGCTGTTCAGCCTGGTAAGAAATCAAAAAGGCCATTTCGCAATCCAATTCCATCTGGTCGATAATAGACGGAAATACTTTGTACAACGTTATTATTTTTCTGCTGATTGCCTTTCAGATAACCATGTAGTCGAGATTGCATTTGTGTTAAAAAAATTGTATCATTCTTGTAGGTTTCACAAGGGAAGTCATGTCAGTATCGAGGGCAAAGATAATGTCACTTACAGGTGAGAAACACGTTGAGGTATTGTTATCGAGTAGATGTCATGTCCACGTGACTTCACAGGCAAGGAGGTCGGTCACTAGGAACTCAAATTAAATCTTGCCAGTCAGGTTACAAAGCAGTACCTGTGGCTTGATTCCCTTATTCCGAAACAATTTCCTTGTTTGGTATATGAATATTAGAGGAATCAACACATGCTCTCTTGAGTGCTGGTTAGGGAAACAAACCACAGGACCCCGCTCAAGTAGAAAAGTTCTATTGCAACTGTTTATTCGTCAGAGTAGTCATGACTCTAGTTTCAAACCTGATTGGGTAACTAAACAAAGACCAAACCCTCCACCAGTAGTATTGCTGGGTTGCATATATGACGTGACGTCCGGAGTATCGGTATCACGATCCTTATAATCGTTATTGTTAACCTTGAGTGTAAATTCCTCGCGATATCTAATCATCTGAAATCCGCCTTACTGTGATTAATGGGCTTATCTCCGGTGTAATAACCTGTGAGTGCGCACGAACTGCGTCACAAAGCTTCCTTTGTTTGGTGAACGAATCAGGATGAAATAAGAACTGAACGGGTGTTCTCTGGGAATGGTTATTACACCGGAGTTAACCCGATTAATGCCCACCCCCCCTTCAAGAAACATGTCACTTATGTTTCTGTTACAGCTAGATTCGTTGATTAATAATAATAATAACTTTATTTAAGTGTTAGCTGACATAGCAGTAAAAGAACCACTAAATGGGGACACTATAATAAAACGTTTAAAGAAAAGGAAGAGAAATATGTACATAACATGTAAAAATTAACATTTAAAAATTAGCACTGCGTATGTTCAAACCTTCGCTCATGTTCCTCTAACTATTGGCCCGCTCAGGTTCGTGTGCAGTTTCGCCTAGCGCAGTTTCGCCTAGCGCCGTTTCGCCTAGTGCAGTTTCGCCTAGCGCCGTTTCGCCTAGTGCAGTTTCGCCTAGCGCAGTTTCGCCTAGAGCAGTTTCGCCTAGCGCAGTTTCGCCTAGCGTAGTTTCGCCTAGCGCACTTTCGCCTAGCGCAGTTTCGCCTAGCGCAGTTTCGCCTAGTGCAGTTTCGCCTAGTGCAGGTTTGCCTAGTGCAGTTTTGCCAAGTAAAGTCGCGTGGCCATTCCCTGTGCGAAACAACGAATCTGGCTTTGTAAGAGAACAATTGATTACCAACTGTGTACTGACCATGTATATGTTCCCTTTCCAGTGCTATGGTAACAGGCATCAACACAGGAGAGGTAAGTGGCTGAACACCTACAGGCGAAATGTAACAGTAACTGCGCAGCAAAGGCTTGTCCAGGATACTAAACTCATGCATTTCCCTTTTCTGGTTCACATTAGAACGCAAGTAAAGACGCAGACGCAAGCGCAGCATGAAGCGCAGAAGCAGACGCAAGCGCAGACGCAAGCGCAAGAAAATGGAGACATTGCGTTCACTTGAGCTTGCGCTTGTGCTTGTGCTTGTGCTTGCGTCTATTGTGAATCAAGTGAACGCAAGCGCAAGGAACTAATCAATTTTGATTTTAGGCTGGCGCTTGCGTCGCTATGATTCACACTTGCTTTGCGCTTGCCATTCTCGTATCCAGAGCTCCCCGACTTGTCTGCTCGCGGGGTAGGCACTGGGGACATCCGTTTGAAGGCTTTCGCTGATTGGCTGATTTTAAACGTTGGGGCATGCACAGAAAGATGTTTCTCTCAACGGCGCTCTGTATCAAATCATGCCCACGCGTCAATGGTTGTCCAGTGCCTCCCCCGCGAAGTGACGAGCCGGGGAGCACTGGCTTCAAGAATGTGCGTGTGTGCATTTGCGTTCTAGTGAGAACCAGCCTTAAATGTAGTCTCGAACACACGTCTAGTCCTCATGGCAGAAAAACATTGTGAGTGACGACTTGGTATATATTATGTCTCTTTATTTCTTTCAGATTCTTGTCCGACGAAATGACGGACTGAAGACTAAACTTTACATCGGTCAACTCCAGAAAGGAAAATTTAGGATTCGAAAACCGTAGTTGCATGATTGACAACGGATCTGATAGGTTTGACACCTGATCAGGGGTGTTTTCTCTGGAAACGAAGACCAGTGACCCAAGAACGATTTGATGTGGTGTCAATAGCAGCTTTCAATGCAACGCATATCAGGCTATGCTATGCCTGTTTCTAAACTGCATTTGTAAATAGTTGTACACTTATTGAAATATGGATACTTTGTTATATAAAGGCTGAAAGACTACCGTACCTTGCACCCGCGAGTTACCTGCTGCCGGTTCCTAGAATGTCAGATAAGAGTTGTCAGTAGATAAACGCTTATCCAACGGATAAATCCAGAAAACACCCTATACAACAGATAACTTTTATCCGTGGACAACTTTATCCAACCTTTCAGGAACTGGGCCCAGATTGTCAGTAGAAAGAAAGTGCCAGTGCCTGGTTTCCATAGAGTCTTATCTGTCGTATCAGTCGACCGTGAAACAATGGAAATTGGAATTATTCTATTGTTTCACGGTCGACTGACGCGACAGATAAGACTATATGGAAACCAGGCTTAATGGGGTGCTCACGCGCTTAATTTTTGTAAAACCTGTCAAAAAATAAGTCTAATTCTAATCACCAAAAATGCATTTAAATTTACCGGGAATAATCAAATAACAGTCCAGGTTTTCATCTATTATCAAGAGGATGGAATTGGGTTGCGATTTGAATTATTTGCTTGTCTAGCAAGCGAGCGAGTGCCCCTTTAAAAGCGACAGGCAAGGCGCCTTCCCTTTGGGGAAAAGTTTTAGTAATGACATTATCAATATTGTGTTTATAAATTATTTATAATATAGCTACGATATAACGCGCGCTGTGTTTGGTCCAAATCTATGCTCTATTACATCGATAAAGTTATGGTTCTCCCCCGCTATATCATAAAAGCATTAGAGCACAATTTCTATGACTTTATCGGCAAATATAGCATTTGTGATGTTGGGAGAGACACTCGAAACGTTTTAAAATCACTCACCTGCGGCTCGTGACTTTACAACGTTCTCGTGTCTCTCGCCCATCATCACGCGTGCTCTATTCGCCGATAAAGCCATAGAAAATTGTGCTCTAATGCTTAAATGGAGCGCCGTGCATTCGTCTGTTTTCAAATCACTTTCAGTGAGACTCGCATTTCCAAAGTATGGAATTAAAAGTTGAATTTTTTTTTGGAAATACTGGAAATATTTTAGAAATCACCTACGTTCAGTTGGAAATACTTTGTAAGTACGATTGTTTTTTTTTTCGTACTTTGGAAATGCGAAAAGGTTATCAGTGACTTTTTAACGACAATGTGTGGTTCCAGAAAATATGCATACCCCCTCCACGGAAGGGTGTTGAAAAGTGACCCCCCAACCCCTCTGGAATTTCCAAGGAAAAATACAGTATTTGTATGGAAATGATCAGGTAAATTGACCCCCCACCCCTCCGGATTTCGGGGGGGGGGGGGGGGGGGGGGTATGGATAATTTCTGGAACCACACAATCTGTGAAAACTCTATCAATTGAAATATTGTACAATACTACATTATAGCTGTGTTTTTGTCATGCTTTTGCTAGTCCGATCCGGACTGGGTTTCGAGAATTGCGTACATTAGCCAAAAAGTCTCAAAATTTTACCCGGTGATCCATACATATAGTTTTCAGTGTATTTATATATTTATTACAAAATTGGTATCAGAATTGTATAACTAAAATAATTTTGGGAATTTTCCTCACCGTCTCATACCTGTCAACCCCAGAAGTTCTGAAATCTGGAGAATTCGTCGGAAACCATCTCGTTTACGCCCAAACTCTCTCCGAGTCGCTGCCGATGGCGCGGACTTCGGTTGAGTTTTTTGTGTTGAAAATTCCGGAGATTAAAAAAAAAATGGAGAGTTGGCAGGTATGCGTCTCACTACGTCAGAGGTTTGCGAAAACGATGAAGTACTAGAGCGCACCGAGACCGGAAGTTTCGAAAGCTTGGCGAAGAAAATTCATCTTTCATTCTTTTTGCTTGGTGTTCACCTCCGGAGCCACTTTGATACTTTTTAGCGGGTTATTTCGAACAAATAGCCAATATTCTGAAAGAGAACTATATCTGCAATAGATTTGCCAAGTTTTAGACTGGTACTGTATCATTTATTGCAAGCGAGATATAAGCGAACGAATGTGCAAACTCTTTACTGTAAAATGTATGGCGCCGCCATGTCGGAGGTCCCATGGAAGGACTCCAACCATGGCGGCCAAATTACTATGCGCCTTTAAGGCCATTATATGAGCTAGCACTGTCCAAAATGTGATTAATTTGCGCTAATGTGTTGCGCTAATGAGTACAAATGTTCCCCAGGCTACTCGGCGGGCCCCGGCTATGACGTCATTGGCTTTTGCTGCCCGCTCGAGTACTCCGTCGTTTGTCAGCGTGAAATGCCATATAGTGGTTTCAATAAAGTTTGTCACCCAAAAGACTAAAGCCTCAAGCTGTCGGCGCCAAGCCTTGTGAGTCATTTGTTGTCTCACGTGCTAATCAAAATTCAATTCGATTTACGCGCGTGTTGGGAACAGCGCGATTTTTAATTTATAGTGCACTTCAAATCTCAAATTGGAGGGCGCAAGAACTTTATTCTTAAACGTGAACGACAGTACTGCGTACAGCATTAAGCTGTCCGTTTTACTTTTCACGCTTTTCCTTTGTCAAGGAGGAAATCAAATACTGACGGGGTATTTTGTGAGATGATTGCATGAGACCCGAACTACTGAAACTCCGCTGGAATATTCTGTAGAACAAATATCTAAAGAAAGAAATATTTTGCAAATTCTCTTCTGTTTTCCGTCTGTCCGTTTTTGCTAGTCATCCTACACCTTCGAAGGTATAATGAAAGTAAATTAAATTATCGGAACGCATGCGTGCAAATTCAAAAGACGCGCTTATTAATAGTAATACATCTTCAGAAAGCTTTCTAGGCGCCCAAAATAAAATTTCAATTGAGTATTCGATTGGAACGAAGTACAATTATTATAATTGTAAGTGTCTTTATTTCATTTCTTTGAGAAGCGAACTCTTTGAGGGAAATTAGATTTTGGGTTGTGACGGAAATGTCAAAATTTTGCTGAGCTTTGGCTGAAATTTTTATCAGACATTCGCTCTTAAGAATGCACATTTTTAGATGCCAGTGCAATTCTCTCACTCGAATTCGGAAACACGCAAGGTCGACTTCGCTCATCGCGCGCGGCATTTTGACTCATGGAGAATATTTGTTATTCAAAGATGACCCACAATTTGTTATTCAAAAATGACCTACAATGCTTGGCGCCGACAGCTTGTAGGCTTTAGTCTTTGGGGTGACAAACTTTATTGAAACCACTATATTGAAATGCACGAGCTGACGGGGCCAAAAACCCATTCAACATTTGTTGTTGAACGCACTATGCGCAATTCTTTATTCATTTGTTCGTCGTAGCACCCGCGAGGCATGAGCATGAGCGCTGGTGGGAAGCCTGTGGAATATTAGTTCCCACTCCCTTACTCTCTCGTTCAACATGGCGGCAACAGAAGCAACACACATGCGGAAGAGCACACCAAAAACTTCAAATAAATACTTGTATACTGGATAATCGTCGGGTTCACGGCTTGCAATCATGGAGCAGAATCAACAGTATTAGAGGAAAAGGTATCTCCTCGGGCTCTCAGCCTATTGACAGCCAGCTAGAAGGAGATCCGCGTGTTGGATCGCCATGTCGAAGGCAACCAAACGAAAACATGTGACCAAAGAAGTGATGGATGACTATGTCATACCAGACGATAACCAGCAGATTGTCAAGGTAATAATATATAGTGTTCTACATCAGGGAAATCTTAACAGATCAGACCACAGTCTAGATGGCAGATGTTATGTTGCAGGAACTACAACCATATGCAAAATGTTGGAACACTTTGCCGAGAGAACTCTCCCTGCCCTCCCTTCAATGTTGATCAAAATCGTGTCCTGGTATTATTTTGCCGGAACCGACCTGATAGGGGTGCTCGTCGTATTTTTTAGGGGTCAAAATCGACTCTCAGGTATTTTTTAGGGGGTATGAGAGAAACATTGTGGCTTTCACTAAAGCCTGGTGCACACTAGCGACATAACCCGGAGTAATTAATCGATGAAAACGATAATCGATGAAAATCGATATTAATCGATAATAATCGATGCTTATCAATTGATTAATATTGGGAATCGAAGGTTAATCGATGAACAGCAAATTTGTGACCTTTTAATTGATTAGCAATCGATGATAGTATCATTATGATCATTATCGATTAACTTCGATTTTGATTGAATTCAATTCACCATGAAAAGGCTCAATAGGATTTATGAGTAGCGCAATGGAGAAGTTGCGGGAGTAATAGTCAACTCTTGTTACAGAGAGCCCGCAATAGTGATAGCTGAATCTCAGTCATTTTCAGTAAGATTCGTTTAGATGGAGCGAGTTGTCCATAATGTTGGGGTATCCACAAGGCGAGAGAGTTGACTGTATTATTAATCAATGGTATTATCTTCATTGATAACAGAGCTCTCTGGATCCGCTCCTCAATCTTTTCTAGCAAATATTACTCCTTGAAATTCATGTTAATCGATGCAATTTGATGTTAATCGACAGTCAATAATAATTGATGGAAATCGATGAAATTGACATATATCAACGTGTGACTATCGATTAATCATCGATTGCCAATATCAATCGATATTAGTTTACTGATTTGATCGATTAATATAGATTTATCGATTGGCAATCTGATGATCGATTTTCATCGATTAATTACTCCGGGGACATAACGACATAAGGACGTTATGTTGCAACGAAAAAAGTACGGGAAAATAATTGAAACAATCAATATTTTCCATGGATCTTCATTAGATTACTTCACCAAAGCAATCTTATGTTATTTTTTTGTCGACTGCAACTTCTTGAAACCACTAAATTTTGTTCGCGTGACATTTTTCTTATGTCGTTATGTCGCTAGTGTGCACCAGGCTTAATAAATGGTATTTTTTAGGGGTACGCAAATTAATGAATGAAAGGGTCACAAACCAAGCAAAACGTTTTCTGGCTTTCTTTATTCATTTATAGCTCAAAAAACAAGCTTGTTTTGGGATGAGAAACATGAAACAATAACAAAAAGGTTTATTGTTGGTATTTTTTAGGGGACATTTTGTTTTATAAGGTTTTTTAGGGGGTTTATATTTTGGAGCACTCTTATTTGGGAGTCCCCCCCCCCCAAAAAAAAAACATTCGACAAAAGTTTATAACTGAAAAGAATCCCAATTTGTCCGACGCAACTCATTTCGCTTTTACGAGATTCTAATTTGAATTTGAACCATCTTGGAAATGTGACGTCACTCTTGTGCTGGTAACTGGATCATTGGCCACTTGTCAGAATTGTTTGAAATCCTGGTAAAATCTCTCTTCACCAGCCTAGTCCCTGGCATTCTGGGTGGGCTTCCTGTGGTTGGTAAGACATGGTGTGATGTGACGTCACAGGAAACCGTCTCCCCGAACGTTCTGCAGGTGAGCTCGGCCCAGTGCTCACGGTTCTTCTCCTACTGGTACCACAGGAAGCCCACCCAGAATGCCAGGGACTAGGCTGTCTCTTCACTACATTTTCTGCTTCTTGATGATATGGAGAACCCCTATGACATTTTTTCTTTTTGCATGTAGGTCTTAGCTGGTCGTGGTAACAATCTCCATGAAGTAGAGACGAAAGAAGGAGAGCATTTCCTTGTTAGCATGCCATCAAAATTTAGGAAAAATGTCTGGATCAAAAGAGGTTTGTTTGCAGTGACACATTCTATGCTGGATTTGTTTTAAGAAATTGAGTTTTTGTTGTCCAAAAACATAGGGTTTTGGGGGCGTGAAAGTTCTGTGAAGCAAGCTCTGTGTCTTTCAATCATAGTGGGATTTTCAGTCCCAATTTTATGATAGGGATTTTCTTTTGGGTTTCAATTTTGGCTATGAGATTTGGTGAAATAAATGACCTTGTTACTTTTTTGGAGGGGGGGGGGGGGGGGAATTACTTACCTTATTCCGATTACTGCACTAAAAAATTCAAACCCAAAGCGTGACATGTTAACAAAATGTGCCGAATGGTAAAGAGCTTCATTTTCAATTTCTTAAAGCCCTTTTTTGCTTGGCAGTGCTGATATGGAAATTCTTGTTAAAATGTGCCAGAATTCAATATTATGGTGAATCATTTGATGCTTTTTCTTTAAGGTGACTTTGTAATTGTGGATCCCATTGAAGAAGGCAACAAAGTATGTGCAGAGATAGTGTATATACTATACCCAAAACAGATCAAGTACCTCAAGGAAGAGGACTTGTGGTGAGTTGAAAGTTGGCATGGCTCGATCTCAACCCAGAGAATTTTTGCCAGTTGAAAAGCGTACATGATATAATTTTAGGAGGTGCATTAGTCATATACCTGTTGCATTTGCTAAGATTTTTAAGAATAGCTTTTGTATATAGACTGATTTTTAACTATATTTTAGAATGTTATGTTATTTATAATCTTTTTAGAACATGTAGTATTGCTTGTATTATTTTTTTTTTTTTTTGTAATGTGTTTATGTAATTTATGAGATGAATAATAATCACAGTGACTATTAATTCATAAATCTGAAGACTTTGTAAGAAATGCAAGAAATACGTAACAAATTGATGCCAATTGCAAAGATGTAACCCAGGGGGGGGGACTCCCCATAAAAATAGACAGGGGTGCTTGTCCTATCCCTTAAAGGGGCACTGTCACCATTTTACATGATTTTAGGGTTAATTTAGATAGCTTAAATGCAGTCAGACTCACCAGAATTGAACAAAATAATCGTCTAGGTTTGTTAAATAACCTTTCAGCTACAAGATGAGTACAAATTTGGAGTATTTCCATGTGTTATCGAGCGGATGGAATTGAAATTTTTTATTTCGTATCAGGCTGAACAGTTTTCAAACTTGGAAATTTGATAGCGAAAGCTATTAAATCTTATGTAAGAAGACTTATATAATGCAAGTTTCAGTTCCTCTTTCTTTCTAGGACATAATTACAGTATACATAGGATTCTGAGTTGTTTATGTTAGATCACTGGTCTTATTTTTTAATATTTTGTTGAAACAGCCTGGTGACTCGGTGACAGTGCCCCTTTAAAGGTATAAAATTCACCCAACTGCTATCTCTTAGAGGTGTCCAAAGAATCTGCTATCCCTTAGGGAGCCTCACGCTCAAGGTGACCTACAAATTCAGCGACAACAACACAACTAAATTGTTTCAACTTGATGGTTTGCAAGGACCGCAATAACATTAGGATTTTCCATATCCATTTTGCTATCTCTAGGGATAAAATTCACTGTTGACCACACCCAATTTGCTATCCCTTAGGGTTAAAATCAGCTTTCCCGAGGAGCACCCCTGTCTATGTTTATTGGGAGTCCCCTCCCTGGGGATGTAACATGGCAGCTTATGCAGTACACAATTAGGCAATGCTTAAAATTTTGAGCTAAAGAGTTAGCAGTGTTATGAGGGTAAGGAAACCCCCAGAAATTGAATCGATTTTGTTTCCTGCAAACAGGCCAGAGGCTTTCACAGAAAAGCCATGTGAAGGCAAAGAAGCAGTCAAAGAGGAAAAGGAACCAGCAGACAAGGGGTGAGTAGAAATAATGTCACTCATTTATCTCAAACTGGATAAAGCACATTGCTCAATACCCAGCTTTTAAGCTCTTGTGAAAGGTAAATGTAAAAATCCATAAAATGACTTTTTTTCCTGAAATTCATTTGATACGGTCCTAAAGTTTCTAAAACCTCAAACGATGGGTCAACTATTTTCCTAGGCTTCAATTGCCCATTCGTTTTTTATTGTTCGCCACTCATTTTCTGTAATTGAATTAACTTTAAACGCTTTTTCTAGGACTTAAATGTTAGGTCAAATTTTCACCTTCGTGAAGCTCCTGACCTCGCACAATTTAAGATATCGGCGTCACATTTTCTGTGTCGTTAGAAAATGATAACAACTAAAAAACCGTGTGAGGGAGTTTTTATTTATTACTTGAAAAAGATTTTATGATAAATTTTGCAGCCACAAAGTGTAAAAAATGTGACTTTCAACTTCGCGACCTAATATTTTCGTAAAGACCTTAATATAGGAAATTATTGATACACCTTGACAACGCGAGGAAAGTTAACGTTACACTAAATTAAAGCGATTGCAATTGAGCAATCACTAGCCAATGAGAATCGAGAGAAATCACCACTTGCTCCTAAATGGCTTTTTTCTCAGCCAATCACAAGCCGAACCAATTACTAAGTAATTACACAATTGTATTCACTACAGAATTTGATTGGCTGAGAAAAACGAGTAGCCAATGAGAACGCAGAGCAATCGCAATAACATCACGAGTGTTGACAGTCATGTGAAATCCGCTCTATATGCATTTCATTAACACGTTTTTGCCAAAAGTTATAGTTACATGCATTTAATTAACGTACATTAAATTAACGCGAATTTAAGTAAGTGCATTGTTAATTTCCTATTAAGGTATGTAAAATATCGAAAATCGGTGACACAGCTTTGCAGTTCATTTCTCCAAGACAAAAATCCGACAAAGTGTAAAAGTAAGCGCTAGTTTTTAGTTCGGGGTCTTATAAATACAAGAAAAAATAAATAAACGTTGATAAACTAAACAACTTCATAAGATAGACCAATCTTTTAGCTTTAAAATGATATATAGCTCATTATAATAGTATAATTGCGACGCGACGAGAAATTTTGTCCGAAGACACCCCTC
This sequence comes from Scolanthus callimorphus, assembly GCA_033964015.1. Classification (NCBI taxonomy): domain Eukaryota; kingdom Metazoa; phylum Cnidaria; class Anthozoa; order Actiniaria; family Edwardsiidae; genus Scolanthus; species Scolanthus callimorphus. The sequence goes on from CM066915.1 coordinate 8,352,426, forward strand.
ACGGGTTTACAGAGACTTTGAGAAAATTGAAACCCTCTGGCACTGGTTGTCATTAAAGAACATAATACGACTCGAAACCAATTTGGGCCAACAAAAAGATCTGTTTTCATGATCATGCTTAAATTTGAAATAAGTATTAATGTAATATTGTGCAATTCCAGAAAAGACACATACACACTTCACAGAGGGAATTGCTATTTCCAGTGAGGTGGGAGGTGACAGTCAATATATCTCATATTTATTTTGTATTTAAGAAAAACAAACAGAAGGGATGGGAGAGGGGCTTAAAGTGTAGAAACTCCATGGTGGGGGAATCTTTTTTGAAAATTACACACTGTCGCAACACATGCTCCTTGCAGGGTCCTGAAGGGGTAAAACGGGAGCCGGGATTCGCCATTTTTTAGGCCGGGAAAACGGAATTTGTGTTACCGGGAACGGGATTTGTCTACCGGGAATGGGAATCAAGATGCTTCAACGGGAACGAGATTTTTCAAATCTCTCCTTGTATATCCTGTGTATCCTAATAAAAAGTCGTCAATTTATACCATTTTTCGCATTTTAAGACTGTTTAGAGTATCCTAACAGCAGGCTACCTGAAAATAGAATTTCACTTCTCGCTCCTTCTAAATTAAGGCCCTCTTTTTGCTGTTTTGGTCTCTCGGAACCTGCGAGGTTTTGGTCAACGGTTTGATAACTTGGCATAGGCATTTTCAAAACGGCGGAACCACTTTTTGAATAGAATCGTATTATATATCTTTTGTATCAAAATTGAGGACGAGATATCATACGGGCAGGGGATCATTTCATTTTGGGGTGGGCAAGAGGGGGGAACTCGAAACATGAAGCCCTGGAAGGGGAGATCGCAAGAAATTTTCTGCGAAATTATTCCAGCAATTTCGTTATCATTTGCATTTTTGTAGTTCTCTTCTTTCAATACGTTAAACATTTATGCTCGTGCCGCTTAAATGGAATGCCCGTTACAAGAACATTTGTATCTTAGCGAGGACAAACAAACTCCCCGCGAAAAGCCCTCCAGTGATAGGCCTGGCAGGCAATTACTATATTCGAAAGAACTCCGTAAGCGTGAGATCGACGTTACAAACATAGAAATTCATCAGTTGGGCCGCAAATATGACGATTACATCATTTGCGTCGTGCACGAAGAATACAAACGACAGGCTTTATTTGCTATACACAAAAAATGCAATGTTCATCTACCTTTTTTCTGAGGCTTGATGAAATTCGTTTATCAATTAAAACAGGGCGCGCTTCACGCGCAACAGAAGAGAAATTTCTGTAAAATATATCCCATGTTCAAAGGGGGATCACGAAAAGCCTTTATAGTGATAGGCCTGGCGGACAATCACTATGTTGGAAAGAAATCGACATTACAAGCATAGCAATTCGTTATTTGGTAGCAATAATAACAATTTCGTCATTTGCAGCGTGCATGAACAATAAAACCTACAGGACCAAGAGATAGTACCGATAAAAGCAGGAATCTCAATTTTAACATAACAGTTTTCGTGCGCCGGGATTTTACTGACTGGTCCTACCGGGAACGGGATTTTTCCTACTGGGAACGGGATTTTGCGAAAAAAACGGCCGGGAAACGGGATTGGGACCCCCCCTTCAGGACCCTGTCCTTGTGCCATCCCATGGACCTGGACTCATCTGAACAGCATATTTTGTACATTGTTCTATCAGAATTGAGCCTGAGGTGGTTTTCTTCCTCCTCAGATTACCACCAACTAGTGATACCCATGATGACACCTCATCTGTCAGTGGGACAGATGATGAGGATGACGATGATGATCTGTTTGTCAACACCAACAGACCCCCGCCCATCACCTACAGTGATGAATCAGACAGTTCTGGGGATGACGGACAGGAGGGCTAACAAAAGTAGCTATTTCACTGCGTTACAAGTTTGAATGACTTTGTCTTGGATTTTATCTATGAAGAAATACTTATATTGTTTATTAAAAAATGTATCAGGGGGTCGAGGAAGTAATCCTCTCTTCCATACTGCCAGTGGCAGATCCAGGGGGGTGCTTTTGGTGCGGACGCACCCCCTTTTGTGACATCAAAATGGTTTAAAACGGCAAATTGCAGGCCTGAAGAGAAGATTTTAGCAGTCCAATGACAATCCCGCTCTTCGGACCAAAAACGCACCCCCCCTTTTCAAAAACCTGAATCCGCCCCTAACTGCTATTGCGTTTAAGAGAGGATTCCAGATATTTGTGCTGTTTTTTTTGGGCGCTGGAAAGGCGTCTTTTGAAAGCCCGAACGAGACGTTGCAACGACGTTTTTAATTAGGACATGCTAAACCCTTAGTCTCCACTTATCACGTCGCAGCATTTTGAATGCATGCTCTCAGTTTTCTGACACGCCTCGAACAACGAGGAAACAATTTTATGTCCACGCTCAAATGCAAGTAGCAATATCTTTAACCAAAGGCAAGAACTCACAAAACCTGAAATTTATATGCATATGATAATGGCGGAGAGGAAGACGTGCAAGCAACGGAATAGGTGGGCACCAGGGAACAGCATCTCTCTTGTCAATGACTAGTTGCTTTCAATTAGTCAATCCCCATCCCCTGTATTTTTAAATGATAATCTTTTTGTTAATCGTTGCTTACAAGATTTAAGTAGGAAAGTAGATTACTTTTACCGATGCTCAAAAGGTGCGTGGTGCTGAAATTACATGATATTAAATTACCATCTCAAAAAGCGTGTGTACTAGTGTAGTGAATAATATTGTAATAAATCTGTGCGTGCACATCTTACACCGCCCTCAAAAGTCAAATGGTCCACCCATAATTGAATAAAGTTATTGAAAAATAGGAAAAAAAAATACTTGTGTTGGATTATATGAGTATTAGTTAAAAAGGCGCGCGCTTTCGCTACCTCACTATCTATTTAACAATTATTCCTCAAGTCGAATGGGTTCTGAGTCAATAGCCCATGAGGCCGAATAAGCTATTGACTCAGAGGCCATGAGGGCGAGAGAAATAATTCTTTTAGTCACATCACACTAGTAGGTCAATTTGTATAGCCAAAATCATTTACTCGGGTCTGGTCATTTTGCCATTTTCTAGCTTTCAAATCCGAAACTCAAATCACACTAATGCTGCGTTCTGATTGGTTTAGCTACTAGTAAGCTAATAGTTATAGCCTACGAGTAGCGATAAGTGTCGGACTTGAAAGCCAGGTAATGGCAAATGAAAACGTTTTTGGTTGAATTGTGATGTTACCAAAACAATTATTCCTCTTGCCGTCGTGGCCTCTGATTGGAATAGCCCATTCGCTCTCGAGGAAAAATGGTTTTGCTGTACAAACCCACTCGCATACGCTATCACTATCGCCTGTGATTCGCTATAACGAATCACAGGCTGAAATTGGCATTCAGATACCCAAACAATACCCAAAGAAAAACAGGTTCTTTTCCAAAAAAAAATATCACTCCATGGGCATCTTAAGTATGGTCCGTACAAGAACTAGGCAAGCCAACGGCACATCACGCTGGAATGTAGTCAATTATGCGCAATTTTATTGGCTTAGAAAAAAAGAAGTAAAACCACAAAACCGAAATTTAACAAATTTCCAGGGGTTTTGAGTGTTGTGGACTCACGGCCGCAGGCGAGTGACTCCACAACAACTTTTGACCACGAGGATGGCGTAAAAAAGTGGTAAATAAGAGTCCACTACACTCAAAACCTCTGGAAATTTATTTTTTTACCAAAACAAAATGGTCAAAACAAAAGGTCGAATTTTAACAAATTATATAAATTATTATGAAAACAATAGAATTGCTATCATATCAAGTGAACTACACCGTTTGGTAGTGCAGTGGTTGCGTACGTTCTGTGCTAACAATTATGTGGCCTGCAAGCCGTCTCCGACCTGTGTTTTTTTTCGGGATATCATTTTTTTGGCGCGGGGAATGTCTGCGACACGGGAATCTCGCGCGCCAAAAAAATGAAATGAATATCCGAAAAAAAAACTAGAGAGCCGTCTACCAGGCAACAGTTATGAAAATCGGAAGATTTTTTTATGGTCAAACAAACGCTAGAAGTGTTGTAGTCTATTCCTGCAATAATTACTCGGGAGCCACCTTATTCGTTGTTTCACACAATGGGACAATGGGGGCGCGGTGCATCTCTGTGCGACTACGTCAATTAAAAAGGCCATTTTGTAAGAAGTTAGCCAATCAGAAAGCGAGTACAGAACTAACGATCTTGACTTTCGTGAGATCTCAGACATCGAAATATTCGCTTTTCTCTTAAAATGTTGAAAATTATGAGCAGAAATAACTTCAAAGCACTCATTCTCGAACCCAGAGCTCCCCGGCTCGTTTCCTCGCGGGGGAGGCTCTGGTGACAGCCACTGACGCATGCGCGAGATTTAATACAGAGCCGCAGAGAGAAAGTCTTACAGCGCATGCTCCAACGTTCAAAATCAACCAATCAGCGAAGGCCCGCAAATGGCCGCCACCAGAGCCACCAGAGCCGAAGCGACGAGCCCTGGGTACGAGAATACAAAACACTAAAAACTCATCGTCAGACATATTGCTGGTATTAAATTTCTTTAAAATGGTTTGAATCTCCAAATGACAAAATTGTTTACGGGATGGCTCGGTTAACGAACACCGCACAGTACTTATCTACGAACACCGCCTTAAAACGCTGCCAGCAGTTAGATTAGAGTACAGTAACCCACTATGGTAGAGTACTGAGTAGATGAATATAATGTGCTAGGCCATTGCACACAGAGGTCTACAGCAGGCATTGGGGAATTCCAGGGTACATTTAGCAATTGCTTTTAGACTTGACAAATTCTTTATTTGACTGTTGGTAGTGTATGCAGTAATTGATGTTAAGAAACAATTTTAAGAACACCCTGTAAGAAGAACATTTTCAGGCTGATTTTGCAGAAAACACCCATGTCCAAAATTAGAACAAAATCAGCCTGAATGCCAAACAACTAAAACACCTGTTCTTGTATGCGGGTTTTTACTGTATGCTGCTTGCTGCTGTAGGTAGAGGAGAGTTCTAGTATGGTAAGATGTGGAGACAGGGCTGCAGATTTATGAAAGGTTAATACAAAAAAGATTCGTGGATCCGCCCCTGATAGTCCCTGTCCCTGTCCCTGAATATCATGCAAAGGATTTGAATGACAAAAAAAATCCAATCAATCACCACGTCTGCAGCAATAGCGAAGAGCATTCGTTCCGTTAAGTCGGGCGATGAAGATTTAGAAAGGGCACATATCGAATGAAAGCTACATACCAAAAATCAGTTGCAACGCGACCGGGATATGGCCCGCTAAATACGTAATTTTCTTTCACAAATCACTGTATTTTTGGTTCTGTTCGTAAAGTTTTAAACTGGGTCTGAAATACAGAGATTTGTTAAAGAAACTTATGTCTTCATTTGTTGCATGCAACGTTCCTTTCGAGTTGATCTTTCATGGACTAAAAACTCTGTGACGTCACACTAGAGTACTCTATAGCTATAGCCAAACGTATCTATAGCCAAACGTCTGTATAGTTCTGGAAGTTTTGAGAAACATTTTGTCCGAAGTTGTTAATGTTTAACCATGAAATATATATAAAAACTAGAAGTTTCTAAAAGAAAGTGAAATGCTCGCGGCAACAGAGAATGTGCCTCCTCTGTATGGTATGCTAATCAGGCAATAGAAATCATCAGAAGAGCAATATCAAAGGCAAATGATTTCTTTTGCCATTAATACCAATTTGGCATGATTACCACGCAAAGAATTCGACTGCTTCCCTTGCGACAACTGGGGGAGCAACAATGTGTTTCACTGACCGGTAATAACAAAACCAGAAATCATGTGACTGAAAAAAATATAAAAATCCACCACATTTACGTGTGCTTTTGCACAATTCATTCACGTAAAACAAACTCTTCTTTATTTCTCTGTTTTTTTCCCCCTTCGATACTTGGTATGATAATAAAGCACTTATTTACTGGAACCTCAGCAAAGCAGTATGTTTTACGGTCCCCGGAGCTGAGGAAACATCAGCGGTCTTGGGACCACAAAACATACTGTTTCCCTTGGTCCAAGTAAGGGACGTGTCATTATTTACGGGGGGGGGGGGGGGGGGGGGGGGAGGGCTCCCATTTTTTTCAAACAAGGCTAAAAAAAATTAGGGCCCTCCCCTTGAACATAAGAAAAAAAATGTGACCCTCCCCCAGTCCTAGGTAAAAAAATTGGGACCCTCCCCCATGCAATTTATTCTAAAAAACCTGTCAGATAGACTATTGTCCAAGTGACTTCTGTCATGCAACAGTCTATTGACATCACGGCCCCCCGATTTTAACATTCGCTAAGTGTTAAATGTTACTATTTCCCGGTCACCAGGGACATGGTCGTTGTTAAAGCTCCAGGCCCCCGGGGACACTTTTTGCAAATGTCGAAACGCGCTTTTATTTCATAAACACATTTCATCAAGTCTCCAGAAAAAGATAAACGTTTCATTTTCTGCGTGTAGTAAAAAGCCTGTTGGTTTTATTCTTCACGCGCTACAAATTATTATTATTTATGTGCGTGAAGCGCAGCCCAAACACGATTTCTATGCAGCTTGTAACGTCGAACTCACTTCTTTCGAACATTGCCAACCAGGCGTATCACTGGCTTTTTGGGGTTTTCATTTGTCCTTGCCAAGATACAAATGCTTGTAGCGACATTCGTACGCATTGGGGATGTCATTCCTTATGCGCGCGAAGCGCGCCGAAATTTTCAACATAATGAGTAAAATAAAACGTTGCTGGAATCTCTCTTTTAAGGCTTCAGGTTTCGAGAGATCCTCCCCTTTCACTCGCCCAATTAAATGAAGTGATCCCTCCCAAAATCCTCCGACCTCGGTCCTTAAACCAATATATTTTCGCACGATAATCGAACTTCTGGTTCAGCGTTAATTCCCCGTTAATGCCCGCTGAATATCCCCCCTATAGAAGGTGCGTGTTAAATTCCGTGCCCTTCCGTAGATTAATGTGTTAAATCCCCGGCCTGACCGCGTGATTTTCCCGCCCTGTCCCGGGGGTGGGGGCAGGGGTGTCAATTGACTGGTGCATAAGGAACCGCGGTTATTATTCATCGCCTCGATTATTTACGTGAGGATGTTTATAACACACAGGTAAAATACAGTGATCCTCCCTCAAGTACAATGATTAACGTAATCCCACATCTCCCGTCCCCTGTTTGACCTAGTACTGTAGACATTTTACAGAAAAACAGGCTCGCATATCCTTCGTTGCGCGCGAAGCGCGGCCAAATTTTGATAAACGTTGTGAACGTTTGTTCGTTGTTCATCGTTTTTTGTTTGTTCATCGCATTTCATCAAGCCTCAGAGAAAGGGTAGATGAACATGTTTTGTGTACGGCATAGTAAATAAAGACTGTCAGGAGCTCAGGAAGTACACTACCTCAACTATATAGGTTAGGTTATATTATTCATGCGCACAACTGCGCTCCGCAAATGACGAAGTTATTAATATTCATATGCGCGAAGCGCGGCCCAACGGACGAATGTCTATGCTTGTAACGTCGAAAACTCACGCTTACCTAAGGGGATCTTCTTTCAAACATATAGTGACATGCCCTCCAGGCCTATCATTTGCAGGGAAATTTTGGGAGAGTTTGAGTTTCCTCGTCAAGATAACTTGTTCTTGCCAACGGTAGTGTCCTCATTGCTCAAAGAGTATATAGTTGTCATTGTTTATGCGCGCGAAGCGCGCCGAAATTTTTATGGAGAAGTTGCTGAAATAACCACTATCGCTTTTTTTTACCCTCTTCATCGTCCAAATGTTGCTGAAAAAAATTATGACCCTCCCCTAAACAGGAGTGAAAAAAATTTGGACCCTCCCTTTAGACACACGAAAAAAATTAGGACCCTCCCACAAAAATAGGACCCCCCCCCCCCCCCCCGCTAAATAATGACACGTCCCTAAGTAAGTGTTAATTATTGGACTGTGAGGTCAGTTTACCATGTGTATGCACTTTGCATGTTGAATACGTATTTCACTTTAAAAACAGCATTTACACTTTATAGCCTAAAACAAATGCAATTCTGTTTTGCCAACCATCAAATTTATTTCAGCATCGAAGGTAAAATAACATACAGTTTTTAAAAGGTGATCAGAACTATAGGTTAACTTTAACGTTAACTTAAAAAATAGTCTTGGGTGTCCACTATTTTAATCATCACTGGCTTATCCTGCTGAATTTATTCACAGTCGAATTGATAGTTGTACCATTTGTATCAGGAATATATAAGTTATCTAGGACAGCTAACATCCTAATGTAACCATTTCGATAACTGTCCTCTGCTTGTATACCATGTATTGTAATCACAACCTTCCCTCATAATATGCTTGTCTTGCTTGGCATTCATTATGAAAAGGGAAGGTCAGTCCTATTGAGAGAAAGCGAAATGTGCTTTGGTTGCCGTGGAATCTATCGTCGAAACACAGCAAAAACTCTGAGATAAAAGGTCATTGTGGTATAAATAGCGATCACGAATCCCGGACCGATTTTTCGGTATTTCACGGATCACGGAGTTATGAAAACGCTTTTCACGAATCACGGAAGTAAAATTTTAAAAACGATTATGCAAAATGTGTTTTAAGTAAATATAGTGAAAGTAGAAAAGCAGAACAGGTACGCCAAAACAAGAGCGCACGGGGTAAGAGGGGTGTCCGAGTCAATAAAGTACGATTTCAAGCTCTCCTGTAGTTTCTCATTTCGCGAAATTGGTTTGCTCATAGCATCCAGATCAGTTCAGGTTTTTGGTCACCGGATTTAGGATTTTCGCTACTATGAAGATATATATTCGGATCAGTACCGAACCTTGCTTGTATAGACTAGACGAAATATCAGAAAATTGCAATATTTAAGGCGCATGGGGCATTTTTTAGTAAAAGCTGGCAACAAGAGTTTTCTTATATAATTTTTCACGCTGAATCCGAATTTTCTTGTTGCCATCCCTGATTTTGCATTTTAATGGGTGAAAATGACGTCATCATGATTGACAGCTGTTCGCGAACCCCTTAAAATAGTTTTGTCGCTATATTTCAAATTCGAACGAATATTTAACTTGAACAGGATAGTTTAGAATGTTCTATACGAAAAATTGTCGTATTATTCGGATATGGCGCTGCTGTGATATTCAAAATGGCGGATCCAAGATGGCCGCCATATCGTCAAATTTGATTTTTAGAAACTATCAGTCTGGTAGTCAAAAAAGACATGGAAATAAATACCTGACAATGAATTCAAGGTATCACAGTATGAAATGCAGTGCTGCTGGTTGAATGAAGCCATATTAAATATATAAAAGGCAAATGAATATGAAAAGGTGAATCAGATTCACCGCCGCTTGATTTTACGATCTAAACGATATCACCATTTTGTCGATGATCATCCTCAGTCCGGCAACAAAACTGTGCCTTTGAAGTCCTTATATCAAAAGCTCGTTCAAAACGATCATGCAATCTGCTGCCCCCGTGGCATAATCGAAAAATAGCGGAAACCTCAGGACCAGCAGAAAACCTCAAAAGGAAACCTCAGACAAGAAAGGGGCTGGAATAGGAAAGGGCTTTCAAGCATAGAGAGGAAAGCTACTCCGAGGACAAATTAAAGTCTTGCATTCGCTACTTTTGCTTATAAGTTCAAACTTGCTACGCCACCAGGCTATAAAAAAAAATCGGAAAAGGCTGGAGCAACGCCTAAATTGCCATAGAATGATTTCCACCTTTATCCCTGCTTTTTCTTATCATTATTATTCCTGTGTGTGTAAGATATTCTGCATGCATTTAAAACAGTGGTCGTAGATGTAAATGACTCAGTGATAGGCTTTGGAATCAATAGTCATAGTGAGAACTCTTACAGTATAGAGGGACGACTAACTTGCTATAATTTTGTGAATTGCGCTTCCTACCTAAATTCACTAACAACAATCATATATTACCTATATATTATTCTCTTTCCACCATAATCGTCAGTTGCTACTTTTTATGTATTGCAGAATCGTTTAAGTTTTGTCTATTATTTTTTTTTAAGTTTCGCCTTTGAACGTGATGGCCTCAAACAACAACACTAACAGAATCCAAAATGGCGGCACGGCGGCCATCTTGGATCCGCCATTTTGGATGACGTTCTACGCCTATCAATCACCCTATCCCCAGAGCCACTTCCTGGATTTCAGGGAATAACGCTCCTTATGTGCCTGTAGTTGATGAAGGTAGGCCTACCCCTCAGGTCTTACCAGATGACTGACTGAACTGCAGGCTAAACTTCAACTACAGGCTCTCAAGAGGAAGGCGGACCATAGAAAATGCATCTGGAATCCTTGCAGCCAGATGGAGACGCGCAATAAGAGCTGGATGAGATAGACTACATGCGGCGTTGTGTTCTGCTTGGCTTGTCTGTCGGGTTATTCTTGGTTTCCTTGTGTTTAACCGAGGACTATGCTTGACATTACATCCATCGGCTTCGCACGCATCATTCACGGAGCATGCATTTCCACCTATTGTGCGCAATCCCCACACAACGCAAGCATAACTTTTGCTTCTTTTCCAATGACCAGTGCTTGTCTACATCAGCCGACTTCCATTGCTCGCAGCTCCCGGTGCTGTGTTTCAATTCGCAGATTGGACACTTAGCAGTCAGAGATGTTCGCCGATATCAGAGCCGCTGTATAGTTCATGGATCTATCTTTTATTCCATAACTCTCTTTGAACCCTATTCAGAAGGAGGCGGCAGGGGTCTAGAAAGGGGTAGGGTTGTGTGTAAAATAACTAAAATTGTTATAACTCTCGAAGCACAAGCTATGATGTTGAAATTTGGTTTCTTTTTCTAAAAATGTATATCTGCAAACATTTTGATATCAATGCTATATCAATATTAACAGCATTGTTGCCATAGCAAACGAGATTTGACACAGGTTTTCAAAATACTGTAACAAGGTGTTTTGCCATTAACTTTTAACCTACATTGTAGTTTTGACTTCTTGTTTTTTGATTTTGTTGTTAGAATTCGTCACCACATGTTAAATGCATTAACAGTTACGTCACACTGGTTTTACAAGGGGGAGGGAGGGGGATTTGCTCGTTTTATTCATGGCATAAATTATCCTTTGAAAGGTAAAAATATCATTGCTCAAGCTATTTTCACGTTTGAGTCGATTGCTTGACAGGTAATTCGCATGTTCTGATTTTTTTTCTCGGAAATTGCTTGGTTCAAGAGAGTAAAATGAGATTGAAAAGATGGCAGATCCAAGATGGCGGATCAAATGTGGTTGATCCAAGTGGCGCATAACCTGATGCTAAATATTCTTTAGCACTTTCGTGCGACAGAACTAATGTTGCTAATGTAGCTTATGCTACCACGATTAATTTTCCCTAAGTTATAAGAGATATTCAACAGTTTCTTAAAAGGGTTTTTCAATCGATAAATTTACGTCACATTTTAAATTCTTACAAGTCCAAACCCGAGGTCATGGTTTATCTTAAGTAGAGGACCAGATGAGTGAAACTTCTGCAAGTTCCTCCAAATGTTAATGTGGTTGTATCACTTCTCCATTAGGCTCGTAATGAGCGTACAGCACTGTTTACAATTTCGATCCTTCAAGAACTGTTGTGTTTTCTGAAGAAAAGAAATGCTTTGAAAAATGCATAAATACGGCAAAATTGTAAAATGTTTTGCAAATTTGAGATATTTACCCTACCTTATGTAATGCCTAAACAAAATGTTATTCTGAGTCTTCTAGGGTCACGAAGTGGCGGTCTGTTGTATATATTTATATATATATATCAATGTCCATGTTTATGCGCATTTCCATATATCCACGTATCTATGTAAAGTCGACACCGTAGCAAAACGGATTTGCCATGCGCTAAAGATTCACTTCCTGTGAAATGAACACAAAAGAAATAATCTACATAACAAAAATATCTCGTGCTGTCTTGGAAATTTGGAAAACTTAAGCACCAGACACGAAACTTAAGGTCAAAAATTACAGAGCAGCTAGAATGTCATATCTTTCTCTGTACCTTTGCACCTCGCACTTTGAGGCTTGCACCCGAGGCGAAAATTGTGGTTTAAAGTCAAATTTATCGTTCGCTGTTGGTATGTAGATTTTTCAATTGTCTTCATTCACAGGCAGTGAATCTTTAGCGCATGTCATCAGCTGCGTTTTGCCGCGGTGTCTGTAATTAAGCAATAAAAGTACTTTTCGCGTGCTCTCTGCTTTCTTACAAACACGAGGGGGATGTTGGGAGAACTGATCAAAACTTGAAAGATACGAGCCGAAGGCGAGTGTCTTTCAAGTTTTATCAGTTCGACCAACATTCCCCGAGTGTTTGTAAGAAACCAGAGAGCACGCAGAAAGTATTTTTATTGCTTTTAGAAAATAACATACACACGCGCGACAGCGTTGCGTGACAATCGTGTTTCTCAGGTCTCTTACAAACACGCTTTTTAACCAATCAGAATGCGCACATTCACAATACAACATAGGTGTTATTTTCTAAAGTCTTTTAACTTGATTTGCTATTGATATTATAGGCATGAGCACTTCCACAATCGCCGGAATAGCTGTATCCACAGTCATCACAGTAGCGCTCCTGTTCTGGTTATGTTGTTGTTGTAGCCGAAAATGCAGGATGTAGCATCGGTACCCTCCGACTTCTGCTGCTGCCGACTGGATTGTGCTGGAAGGATTAATCTGAAAACCGCAATCGAGCGCTACTGGGAACATCCGCCTCTGAGCCGCGAGCACTCGCTACTTGACACGACTAGTAATCCTTTCATCAGCGAGATTCTACTGCACCTTGCGAACGAGTTGCCTGAGTTCTTCTTCAGCATTCTACCAACAGGAAGTCTCAGAGAGGGTTATGGGAAGAACCTGCAATCAACAGCAGTTCTCGCCACAGACTACGATCTAATGTTGATTCCCGACGGAATTTCAGTCGGAGAGCCGAAACTCAACTCGTCCTCTCCACGAAAACACGACGCAGACCCGCCGACTTTCATAACCGCCGTGCGTAAAGAGATTCCACACGGTTACATGTGGCTTTCGCTTGACTTTCTGGATCTGAAACATTGGAAAGACTTGACCATACCACGCGTCGTATAAAAAGGCCAAGTCGGGCATTACCTAGCAGTCGGCAGGTTTCACAAGTTCTTGACTCCTGCGTGTTCTCTAAGATTTCAACTGACGTATCAGTTTTTTAAGATTTCAACTGACGTATCAGTCACTATGTTTTGTAACTCTTCAGAAATGCACTAAAACCAATACTTTCAAGTTTGTATGGGTGGTTGTTCGCAAAAATACAGTTCTTGTAACAAATATATAACTAAACGAGTGATCGAAATGGAATAAGATCTTGACATATTTTATACCTTTGTCGTCACCTCCTATTAAACACGGGTTAAAAGGGTAAAAAGATTGACAACTTGAAAGCAAAATTCCTTCGGGACTGTCGACGGATATAATTTATAAAAGGTCATCGCTGATGAAATATCGGGTACTTGTTAATTCCAGTTAATGGATTGAGAAAACAATTCTCTCTCTCTCTTCAGTTTGTTGTCTTATATGCCTCGAAGAAGGGGATTGTATTTTCAATCTTCCATGCTGTAGACAGCCCTGTCACTGGAACCGTCTACAGCATTGACTGTCAAATGTAAATACATGTCCGCACTGTAGACGGAAGCTTAGGAATGATGATGAGTCAAGCGATAATGATGATGACGAAGATGATGAAGATGACAAGGAAGATGAAGATGACGAGGATGATGATGATAGCGAGGATGATGCCAATTTTCCTTTTAGAACTACTATACCTATCATATATTGTTATGTGTGTATGTATGTGCGTGTGAGTGATTTTAATAGTAGGATCCTTTGAATATTGTAATGACAAAAAAAAAAAGAGGATGATGATGATAGCGAGGAGGAAGAAGAAGAGGAGGAAGAATATGATAACTTAGACGGTGATCCCGATTGGGTTCCGGGTGTTATGGCCCAACACAGGGCCCTAGAACAGAACAGTCAGTTAACGGACACCACCCCCCTTCGTAACGATTGTACAGAGCACATGTTTTAGTAGTTGTACTGAAATCCCATAAAGAAAGTGTTGAGTTCTTTACAGCGGTGTTTCTCTTGGGCTTCGCACTTGGGATACAACATTCTGGTCCTTCGAGGTGGTAATTTACCAGCAGTGAACAGTTAAGCGGTGAAAACAAGGTACATCGGTGGAAATAAATAAAGTTGTGCCTTCGTTTCGGTGTGTTTCGGTGACAGTGAAACAACATGGCGGCCATGTTGTCCGATTACGACGAGCTCTCACTCGAAGATTTAAAAGAGGAATTGCAGGACAGAGGGCTAATGAACACTGGTAAGAAAGAGGTCTTGATTAAAAGGTTAGTGAAGTCAGATCAGGCCCGAAAACAATCAGAGAAAAACGAAGCGTTGCTTTTGGAGCGACAAGAACTAACATTGAAGAGTGATGTTCAATCTTTGATTGCAACTGTGCACATGCTCACTAAAAGCAGTGACAATAAAGTGAAGCTCGAAGCTCGAGTAGAAAGATCAAGTGAGTTAAGAAAGGCTTGTCAAGATTTCAGAGACAAAAAAGTCAATCAAATAGGAGAAGATATGGTAACATCTGAAATAGCAAAATGGGGTCAAATTATGGAAGATATTGATCTCACAATAGATCTTGGTCGAGATTATTATTCATCTGAGAGCAAAAACAACCATAATGTTGAAGTAGAAGCGGGTAAAGTATTTATGTCTAACAGTAATCTCAAGCTACCCAAACTTGAATTACCAACTTTTGATGGGGATATAATCAAGGGATGTTCTGAGTTTTCAACTTTCTGGGATCAGTTTGATGCATCAGTCCATTCAAATACCAAGGTACCCCCAGTCCAGAAGTTTATTTACCTGCGTTCCCTGCTAAAAGGTAGTGCCTTGAAATCAATAGAGGGTTTTGAGGTTACAGGAGCCAATTACCAGCCAGCGATAGAATGTTTAAAGAACAGATATGGGAAAAGGCGTGTAGTTGTGTCATCACTAGTGAAAACTATGACCAACTTGCGTAAAGCTAATTCAGATGCTAAGTCCCTTAGAGATTTGCATGATGTCTTGAAAAATAAAACCCGTTCATTGGAGGCACTTGGTGAGAATCCCGTGAACCACAGTTGTATACTACTGCCCATATTTGAGACAAAGCTGCCTTCAGACCTGCTCGAAAAGTGGGAATTGGAACTTGTAGACATTTCTGAAGAGAGCATTGATCTCGATTTGTTTTTCAAGTTTCTAAACCAACAAGTAGCTGCTAAAGAGGCAAGGGGAAGAAATTCTAACCCAAGTCAGAATGTAAACAAAGGGAAGCAGGACAAAAAAGGGTTGGGTCACGAGAAAGTTTCAACAGCTACTGCATTGCTCGGTGAGACACATCAAGCGGTCTGTGGAATTTGTAAGTCAAATCATGAAGTGTCAGATTGTCCCATGCTTCATTCAAAATCAGGAAATGAGCGATGGAATTTGGTACAAGAGAATAAATTATGCTTTAATTGTTTGAGACCAACATCTCACAAGCACTTCTCAAAAAATTGAAGACAACCCAAATGTTCGGTGGTGGGTTGTGGCAGAAAGCACCACAAGCTATTACATGGTATTCTACAAAAGGGTTCCCCTTTGACCCCACCTCCTACACCTACACCCCGTGCGCCTGCGCCCACCCCAAGCGACCACACCCATTCCCCGAGTGCCTGCACTTATATCACAAGTACCTACACCCATGATCCAGGGAGGTTACCCAGCACACCAGGCGCCTGCACCCATGCCAGTATACACACCCCAGGTTCCTACCACTAGTACCCAGGCCCCCAGTTACTCTGCCAGTCACACCATGAGTGGTTTGGCAGCCAGTAAGACTGTAAGGGACACCCTTTTACAGACAGCCGTAGCAAAAATGTCTGTCGGTGGGGAGGAGATGTTAGTGCGTTGTTTACTGGACAGTGGTAGTCAGCGGTCATACATAAGAAAGAACATTGTAGAATCCATGGGTATGACGGGTCCCACAGAAACATTGAGTGTAACTACATTGGGAGGGCAAACAAGTGAGTCGAAGAAGTTACAAAGGGTTCAGTTTTCCCTGTCTTCCGTGAGAGGGGAGGGTAATAAGGTCATAGAGATGGAAGCGCTAGCTATATCAAAGATTTGTAATTCATTAGCACCCGTGAAACTGAACATGCAGGATCCAATTTTACGCGGATTAGAATTGGCGGATAACTATCCTAGAGATTCTGTGCATGTTGACATTCTTATCGGCATGGATTATTACTATGAATTTGTTACAGGATCGGTTACTCGTCTAGGCGAAGAGTCCTTCGTTGCAGTAGAGTCACATCTCGGTTGGATACTGACTGGCCCAATGGCAGGTTCATCACAGCACACAACAACCATGCTAGCTATCAGTGACAATGGAGAGATTCTTGAGTGTCTGAAAAGTTTCTGGGAGCTAGAATCGATTGGAATCAAGGAGAAAGAAGAACCGGTCATGTCTAGGAGTGAAGAGCTGGCAGTTGAGACATTTAATCGAGAACTGAAATTTGATGGTCATAACTATGAAGTACCGTTGCCATGGAAAGAGCAGCACCCCAAACTGGAAAACAACTATCATCAAGCAGTGAAACGTCGAGAGAAGGATAAGCCGTGACCCAGCGAAAGCAGAAGCCTACCAAGAGGCAATAAGCCAGTACCGTTGGCTTATTGAGACAGACGAGTAACCGAGTAACCGCCTAGACGAGTAACCGATCCTGTAACAAATTCATAAGGCGCCAAATATGGCGGCCACATTGAAGCTAGCTCTATATTTAATGTGTTCGAGTCTGAGCATCAGGTATCTCTCGACATCAAAACTGTCTGTGAGGCTTCTGTTACCCACCAAGGAACATCCAGCTTTCATTCTACCTGGATTGCGTCCTCGTTGTGTTCGAGAAACCGCCTTAGCGTTTTTCAAGTCTCGGCTCCCGGTGAAGAAAGCTTGTAAGCATGGATTCATAGCGCTGGCTATTCCTGGACACGACCCCCCAACCGATATAACGATCTTTATCGATGTTTCAACCAACCCTGGACCCACTACTGCATCGTTGAGTGCTCGAGAGGATCACAGAATACATTTTGACTCTTCTTCGCTTTCATCACTTCATTTGCATAACCGCCAAGCCTAGGAACAACAATACAACAGTACTCAAGGAGTCAACTATTTAATTTACGCCGCTACAGAGGGAACATGTCTGATCATTGCTTTAGACAACTCAAGGAACTTTCCATCTTCCGATACAGAGGGAAAAGAGGTGGAAAGAAATCCCGGAGCTCAAGTGAAGTTCAAGATCAATTAGAAAATTCAAGCCCCATTTCAACCCCAAGGGAAATTGCCTCCAATTTCAGTCCTGGTTCAGATTTGCATTCCGCTGTCCCCATGGAAACCTCACCGGCCCCGAGTTATCGTCGCGGTAGCAGTCATTCTACTGAACAATCACAAACATCCAGGATTCCGTCAATCTTATTGTGTAATTTACGTTCTCTTGCACCTAAAGTTGACGAGCTCGCATGTGTTTCTGCGGAAAATTGGGCCGATGTAGTCTGTGTTACCGAAACATGGCTTTCTAACCACATTCCTGACTCCTCAGTCCATATTAGTGATTTCGTGCTTCTTCGCAAGGATCGTCCAACCCACCCTGGGGGAGTCGCTGTTTACGTCAACTGCTCAATTCCCTGCAGGAGACTACCGGAGTACGAACTTAGTGGATCTGTCTCTGAAACACTCTGGCTCCAGTTACGACCTAGGAGACTCCCACGCCCTATCTCATCCGTGCTAATAGGGGTTATTTATCACCCTCCTCGAGCTACGGCCGACGACAACGAGATATTGTATAGTCATGTGCAGTCTATAGTTGACGTATACTTGCGAAACCACCCTGACTGTTTAACCTGTGTCGTGGGCGATTTTAACCCCACCTCGACTAACATCTCGGCAGCTGTTTTTCGCCGTAGGTGTGGCTTAACTCAGATAGTTAAGGTCCCGACTCGAGACACTGGCACCCTCGACTGGATTCTGACAAACTCCCCGAAAGTCTGGTCGCCCCTAGTGCAACTTCCCAAGATCGGCACCACAGATCACTACGCAGTTATCGTGAAACCTGTCACTCCTGCCCCGAAGTGTAGTCCCAAACGAGTCATCGAGTCACGTAACACAAGAGACAGCGCGATCAGGGACTTCGGCCAATGGATAACCTCGTTTTCATGGGAACCGCTGTATTCCATCAAATCATGTAAAGACAAGTACGAGTATTTTTCCCAAGTACTGACCACTGCGATTGATCGTTTCTTACCACTGAAGTCTAGTCGTCTCCATCATTCTGATAAACCATGGATCACACCTAGGTTAAAGTCCCTGGTTGCTAAGAGACAGAATGCCTTTTGTAAGGGTGGGAAAACGTCTTACTTATTCAAGCAATTGCGCAACCAAGTTCAGCGCGCGATAAGGAAGGCAAAAAGATCGTTCTATAATTCAAAAGTGAAGAGTCTCAAGCAAACGCGCGTAGATAAGTGGTGGAAGCACATAAAGAGCTTGTCGGGCGTGTCCGCCAGTGACGATCGGTGGTATTCTCAGCTGATTGACGGGTCATCAATTAAGTCTGTTCAAGACCTGTGTGAGAACATTAACTGTTTTTTCGTAAGTCTAACATCAGACTTTGCTTCACTGGCGCCATCTGACGTTACAGGAATTCCCGTAGGAGAAATCCCAGACCATCTCCTTGTAACTCCAAGAGAGGCTTATAACGCCCTATGCGCCTTACAGGTTAAAAAGGCGCCAGGTCCTGACTCCATCCCGAACATCATATGGAAGGTATTTGCTTTTGAACTGGCTCCGGTTGTGGCTGATATCTTTAACGCTTCTTTGCGCGATGGGTATCTGCCTCCGTTGCTGAAGCGTGCCGCCGTGACTCCTCTGCCCAAACAACGCCCACCTGCAACGGTAGCAGATGACATCAGGCCAATATCACTTACTTGCCAAATCGCCAAAATCTTCGAAGGGTTTATGCTCGTCAGAGTCCTACCGGATATCTTATCTAAGCTCGATCCTAACCAATTCGCCGTTGCTGGGAAGTCAACAATCGACGCTGCTGTCTACATCTTGCATTGGCTGTTGGACGCACTGGACAAGGGAGGCTGTTCGGGTTTCCTCTTTTTCGCAGATTTTAAGAAAGGTTTCGATTTGATCGACCATGCAGTCTTGCTAGAGAAACTCCGCTCTTTCGACCTCTATCCATGCCTCCTGAGATGGATCACAGCCTTCCTGGAAGGTCGCTCTCAATTTGTCCGGATCGGCTCTGTCTACTCCTCTACGCAACTCCTGAATGGCGGAATTCCCCAAGGCACCAAGCTTGGCCCGATACTTTTTGCTGTGATGGTGAATGACTTGATGAAATCTTGGATGCCAAGAGTAAAGTTTGTCGATGACCTAACGATATTAGAAGTTGTACCTAGGAACTCGCCTCCAGTTATAAACTTTCTTGTAAATGATATTGATAGCTACGCGCGCGAACATCATATGCAGCTAAACCCTCGCAAATGTAAATGTATGGTTGTTGACTTTCTCAAGTATAATAGTTGTGTGTGGAGCCCCGTCGTCATCGGAAACTCGGTTGTGGAGCGCGTGCGCACGTTTAAATTTCTCGGAATACATATTGCGCACGACCTGACCTGGGACACACACATTGACTTCATACTTGGGAAAGCCAACAAGCGGCTGTATGCCCTTCGCCAACTTAAGAAATGCGGCCTGACCGTAATAGATCTGGTCCACGTATATTGCTCCCTGATACGATCTGTTGTTGAGTATGGTTGTGTTGTGTTTTCTCATCTCCCGAAGTACCTTTCGCAGTCAATCGAAAAAATTCAGAAACGTGCCCTGAATATCATATACCCTGGAACTGACTATGCCATTGCGCTAGACATGGCAAGTCTTTCTTCGTTAGAAGCCCGCAGGCACAACTTATGTGAACGATACGTCGATGACCTAAAGCCTGGCAACCCTGTGTTTGAGCTTATTAAATCAAGGACAGTGGCCATTCCCTCAAATTACAACTTGCGATCGGGGGTCACGCAAAGGGTCACCGTTGCCAAAACTAATAGACTCAATGACTTTATTTCTGTAAAATATTGTAAGTAGTTCCATATTTGTATTTTTCCCTTTCCAGAACCCAGTAATTCAGTCTCTTCTATATAGAGCTGCGAGTGGGTAGTAATAAACATATCATTCATTTAAAGCCAACAGAAGACGGCAAGTGTAGATATCTATCCCATCACGCAGTGTTCAAATATAAAGGTACAACAAAGTGTAGAGTCGTTTTTTAACGCGTCCGAAAAGGGAAAAATGGTGCGTCCCTTAACGATTGTGTACTACAAGGTCCCGCTCTACAACCGAATCTAGCATCAGTACTCATACGTTTTCGCGCCCACAGAGTTGGAATAATGGCCGACGTCGAGAAGATGTTTTTGCAAGTCAAGATTGCAAAAGGAGATCGTGATGTTTATAGTTACCTGTGGAGAGATTTTAAAGCAGAAGAGCCACCGAAGATTTATAGAATGCAGAGATTGACATTCGGTGTAAACTCTAGTCCGTTTCTTGATATCGCTGTAGTTCATGCTCATGCTAAGAAGTTTATTTCGAGATTTCCCAGAGCAGCAACCGAAATCCTGACTAACATGTATGTGGATGACTGTTTGACCGGTGCTGAAGATGCGGAGTCTGCGTGTAAACTGCAACAGGAACTGACGGAAGTCATGAGCACGGCAGCATTTAACCTCACGAAGTGGGCAAGCAATTCAGAGCTTGTGATGAGTAACACGGAACCAGAGAAGAGATCGGCGTCACTAAAAGAATTCGAGTCGAGCAGCCCATTGAAAGCGCTAGGAGTATCATGGGACCCAGCAAGTGACACTTTCTGCTTCGTCGAACCAAAAGGTATCATCGCCTCCGAGGAAGAGTTGACTAAGAGAACTGTTTTGAGTTTAGCGTCGAAAGTATTCGATCCCTTAGGACTTATCACGCCCTTCACAATCAGGGCAAAGATTCTCCTCCAAGAATTATGGCGAAGAGGGCTTGAATGGGATGATCCACTAGAAGAGGACCTTGAGAAGCAATGGTCTCAGTGGAAGACGGAGTTATCGGATGTTAAGGAAGTGAATATCCCGAGATGCTTTGGAGCAGGAATTACCCCAACATGCAGCGTGGAACTTCATGGATTCGGAGACGCTTCGCCTAAGGGATATGGAGCTGCAGTGTATATCCGCGTTACAAGTGCCGACGGGGAGATTTCATCTCAGTTGATAATGTCTAAATCGAAATTCGCACCTATCAAGACGGTTTCGCTTCCAAGATTAGAGCTGCTAGCTGCAGTCATTAACGCAAGATTACTGAAGTTTGTCGCAGATGCGTTGCCAGTAAAGCTTGATTGTGTAGTATGTTGGACAGATAGTATGGTAGCACTCGGTTGGATAAAGGAAGACAGTTCATCTTGGAAACCGTTCGTCGGAAATCGTGTAGTCGAGATACAGTCAACCTGGGATCCTTCATGCTGGAAATATTGCGCCAGTAAAGACAACCCAGCAGACCTGTTGACACGTGGCATTCAATGCAAGGATATGATCTCGAGTGATTTGTGGTGGAATGGTCCTGATTGGCTTAGAGAAAGTCGCGAGGATGAACCAATTCAGTCGCATCCACAGGAAATGCCTAAGGATTGTGATGAGGAGAGAAGATCGACACACGCACATGTAAGTGTTACAGTAAAGCCATTAGTTGACGTTTCGCGATATGGTTCGTGGAAGAAGTTGATACGCGTAGTTGCTTACGTGAAGAGAGCAGTGGAAGTTTTCAAAAGGAAAAGCAAGGGTCGTCACCGAGAGCTTTCAGTAGAAGAGTTACGGCAAGCAGAAATGATGTGTTGTAAGTGGGCACAGAGCGAAGCGTATTCAGAGGACTATGCTATGTTGAAAGCAAGTAAGTCTCTACCCAATACAAGCCGTTTGCTGAAGCTTGATCCGTACTATGATGACAAAGACGAGGTCATCAGAGTAGGTGGAAGATTACAGTTTGCTGACGTTCCCGAAGAATACAAGCATCCAGTTATTATGCCACATGGTCACCCAATAGTTGAAAGGTTGATAGAGGACATTCACCGGAAGACCTTACATGCCGGTCCAGAGTTAGTACTTGCAAACTCAAGAGAACGTTTCTGGATAACCCAGGGAAGAAGGGAAGTGAAGCGAGTCTTAAGAAGATGTGTCACCTGTCAGAAGCAAAGGGTAGGACCATGCAGTCAGAAGATGGGTCCTCTACCTGAAGAAAGAGTATCTCCGTGTTTGCCATTTGTACATGTTGGTGTTGACTTTGCCGGTCCTCTGTACATAAAGGAAGGCAAGGACGTATTTAAGACCTATGTGTGCTTATTCACCTGTGCGTCATCAAGAATGCTTCACTTGGAGCTTACGAATGGTATGTCTGCGGATGAGTTTCTGCAAGCATTAACGCGTATGACGAGTCGTCGTGGTATGTGCGATACGATATGGTCTGATAACGCCAAGGCATTTAAAGCTGTAAGTACTGTATGGAAAGAGTTAGATCTAGATCGTGTCATAAGTGAAGCCGCGTCACGAGGAATCAAGTGGAAGTTTATAACAGAGCATTCACCTTGGAGAGGAGGCTGGTGGGAGCGTTTTTGCAGAGCAGTCAAAGAGCCATTGCGGAAGGTTCTTGGCAGAGCGCTTCTTACGTTTGCAGAGCTTAACACCCTTCTGATCGAGATTGAAGGAGTCATCAACTCCAGACCATTGACGCCAGTGAGTGATGACATACGAGATTTGACGCCAATTACGCCCGCGCACATTGGAATTGGTCGAGCTCTTGGAACTTTGCCGGAAATCAATGAGGATGAGATTGAAGTTTCGACTAAGAAGTTACTTGAGCGTTACTTGTATCTACAACGACTATCAAACCATTATTGGAAGCGATGGAGACAGGAGTACCTACATCAGCTTACGGTCAGAAACAAGTGGCAGCAAGAATGTAAACCAATCCAAGTCGGTGATATTGTTCTTGTTTCGGAAGGCAAAGCGTCGCGTAAGACCTGGCCTCTTGCTCGAGTCGAGGAAACCTACACTGGACGAGATGGCAGAGTACGTACCGCAGCAGTGAGGACGGAGAAAGGAGTCCTGAAGAGACCTGTTCAGCGTCTACACAAGTTAGAGATAGATAGAGACACTGATCAGAACACTCCCAAATACGGTGGGGAGAAACAAAACTCAGTTTCCGTTAGTTTTGTAGATGAAAATAAATAGAGAGAAAGGACAAAACAGATAAGATTTGTGCCGACGTTTCGGACTCTTTACTTTCAGTCCTTCATCAGGGCGGTTACAGAAATCAGTTACATATGCATACGCGTATATACAAACGTACCCTGCGCGCGCAGACAAATTCTGAATGCGCGCGCTCAAAGAGGAGAAAACGAAACTGAATACAATGGTACAATTTAGTAATAAGCTAAGTCTAAAGAGTTCTAAATTTCTTCTCTAAGGTTAAGTCCATCAGGGCTCATGGTTCTTAACTTGTCGATCCAAAGGCCCTCGACAGAAGTCAGATCCTCCTGTTTAGCCACCTTTTTAATGCACTTGATGGTGAGGTCTGATATTGTGTGCCCATTGCTTGAATTGAAGTGTGCCGCGACAGGATTAGCGTCAGCGTACTTTTGCCAATTTTTGATCGTACATTTGTGGGTTCTAAAGCGTGCATGTAACGGGAGGCTCGTTTCTCCGACGTACTGCTTTTGGCATTTTTTGCACGAGATGAGGTAAACCACGTTGCGGGATTTGCAGTTTAAGACGCTGTTGATGGAGTAGCGCTTTCCTGTCTTGGAGCTCGAGAAGGAATCACTCGTATCCACAAAGGTGCACGTGCCACATCTTGTGTCCCCGCATGGCCTCATACCACGTTGTGTGGGGTTATCCGGTGTTAGGCGGGCTCTGACTAGGAAGTCCCTGATGTTATGGGGACGTCTAAAGGCTACCATGGGAGGCTCCTTTATGACTTTCTTCATCCGTTCAGAGACGCAAAGGATGGGAAACGCGTCTCGTATAATCCGAGGTGCATTCCTTAAGAGTGGGTGATAGGTGACAACAAGTGGTACCCTGCTGGATTTGCTTGCAGTGTTGTTACGGCGAACCGCAAGAGCGTCTGGCCGTGAGATTTCAGAGACTCTGGCGATGCTTCTATTTACAAGGTCCTGTGCGTACCCTCTTTTTGCGAGGTAGGCGGACAGCTCAGAACAGCGTTGGCGATAGGAGTCTTCAGTCGAGCAAATTCTGCGGAGGCGTAGGGCGAGGGAGTATGGGATACTTGCCCTACAGTGCATGGGGTGGCATGATGTCCACAGCAAGTACTGGTGGGTATCTGTTGGTTTACAGTAGAGGTCGGTATGGAGAGAGCCATATGATTTGATTACCTTGACGTCTAGAAAGTCAACAGTACTAACAGACTGGGTCGCCGTGAACTTATGCTTGGGTGGATATCGTTGGCCATGTGGAGAAAATTCCGGAAGGTTTCTTCTCCGTGTGTCCAGATACCGAAGATGTCATCGATATAACGCCACCATATAAAAGGCTTGAGGTGTGCTTGCCTTAGAATGGAGTCTTCCACGTTACCCATAAAGATGTTGGCATAGGACGGGGCCATCCTGGTGCCCATGGCAACACCGTTGACTTGAAGATAGTTTTGTTCCATGAACACAAAATTATTTTGTGTGAGCACCAGCTCCGTCAACTTCATGAGAGCTTCAGTACTGGGCTTCCTGTGGTTTCTTAGGTTCAAGGCGTGTCTGAGAGCCGCCAGACCGTCGTTGTGGGGAATATTAGTGTATAACGACTTCACATCCATGGTGAACAAGATGGTCTCTTCTGTCAGATTAGATATATCCTGCAGCTTACGAAGGAAATCCGGGGTGTCATGGATGTAGGAGGGAAGTTTCTTGGCGATTGGGCGAATCCAGTGATCCACAAACTCTGAAGCCTTTTCAGTGGAACAACCATTTGACGCACAGACGGGTCTGCCAGGGTTGCCGGGTTTATGTATTTTCGGCAGCAGGTAGAATCTAGACGCCTTGGCATTTTCAACGAGCAAATAGTTTAGAGCGTCTTCATCTATCTCACCTTCTTCCTCCATCTTTTCCAGCTGATCGTTAATGTTCTGGCTAAATACCTGGGAAGGGTCTTCATCTAACGGTTGATAAAAATTCTTGTCTCCAAGCTGTTTTTGCGCCTCTTCGATGTATTGCTGGCGATCCTGGATAACTACTGCTGAGCCCTTGTCTGCTGGCTTCCCGTACCAAAACAACCCTATTTTTTCACTATTTTGAAACTATTTTTTCACTATTTAAGTATCTGAAGAACTATTTTAAAACTATTTTGTGCTATTTTTCTACTATTACAGATGTTTTTCAAAATAGGAGAGGAACTTCTATTTCTGATTTTAATCTATTTTAAATATTTTATACCTATTTACTGATTTTTTCCCTATTTTGTAAGCTGATCTTAAAATTCAAACTAAATTTCTGAACAGAATAGATAAAATAGATTATTCAAGGTTCGACTGATGTCATGCTCTGCTATTTTTCTTCTATTTTTCAATAATTTAACAGTAGAAGTTTGAAAAAATCCCTTTTCGCATATTTTATATCTATTTTGCGAATTCGTTTTGAAAATAGTTTTAAAATAGATCTCTTTAATAGATGTTAAAATAGTTTCTAAAATAGATCGTTTGACCGAGCGGGGCCTGTGTCCAGCTGGCCGTTAATTTTTGAAGGGATCATGCTGAGCGGAGAAGCCATACCAGTAACACCAAAATCCGTTGGACATGTTGGAGAGGCCTTGCAAAGTAGATTTGCTTTTACTGCATAAAATGGCGTTTGTAAAGTTAAAATGGGCCATTATTGACTCCAGGAAAGTTACTTGGATAATTCTCATATAGCTGCAATTAAGGAATAACACCTTCTTCAACCAGTTAAGGTATGTTCGAAGTTTGATCGTGACATGAAATCCAACTTATAACATGATTCGTTTGATTCCTTCAAAATTTCATAGGAGAGTACTATAAGTTGGCCTACAAGGCATCATTATCAGGCTGAATGATTGCTGATAACTTTCATCGTCAAAATAACCCGTCGCATACAGACGATTTTGTTTTATTTACTCGATACTGTAAGAGAATACTGTGCAATAGTTAACCTCTTTACTAGTCGGTAAAGTACTGAACGAAAGTCAGAGAGAAACACCATTGAATCCCTGGTGGAGTGTGGTATTATTCGGTAGTGTGTTTTGGGGGTCTGCTTTGATCTCTAAAAGCCAAGAGAAATGGTAGTTTGGGTTAAAGTTTAGTCGTATTTCAGTGATTTCTTCTTCTGTAATCCACGTGTGTTTAGATAATTTTTAACTTGACAAAAATTTATTTTAATATCTAACTCTAGATAGTGTGCTATTTTAAAGATATTTTAAATTATTTGAAAAGTATTTTAAATTCAACTTCTCTCTGGTGTGGTAGCCATTGCACACTATTTTTTATTATATTTTAAGACTATTTAAAATGATTTTGAAACGCTATTTAAACCCTATTTTATATAATTTTCTAAATAGAGAAAAAATAAATTTAAAATACGTTCCAACTACCTTTAAAATAGATTTAAAATACTTTACAACCATTGTTAAAATAGTTCGATGTCATATGTACGCCTTCAACGATAAAATAGTGAAAAAACAAATTTTGATAGCATTAAAATAGATATTTTAAATAGAAACAAAATAGCAATTTAAATAGTCTTAAAATAGTTTTTAAATAGAGTTCATTTTGGTACGGGTTTATTACGATGTCTCGCCTTTGCTTGAGCGATATAAGAGCGTCTCTCTCGGACTTTGGGAGGTTGTCACTGAAGGCTTGTGTTTGTATTTCCTTTTTAATGTTGTCCGTAATAGCTGTGACAAACGTCTCGAGGGCGTGGTCTCTACCCTTTGGGGGGTTCCACGAGCTCTTCTTCTTAAAGGTTGGTAGTTCCACTGGCTTATCAAGGTCACTCGGTTTGTTCTCGTCATAAAATAATTCCTTGATGCGCAGCAGTCTGGCGCCAGCTTGGAGATCTTTCTTGAGCTGGTGTTCGTCCAATGTTTGGGTACAGGGCAGAATCCCAGTCCTTTGGATAGAAGTGATGTTTCGGTGTCTGTCAGAACTGCTGAGGAAAGATTGATCACCACATTTTCAGAAGGAATGACCTCATTTTCTCGTTGGAGGATGCGATGTTGTTCTGGATATCTGCGAAAGCGGCGATTTCTACTACGTCTTCCGTTTCTAGGATGGGAAATAGCTGGTGAACTGTGTGTGTCGCCCTGTGCTGGAGATGAAGTGGGGTGAGTAACATCATGCACGGTAGGAACATGTACAGGACTCTGCCGATTTGCATCGCCACTGGATTGAATACTTGCGTTTTTCTTATGATGTTTCTTTTCTTTATGGTCCCTTAAATACATTTCAAATTGAGTAGCCTTCAAATAAAAATTATGCTCAAGAAACTCAAAGTGTTCCTTGGGGACAGTGCTTTTGATGAATGAGAGAATTTCATTAATTTCTAGGTCTAATTTTTTCACGACATCATCATAATGGGCTATAATCAGATTCTGCAAATCTAGCGATGTATGGTGTAGCACTGTATCCCACTTAGTAGTAAAATCTTCATGTATACAACCTACTTGAGGCTTCATATGGAGCTTTAGGCTTCCATCAGGATGGTTTCGTAGGAAATCAATGTGTAAGAAGTAGCGGATTCTCTTTTTCTTGATGTTGAGCAGATGGAAGTACGGTTTTCTAACCTCTTGTAGGATATCTTTGTAACTGATGTAACCAGGTTTATCTTGTAGCCAGGTTTATCTTGTAGATGAAAGAAATGTAAAGACCGTTACGTCGGGACATAAGAAATAAGTAGTAGTACATTGTAATTGTCCTCGTATAGGCCAAGGTGGGGAGGATGTTATGGCCCAACACAGGGCCCTAGAACAGAACAGTCAGTTAACGGACACCACCCCCTCCGTAACGATTGCACAGAGCACATGTTTTAGTAGTTGTACTGAAATCCCATAAAGAAAGTGTTGAGTTCTTTACAGCGGTGTTTCTCTTGGGCTTCGCACTTGGGATACAACACCGGGAATGGAATAATTTAAGTGTGAATGGTGCGTGAGTGCGTGTGTTTGTGTGTATGTGAAAAGAAATAAATCAATCTTGGAAATAAAACATGTCGTTATAATGACTTTGCGGGTCAAAAATAAGAGAGAGAAATGCTTATACTAATTAATAATGGTACAAAAAAAACACGCAACTTTATTCGAATATAAAAACTAATTATTAAAAAATAAAAGTCACCGTTTCGGTAAAAATAGCTTTACACTATCGAGTAGTGTTCAATATTTGTCCATATTATCGTCCGAGCACTGCAGATTTCACAGATAGCTCCGTGATAGATAGGTTTCTCACAGACACGGCATTTGTACGATTGCTTTCTTGCTTCTTTCAACATCTTATCTAAGGAGACATAACGATCCGTAGACGGTGTTGCAGCGGGTTCCTCGGGGAGTGCAGAGGTCTTCATATTAGCATCTTGTCTTTCCAATTTTAGGTCGTTTTGGGGAAGGGGATGTCACACTCGTTATCTGGGCACCCTCGGCAAAGCGGTCGAATTCGTACACCATTTCTTCCATCTCATTCATCTCTCTCGCGAGATCAAAGAATTCTTCCTCGGTCAACGTAGGTCCATCCTTGGTAGGGTTTTCTTGTTAGGAGTTTCAATAAACTTCCGAATATGAAAATGTGTCTTGCCTCGGAAATGTGTGACGCAGGCCCAGTAACCACGCTCACCCAACTTGTATTTCGCTTCCATCTTTTTTTTTCTCGAGCTCAGATCTGTCTGACTGGATAGTGGGAAATTAATCGAGCGGAGGGACGTCTGCTTTTATAGCATACTGCAGGTAACATGATACCCCCAGTAATCATCCCCAAACCAATCAATAATCAATCGATAATGCTAGTGTAGAATGCCATTGCTGGCGTAGAATGCCATTGCTGGCGTAGAAAAGGCTAGCGTGGATCCACATAACTATAGGTAACCTGATACCCCTAGTGGCCTAGCGCCACATAACTATAGGAAGCCTGATAACCCAACTAACCATTCACAATCCAATCGATAATCAATCGATAATGCTAGTGTAGAATGCCATTGCTAGTGTATCCTGCACATGCTAGTGTATAAATAGTAGTCTATGTACATGCTATGGTTAACCTGATACCCCTAGCGGCGTATATCCACATAACTATAGGTAACCTGATAGAATGTAGGGTACATTCTTCACATTCCTGACGTGACCTCCTCCTTAACATTCCTGACGTGCCTGACGTGAACTTTGATCTCCGCCACAAAATTAGTATTCCGCCACAAAAGAGGGCGTAATTCCATACCTACTATACTACTACCAAGAGTCGCGGTAGGGAGCCGTACTACAGGCGGCCGCTTGTCCAACGGTCTTGGCAACTGATGTTGAGCACTTTAGAAGCATGCGGGTGTACGTACCATTCAAGGACTTCTCTTGTGATTTCGAGACCAATACTTGGATCCGTAGAGAAGAGAGGACTTTTGTGTCTCTAGACAGCGGGGGCAGCCCACACCCTGATTAGATAATTTAGGGCGCCCTAAGCTTTGGCCTTTCTGTAATCGATGTCGTGAGCAGTGTTCGTCCAACTGCCAAGCTATTTGAAGCCGTTCACCTTTTGTCGAGAGCGTGGAAAGATTGGCCGAAAGAAGGATTTAGGTGCGGATCGACCATAAACGCCAAACGTACGCTCAACCTGCAAGTTCTCCTCTGGGAGCGAATTGGAAAATGAAGCAGATCTGAAGGCATTTTTAGAACAATAGATTTCCCGCTTGAATAACCATCTCTCAACAAAGCATACGCTACCTGAATTCTACTAGATAAGCGAAGTGTGACGTAAGCTTTGGTGAAAATTGGAAAGTTAAAATAACTTACAGGCTTCATTTTCCAAAACACTGTTACACTGTGAAAACATGAGATATGGACGCTCCTAAATAATGGGCTCCTGTTTCCGATTACTATTTATATTGTTCCATAATGTTGTCATTCTCGATAACAAAGGGAGCGCTGACCGCAAGCGGTCCTAAATAGTGGCATTTGGAGACACTATATGCGCGTATTACTCCCAGAGATATCATACAAGCTGAACTATTGTCTAGGTCACATTATACGTCATGGCCAACATCACTATAGTCTAGGAAACATGATACCCCATGACGTCCCCGAGCCAGGCCAACTTAACTATAGTCGAGGAAGC
This sequence comes from Scolanthus callimorphus, assembly GCA_033964015.1. Classification (NCBI taxonomy): domain Eukaryota; kingdom Metazoa; phylum Cnidaria; class Anthozoa; order Actiniaria; family Edwardsiidae; genus Scolanthus; species Scolanthus callimorphus. Next base: position 8,382,966 of record CM066915.1, read on the forward strand.
ATTATAGTCCATGACGTCACTGAGCCAGACCAACTTAACTATAGTCTAGGAAACATGATACCCAATGACGTCCCCGAGTAGTCAATCCAACTTCACTACAGTCTAGGACACATGATACCCCATTACGACACTGAGCCAGACCAGCCTAACTATTTTCTCGGAAACCTGAAACCATCCGTGACCTATGACCTCTATCACAAAATTAGTATATATATTTCGGATCAGAAAAGGGAATAGTTCGGTTCCTACTACACTACTGGCATTAGCTCAATCAAAAACGGAATACGCTTAGAATACGTAAGTATTCCCGAATTGACCGAATCGTCAACCCTCCAGCCAAGTCTGAGAGATGAAGGGCCATGGTTTCACGTGGAATCGATCGATCGCAGCATGCGGTTCTACTATGGCTTTCTTTTTTCGCCCACAATAAAAAGCATGCTAATCAAAGAAAACAACATGCTTGACTCAGTGGAATCACGTTTGCCAGCATGTGTTTCCCTGACGTATAATTGAGGCAACCGAATGTGGAAAAAAGGAAGCCTTATCATGTACTTATCATGTACTCCACTCGAGTGGTGTTTATATTTGTTATGTCGCGGGAAGAAAAACTCCAAACTCCTCTTCTTAAAGACCGAAACCATTTAACGTGTATTTTGAAAAATGTGACCGGGAAGATGAAAGGGGTGTTGAATAAAAACATCGAACAGGATGAATTCGAGGGAACTATTTCAAAAGTAGTCCATGGAGCGGCATAACACGTGCATAGAACATGTTTCTATGGCAGCTCTGACAAAGGCTACAAATATGAGAAAAGATTTTTCTAAAGACTTTTATTTTGGCGGCCGTGGTGTATACCTGACGGAAAAGCCAAAGCATCTGCATGATGGATTTCCCCCAACACATCACGGTGGCCTTATTGAAAACAATATTAGTGATTCGATTAGATGGATTGTAAACCATAACAGGTTTACAAATCAAAGTGAAAATCATCATGCATTTTGATTTCACGCATGAAAATAGCATATAACTGAGGTACTCATAATTCTGACTCCTTGTTCCATATGAAGCATTAGCCAAGTTTCTTTATTCAAACTTGCCATTCCAAGTAATTTTATTGTTGTTGAACTAGCTAACTATCTAGAAGGACCCTTAATTTAGAGCTGAGATCAATATAAAGGGTTGGTAAGAGGGCGGCAGATCAGTTCAGCTGGTTTGTCCAACATTGAGTCACCTAGTAAAAGGAAAACCTCGAAAACGTGCGCAAAATGGACGAATAGGGGGGCGAGGTAGGGGATAAAAACCCATTGACCTGGTAAGAAGATTTTAATAAATTACTCCCGAAGACAAACACAATCTTTTTAAACGATTTACCTGCGAGACAAGTGCCAGGGAGTGCCAGCCTTTCAACTATACAGCCGTACTGAAAGAGACTACTCTTAACTAAGGTAATTTGGCAATTTCTTTATCATTAGATTGTCGATAAGATACGCGATGCTTGAAAACAAATCAATTCCACACCTGAATCTTGATGTAAGTCGAATTAGAAGATTAAATTTGTAAATCCATTTCTGGCTTTTCTTGCCTTTCTGAACACTGTGAAATTAGGTCAAAACAACTGGTCTTCTTGATGGGGTTTTCACAGTGTAATAATGGTTTCTCCTTTTGCAATATTTAAAGCAAATAGAGAATAATGCATGGGTGCGCGGAGATGTGGCATTTATCTTCGAGTGTTCAATTTCATATTTCACGAGTAGGCGCATTATATAAACCATAACACTGTATTTTTTAAACAATGGGATTTTATTAGGAAAAACCTCCCACATGCAAAGTTGATAATTTCAAGTGCGTAAAATATCGTATCTTCATGTGCGATGAGATACGAAATTTCTCAGTGGTACAAATCCTTGTAAAACACTATAGTTTATATAATAAATGTACTTACTCCAAGCACTTTAGATACAAGGTATAGGCCCCTGAGGGTTTAGAACAGATTGCCAAAAATAATATGATCATTAATGTTTGATTATCCTGCACTACAAGGGATATTGCAATTATCACACACCATGCTGAGTTACTCGGTCGGCAACTTTCCTCGACAACTGATTTCCTTTCTCCTAGCACAGAAAAACTTTAATTTATCAATATATTTTTTCCATAAAAAACTGAGGGAGGGTTGTGGTTCTCTGCATGCATGTGAATTCACTAACGCCTCCTAATCTTCTAGCACTCAGAATTCTTCGAGTAAGACTTCAACTTTTAGCTACAACATCGAACATCGGCATGCTGCGTTTTAGCGACCGTCGACCAAAGATGACATAAGCGACAAGATTGTTCCTTGTCAGATTAGTTAATATTCAAAAGAAAATTTTGCACGATGACATCACTTGACGTCTACAACAACCAGAATCGTTTCCAGTATTCAGAATCGTTTTCAGAGAAATGATTTCCTTAAAAAAAAAAAAAAAACGAAGCAAAACGAAGCAAAACGAAGCAAAACGTTGTTATAAAATATAGAAGGATATTCTTCGTTGAGAAAATTTGTAAAAGGATTATTCGTTAGACTTCTTTCGTAGATATCAGAAGTTCTATTGGGCAGTAGGATCCATTTAGTCTTTGGACACTGTCGCCCCTAGTCTATACGCTTTTTGTAAGACCGTGGATGCGTCAGATGCGGCATGATTCCATCATTTGAGTCTCATTTCACTTGCTTTGCGTTTACTCCTGTCTGTTTTGTTCAGAATTGGTGTATTTACTTTGCGTCTTGTTTACCACAGATGTGAGATCGGGTCTACTTGCAGATCGTTAATATCGGGAGTGCTCGCGAAGCTCAAATTACCTGAAACAAGCCACGCGATGCGCTGTTGATCGTTCCGCTCTCCCAGCCCATGTCTTCCCTAACTCTCATAATCTCAATTTTGTCTCCAACCTTGGCATCTATGCCTCCTGTGACAATCGACAACGTAAAGGTGAAAACTAATTAAAAAGAACGCAAGTATAGACTCCAGAGGTCCTAATGATAATAATATAATTATTTTATGTCGCCAAGCGTCTTATTAAAGAACCCAATGTCAGCCATTCCTTTGTTATTGTTTTCGTTCCACATCAGAAGGCGAATTACGCGTAGAAATCTATAAATCAACATCTAAAAACAAAGTTTCAGATTTTATTTACCAAATTCAATCGAGAAAATTGTTCTATATTCTCTGAATCAGCCGATGGAAATGGATGCTTTCTCCGACTTGGATGTTGCTATGCTGTCAAAATGGATCTTTAACAACATTAGAATTTCTGACTATAATAGATATAGAAGTTACGCAGTTTTCTAAGAATCCTAATATGGCTTTATGACAAGTTCACATCATTGCTCGGAGCGAGCGGAGAGCAAGTCTAATCTTGCCTTGATTTGCACGTAGGAATGCATTACATACCGTTTTACATTGGTTTTCATACTGACGCGGGTTACCTGTGGTTCATCTGCGGGTTACCTGTGGTAGCGCATGCGCGGGACAGTTATATAGGCGCCGAGCGATTTTGGGTTTAATAACCAGTCAGTGGCACAGTTCCATTTTAGCGAACTATTCATGTCAAGATTGACCACATTTAGGATTTGTAGATCGGTTTAAAGAAATGTTTGTGTTTTTTGGAGATTATCGGTAAGTGACGGTTATTAATATTTCCTTTTGTCAGTCTCAATTGCATTTGTAGATGTTTTTAAAGTGTATTTTGGCAACCTTTTCGAACCTTTCCACGAAATATTTGCCGACTTTCAAAGAACTTTAATGGAATGACTCAGTGACATCTTTGAGTTATTTGTCTTTCTCGAACACAAGACATAGCTAGTCTAATTTCCACAACATTTTAAAGCTACTTGGCCCACTCAGGTCTTCTCCAACTTGGATCAATTTGAGTATTATTAGCCCGGGTGTAGTTTGCTGAACCAGAGAGGGGAATCCCCAAAATCTCGTACACAAACTATATGTTTCATTGAGCTTTAATCTCCTAGATAGCCTCAAATTGCCCCAACTAAAGCCAGACATTTCTCATTCTCGTTTTTATATGGAAATCCTATACAGTAAATACCCGCGTCTCGCGTATAAGAACCTACTTTTTCTTGGTTTAGGCTAAATCATTTTGAATTTTTTCTCTCATGTTTTAATACTGTAAAGTTCTTATAAAAAGGGTAGTTAAAATAAGGAAATTGATGCTACCAGGTTCTTAATTCTCGGGTTCTTATACGCGGGTTTTTACTGTATTCAAGGTCATCCGATTCAGTCTGCAACCAGAGCCTCATACTGTCAGCACGACTAAAAGGCGCAATTGATGAGACTGACAAAAATCTATCATTATTGAACCTCCGAGCACTTCACTATCGGAAAGATACTTCTAGTATTAACAAAATAATATTATGTATACAAAAACTATCAATGAAGATCTATGGCAGGAGACGGGCACGAAGCTGGCGTCTCGTCAGATAACGAGAAAAATTAAATTGGGGAGTGATAGAGTATTATGCCCTTTGTCAGTCACATCATAGTTGTGGAATGTTGGAAGGTCGGTAAACTTAAAAGGGTCAAAACAATATGGACTGGATGTTAAGAGGAGCTATACTGAATCTTACTGGTTGGATTTCGGGACTTACCCTGCACTGACACACTAAAGGATTCGTGCTTGCGACTGGTCTTCATATAAATTGTCAGCTTTATAAGCGCTTGCAATGAGATAAAAACCTCTTCTTTGAGCGATTTCATATCGACCGAGCTACAGCTTTGCTTCTGTCGAAGCCATTTTGAACTCACAAAGATAAACGCGGCAAGGCAAATGGCGCCGACCAATCAGAATCACTTTTTGTTGTTGTTTCAATCCAAGTTAATTCGGTTTGACATTCGCGAACTAAACAAAAAAGAGCAAAATGACGATAAAAGAATTGTTTTTAAACTTACTATTTTGTCGTAGCTTGGCAAATAGAAAAGCAACTTGCAATCAGCTCAACCAAAATTCAACCACTTCGAGTGTAGTCCAGCAAGCCGACTTCCAAGTTCGATCAGCAGCGCTAAATTTTTCCAACTCTGCATTTCACGGCTGTCATTTGTACTTCAGTTCACAGCAGAACAATTAATTAAACAGTCCGGCAAGGAATTAGACCTGAAAACCCGAAATCTCGGCTAGATTTCTGTAGAAAAGCACTCGGGAAAGCACTAGAACTTGTGCGTTGTAAATTTGTTTTGTGAATTCGCTCTGATTTCTTCTAGCCCCACGTTAGGGTTTGATGGACAGTTTTTGTGTCAACCAATCACAGCTCGAATAAAAATATCTTAGCCAATCACCGCTTACGATTTGCCTTTTCGCGCCATACTGCAGTTTTAGTGGTTTTCTCACGTTCACAACGCGCTCTTTTCTCTCTCGAGTTTTTCAGTGAAGTCGCTGGGCTATAAATAAATAAACCCCTTTTCTTGCTTGCTGTAATATCGGCGGATAATGTCCGCGGATGAAAAATGGTCCTCAAAATTGCACAGTTGCCCTCGAAGCTTCTCTTCTCGGCCAACTGTTCATTTTTCGTACCATTTTTCATCCTTGGACATTATCCGCCGATATTACAGCCGCCAGAAGGGGTTTATTTTAAATATTACAAAATGGAATAAACTTGATCTTACTTCACAATAGCTAGTTATAATTCAAATCACTTACTTCTGTGGCGGGTTACGGGCTTTATCCTGGTAGATTTCTTTGTTGTTTTTCTGGTTAGCAATGCTTGTACATGTATATCCTGAATCGTAAGTCTGACTTAATCTAACGCACGTGATTATTACTTATTAACTGTTAAATCAATAGTCCTGGATCATATTACTAATAATAACTAAACTGAAACGTTGGTAGTCCAATGTTTATGACGTTTTCTGTCGAAACACTAACTATAGGTCTAGTAAGTGTTCCCCTTGACTTTTACTTGTACGACACGTACGTTCCCTTCATAGTCATCCGGGATCACGTCTGCTATCCGTCCCAATGGTCACCTTCCTTGGGTATGTTGGCTGCATCAGACAACGAATACAAGACATAAAACAGCAATCATGGATCAGTAACATACACAATGAAAAAGAAAATATCCTAGACAAAGAAACAAATTACGAACCCTTAGAAAATTTAAGCTACCGTTTGACCTGGAAAGCAAAAACATCAATTAAAGGATAGCCATTACAAAACTAAGATTAAGCACGATTAAGATTAAATTGCAACGAGGCCCCGAAAACCCCGAACTCTTACAAAGGGGGTCTCTAAATTTTCTTTGTTCTTTTCTTCTCCATCTCCAACTTTCCCCACTCTGTTTTAGCAGCTAGAAAGGATAAACACGTGGCACCCGGCCCCAGAGCCACTTCCTGGATTTCAGGGAATAACGCTCCTTATGTGCCTGTAGTTGATGAAGGTAAGGCCTTCCCCTCAGGTCTTACCAGATGACTGACTGAACTGCAGGCTAAACTTCAACTACAGGCTCTCAAGAGGAAGGCGGACCATAGAAAATGCATCTGGAATCCTTGCAGCCAGATGGAGAATTTACAGACGCGCAATAAGAGCTGGATGAGATAGACTTTACGTTTGAGGTATCTTCCTACTACATGCGGCGTTGTGTTCTGCTTGGCTTGTCTGTCGGGTTATTCTTGGTTTCCTTGTGTTTAACCGAGGACTATGCTTGACATTACATCCATCGGCTTCGCACGCATCATTCACGGAGCATGCATTTCCACCTATTGTGCGCAATCCCCACACAACGCAAGCATAGCTTTTGCTTCTTTTCCAATGACCAGTGCTTGTCTACATCAGCCGACTTCCATTGCTCGCAGCTCCCGGTGCTGTGTTTCAATTCGCAGATTGGACACTTAGCAGTCAGAGATGTTCGCCGATATCAGAGCCGCTGTATAGTTCATGGATCTATCTTTTATTCCATAACTCTCTTTGAACCCTATTCAGAAGGAGGCGGCAGGGGTCTAGAAAGGGGTAGGGTTGTGTGTAAAATAACTAAAATTGTTATAACTCTCGAAGCACAAGCTATGATGTTGAAATTTGGTTTCTTTTTCTAAAAATGTATATCTGCAAACATTTTGATATCAATGCTATATCAATATTAACAGCATTGTTGCCATAGCAAACGAGATTTGACACAGGTTTTCAAAATACTGTAACAAGGTGTTTTGCCATTAACTTTTAACCTACATTGTAGTTTTTGACTTCTTGTTTTTTGATTTGTTGTTAGAATTCGTCACCACATGTTAAATGCATTAACAGTTACGTCACACCGGTTTTACAAGGGGGAGGGTGGGGGATTTGCTCGTTTTTATTCATGGCATAAATTATCCTTTGAAAGGTAAAAATATCATTGCTCAAGCTATTTTCATGCTTGAGTCGTTTGCTTGACAGGTAATTCGCATGTTCTGATTTTTTTTTCTCGGAAATTGCTTGGTTCAAGAGAGTAAAATGAGATTGAAAAGATGGCAGATCCAAGATGGCGGATCAAATGTGGTTGATATCCAAGTGGCACATAACCTGATGCTAAATATTCTTTAGCACTTTCGTGCGACAGAACTAATGTTGCTAATGTAGCCTATGTTACCACGATTAATTTTCCCTAAGTTATAAGAGATATTCAACAGTTTCTTAAAGGGTTTTTCAACGATAAATTTACGTCACATTTTAAATTCTTACAAGTCCAAACCCGAGGTCATGGTTTATCTTAAGTAGAGGACCAGATGAGTGAAACTTCTGCAAATTCCTCCAAATGTTAATGTGGTTGTATCACTTCTCCATAGGCTCGTAATGAGCGTACAGCACTGTTTACAATTTCGATCCTTCAAGAACTGTTGTGTTTTCTGAAGAAAAGGAAATGCTTTGAAAAATGCATAAATACGGCAAAATTGTAAAATGTTTTGCAAATTTGAGATATTTACCCTACCTTATGTAATGCCTAAATAAAATGTTATTCTGAGTCTTCTAGGGTCACGAAGTGACGGTCTGTTGTATATATTTATATATATATCAATGTCCATGTTTATGCGCATTTCCATATATCCACGTATCTATGTAAAGTCGACACCGTAGCAAAACGGATTTGCCATGCGCTAAAGATTCACTTCCTGTGAAATGAACACAAAAGAAATAATCTACATAACAAAAATATCTCGTGCTGTCTTGGAAATTTGGAAAACTTAAGCACCAGACACGAAACTTAAGGTCAAAAATTACAGAGCAGCTAGAATGTCATATCTTTCTCTGTACCTTTGCACCTCGCACTTTGAGGCTTGCACCCGAGGCGAAAATTGTGGTTTAAAGTCAAAATTTATCGTTCGCTGTTGGTATGTAGATTTTTCAATTGTCTTCATTTCACAGGGCAGTGAATCTTTAGCGCATGTCATCAGCTGCGTTTTGCCGCGGTGTCTGTAATTAAGCAATAAAAGTACTTTTCGCGTGCTCTCTGCTTTCTTACAAACACGAGGGGGAGTTGGGAGAACTGATCAAAACTTGAAAGATACGAGCCCAAGGCGAGTGTCTTTCAAGTTTTATCAGTTCGACCAACATTCCCCGAGTGTTTGTAAGAAACCAGAGAGCACGCAGAAAGTATTTTTATTGCTTTTAGAAAATAACATACACACGCGCGACAGCGTTGCGTGACAATCGTGATTCTCAGGTCTCTTGCAAACACGCTTTTTAACCAATCAGAATGCGCACATTCACAATACAACATAGGTGTTATTTTCTAAAGTCTTTTAACTTGATTTGCTATTGATATTATAGGCATGAGCACTTCCACAATCGCCGGAATAGCTGTATCCACAGTCATTACAGTAGCGCTCCTGTTCTGGTTATGTTGTTGTTGTAGCCGCAAATGCAGAGGATGTAGCATCGGTACCCTCCGTGCATGGTATGACTTCTGCTGCTGCCGACTGGATTGTGCTGGAAGGATTAATCTGAAAACCGCAATCGCGCGCTACTGGGAACATCCGCCTCTGAGCCGCGAGCACTCGCTACTTGACACGACTAGTAATCCTTTCATCAGCGAGATTCTACTGCACCTTGCGAACGAGTTGCCTGAGTTCTTTTCAGCATTCTACCAACAGGAAGTCCAGAGAGGGTTATGGGAAGAACCTGCCATCAACAGCAGTTCTCGCCACAGACTACGATCTAATGTTGATTCCCGACGGAATTTCAGTCGGAGAGCCGAAACTCAACTCGTCCTCTCCACGAAAACACGACGCAGACCCGCCGACTTTCATAACCGCCGTGCGTAAAGAGATTCCACACGGTTACATGTGGCTTTCGCTTGACTTTCTGGATCTGAAACATTGGAAAGACTTGACCATACCACGCGCCGTAAAAGGCAAAGTCGGGCATTACCTAGCAGTCGACAGGTTTCACAAGTTCTTGACCACAAAGATAGCCAATATCGTGTTCTCTAAGATTTCAACTGACGTATCAGTCACTATGTTTTGTAACTCTTCAGAAATGCACTAAAACCAATACTTTCAAGTTTGGATGGGTGGTTGTTCGCAAAAATACAGTTCTTGTAACAAATATATAACTAAACGAGTGATCGAAATGGAATAAGATCTTGACATATTTTATACCTTTGTCGTCACCTCCTATTAAACACGGGTTAAAAGGGTAAAAAGATTGACAACTTGAAAGCAAAATTCCTTCGGGACTGTCGACGGATATAATTTATAAAAGGTCATCGCTGATGAAGTATCGGGTACTTGTTAATTCCAGTTAATGGATTGAGAAAACAATTCTCTCTCTCTCTCTTCAGTTTGTTGTCTTATATGCCTCGAAGAAGGGGATTGTATTTTCAATCTTCCATGCTGTAGACAGCCCTGTCACTGGAACTGTCTACAGCATTGACTGTCAAATGTAAATACATGTCCGCACTGTAGGCGGAAGCTTAGGAATGATGATGAGTCAAGCGATAATGATGATGACGAAGATGATGAAGATGACAAGGAAGATGAAGATGACGAGGATGATGATGATAGCGAGGATGATGCCATTTTCCTTTTAGAACTACTATACCTATCATATATTGTTATGTGTGTATGTATGTGCGTGTGAGTGATTTTAATAGTAGGATCCTTTGAATATTGTAATGACAAAAAAAAATAATAATAAAAGAGGATGATGATGATAGCGAGGAGGAAGAAGAAGAGGAGGAAGAATATGATAACTTAGACGGTGATCCCGATTGGGTTCCGGGAATGGAATAATTTAAGTGTGAATGGTGCGTGAGTGCGTGTGTTTGTGTGTATGTGAAAAGAAATAAATCAATCTTGGAAATAAAACATGTCGTTATAATGACTTTGCGGGTCAAAAATAAGAGAGAGAAATGCTTATACTAATTAATAATGGTACAAAAAAAAACACGCAAGTTTATTCGAATATAAAAACTAATTATTAAAAAATAAAAGTCACCGTTTCGGTAAAAATAGCTTTACACTATCGAGTAGTGTTCAATATTATGTCCATATTATCGTCCGAGCACTGCAGATTTCACAGATAGCTCCGTGATAGATAGGTTTCTCACAGACACGGCATTTGTACGATTGCTTTCTTGCTTCTTTCAACATCTTATCTAAGGAGACATAACGATCCGTAGACGGTGTTGCAGCGGGTTCCTCGGGGAGTGCAGAGGTCTTCATATTAGCATCTTGTCTTTCCAATTTTAGGTCGTTTTGGGGAAGGGGATGTCACACTCGTTATCTGGACACCCTCGGCAAAGCGGTCGAATTCGTACACCATTTCTTCCATCTCATTCATCTCTCTCGCGAGATCAAAGAATTCTTCCTCGGTCAACGTAGGTCCATCCTTGGTAGGTTTTCTTGTTAGGAGTTTCAATAAACTTCCGAATATGAAAATGTGTCTTGCCTCGGAAATGTGTGACGCAGGCCCAGTAACCACGCTCACCCAACTTGTATTTCGCTTCCATCTTTTTTTTCTCGAGCTCAGATCTGTCTGACTGGATAGTGGGAAATTAATCGAGCGGAGGGACGTCTGCTTTTATAGCATACTGCAGGTAACATGATACCCCCAGTAATCATCCCCAAACCAATCAATAATCAATCGATAATGCTAGTGTAGAATGCCATTGCTGGCGTAGAATGCCATTGCTGGCGTAGAAAAGGCTAGCGTGGATCCACATAACTATAGGTAACCTGATACCCCTAGTGGCCTAGCGCCACATAACTATAGGATTAGCCTGATAACCCAACTAACCATTCACAATCCAATCGATAATCAATCGATAATGCTAGTGTAAAATGCCATTGCTAGTGTATCCTGCACATGCTAGTGTATAAATAGTAGTCTATGTACATGCTATGGTTAACCTGATACCCCTAGCGGCGTATATCCACATAACTATAGGTAACCTGATAGAATATAGGGTACATTCTTCACATTCCTGACGTGACCTCCTCCTTAACATTCCTGACGTGCCTGACGTGAACTTTGATCTCCGCCACAAAATTAGTATTCCGCCACAAAAAAGGGGGTAATTCCATACCTACTATACTACTACCAAGAGTCGCGGTAGGGAGCCGTACTACAGGCGGCCGCTTGTCCAACGGTCTTGGCAACTGATGTTGAGCACTTTAGAAGCATGCGGTGCACGTACCATTCAAGGACTTCTCTTGTGATTTCGAGACCAATACTTGGATCCGTAGAGAAGAGAGGACTTTTGTGTCTCTAGACAGCGGGGGCAGCCCACACCCTGATTAGATAATTTAGGGCGCCCTAAGCTTTGGCCTTTCTGTAATCGATGTCTTGAGCAGTGATCGTCCAACTGCCAAGCTATTTGAAGCCGTTCACCTTTTGTCGAGAGCGTGGAAAGATTGGCCGAAAGAAGGATTTAGGTGCGGATCGACCATAAACGCCAAACGTACGCTCAACCTGCAAGTTCTCCTCTGGGAGCGAATTGGAAAATGAAGCAGATCTGAAGGCATTTTTAGAACAATAGATTTCCCGCTTGAATAACCATCTCTCAACAAAGCATACGCTACCTGAATTCTACTAGATAAGCGAAGTGTGACGTAAGCTTTGGTGAAAATTGGAAAGTTAAAATAACTTACAGGCTTCATTTTCCAAAACACTGTTACACTGTGAAAACATGAGAGATGGACGCTCCTAAATAATGGGCTCCTGTTTCCGATTACTATTTATATTGTTCCATAATGTTGTCATTCTCGATAACAAAGGGAGCGCTGACCGCAAGCGGTCCTAAATAGTGGCATTTGGAGACACTATATGCGCGTATTACTCCCAGAGATATCATACAAGCTGAACTATTGTCTAGGTCACATTATACGTCATGGCCAACATCACTATAGTCTAGGAAACATGATACCCCATGACGTCCCCGAGCCAGGCCAACTTAACTATAGTCGAGGAAGCATTATAGTCCATGACGTCACTGAGCCAGACCAACTTAACTATAGTCTAGGAAACATGATACCCAATGACGTCCCCGAGTAGTCAGACCAACTTCACTACAGTCTAGGACACATGATACCCCATTACGACACTGAGCCAGACCAGCCTAACTATTTTCTCGGAAACCTGATACCATCCGTGACCTATGACCTCTATCGCAAAATTAGTATATATATTTCGGATCAGAAAAGGGAATGTTCGGTTCCTACTACACTACTGACATTAGCTCAATCAAAAACGGAATACGCTTAGAATACGTAAGTATTCCCGAATTGACCGAATCGTCAACCCTCCAGCCAAGTCTGAGAGATGAAGGGCCATGGTTTCACGTGGAATCGATCGATCGCAGCATGCGGTTCTACTTTGGCTTTCTTTTTTCGCCCACAATAGAAAGTATGCTAATCAAAGAAAACAACATGCTTGACTCAGTGGAATCACGTTTGCCAGCATGTGTTTCCCTGACGTATAATTGAGGCAGCCGAATGTGGATAAAAGGAAGGCTTATCATGTACTCCACTCGAGTGGTGTTTATATTTGTTATGTCGCGGGAAGAAAAACTCCAAACTCCTCTTCTTAAAGACCGAAACCATTTAACGTGTATTTTGAAAAATGTGACCGGGAAGATGAAAGGGATGTTGAATAAAACATCGAACAGGATGAATTTTAGGGAACTATTTCAAAAGTAGTCCATGGAGCGGCATAGAACACGTGCATAGAACGTGCATAGAACATGTTTCTATGGCAGCTCTGACAAAGGCTACAACTGAGAAAAGATTTTTCTAAAGACTTTTATTTTGCCGGCCGTGGTGCATACTTGACGGAAAAGCCAAAGCATCTGCATGATGGATTTTCCCTAACACATCACATATTAGTGATTCGATTAGATGGATTGTAAACCATAACAGGTTTATAAACCAAAATCAAAATCATCATGCATTTTGATTTCACGCATGAAAAAAACAAAACTCATAATTCTGACTCTTTGTTCCATATGAAGCATTAGCCAAGTTTCTTTATTCAAACTTGCCATTCCAAGTTATTTTATTGTTGTTGAACCATAGCTAACTATCTAGAAGGACCCTTAATTCAGAGCTGAGATCAACATAAAGGGTTGGTAAGAAGGCAGCAGATCAGTTCAGCTGGTTTGTCTAAACATCGAGTCACCTAAGAGGAAAACCTCGAAAACGTGCGCAAAATGGACGAATAGGGGGGCGAGGTAGGGGATAAAAACCCATTGACCTGGTAAGAAGATTTTAATAAATTACTCCCGAAAACAAACACAATCTTTTTAAACCATTTACCTGCGAGACAAGTGCCAGGGAGTGCCAGCCTTTCAACTATACAGCCGTACTGAAAGATACTACTCTTAACTAAGGTAATTTGGTAATTTCTTTATCATTAGATTGTCGATAAGATACGCGATGCTTGAAAACAAATCAATTCCACACCTGAATCTTGATGTAAGTACATGTCGAATTAGAAGATTAAATTTGTAAATCCATTTCTGGCTTTTCTTGCCTTTCTGAACACTGTGAAATAAGGTCAAAACAGACTGGTCTTCTTGATGGGGCTTTCACAGTGTAATAATGGTTTCTCCTTTTGCAATATTTAAAGCAAATAGAGAAAAGTGCATGGGCGCGCGGAGATATGGAATTTATTTTCGAGTGTTCAATTTCATATTTCACGAGTAGGCGCATTATATAAACCATAACACTGTATTTTTTTAAACAATGGGATTTTATTAGGAAATCTTCCCACATGCAAAGTTGATAATTTCAAGTGCGTAAAATATCGTATCTTCATGTGCGATGAGATCATAATTTCTCAGTGGTACAAATCCTTGTAAAACACTATAGTTTATATAATAAATGTACTTACTCCAAGCACTCTAGGTACAAGGTATAGGCCCCTGAGGGTTTAGAACAGATTGCCAAAAATAATATGATCATTAATGTTTGATTATCCTGCACTAGGGATATTGCAATTATCACACACCATGCTGAGTTACTCGGTCGGCAACTTTCCTCGACAACTGATTTCCTTTCTCCTAGCACAGAAAAACTTTAATTTATCAATATATTTTTTCCATAAAAAAACTGAGGGAGGGTTGTGGTTCTCTGCATGCATGTGAATTCACTAACGCCTCCTAATCCTCTAGCACTCAGAATTCTTCGAGTAAGACTTCAACTTTTAGCTACAACATCGAACATCGGCATGCTGCGTTTTAGCGACCGTCGACCAAAGATGACATAAACGACAAGATTGTTCCTTGTCAGATTTAGTTAATATTCAAAAGAAAATTTTGCACGATGACATCACTTGACGTCTACAACAACCAGAATCGTTTCCAGTATTCAGAATCGTTTTCAGAGAAATGATTTCCTTAAAAAAACAAAACGAAGCAAAACGAAGCAAAACGTTGTTATAAAATATAGAAGGATATTCTTCGTTGAGAAAATTTGTAAAAGGATTATTCGTTAGACTTCTTTCGTAGATATCAGAAGTTCTATTGGGCAGTAGGATCCACATAGTCTTTGGACACTGTCGCCCCTAGTCTATACGCTTTTTGTAAGACCTTGGATGCGTCAGATGCGGCATGATTCCATCATTTGAGTACTCATTTCACTTGCTTTGCGTTTACTCCTGTCTGTTTTGTTCAGAATTGGTGTATTTACTTTGCGTCTTATTTACCACAGATGTGAGATCGGGTCTACTTGCAGATCGTTAATATCGGGAGTGCTCGCGAAGCTCAAATTACCTGAAACAAAACCGCTCTCCCATCCCATGTCTTCCCTAACTCTCATAATCTCAATTTTGTCTCCAACCTTGGCATCTATGCCTCCTGTGACAATCGACAACGTAAAGGTGAAAACTGATTAAAAAGAACGCAAGTATAGACTCCAGAGGTCCTAATGATAATAATATAATTATTTTTATGTCGCCAAGCGTCTTATTAAAGAACCCAATGTCAGCCATTCCTTTGTTATTGTTTTCGTTCCACATCAGAAGGCGAATTACGCGTAGAAATCTATAAATCAACATCTAAAAACAAAGTTTCAGATTTTATTTACCAAATTCAATCGAGAAAATTGTTCTATATTCTCTGAATCAGCCGATGGAAATGGATGCTTTCTCCGACTTGGATGTTGCTATGCTGTCAAAATGGATCTTTAACAACATTAGAATTTCTGACTATAATAGATATAGAAGTTACGCAGTTTTCTTTATGACAAGTTCACATCATTGCTCGGAGCGAGCGCAGCGAGCGGAGAGCAAGTCTAATCTTGCCTTGATTTGCACGTAGGAATGCACTACATACCGTTTTACATTGGTTTTCATACTGACGCGGGTTACCTGTGATTCATCTGCGGGTTACCTGTGGTAGCGCATGCGCGGGACAGTTATATAGGCGCCGAGCGATTTTGGGTTCAGTAACCAGTCAGTGGCACAGTTCCATTTTAGCAAACTATTCATGTCAAGATTGACCACATTTAGGATTTGTAGATCGGTTTAAATAAATGTTTGTGTTTTTTTGGAGATTATCGGTAAGTGACGGTTATTAATATTTCCTTTTGTCAGTCTCAATTGCATTTGTAGATGTTTTTTAAGTGTATTTTGGCAACCTTTTCGAACCTTTCCACGAAATATTTGCCGACTTTCAAAGAACTTTAATGGAATGACTCAGTGACATCTTTGTGTTATTTGTCTTTCTCGAACACAAGACATAGCTAGTCTAATTTCCACAACATTTTAAAGCTTAACTTGGCCCACTCAGGTCTTCTCCAACTTGGATCAATTTGAGTATTATTAGCCCGGGTGTAGTTTGCTGAACCAGAGAGGGGAATCCCCAAAATCTCCTACACAAACTATATGTTTCATTGAGCTTTAATCTCCTAGATAGCCTCAAATTGCCCCAACTAAAGCCAGACATTTCTCATTCTCGTTTTTATATGGAAATCCTATACAGTAAATACCCGCGTATAAGAACCTACTTTTCCTTGGTTTAGGCTAAATCATTTTGAATTTTTTCTCTCATGTTTTAATACTGTAAAGTTCTTATAAAAAGGGTAGTTAAAATAAGGAAATTGATGCTACCAGGTTCTTAATTCTCGGGTTCTTATACGCGGGTTTTTACTGTATTCAAGGTCATCCGATTCAGTCTGCAACCAGAGCCTCATACTGTCAGCACGACTAAAAGGCGCAATTGATGAGACTGACAAAAATCTATCATTATTGAACCTCCGAGCACTTCACTATCGGAAAGATACTTCTAGTATTAACAAAATAATATTATGTATACAAAAATTATCAATGAAGATCTATGGCAGGAGACGGGCACGAAGCTGGCGTCTCGTCAGATAACGAGAAAAATTAAATTGGGGAGTTATGCCCTTTGTCAGTCACATCATAGTTGTGGAATGTTGGAAGGTCGGCAAACTTAAAAGGGTCAAAACAATGTGGACTGGATGTTATAAGAGGAGCTATACTGAATCTTACTGGTTGGATTTCGGGACTTACCCTGCACTGACACACTAAAGGATTCGTTTTAAAAATGGAATAAAGAGATAGTACAATAACAGAGTGTCAGATTTCCTATCGATTCCTAACCATTCCCCTCTATAAACTATGGTCACATGCAGCTTAAGAGCAGAATTAAGAGGTCACCCTAGGAATATTCGAAGAAGAGATGTCGAGATGGATATGAGGGAACCCTATACGTGCGAGGGGGCTTATCAATGACTATTTCTTTAAATTCAAAGTTCCTGTGGTTCCGGTTAACACAGTACAACATGTGATTGTACACATTTTTTTTCCTCAAGAGAGATTAAAATGAAATGAAATTGTGTCCGACATGTATTTCCTCCTGTCACAAAATATCTGAGCAGCGGAGAAACAAGCAGCAAGCAGCAGTTGACGTTTATAAATATGAAAGACCAGTGGTGGATTCAGGATTTTTTTAGAGGGGGGTTGCAGCACTAAGTTGGACTGGTTATAATCCGTACTGAGTTCTAATTCATTGTATGTTCATCGAATCTATCACTCTCATAGGGGGTTGCAACCGGGCACACAAACCCTCCCCTAGATCCGCCCCTGAAGACTGGAGATACTTGGCATATACTATCTTAAATAATTAGTAAAGCAATCAGAGAGTAAAATGAGCACAATGCGATGTGAATTAATATTTTATATTAATTGTTGGCTCAAAACAATAGTTATTTACCATGTTGTAAATAATTTTAATTGTCTAAATTTCTATAATATATTCTAAACTAGTAATATAGCTCTCGCTAATTAGTGGCAACGAGCGCAACCATCTTGAATTTTAACAACAGATGCAAAGAAAGAAATGAACAAAAACATGGGAAAACTTATTTCAAACAGGACGTTTTGAAAGCACTAACTTCAAATGCCCAAGAACAGGCGAAATCATAGTCACAACAATAACTACTTTTTGTTGGAGCTCGTCCTTTCATGTCCCATTAACTGATTAAGTTTTCACCTCTATAACTCTATACCCGTCTGGACTCCCGTAAACGTTATGTAAATAAAGTTCAAGTTCAAAGTTCAATTGTGCAATAATATAAACACCATAAACAAAGAGAGAACATGATGGATTGTTTACTCCGTCTCCGTTTTTGTAAATGGGCGCAATTCAGTCAAGTGAACTTTGAACCGTCCCCGTCCCTGAGCTCAAGCACCTTGATACTGTTAATTCAATGAAATTGCTTCCAAATTCATCAGTATTCAGGCATATGCTAACCGATAGTCTTATAGTTTGCTTGGTCGTGCATTGTTACTGTTTTATAAATTGGCTCGCTGGCCGATTGAAATTGAATGACACTGGTCGATTTGACTAGTCAACAGAGCGAACATGGCTCGCTGGTCGACTTGTAAGATTAGGGTATAGCTGGGTATAGCTAGTTCACTTAAATGGGTCGATTTCACTCGGTATAGCTATAGTATTTGAAATAAGTTGGTTCACAAAGAACACTTGACGGATGTATTTACCCCAAACAGCGCCTGTAAGTGAATTATTCTACCAAGGAATCACCAAGGAATCACGCTCGTCTGCTCGCAGGGGAGGCTCTGGGGACATCCATTTGAGGGCCGTTCCTGATTGGCTGATTTTGAACGTTAGGGCATGCGCAGAAAGTTGTTTTTCTCAACGGCTCTGTCATTCTCGTACCGAGAGCTCCCCAGGCTCGTCTGCTCGCAGGGGAGGCTCTAGGGACATCCATTTGAGGGCCGTTCCTGATGCGCTGATTTTGAACTTGGAGCATGCGCAGAAAGTTGTTTCTCTCAACGGCTCTGTATCAAATCTCGCGCATGCGTCAATGGCTGTCACAAGAGCCTCTCCCGCGAGGATGCGAGCCGGGAAGCTCAGGGTTGGACAATGAACACAAGGAAGGAGACGAAACTGCATATCAATGAGATGAATACTGCTCTGTGATTGGCTGAAAGCCCCAACCGACGAAGCAGATGTTCCGTACGGCGAGGTGACAACTTATCTTTGTTTCACAAAATAGAACGAGAGTACAGCGGGCATCTTCGGATCGAGATAAATCCGTCTTCAGCTAAGTGACTGCAATATCTCTTCTATTTACAATTTTACATTTTGCATCTTTCACTTCAGCCTAGCTACCGCACCACTTTTTGCAAGGTGACTGTGATGACTTTCAATACGAATTTTTGTTATTTCATGCTTAAAAGTTTGGATTCCACCGTCAGTGAATAGCGAGTCGCTGTGGCTTGTGGCGAGAAAGAGTACCTTCGTTATAAAAATCAGTACCAATTGGAATTCCAGCTCATTTCCTAGCTTATTTCTTACCCTAAATTGTCAGATTTTCGAGAGAAACGCTGTTCGTGTAGGCCGCAATTTTTGTTGTTGCCCCCAGGAGCCCGGAAATACCTACACAGGTAACCCGCTTCACGCACGGGTTGACATTGGGAAATACGACACATTGACACCGCGGCAAAACACAGTCCACATGCGCTAAAGATTCACTGGCCTGTGAAATGAATTGAAAAAATCTAAATAACAACAGCGAACGATAAATTTTGACTTTAACCAGAATTTTCGCCTTAGGTGCGAGCCTTAAATTGCGAGGTGCAAAAGTTCAGAGAAAGATATGGTCATATTCTAGTTGCTTTGTAATTTTTGGCCTTACGTTTTGTGTCTGGAGTTTACGTTTTCCAAATTTCCAAGAGAGCACGATATATCTTTGTTATGTATGATTATTTATTTTGTTTTCATTTCACAGGAAGCGAATCTTTAGCGCATGGCAAATGCGTTTTGCCGCGGTGTCCGACACATTTATCTTGATTTAACTTCAAAGAACACTCGTTCTGATTGGCTCGAATCAAAGTCGCGCTTTGATTGGCTCAGACAGGACAGGCGATGATTGGCTGCCTTTTGTTATCTTACATTACAGAGGAATCGAGATTTTCTCTCCCAACAGCTCATACTGCTCATACGCACGGTTCTATAATGCTGCAGCCTCGCAGTCTCGCCTCTTAGCTCTCTTCAGCTGCTCGCTGGCAATAATTGTCTTCTCGTAAAATTATTTAATCCATGTTCCTTATCCTGCCAACCGCGACAATAGACTTTCTTTCTAAAGAAGAGGTTTCACTGGCGGACTTATTTGTTCGTCCCATAAGTTCAATGTGGGACAGAACCTAAATACCGGATTACTTGTTTTGTATGCGCATAATCAATGACGTCATCAAAATTCAGTCGCTGACTAAAAAAATGAAGAGAGTTTTCTGGCACAAGAAGTCAAAAGGTTCCTGATCTTGTGGGAAGACAGTCTTTTCGCTCTATCTTCGCCCTGTCACTGGTGCCACTTAGAATTTTGCCCACGAAACAATTTTCTATCGTTGCCTAATTTCTAAAATTACCTAATTTCTTCGTCTAATTGTGATCTTAATTGGAATTCCGATCAAGTCCCTTTTCGCATTTTCGCACCTAAAGAGCGACTACTACAGAATTTTTGACTATTCTAGAAAGCCAACATTTCGCCTTTAAATCCTCTGCCAATAAATCCTCTCTTTATTGAATACAACATACAGAAGATACGAAGACGAGGAGTATAAAGGAAGAGAAGGAAATCAGCTTTTTGTGCCACGAACACAAAACTGAAGCCTACGCTTCTTCATCATCTGGTCTAATTAACTAGCTCATAAATAGTTCACAGACTTGAAAAGCCACCTGCCGATGTAATTTGTTTTTTATTTATTATTTCTGCAGATCTTATTATTTATTTTCGATCTAGAATCCTTAAACTTTGATATTTGATCAACTATTGAGCTTAGTTTAGTTATTTCGTGAGTGTTTACAGTTTGTCTGTCTGTGTAAAGTTGTAGCGTGTATAGCTCGTCTGTACTTAAACGAATTTTAATAAAAATGTGAGAATGCAATTCTCCAAAATTCGCAGGGGATCGTTTGAAGAGATGCTAATTCAAGAGATTAATGTGGTAAAATATAATCTGACGCAGTATAACTTGGGTCATTACATATGTATTGTGGACATAGGTAATAGTGGCACGTTTGGCGGTTTTTACGTCGCGTCATTCGAGGCCTTAGATCGTTGGGAGATTCTACTAAACATCAATAAATGTTTCACACACGGCCAGGAGTATACTACACTGCTAGTAGAGGCCTCTTAATATTTCTCATAACAGGGGGAAGTTTTCTACCGGATTCCCAGCATGTGTCGGTCATCTGGCAATTAATAAGATCTTGGGGCAAACCAAACAATTTCTTGGTATATTATTGATATCCCATATTGTATACATACATGTATACTATATACACATTTGTATACATAGAGTGCAAAAGAATTCATAGTGTCGCTAAGAAGTATTTCTAATGTTATTAAAGACATTAAAATGTTTGTCTCCTGATAATCTAATAGCCATACCGACACATCCCTAGGTCACTTTTAAAATTAAACGCCATACATATTCGCTTAATAAGGTTACATCAAATTATTTTGAACATTAGGGGATCCTATTGCTGTCCAACAGAGCTTATGCATCACCTCACGAAGCATCGCTATTGTAAGCAGTTCGGTGTAGTATATATTTAGAAAACACACACATTACAAAGGAAGGACAGATCCATTGCCACGCCTATCTATTAGATCCCTTATAAAAACACTCTTAGACAACTACACAACTGGTCATTTTTTATGATTGCAAAATCGGCCTAGCAAAAAAAAAAATATGTAGATGTGTTAGAGGAGCGGAGGACGTAGAACATCAATTAAAGTAGAGTTACTATAATTACACACACTTCTTAGGGGGTACAACAACAAAAAACAACAAAAGAAATATGACGACATCTAAACAATAGATGGACTATTGCAAGGTCGTGGACATGCTCATCATAGCAGCCAGTAGGAGACATGACAAAGAGTACTGATCTTGCGGCCGTATAATTCCGATATATCTCACCTCATCTGTTTCTACTGTTGGTTTCTTTGTAGTAAGGTATGTGTGGTGCAAGTTTATTATTGGGCTCGCATATCTTGAACATGATATTCTGCTGTCGAAGGCAAAGGCCGTTGACTGTTGGTAAAGTCATGAGTTCCTCTCTTGTTACCTTCGTTTAGTAAAGATACCATTGAAATTTCATGGAATTCTATAAGCTCTAAGACTACTCCAGCAAAGTCAGAAATTAAACTGTTGTCAGTGTTGCATGGTTATATTTGAAGTTTAATTATTTTTCAAAAGCTGTCTAGGTGGGGGCGATAGAACGAGCGTCCACTCCTAAAATGCGTTTAAACGGCTTAATTTGCTGTTTGCAGGTGTTTCTCCCCCCCCCCCCTCCCCACCGGGTATCAAACACAGGAAAATTTTGAAATGCCAAACTTTTTTCTGTGTTTTTCGTCTGAAAGATAGTTTTGAAGAGTTACGCTCTTCTCTTCGGATAATTAGATGAAAATTGCAACAGAATAACACGTTTTGGCATGAAAGATACATCTTCTAAATGGGAGAAGACGAAGCAAAAACTGCCCGCTTTCAAGTCAAGCGAAGCATCGCATCAAGATTTAATTTTTTTTCGCGATCTTTTAAAATATTTATGGTTCTAAAAATACAGCAACAAGGTATGAAACGAATCAACTATCTTTGGGGGAGATTTAGAGAAGAATGTATCTCGGATTTTTTTAAACTATAGGAATTAAAACGCCGGATTAGTTGTTTGAGTTTGACGTGAGCAAAAGTATACTTTCCAAACTTTTCAGATTAATCGTGATCGGAATAAGCAGTGGCTCTGATATTTTCTGTGCTTAGAGAAAATACCTCGGTCTTTATGCAGAACTAAAAAAATATCATTATGAGCTTCTAGGCATAGTTTAAGAATCAAGAAAGTAGGCTAGCAGAAAATTGTAATTTTTCGACCAAAAAAATGACCGTGTTATGTTTTGAAAAAGCGATGACATTTTTTCTTCAAACATTGTCCAAGTAATGCTGATAGCCTGACGTCTTAAGTTTGTCGAGGGTCGCCATTACGTTGCCATGGAAGCATCAATGTAAACAAAACATATGTCGACACAAAGTCCATAGCATATGTTTACTTGTACAGTGGCTTTCCGTTCTGTGAATTTTTGCATGAGATACAGACCATTGAAGTTCAAGTGGTGAGGACATGAAAAACTGCTATGAGCCTCCTTGTGGTTGCTCCACTCAGTGAGATGTTTCATTTGGTGTAACTGATTGCCATGGCAACTGGTTGCGCGCGCGAAAGGCATTATTTTAAACGAGGTCTCTGCATTCGACAGGGGGGGGGGGGGGGGGGGGGGGGGTCATACCAATAGACCAAATCGTCTAACGGTGTATACATCTTGTTGCCACCAAATTCAGATCATGTGATGATTCCTTTATGGGTGGATAATTTTGTTAGTTCTGCACATACGTACTCGTGCACTCGGTCGAGTGAGAAACACTTGACAATTGTAACCACCCAAGGGAATCATCACATGATCTGAATTAGGTGGCAACAAGATGTAAACACCGTTAGCCGATTTGGTCTATGGTTTCCCAATGTGTCTTATTATGACCAGTATCGGGCATACATTACCATTCTAAACGAGGATGGCAGTCCAAATTATCCTCATTTTAAGAAAATGAGAGGCTAGGTATCGAATAGGCAATATTCATATTCAAACGGCAAGACTCGGATGAGCACTCAAGTGAGGCTCATGCAGGGGATTCTTTTGTTTCTCCTTGTCCAAGTGCACTGAGCTGGAAATAGTGAAACAAAAGAATCACCCGCATGAGCCTCACTTGAGTGTTCGTCCCAGTCTGACCGTTTGAATACGAATATTGATTGCCTATTACATCATAAGAAATATACTATACACAAAAACCATTTCCAGCCATCCCCGTTAAATCAATAATCTACACTAGATAACAAACACTATAATACGTTCTTGGGAACGATCTGAATTATCCCAAATGAATGCGGAGGCCATTTTCCAAATTTAAATTTAAGGTCAGCGGTCATACATTTGTTGCCATAGAGGCTAACATTAGTGAAAATGGTTGATAACAAAGGTATCAAAATGTAAATTGCTTGGAGCTCTCAGAGGCATTGGTTAAAGATGGATTCCCCCGCTCAGTTTTACGTCCGCCACGTTGGATCCGGTTGAGGGGTCCAATCGTGTCGGATCGCAATTGAAGCTAAAAAGCTGACTTTGGTATCATTTTAAAGATAAAAGAATTACGTTTGTGGACGTATAAACTATTTAGTGAAATTTATTGCCAAAAAAACTCAAGATTTTGGGCCGCAAACAAAAAAGCAGTGTGTTTGCTATAAGAGTTCCAGGATGTTTGGGATTAAATAAACACGACCACTCTAAACTGAATAGCATTTTATAGTAACAGATAAATGTTCTAAAAAACCGTGTGCGGGATTTTTGATTTGCGTATTTTTTACGTTCCAAAAAGAAATATCGAAATTTTGACTCTAAAATTGAAAGATATGATTTTGAGAAAAAAGGATTTGATCACAAAAACATATGTTTTTTTTTTGCAATAACGCTCATAAAAGAGGAAACTATAATAAAGTGAAGATAAAGGTCTAAACCGAGAAACATCCAAAGATTATCGACAAGAAAAAATCGTACCATTGGTCGCCATTTTGTTTTGTTGTCCTCAGCCTGAGACTGGAGTTCTATACACTCAAAAGCTACGAGCGCCACAAGAGTAAGCAGTTTAAATCTTGTCATGTGGTTCAGACCAGTAGCTGGAATCTTTTATAAGGTGTTGCTTTTCCTTAGTTTCTGCGATTGGGAGTCAGTGTTCGTTTCTTTTCGTTTTCCTGTTGCTCTTTAGGTTCATACAGTGAGGTAAAATATATAACTTTTCTATTTCAAGAGATTCAATCGAACCCTTCGTACCAAGCTTCCTCGGGCCTGGTGTTGTAACGGTAAGAAGTGGAACCTGTTATTTTAAAGTTTTTCTGGCTGTCAGGGGTATGAGAGTGGGACTGTTCACTTTTTCAGAGTATGTCAGAGGTGTACGCCCTACATATAAAAAATACAATATACTTTTAACCTTTTGACTTAATTGTTTTTTTACGAAACACAGGGCACATGACATTACACCAAATAATTTGCAGCGAATTTCACAAACATCCCAGTAGCAGGGACTTCTGTACTGCGCATGCACGAATCCGCTGACCAATTCAATATCGTTCCGGGCGCTTTAAATTGCCAATTTCCATTGTTTTAGTCGGAATTGACATAATGGCGCGAAGTTTTCAGCTCGCACTTTTCTTTTTTCTTTATTTTGTAAGTAAGAGTTAAATACCGAGGGCTGAGGCAATATGACATATAAATACCGAGGGCCGTAGGCCCGAGGTATTTATATGTCATATTGCCGAAGACCGAGGTATTTAACTGACTTATTACATGATCTAAGGTGATTTTACTATCGGGTGGAGCGCATTTCAATTAAAAAATCGAAAATACTTCGTCAAATAAGCGATTTTTAACCATATAAATCAACCAGGGATCTTTATTTTTTTCCAGTAGAGGGATATCCCCTGAGGTTTAAGTCGTATCGGAACAAAAGGATGAAAAATGTTTTGAAAACTATTGTCGTCAGTGTTGGCTGGGAAATCTGTGATGCCTTGAATGTCTTTTTTCTTTTCAACTTCTCATAATAACGTGTATTTTGCGTGGCAATTTCACTGCAGAGAAGGTGCCTTTTACAATAGATTTGTTTGCATTCTAAAGCCCCCGTTACATTAAATTAAAGAATATATATCCCTAGAGTGGTTGGGAGACTACAAACAGAAGTGTGGGGCTATTGTTCCTTTAGCTTTCATGCATTCATTTTTAAACGACCAATGGAAGTACTTCTTTTTGTACCAAACAACAAAAGAAATCAAAACACCTGTTTTTCGCGATTTTAGGTCGTCATTTTGTAGGAGTCGGTGCTTGAGTGCTGAACTAGTAGTTCTAAGTTGGCGACTGAGAACGAGTTTCGGAGGAAAAAACAACGCTTGAGGTCTCAAGACTAAAAGGGTGCATTATGCGCGTGAAGAACTCGGCACTCACTGTGTGGTTTTAAGCTGTTCAAGAGATAATACACTTCAAAGTGTCCTGTAGTTGGCGATTGAGAACGACATGGTAAGTTTAACTAAAGTTCTTATTTATAGCTAATTCGTTTTATTATAACAGTTGAAGTAGACCGGTCTGGTGAATTTAAATTGCATGACTAACTTGAACGTATTAGACCTGTGTGCCGTTGATGCTGCGACGTACGAGGTCCATCCTAAATTTGACAAACTGGTAAAATGTATTGATGAAAGAAATTTAAAATGTGTTGTGCAAATGTATTGTTATGAGCTCAATGTTCTAAATTATTTTTATTTCTATTTCTTTCACAGTTTGTTTGAGCGTGAAGCAGAAATGGAACCGGCTAGCAAGGTTACCTATAACATCTACTTATTCCATATTAATTATAGTTAAATTTAGTAGAAAAGTAGAAAGAATTGCCAATTTGCAATTTAGAGACACACTATTCAGTTAAAGCTAGTAATTACATTTTTTTTGTTCAAATATATATTTATTTTCAATTTAACCTAGCAAACAATTTTGTAGTATTTATCATTTAGCTGTAAATGTGTTTCAGCATCGGTTGGGTGTCGCTTTATTTGTCTAATTAGTCATAATTGCTCCTCATTATAAATGCGCCGGGTCATTTATGAGAATCAATTGTTCCATAAAGACCCGCGCATTTATAATGCGGGTCATTTATAACTAATTATTCATTAATAGCCCCAATCTTCCCTGCTGAAACTTCAAACCCTCCCCGTTCTTTAAGAATGTAATTAATTCATAGGGATTTAAGTAAAATAAAGGGTCTTGAATAACAATAGAAAAGGTGTCAATCATGTAATAATTCAAAATATTTCTACGATAAGCTCTAGTGTTGTGTGTGCAACAAACGAGATGTCGACAGGACATGTTCTGACTCCACTTTTAAGCCATGTTACGAGCAGTGTTACGGAAATTGTTTCAAACGATGATAGCATGCAGCTTATACAGCATACGATATACTACCATGGAAAAGCCATTGCTGAATTCATAAGAAAACGTAATTTATAATTTTACATACAATCTTTTAAAACCTTGAAGACCCCCTCACCCACCCATCGAGGTTTATAGCCCTGGACGACTGCCACAATCAATATTACAAAATTTACGACGAACGACAAATTGAATTTTTTTGAGTTTATTTCATGGCAGAACAAGTCATTTTTAAGACGCTAGAGAAACACTTCCAATTACAAAGAAGGTATTCACTCAAAACACCCAACCCCTATCCTGCCTAGAGGCCATCCCTACGGCTCTTTAGTTACATATTCTGTCACTAGAATCACAACATTGATGGTGTGAAAATGCCCCTGCTACAATTCAGAAGATCTGGAAAAATAAGATGGATGAAATATGTTAACATTACTGATACTAAAAGTCGTTAAAGACCTGCACGTGTAACAAAAATCACAAAAGTACTACAATGAAAAAAAGTTTTAGTTATGTTAGCGAATTTTGAACACAAGAAAATGTTAAGAAATTAACAGCTGGATCATTACTGGTTAAAATCATGCTAAAACTAAGATGGAGAAATGAGCTCGATATTTTTCTATAGCACATAAAAGAGGAGCCCACCATTGCAAATTATGCAAGAAAAATTGATGGCGAAATATTGTTATTTATTACGTATTTAACTCAAAGCGATCTCTGTTTAATCTGCACTCTCAACAACCTTATAGTATTGCGACATCGGTCAGATACATAAATACGATATATGTGTCATTCTGTGGTGGTATCGGCTTCAAGAGTGTTACGCATAATTTGAACAGGTTCAATAGTCATTTGAGTTCAATAGTATAATTCATATGATCAGCGAATTTTCATGGCTAGTTTAATCGTTTCTTGATGATACCCTTGGTTGGTTGAGAACAATCAACAAAGGTTTAACATGGAGAAATGACCTTGCTGGAATTTTAGCGGGCTCGGAGCATTTTCAATATAATTTACTTGTAAACTGAAATTAAACAGAATTTTCACTGGTGTTCTCGACAATCGCAAACGCGAATTATCAAGATTGACTTCAAAACATTCCCAATGCTTACCATAGAGAAACTTACCGTATGTGAAATGATTCAGGTTCTCCTTTAAAATGAGCAAGCAACCTCCAATTACGGGATGTAACAAGACAACATGGCTGCAATATTGACGAAGCTTGAGTTTCTTTGAACGTCCAATGATAACAACTCGAACCTATTGCATGTTCCTTTCCATAGAATAGGCAGCAAAGACATAGATAAAAACCTTTAGGCGAATTCTGGAGTAATTCATTTCAATTTCGTTCCACATATCACGGTCAAATCCCGTAAACATTGAGCTGTCATGACCCTTCTCCGAGGCATGAGGGAGTTCAATAAATCTAAGCCGCGCATGCGTATGCAAATGTCCCTGCTACTAAACATCCCAGCTTTGTAGCTGAAATATCTCTCTTATGGACCAAGCTAATTTTAGACTGGTTTCCTAGTGACAGCGGTGACTCGAAAGATAAAGCAGATAGCACAATATATCAATCACGGAAGTCAATAGATACGAAGCAACAGTTTCACGGTTGTCTCAAGATCAGGTAAAGATCTCGTCAGGAATTAGCACTTCAAAAAGACTAATACCACTGACAAGTCAAAGTGCAGCTATCACGATTTACAGTTCATCGGTAATCAGTAATCGTACCACATGTGTCTGGGATGAGTTAGCTGCACATTTGTCTGATGAACTCCAAAACCTCCCCAAAACCATACTGCATGGGTAATATCCAAATCAAACAACACTTAGTATTCTAGACCTATTTCGATGAGCTTGGCTGGGACAGATTGTCACCCAAAGACCTAAACTGAAAAGGAAATAATCATGTACAAGACATTAAACGATTCTACTGTCTACCACACTTCTTTTATTCGATTATCGATTATCTATTCGATTATCGCCTCGACGAACGCATTTTCGCGGACATGCGCTTGTCCTCTTTTGACTCCTTGGTATTCGCTGCATGAAATCGATGTAATTTGCATGCTCAGCGCACTCGCTCAAGATAAATTCGGGAACTCGGCAACGCAGGCCGCAGGATAATCCGCTTTTCATATGCACGTTCCGACAATAAATACCATAGCTCGACAACGAACAGTTATTTGGACAACGAAACCTGTTGTTCAAAAGGGTATCATGTATTATAACCTTAGCAGTAATGCCATTAAAACTTTAGAAATGCATTTATTTAAACAATTTGTCTTAGAACACGGAAATCCTACACAGATCTAGGCTCCAATTATGAGGTTCCCTATCAGTGTAGTGGGTTAGTAAGTCTTTCCGTAGCTTGCATAGATGCCGCACTTGGAATGCAAGACGGACGCATTTTGGACGCACTGTTGACTATCTGTATTTTTCCTGTGTTTGATGATGGGCAACTTCCGACGTGACGTCCCTGTGGTTCTTTCACGTCTCCCTGGTTTAGGTTAATGTAGTGCGTTCGGGCATTCGGGGAACGCTCTTTTCCGAGTCGATCTTACTAACCACTTGCAGATGTTAGACAAAGGCCGTACTCTCTCATTATTTAGGAAACGGACCCTGAGTGTTGGTCCGGCCGAGGAACGAAAAGGTGTAGTGTGGACGGGGTCTAAGGAAATGTTTCGATATTTTCTTTTTGCATTAGTTTATGATGAAAAAATCACGTGGTGCATTTTCACAGGACAGATATCAGACGATATTGTCCGTCGGAAGTAATATCCGTCCTGGGAGAAATGTTTTAAGCAAAAACTGCATATTTTCTGTTTAAAAAATAATGGAAAACAAGCAACCAAGGTTTTTGTCTAAGAATATTGATGAAATACGGAAATTGGTGGCTGAGGCGACACCGGAAAACACAAAAAAGTCAAGTAAACAGGCCGTGAATGGTTTACAAAGTTGTTAGTTTTTTGTTGTTTCAATCCAAGTTGGGGACGTGTCATTATTTAGCGGGGGGGGGGGGGGGGGGGGGGAGGAGGGCTCCTATTTTTGTGGGGAGGGTCCTAATTTTTTTCGCGTGTCTAAAGGGAGGGTCCAAATTTTTTTCACTCCTGTTTGGGGGAGGGTCATAATTTTTTTCAGCAACATTTGGACGATGAAGAGGGTAAAACAAATAGCGATAGTGGTTATTTCAGCAACTTCTCCATAAAAATTTCGGCGCGCTTCGCGCGCATAAACAATGACATCTAACATACTCTTTCAGCAATGAGGACACTACCGTTGACAAGAACAAGTTATCTTGACGAGGAAAATCAAACTCTCCCAAAATTTTCCTGCAAATGATAGGCCTGGAGGGCATGTCACTATATGTTTGAAAGAAGACCCCTTAGCTAGCGTGAGTTTTCGACGTTACAAGCATAGAAATTCGTCCGTTGGGCCGCGCTTCGCGCATATGAATATTAATAACTTCGTCATTTGCGGAGCGCAGTTGTGCGCATGAATAATATAACCTAACCTATATAGTTGAGGTAGTGTACTTCCTGAGCTCCTGACAGGCTTTGTTTACTATGCCGTACACAAAACATGTTCATCTACCCTTTCTCTGAGGCTTCATGAAATGCGATAAACAAACAAAAAACGATGAACAAACAAACAAACCTTCAAAATTTGGCCGCGCTTCGCGCGCAACGAAGGATATGCGAGCCCGTTTTTCTGAAAAGTGTCTACAGTACTAGGTCAAACAGGGGACGGGAGATGTGGGATTACGTTAATCATTGTACTTGGAGGGAGGATCACTGCATTTTACCCGTGTATTACCAAACATTCTCAGGTAAATAATCGAGGCGATGAATAATAACCGCGGTTCCTTATGCACCAGTCAATTGACACCCCGGCCCCCATCCCCGGGACAGGGCGGGAAAGTAACGCGGTCAGGCCGGGGACTTAACACATTAATCTACGGAAGGGCAGGGAGGACCTTCTATAGCGGGGATATTCAGCGGGGCATTAACGGGGAATTAACGCTGAAGCAGAAGTTCGATACGTGCGAAAATATATTGGTTTAAGGATCGAGGTCGGAGGATTTTGGGGATCACTTCATTTTTGGGCGAGTGAAAGGGGAGGATCTCTCGAAACCTAAAGCCTTAAAAGAGAGATTTCAGCAACGAATTCAATATCATTTTCTAGTTTTATTTTACTCATTATGCGCGCTTCGCGCGCATAAGGAATGACACCCCCAATGCGTACGAATGTCGCTACAAGCATGTGTATCTTGGCAAGAACAAATGAAAACCCCCAAAAGCCCTCCAGTGATACGCCTGGTTGACAGTCAATATGTTCGAAAAAAGTGAGTTCGACGTAACAAGCTGCATAGAAATTCGTGTTTGGGATGCGCTTCACGCACATGAATAATAATTTGTAGCGCGTGAAGAATAAAACCAACAGGCTTTTTTACTACACGCAGAAAATAAAACATTTATCTTTTTTTCTGGAGGCTTGATAAAATGCGTTTATTAAAACAAAGGCGCGTTTCGCCATTTGCAAAGTGTCCCCAGAGGCCTGGAGCTTTGACAACGACCATGTCCCTGGTGACCGGGAAAATAGTAACATTTAACACTTGGTGAATGTTAAACCGGGGGGCCGTGATGTCAATTGACTGGTGCATGACAGAAGTCACTTGGACAATAGTCTATCTAACAGTTTTTTCAGAAATAAATTGCAGGGGGAGGGTCCCAATTTTTTTTACCTACGACTGGGGGAGGGTCACATTTTTTTTCTTATGTTCAAGGAGAGGGTCCTAATTT
This sequence comes from Scolanthus callimorphus, assembly GCA_033964015.1. Classification (NCBI taxonomy): domain Eukaryota; kingdom Metazoa; phylum Cnidaria; class Anthozoa; order Actiniaria; family Edwardsiidae; genus Scolanthus; species Scolanthus callimorphus. Next base: position 8,414,776 of record CM066915.1, read on the forward strand.
TTTTAGCCTTGTTTGAAAAAAATGGGAGCCCTCCTCCCCCCGGTAAATAATGACACGTCCCTTAATTCGGTTTGACATTCGCGAAAAAAATGAAAGAACTAAACAAAGAAGAGCAAAATGACGATAAAAGAATTGTTTTTAAACTTACCGTTTTGTCGTAGCTTGGCAAATAGAAAAACAACTTGCAATCAGCTCAACCAAAATTCAACCACTTCGAGTGTAGTCTAGCAAGCCGACTTCCAAGTTCGATCAGCAGCCCTAAATTTTTCCAACTCTGCATTTCACAGCTGTAATTTATACTTCAGTTCACAACAGAACAATTAATTAACAGTCCGGTAAGGAATTAGACCTGAAAACCCGAAATCTGGGCTAGATTTCTGTAGAAAAGCACTCAAGAAAGCACTAGAACTTGTGCGTTGTAAATTTGTTTTGTGAATTCGCTCTGATTTCTTCTAGCCCCACGTTAGGGTTTGATTGACAGTTTTTGTGTCAACCAATCACAGCTCGAATAAAAATATCTTAGCCAATCACCGCTTACGTTTTGCCTTTTCGCGCCATACTGCAGTTTAGTGGTTTTCTCACGTTCACAATGTCCTTTTCTCTCTCGCGAGTTTTTCAGTGAAGTCGCTGGGATATAAAATAAATAAACCCCTTCTTGGCTTGCTGTAATATCGGCGGATAATGTCCGCGGATGAAAAATGGTCCTCAAAATTTCACAGTTGCCCTCGAAGCTTCGCTTCTCGGCCAACTGTTCATTTCTCGTACCATTTTTCATCCTTGGACATTATCCGCCGATATTACAACCGCCAGAAGGGGTTTATTTAGTAAATAATTCGACTAAAGGTGAGCGAGGTCGGATGGGATGTGCTCTAGAGGCGTGTGATGAAGAAACTGGTAATCAGCTTGTGCCGATAGTATTTAGCCTTAATTCCTTTCGTGATTCTCATCCAGAACGTTTCACAGACGCGGAGGTAGGAAGTGCTAACGTACTCCACCGTAGCGGATGAGAATCAGGCTATACTCTCCACAGGGTACCCGACTAAACTTGCTTAGGCCAGGATAAGCATAACGTTGAACAGACGCGAAGGTAGGAAGTGCTAACGTACTCCACCGTAGCGGATGAGAATCAGGCTACTCTCCACAGGGTACCCGACTAAACTTGCTTAGGCCAGGATAAGCATAACGTTGAACAGACGCGAAGGTAGGAAGTGCTAACGTACTCCACCGTAGCGGATGAGAATCAGGCTACTCTCCAGGTACCCGACTAAATCGTACCCGACTAAATCGTAACGTTGAACAGACGCGGAGGTAGGAAGTGCTAACGTACTCCACCGTAGCGGATGAGAATCAGGCTACTCTCCACAGGGTACCCGACTTAACTTGCTTAGGCCAGGATAATCGTAACGTTGAACAGACGCGGAGGTAGGAAGTGCTAGCGTACTCAACCGTAGCGGATGAGAATCAGGCTACTCTCCACAGGGTACCCGACTAACCTTGCTTAGGCCATGATAAGCATAACGTTGGACAGACGCGGAGGTAGGAAGTGCTAGCGTACTCAACCGTAGCGGATGAGAATCAGGCTACTCTCCACAGGGTACCCGACTAACCTTGCTTAGCCATGATAAGCATAACGTTGAACAGACGCGGAGGTAGGAAGTGCTAGCGTACTCAACCGTAGCGGATGAGAATCAGGCTACTCTCCACAGGGTACCCGACTAACCTTGCTTAGGCCATGATAAGCATAACGTTGAACAGACGCGGAGGTAGGAAGTGCTAGCGTACTCAACCGTAGCGGATGAGAATCAGGCTACTCTCCACAGGGTACCCGACTAACCTTGCTTAGGCCAGGATAAGCGTAACGTTGAACAGACGCGGAAGTAGGAAGTGCTAGCTTACTCAACCGTAGCTCAACCGTACTCAACCGAGAATCAGGATAGCATTATGTCTCAGGCGGTTTGGCCGCTTAAAAATGTACCATTTGTTCACCTTCGAAAAGTACTAGTTCATAACTTTGTTAGCAACATACGACTTTTGCTGCCAACGATTTCAACCGCCCCCGGGAGCCGATAAAGTAGACTAAAACTGACGAACCACGCGATTGCGTGAGTTGATTTGTTTAGCCAAAACAGTAAAAGGAGGAATTCTGTCTGTTGTTGAGAGCCAATAAAGATGAGTGCGAGGAAGTGGTATCAAATATAAGAGCCATGCATCAAGTGGCGCACAAGATCTGACATGCGATACGGAATCAGATCTTTTTATAGCAAAATACACGCGAGCTTGGACAACTTCCTATATCGATAATAGATAAACAACTTGAGTGTGAAAGGCATCCTCATTTCTTTGTGGAGCTTATTCAAATTCTCGTTAACTTGTCTCAAGTCTTGCATGTAGTGTAGTGCCACTGGTGAGTGATGGTCGACACCATTGTCTTGTCTTTGTTGGTTTGTAAACTTTGAAGAAATCATTATGTTAACTGAGCAGGTAATTTTTATTTGATGAAGTCAGATCACCACCTGTCTTTATAAAACTTCAACAGCGGACGTTCTAGTTGTACAGGATTGGCGAGAGAAATGACAACAAAATGACGTCACAAGCGTATGCTGCATGGCAAACAACAAATGAACAACGCATTTCACGCGACATTGTCATCGTTTAAGTTTATGGCTATCAACTATCGGAGCGCCAAACACTCTCTTGGATGAGCCATCTATTAGAGCAAATACAATCAAGCATCATGGTCGTAAAAGATGCAGTTATAACTAGGTAAGAGCTTCGAAAACAAATTCTATTCTAGTTACCAAACTAGCTCTGCACTTTGCATAGAACAACACTAATAACAGATTCTGCTCTGGAGGAAAGGTTTTGCCGCACAGAAAAGCATGGATAATTTTTTTTTATTATAGTGTAAAAAACTTGATAGTCTCCAGCAGAGAGCAGAGAAAGTCGATTTTGGGCAGGATGAACAAACAGCGAAAAACATGCTGTTAATTCCATTTTACTAAATCGGAATAAATATTAATTCCTTGGAATAAATCCTACTCTGAAAAATAAATCTCAAACATTCTTCTCAGTTAAAAAAGAACAGGAACCGATTTCAAGTTGTTGATTAAATAGTAATCCGTCTCCCAAACAAACGTGTTTATTTAATTTGGAAAAGTGTTAAATCCATTGAACATTTAATAATCATGAATAATAGAATCTACTAACCATAAGTGAATGATACGAAAATAGACTAACATGCTACGGCAAAGCAATTTCAACATTTTCTGCGTAAAAAAAACAATACTTTGCAACGCGTGTGCTTGTCATACTTAATACGGAAATAATTTAGTAAGCTTTTGTCTTTTGGAAGGGATTTTTACGATCATCAGCATGCCTTTTTATTTTACGACCGTGAGGCCCTTAATGCATTTTAAAATGACAAAGTTTAGCGCGAGTCCACGCCTGCTCAAGGCACTATTATCCAGGGGCGTAGCCAGCACTTATGAGAGGGGGGGTTCCAAAATTCAAAAAATAAAAAACTCTATATAAATCGGACGTTTTTTGCGTTCTCGCCACAGGAAACCCAGCCAAAAATATTGATCTCGGGAAAAAACTAGCGTTTGAAGAAATTTGCTACATTTTATTGGAGCTTTTATTTGTTGCCTATTAAATATTTACCGATTTTAGTAATAAGTCGGTCCAGAACAGAGGCGAGGGGGGTTCCGCTGCGGGAGAGGGGGGGTTCCGGAACCCCTGGAACCCCCCCTGGCTACGCCCCTGTTATCGCATTATAGATCCCGTGAAATTAACAAAAGAAACCCACTTTCCGTTTTGACTTGAGCCCACAGCTTAAGTGCCCTTTGTCAGACACACGATAAATTGTCTTGTTGAGGTATTATGGTTTGTTATCCTGGAAAGAGGGCAAAACAGTCATTCAGCAAGCAGACGCTGGCAATTGTCGGGGGATTTGCATCTATAAGGAAACACCCTGCACTTTTACGACAATTAATTGGGCAGATGCCTTTGACAAGCATTTGACGAGGTAATTCTGTTTGAATGCAGCAAGCTCGGATATCATCGTCATGAATCGTTGACGCTTCAAATAATTTTGTCAGGTCAGGTAAAAAATAGCTTACACGAAAAAACATAGAATCTGTTTTTAAATTAGGTAGCGCTGATTTATGGCCATTGGAAATACAAGTATGGGCCAGGCAGCAAACCTTGAGTCTAAACTAACATAGTGACCACATTTAATCCACAACATCTGACTGCTTGTCATTTGGTAGGGATTGGAGGAGGTAAAAACATATGAAGAAGATTAAAATCTGACATTTGATCTTCTAAAAGGGCATAAAAGGATTAATGGGAGGAATTTTCTCAAAATCCAAGATTTATTTTATATGAAGGCAAATAGGCAAATTAAAATAAAAGGAATTTTGAAATCCAAAATTGTAAAACAATTTTAAAGGAGATTTCAAAGAATAGCGGGGTGTCTAGATATGATGTCCTTTTCGATTTCCGCTCTTTACAATAAATATAGTAGAGTTGTAAATTTGCTTTCCTAGACATTCAAATTGAACGCGTTGAGACTAAATGTACACAGAACATTGTTCTCGTGAAAAGTGATAGCTCTTCACTTGACAGCATATGTCTACCACAATGGCGTGAAATAATATTCTTGTTGTCAAACTGCAAATACCAATGGATGCTTGAATCCGGTAAGAACAACGTTCATCTTTCCATTTGTTATATTTCAAAACGCTTAACAAGAACTCTTGCATTCTACAACACCACGCGGTGACTGATTACCATTTTGAAGAATAACCTTGACTTTGAATGCACCGCCTTGTGTGATTAAAAATTTATCTATCTCCCGCACTTCCATAGCTAGATGTTAACCTGACCGATTAGCAATGCCGGATTCAGAATTTTGGGGATTCCTGACAGAACGTCTTAATACAACAAGAAAAATCTTCGTCTGGGATGATTTCCGAGGAATCGGCTTCATATTTAAAAAAAAAATCAAATTATGTATCGTTCCTGATAATTGGAATAAAACTAACGTAGGGCACTGTGAAATCATTGTGTTTACACAGTAGAAGTTCCTGATACAACTCCAAACTGACGCTCGTGTTATGACCCACCGACGGTTTCAATTGAACACGTGAATATCCTGAGAGATCACGTGGAGCCTCCTGGGTCATTAGCGTGGGCTTCAATCGTAATCACGTGATTGAGTGTTTTAGGTAGACTCCGGACACAAACACTTTTCGCCCACGCCCGACAAATTCCTGTTTTTTTTTTCTTTCTTAAAGTTGCTGAATGTTATGCGAATCTCAAAGAAGATCACCTTGTATAGTCAACGAAATTTCAGGTGATTTGCGAAATCTTACTTTGGACATTATTATTTAGAGAACATTTGCTAAGAAAATTTTTGAAAAGGCTCCATACATCAACCACTTCCTCTCACTTGTCGATGTCCTCTTCACTGTCGAGCAGAAGAATTCGCTTGATATGAGTGGGCTTTGGATGTAATGTCTGACGGAAGACTTCCTTTTCTTGATTGCCTTTATGGTTAATGTGTTTTAGAGCCTTTCGGGTTTCTGTAGTCGGCCATTCATTATGTACACTATTAAACTAAAGGCACAATTGGTAGCCATTACATTTGCGTAACCTTTTTAAACACAACGGAGGCAGGTGAATACTCGCAAAATGCTGGAGTCACTTCAATAATTCCTAGTAATATTAGAGAAATCGAATCTCTAAAAGTACTTTTAAGAAGCATATTAAAGCATTTTAACATAAATTTGTCATTATTGAATTATTTCTTCTTGCAAATTTGTATATAGATAAATTATTTCAATTAATTAGATTAGCTATTCTAATTAATATATTTTTTTGTATATGTCCCTCAATTGTTTAACTTTACAATTCCTTGGACATTGCGACCTTTGAATCATTAGATCCCTCTGGTTGGCCAAGACTGTTGGCTGTGGCAGTCTCTTTTTATTCTCATCATATTTTTTGTATATTTGTATGTTACTATTAAATAGACTATAGAGCATGGTGATCTTGATAATACACGGCAATAATAACAATTAATAAATAACATTATTCAAGTAACTATGAGGAATTTCGCGCGCTGATTGGCTAATAGTTTTCTTTTCTTGCTATAATCATCTACAGAACATAAAATGAATTACAGAGGCTGCGCGACAGAATATTTTTTATGCCCTCGGAAAAAATTTAGTCTGAAAGTAAAGATTCCTTTTGGTTGTTTAAATACTTAGGCTCGTTTTATGCCACATAGATGCGTTTTAAAACCCTTGAATCGAAAAACATGTTTTTGATGTTTTCTTTTTCTTTTGGTGTTAATGAGTTATCATAACTGATTAAATTAGCCTTGTAGAAGGCCACAGGTCCATCTAGGAATTGAACGAAACAGCCTATTGCGAGATTTTGCTTTTTCCCTAAGGTTCAAAAAGAACACTTCTCGGACATGTCGAAGTCAACTTCTTGCCAGTTCCCAAAATGCAGCGACTCCGTTAGTAGTGTAGTAGGGGTCGAATTACCCCCCTTTTAGAGGCGGGATTTCTAATTTTGTAGCGGGGGCCATGAATGGATCGACACGGGCGTAATGGGGTATCGTGAATTTCGTTGAACCTCAATGGAATTTTGATTGCATTTCTATGAAAAATTTCATGAAATTCGTTTGAAATTGAACAAAATTTCATGGAATTGAAGTGTGAAAATTCACAGTAAATTGGAACATTGAATCTCAATTAATTTCATAGAATTTTAATGGTGTGTATCTGTGCTTTCTGGGGTGAAAGGAATTCCTTGGAAATTTATTGAGTCAAGAAGACGTCGATAAACGTGCTTGCGCTTTTTGGCTAGGCTTGAAAATTAAATAGAGAATAACACATGGGCGCGCGGGGATATGGAATTTATCTTCGAGTGTTCAAATTTCGAAATCTCACGAGTCAGCACAGCGAACGAATGAGATATCAAATTTGAACACGAGAAGATAAATTTCCAAGGGCCCATGTATTATTCTGTTTATTATATATCAACATTTTTTTTGTGAAAAATGTTCGATTCGATGAATTTCGCGACAGTGGGCATTATCGTAATTTTTCACACGTGCGAATTACGATATTTCTCAGTGGCCGAAATCATGATAAAACACTATAGTTTATTTAATAATGCAATTTCTTGAAATTTCTTGCAATCCTATTCTACCAATACAGAACCCGTCACCTTGCACGGTTCGTACGAAGCCACACAAGAGAATAAAGTCAGGGACTTTCAGTCCATGTTCTAGTAAACTCAATGGCTACTCTCTGGTAGGACTAGTAACTCAGCTTCAAAGTTGATGTAGAAAATGCACTCCGTGCAAAATTAAACACTTTCAAGCAAGAATACTTTTTATTTTCAAATTCAGGCTCCACCAAGTTGTGGAGAAAAGTTTGCAAATAAAAGACTGTAAAATCTGTCCTCCATGTTTAGTCCGTGGGCCAGGAGTCGAACCCCCCCCCCCCCCCCCCCCCCCCCTAGGGGAATTTTGCTAACTCATATCATTCGGCCCGAGGGTAGTCTAAAACCGGTTGTTTTCATTTTGAAGTGGAAGCGTTTAGGAGTTACGGCGCATTTTACATTTTAGCTTCAAAACCACAGGGTAACCACGTCGTAATGTTGCGAAAACACAAATAAAATGCTTGCATTCGATTCAAACACAAATATATTGTGCCGCCTGTCACGACATAGCCTTAATGCCATGTTTACGTTGAAAAAGTGTGTTCGAAGGCATTGAAATAGGTGCATTTGGCGCAGCGCAGTGGTAGAGCGCCGGGCTTATGTTCGGGAGGTTGGGAGTTCAAACCCTGGCCGGGCCAACACTCAGGGTCTTTTCTAATAATTGAGGAGAAGGTGCTGCCTTTGCTCTAACATCTGCAAATGGTTAGACCTTCGCGTCTTCTCGGATAAGGACGTTAAACCGTAGGCCCCGTCTCTCACATACACTACACTAACCGGAACCAGAGGGACGTTAAAGAACCACTAGGACCGTCGGAAGTTGCCCAACCTCAGTGTCACAGAACTCACAATACTAACGCACACTCATGTTTATAAAGCTGGTTCTTATAGGATGAGTTATCCGTTAATGTAAAGCGCTTGAGCGATGATAAAAGCGCTATATAAGCAATTTATTATTATTATTATTACTATTGCATTCCACAGGATACCCGCGTCGCACGGTTTTAAGAAAATAGATATACGAACTTTATAGCCTGAGTATCAGGCGGAATTTTATTTGTCCGTGAGAAAATGAATGAACTATATACAACATTGTTTATAACAACTACAAATGGCTAACTCAATCAACATTTTCTCGTAGAAATGTCGGAAAGCTGGAAAGGAGAACCATGTCTAGTGCGCTTCTCGCTTGTCAGCAAAGATGGAATCTTGTTATTTCCTAATAATTGTTTCGTGGTTGCTGTAAATGAAAAATAAATTTTACATTATGCGAAAACACTACTTGTGCTGCACTGTTGTTACTGTATGTGCAAAATCTCACAAGATACCCAGCTATGGATTACTTAGCCCTCGCGTTTCCAACTAATGCACTTTTGGAGAGCATGGTAGCCATCAGCCATCCGAGGGAACTCGTAATCCGCAGTGCTTTGGACTTTTCGGAGCGAATCTCACTTCACTCTGTATATAAGGGACCAGCAAAACTTATCAAAGACTCGGATGATATCTGAACACGCTAAGCAATCCAAAAGAAAAGTTGCATCGCTCCTAGCAAGAATTTCGCGTAGGAAGAATTTCCCGTCAGCAAAGCACACCATATCCGAACGTAGCGCAACTTTTGACTTATTGTGGTACATATGAGCTGCATTATTTTAAAAAACAGAGACACGCAAGTGCGTATTGGTAAGCAGCTAGCTATTACTTTCCTGTCACAATCTAAAAGTCGCAATACTGATAGAAATCCAGCACATTCGAGAGCATGAGAACACTCGGCAGAACTTTTAGTATTCTTTTCCGTACTACGGCATAGAAGTAAACATCAAATCCCAAAGCATAACCCAATCCAAATTATTGTATTTCAATACCATGAACAGGGGGTAGTTATTCATTCTCGGAGTAAGCGATCACCGCTACCAACTTATTCAAGCTATCCGCGTGCATAATGCTCAAATCCAGATCTGGCGATTACAAGCGGGCTAAGGGACCGGTCATTATTTATGTCGGAGAGGGGGGTGGAGGAGAAAATACCTGTGATCCAAAAAAATTTCAAGAACCCCACGTGATAGCATTATTGATTGTTTTCGGGAGCCCCCCTCTGATAGACTGAAACAATTCAGGACCCCCCTTCCCCTCCATCCATGTCAATCAAAATGATTCAAACAGGTCCTGAAGGGGGTCCAAATCCCATTTCTCAGTGTAAAAGTTTCGCAAGATCCCAGTCCTGAAGTTTTCCCAGTCAAAGTTTTCAAAATCCCAGCGTTAAAAAGTGACTTTTAGACATGTGTACAGCAGAGTGTTTGTATTGCAGTCGTAGGGCAAAATTTTAAAAGCAGTTCACAAATTTTTAATGCCACTCTTTACAGACATTGATATTTCATTGTTGGTCTAGTTAAAAGCAGATTGACCCATTTCTAGTTCTATTGGCCAAATCCCAGTGACTCCAATCCCATTTCCAAGCCTAACATAAGGTCTCCTACAATGGCTATCATGGCAAGTCACTAAAACCTCCCCCTCTTTTCTGAAGGCAGTATCTGGGTCTCTTACAATGACCAGGAGTGTTAAGATTGAGTAGACTTTTAGACTTTTTGCTGATATAGACAAAATAATTGTTTCTCAAGACCCCCCTTAACTGCCATTTTCGCCTTTCAAGACCCCCCTTGTGTTCGCTTAAAAAAATTCAGCCTTTCCTGTTGTTTTGACAGTTATGAGACATGGGTACCCTGTGCTTTATATTCAATGAAAACCTACTTTGAAGACTTTTGAATGCTTTTATTAAGACCTTTCCTAGCAAAATAGTGCATTTCGGCTGTTATTATGCAAAATATGTGATATACAGTGTTTTTGATGTAATACAGGTATTTTATTCGTATATTTCGCAACATCACGACGTGGGTACCCTGTGGTTTTGAAGCTCAATGTAAATGCGCCGTAACTCCTAATCGCTTCCACTTCAAAAGTGCAAACAACCGGTTTTAGACTACCCTCGGGCTAAGCTTTCGAATGATATGTGTTAGCAAAATTCCCCGTTTCGACTCCTGGCCCACGGACTAGTTTACACTCAAGCACTTTTTCAATAGCTGCTGAACCCTTTGAATTCCTAAAAT